>JBBDGP010001212.1:4634981-5297121 GCA_037952835.1 Lithobates septentrionalis
CAATAACATCAACCAACAATGGTGGGATAAGTTCTTCTTGGAACTGTATTTGAACTACAAAATTTCTCCCAGAGGTCTCAGAAACCAAAAGACTTGCTCATTTCTGGGCGCAGATTTAGCCGCTGAATGGTCCACCATATCCGAATTCTGCACTCAAAAATGGATGGAAATCATCATCAAGCAAAGGGATACCCTATTCAACTCATTATCGTCCAAATTAACCAATCTTATAGATGAACTAAGATCGTACATTACACCCCTACCCACCTCCTGGTACAAAAAACTGAAACTTAACACTAAGTACCAAGAGGATTGCCTCATCAAATGTAAATTACAGAAGATACGCAGAGACTTTGACGATTACAACTCCAACAGGATCCACTGTTGGAAAAAACCCAGACGCAATACACCCCCCCCAAAGTTAACAACCACCCCAATCTCCACACCCCATCAGGGCAAGAGAACCACGCCCCAGTCCCCCTGATGGAATGTGTACCTAGGCCCACCACGGCCCTCTTATCCTTTCAAGGCCCCTCCACCAAGCCTTATAAACCACATAGGCCACCGGCACCTTCCAGACGGCCACAGCCCACACCCACACCAAAAGAGGACCATCATCGTCCACCACCCCCCGTGCCAGTTTCTTCCTCCAGTACACCCAAAACTTCCAAGAGTATAAAGAAGAAACCCCACACTGGCATCCTTACCTCAATCCCTCCCATACCGGTTACCCTCAAAGAAACACAGACCGGCAGTGCCATATCAGATCACAGCACTTATGAGGACCCCCAGTCATCCACTCTGGATTTTGGTATTGGGAATCTACACACCGCACAGCCCAAGATCACTCATGCATCTGGGCCCACCATGGACCACCCCAGTATCCACGCCATCTCATCACCCCCCATTTACAGTCTGACCAATATACATATATCCCCCACCCCCACCCCCTCTTTTTTAGTGATCACCCCCCAACCCTGCCCAAAAAGAAAGCTCACCGACGAGGCAGGAGAGGGGGGAGA
This sequence comes from Lithobates septentrionalis, assembly GCA_037952835.1. NCBI lineage: Eukaryota > Metazoa > Chordata > Amphibia > Anura > Ranidae > Lithobates > Lithobates septentrionalis. Next base: position 4,636,004 of record JBBDGP010001212.1, read on the forward strand.
CACAGACACAAAAAGGAGGGAGAAATTGCGCAGACTGTAAAAATCTTCAACCTCTCTGATCATACCTTATCCATGCCTGAAAAATCTCTACTAGCACGCGGGCTCACCTTCGCCCCCACAGCATCTCCCAACCCTTTCACTCTCTTCTTGGATCTCAATAAGTTCATTAGAAATATCACCATCAAACGATATTTCAACATTCAAGACACTAAGAAAGGTAATGGTACCCCAAACATTACCCAAAACACTACTCCATATACTACTAATGACCACGCTGAATGCAGTACTACTACAGAAGACTCCTCCACCCTAGGACCCGCAGAACTCATAGCCCTAGACCAGTTGGAAGATCTCTACATTGACGACCAGATTGAATCTCTAACTCAACATCCACCTACCTCTCCACCCATCTTACACACTAATCTCAAACCGAAATCTATCTTTTATCCCACATTTGCCAAAGGACCTTACGTCCAGACCTTCTATCAGGTTGTATATGCTGATATACTACGATTGTGTCAAATGTCCAACTCACGTTCCAATCCACCATCTAACTTAACCCCAGCAGAACGCACGGCTCTTAAATCACTCACCAACAACAGACAACTGGTTATTAAGCCCGCAGATAAAGGAGGTGGTATCGTAGTCCAGAATCGTGCAGACTACATGCTGGAAACAACTAGACTCCTATCAGACACATCCACATACAAAAAACTTTCCGGAGATCCCTTACCCAAATTCTCTATTGAAGCTCACAACCTAATAGATCGAGCACAAGCAGATGGTATAGTTACTGCATCCGAAGCCTCATTTCTTAAACACGACTTTTACAAAAGGCCCTACTTTTACCACCTTCCGAAGGTGCACAAAGACCCCACACACCCTCCTGGTAGACCAATAGTGGCGGCCATGGAAAGCGTAACCAGCTACTTCTCTATCTACATTGATCATTTTCTACAAGGTATAGTACAGAACCTACCTTCCTACATTAAAGACAGCATCCACCTTCTGAACATGCTACGATACTACTCCTGGGAACCGACATACCGCTGGCTCTCGCTAGATGTGGTCTCACTATACACGTCCATTCCCCATAACATTGGTTTACAAGCTGTACGACACTACCTCAACAATGATCCATCACTCAACCCACGTCAGAACCAATTCTTACTGGAAATATTAGAATTCTGCCTAACCCACAATTATTTTGAATCCCACGGAGACTTCTATATTCAAACAAAAGGAACTGCCATGGGGGCCAATTTTGCCCCCAGCTACGCGAACCTTACCATGGGCTACTGGGAGCTACAATATATACACAACAATAACCCATATGCGCCCCACATAGTCTATTACGGGCGCTACATAGATGACGTAGTCATTATCTGGGATGGTCCAGAAACCACCATCCTACCCTTCGTCCAACACTGCAACAACAACTTCATGGGTCTATCATTCACATCAGTCACAGACAATAACAAACTGGCCTTTTTGGATCTGGAACTCTTCCACTATGAAAACACCATGTGCGCCCAGAATTATACAAAATCCACCTCAGGAAATTCTTACCTACACTTTAACAGTTGCCATCACCCACGATGGGTTAAAAACATCCCAAAAAGCCAGTTCTGCCGCCTGAAACACAATTGCACGCGCCTACAGGACTATGAAACACACGGCCTACTACTCAAAGCCAAATTCAAAGACAAGGGTTATCCAGACCACATCATAGAAGATGCCTTCCAATACTATCTCAGTGAAAACGCGAAGGACAAGAGACTAACCAGTACAGATGACACTACCCAACCCGTCAGATTTGTGACACAATACCACAACAGATTTAAGCAAATGGAAAAGATCTTCACCAAACACTGGTCCATTCTGCGTGAGGATCCGCATCTTAAACCCACCATAAGTGATAAACCACTGGTCACCTACAGACGGGCTAAGAATATAAAGGCCCAAATAGCACCAAGCAAAGTGAAAACAGCACGCCCCACCGCCAGTGCCCCCTTAACCTTCTTTAACATCAAAGGCATGTATCAATGTAGGAAGCCCCTCTGCCTCACATGCGCCCATGTTACACATAGGCAAAAAGACTTCCACCATAAGGGTAAACTATATGTCATCCCCGACTTCTTCAATTGTGGTTCAGATTATGTGGTCTATTGCCTCACATGCCCCTGCGGCCTACTATACGTAGGCCGCACTATACGCCCGCTCCGCAAAAGGTTTGGTGAGCATCGTAACCTTGTAGAGAAGGGCATTGACAAGCATAGTGTACCAAGACATTTTAAAGAACATCATGGACAAACATCTTCAGGGCTCCGGGTGTGGGTTATTGAGTCTATTCCACCCACCCTCCCTACCGCTGAACGCTACAAAAGGTTGTGTGAAAGAGAAAACTACTGGATATACACACTGGACACTTTATCGCCAGGAGGCCTCAATGAAGGCATTGAAATTAACATTTTGCTGTGACCCCAACCATATCACTGCCTCATCACATCATCTCATCTCAATTCACCACGTATTGTTTCATCCATTGTCCTACCTGTTGTCTCATTTATTGTTTTATCCATCATCTAGTCACTACCCCATTAACTTACAGTCTATGTGGAGCACGTGTAAGGGTATACCCGTCTCCCACCCATTACCCCTATCCACATAGCCCTAGTGTACAACACATACCATTTTTATTTTTATTCCTATCTTTATTTTTTATTTATATTTATTTTTATTTTTATTCTTATTAAAAAATATTTTATTTTTAACTTCCTTATTTTTATTTTTTTATATATTTTTTTTATATATTTTTTTTTTTTTATTTGTACTTGTATTTGTATTTTTATTTTTACATATATATATATATATATATATATATATATATATTTTTTTTTTTTTTATTTATATTTATTTTTATTTATATTTCTATATATTTTTATTATTTTTACTTTTATTTATTCATTTCCCAGTATTTCCCATAACATTCCTCTCATTCCCAAATACCCGTCTGGAAACACACTCCCCCTTTCTTTTGTCCCAATCTTACGCGTCATTTAAATGTGTATATATGTGTATGTGTGTGTGAAGGGATCCTTTTTAAACGGTTCTTTGTGTGTACACACGTATATACATTGTACATGTTTTATCCCTTTTCCATCATTGCGTCATTTCTTCTCATATATACTACCAATCTCTCCCTATAAGTATATACCTATTTAATTATATACCATTTTCTGCATTTTTGTATTCCCTTCCCATATATGTTGACATGTATGTATGTGTGTATATATATATAGGTATGTGTGTATGTATGTATGTATATATGTATATATATATATATGTATATATATTTTGTTCCCGTCCACTATGATCAATACAATATTCCTCTTCCTATAGACCGCCTTCTCCTTACCCCACATTCCATATACACACATATATGTTCTTACCACAACACACTCATTTGCATATCTCCCTTTTTTCCCCCCCTCCTCACTCCCCGCCCCGCCCCGCCCACTCCCCGTCTCCCTTCACTCCCCTTCCACATTGTGTACACCCCATCTCCATGGTTACCTACGTGCCCAATCATTATACATAGTCCCACCCTCCTCTCAATTACCTCCCCACCCCTCCCATTGCCTATGGTATAAATTCCCACACTGAATATGGCCACCAGCATAGCCTGATGAAGGAGCACGCATGCTCCGAACGCGAAGCACTGCCCGCCTCACCCCGCTCCCGGAAGTGAAGACGCAGGTCAGCACGGCGCTCCACGGAGGATCCATGACCGATATCCTGGCCGCCCGGAGGCTCTGAGGACCCTCGGCACCACCGGAACAGCTACCAGGACCCAGGTTACAGGACTCACATCCCAGGAACCCCTCCACTGGCCCGTGACACCCACATCCCCCGAGAGCACGCGGATGAAACTACTTTACATGCTGGTTTTTAGCAACTCAAATGTGAGTGTTTTTATCTATTGTAATAAATATTTTTAACATACATGCTGCACTTAGAGGGCGCCGTCCTTCTTTCTTTCTTAAGTATTCAGACCCTTTGCTCAGTGTTTAGTAGAAGCAGCATTTTGATCTAATACAGCCATGAGTCTTTTTGGGGAAAGATGCAACAAGTTTTTCACACCTGGATTTGGGCATCCTCTGCCATTCCTCCTTGCAGATCCTCTCCAGTTCTGTCACTTTGGATGGTAAACGTTGGTGGACAGCCATTTTTAGGTCTCTCCAGAGATGCTCAATTGGGTTTAAGTCAGGGCTCTGGCTGGGCCTTTCAAGAACAGTCACGTAGATGTTGTGAAGCCACTACTTCGTTATTTTAGCTGTGTGCTTAGGGTCATTGTCTTGTTGGAAGGTAAACCTTTGGCCCAGTCTGAGGTCCTGAGCACTCTGGAGAAGGTTTTCGTTCAGGATATCCCTGTACTTGGCTGCATTCATCTTTCCCTCTATTGCAACCAGTCGTCCTGTCCCTGCAGCTGAAAAACACCCCCTACAGCATGATGCTGCCACCACCATGCTTCACTGTTGGGACTGTATTGGACAGGTGATGAGCAGTGCCTGGTATTCTTCACACATACCACTTAGAATTAAGGCCAAAAAGTTCTATCTTGGTCTCAGACCAAAGAATCCTATTTCTCACCATCTTGGAGTCCTTCAGGTGTTTTTTAGCAAACTCCATGCGGGCTTTCATGTGTCTTGCACTGAGGAGAGGCTTCCGTCGGGCCACTCTGCCATAAAGCCCCAACTGGTGAAGGGCTGCAGTGATGGTTGACTTTCTACAACTTTCTCCCATCTCCCGACTGCATCTCTGGAGCTCAGCCACAGTGATCTTTGGGTTCTTCTTTACCTCTCTCATCAAGGCTCTTCTCCCCCGATAGCTCAGTTTGGCCGGACGGCCAGCTCTAGGAAGGGCTCTGGTCGTCCCAAACGTCTTCCATTTAAGGATTATGGAGGCCACTGTGCTCTTAGGAACCTTAAGTTCAGCAGAAATTTTTTTGTAACCTTGGCCAGATCTGTGCCTTGCCACAATTCTGTCTCTGAGCTCTTCAGGCAGTTCCTTTGACCTCATGATTCTCATTTGCTCTGACATGCACTGTGAGCTGTATGGTCTTATATAGACAGGTGTGTGGCTTTCCTAATCAAGTCCAATCAGTATAATCAAACACAGCTGGACTCAAATGAAGGTGTAGAACCATCTCAAGGATGATCAGAAGAAATGGACAGCACCTAAGTTAAATATATGAGTGTCACAGCAAAGGGTCTGAATACTAAGGACCATGTGATATTTCAGTTTTTCTTTTTTAATAAATCTGCAAAAATGTCAACAATACTGTGTTTTTCTGTCAATATGGGGTGCTGTGTGTACATTAATGAGAAAAAAAAATGAACTTAAATGATTTTAGCAAATGGCTGCAATATAACAAAGAGTGAAAAATTTAAGGGGGTCTGAATACTTTCCGTCCCCACTGTAAATAAAAAGGAAAAGTGGAATCCTTTCTCCTATATCTACTCCTGCTACTTCTGTCACTTTTCAGCTATCCTTGCCTCAGCTGGCTGTCCCATTTCTCCACAGATCAAGAGTCAGTTACTACTCATACAAAGACTCTCAACAACTAGGGTAGGGACCACCGCATCGGTACGTTTTCAGGAAAAGAGTGCCCTTTTGTGCTGATTGCTTTTATTTGGTTCAGCCCTGAACGCCCACGCTCTCAAGGGCTGGGCCAAGGAAAGATGTTCTTCAGAGGAGCAAAGCCCGGATGGCGCTCCCACTCAGGAGAAAAGCTCCAAGGAAGACGTCTTCGCTCCTCTTTCCCAGAGCCAGCGCCCCAGCAAGAGTTCTGCAGGGTCTGTGGTGCAGTGCCTATGCCCATGAGGTTGGTGAGTAAACACTGCCTGGAGGAGTATGCAGCTAACAGGTAATGCCAAATGTTTTTATTATTGATAAGAGTGGCACAAGATTCTGTTTTGAACTCACCCTAATTACCTGAAGGAACTGTAATGCCCCGTACACACGGTCGGACTTTGTTCGGACATTCCGACAACAAAATCCTAGGATTTTTTCCGACGGATGTTGGCTCAAACTTGTTTTGCCTACACACGGTCGCACAAAGTTGTCGGAATTTCCGATCGCCAAGAACGCGGTGACGTCAAGCATGTACAACGAGACTAGAAAAGGCCAGTTCAGAACCAAGCGCGGCACCCTTTGGGCTCCTTTTGCTAATCTCGTGTTAGTAAAAGTTTGGTGAGAGACGATTCACGCTTTTTCAGACTCGTGGCTTTCAGATCGTTTTCTGCCGTTCAGTTTGTGCTTGTGGGTTTGTATCTGCTCTTCAGTGCGTGCAGTCAGTTTGTATTGGATTTTTCTGTGCGATCTTGTCCGCTCGTTGCTGTTTTTCAGGTCGCTCTTCACAGGCCTTGCTGTTCTTCAGTGCGTTCTGTTACTTCGTTCTGAGCAGCCGACCGTTTTCTAGCCATGTTGCGTATGCGTACTCCTCGTAGAGTTCGTGCTGTGCGGGGGCTTGGTGTTGGGGTCCTGACCTTGACACAAGTCCAGTCCATGAACAGGGTGGGGAGGAGTTCATGGACCAAGAATTGGTTGCTTCAGCGTGACCAGTTCTGTTATATGCCTTTGCTCCGTGAGATCCATGAGAATAATCCTGATGATTTCAGGAACTTTCTCAGGATGACGGACCCCGTATTTCACCGTTTGTTGGCTTCGCTGACCCCCTATATCAGCAGGCAGGATACCTGCATGAGGCAAGCCATCACTCCTGAGCAGAGGTTGGTCGCTACCTTGCGGTATTTGGCCACAGGGAGAAGCCTGCAGGACCTCAAGTTCTCGACAGGCATCTCCCCCCAGGCTCTGGGGATCATTATCCCAGAGACCTGTTCTGCCATCATCCAGGTCCTACAGAAGGAGTATATGAAGGTAAGATTTTTATCCATTTATATCACATTTTATTGTATTGAATGTTTGATAATATATTGTATTTCTTTCCTCATTACCTAATTACCATGATTGTAATATGCTGGGAATGTCCCCTTTGTCCTCATGCATGCTGGATTTTTATGTAATTATTATTTTCGGTCCTTCATACATATTCGCCCTTCACTAACCTCCCCAGCATGGTGTCTCCTGGCCTATATTGACCTCATGTAGTCACTTAACAATGTATTTTATCAGCTCCATAGTAGTGCTTTACCCCAAACACCCCCTAAAATGTTTTGAAATGTTATTTTTGATTTAAATTCAGGCAGAGGGCCAGAGGCTTTTTTTTGTGGTGTCCCCAAATTTTTTGTAACCCTCCCTCCCCCCAACTGCTAAGTCAGCTGATCCCAATTCTCTATCCTCAATCATCTATCTGCTGACTTTGCCAAACCCATACACACTATACCCATCTCTTTTGTGGTCAGATTTATGGATGAATTCCCCAAAGCATGTAGTGCAAGGGCCTGCCTGTATACTTTCCAATGGTACTGTTTAAAGTTTTTGTATCCTATTATTATCTTGATAGGTAATAGCAGAATGTCCAAATGTGCTCAAATGTGTACAGTGTGTATTTATATCTTTGTATTATGACACTTCTTACCTGTCCAGTGGGCTGCCAATAGTGTAACTAAGGAGGGGCTTTTCCAAGTAATACCCTGTATTTAGGCATTCATCTCTAAATGAAGTGAAGAGGGTTACCTGTCCAAGAGTTCCCCCCCCCTATAATGTTAGAAATGGCCCATGAGAGGGGGGGGGGGATATGATAGGTGTACCTTATACTTTGTTGTTGTTAAATTCCCCTTAATAAATGCTATCTGGAGGTTGACCCATAATGTTTGTGTCTAATCTGCTTGTCAGGTTTCTGTGAAAAAATAGTAATGTTTATTGTTTTTTCCTCAACAGTTTCCTTCCACGCCACAGGAATGGCAGACTGTGGCCTCCCACTTTGCCCAGCGGTGGGACTTTCCTAACTGCGGAGGGGCAATTGATGGGAAACACGTCCACATCGTCCCACCACCCAACTCGGGGTCGTACTATTATAATTACAAGGGGTTTAATAGTATAGTGATGTTGGCGGTGGTGTCGGCTAATTACGACTTCTTGTATGTGGACGTGGGGAAGAATGGCCGGATGTCCGATGGTGGAGTGATCGCCCAGACGGAGTTCTACAGGCGTCTCCAGAATGGCAGCTTGGACTTGCCACCTCCAGAGGACAATGTTGAAGGTCTCCCATTTGTGTTCGTTGCTGATGAAGCATTTGCGCTGGGGGACCACCTGATGCGGCCATTCCCGATGAGGACCCTCACCCCGGAACAGAGGGTTTTTAATTACCGGCTGGCCAGAGCCCGAAGAGTGGTGGAGAACACATTTGGAATCCTGGCCAGCCGGTTCCGATTATTTATGACACCCATCCATATGGCGGAGTATAAACTGAACCATATAATACTTGCCTGCTGTGTTCTCCATAATTTTCTACGAAAACATTCAGCCAACTATGCTGGCTCAGTTGGGCCTGAGGCCCGAATCCCAAATACATCAACAATGACGGCACTTGAAAGCGGCCGTCCTGGCTTGCCCTCCCTGAATGCCCGTGATGTCCGGTTACGATACCTGGAGTTCTTTGCGGGTAGGGGGGCTATCAATATGCCAGACAATATGTGACACCTTTTTCAAATAAAAAACAACCAAAAGAAATTCTTGGTGGACATTTACTGCTTGTGTTTGTTTTAGCTGACCCTGACAGAAATGTGTTGAGTGCAGAAAATGTCGTGATTGGGTAACCTTATAAAAAACAGTGTTGGCTGGTACTTCCTAAATGCAAAAACACATTTCACTACAAGTGCACTTGCAACTGCACTGAACCTGCACTTGTAGTGCAAAGAGGATTTGCCCTTAGGAAATAACCCCCATTTGTGCATAAAACAACAATTACATCACCCCAAAAGTGTTGTAGTGTTGAGACAATAATCCACACATTCTTGAGTAAGGCACTTTTTTATACCTGCACAATCACATGCGCATTTACCAAAGGTTTTTAAAACAAACCAACATGTTTGTTGTATAACAATGTTTGCAGTAGCATTATGAAAAATCAAAATATCCATTTCTGATAAAACAGGCCTGTGTAAAACCAACAAGAAAGCCAAAAAACTTGAACTTACAAAGTTCACATTAGGTAAAACCTGAAGGCTATATCAGACATCAGTATTTAGGAACTGGGTTTGATATAGCGTTCAGATGGGGGGAAATCACCCCTGGAAAAGCCAAATTTGGAAGATGCACACCAATTTACAAATGTCAACATGTGCTATCTGCCATCATGGGGGATCAAGGGACGTGTTTGGGGGGAGCAAGCCCTTCCTCAACGCTACTTTATAATTGAGGAAGGGGTTGCCCCCCCAAAACGCGTCCATTGATCTCCCGTGATGGCAGATAGCACATGTTGGCACACTGTGTGCATCCTCCAAATTTGGCTTTTCTAAACATTGAAAAAAGTTTGGTACGATAAAACAGGTGATTTTGTGGGGTTTAAATTCGCCCCAAAACATCAATGATGTTATTATTTTTTTTAATAACATCACTGATTTGTTGATGTATGTTTTGCAATTGGAGATTACACCCCATGATCTCCCCGATCAGTATCTGGGCACTTTCAGATGTAAAGCGTTCTGGATCCCTCACATCACGATCACCTAAAAAGAGATAAAGAACAAAAAAAAAGGTCTCAAAAATCTGCCACCAGCCATCTCTTTTACCTGAGTCTGTGGTCGCAGACACTCACCTGTTGTGGTGCCAATCTCCACCACATCTTCTTCTTCCTCCTGCTCTTCTTCTTGGGTTGGTATTTCCCCTTCTTCCAGAGGTGGGGGGTCTGTGGTCTCCTCAGATGAGGGGTGTCCTCCGAGTCTTTTCTCCCCTATGTAAAACAAAAATGGTATACTTAGCACACAGATATTTGATGGCAGAACTATAGAAATAGGAAACATTGCTTGGAAGTGGGGTACAATTGTCTATTTTAGCCGAGTTCCAAGATGTATATTTTTTATTGCCCTTTGTCAAGCTGCAATACTTTACCTGTTTGGTACAAGCTTCACAGATGGAGACCCCCCTATAGTATACACTGGAGCACCTGTGTGGCCCCCTAATAAAAATGGTGTTCTTGTGTCCCACACTAGTGCTCCAGTGTCCAGATGTGAAAACAGCTGCTCAGTGTCCTCTCCGTACACACAATCTAGTTTGCATTTCATTCTAGTAACAAACCCATCTACACAAACAAATATTTGGCATCCAAGTAGGCCCCCAAAAATGTGTGAAAATGCATATGGCCTAAACAATGGTGTTCTAGAGGCCGAAAGAAAAATGTTTGATACGAACGAATAATGTGCCCATGAACATTAAAGTTGACCTTTGGAAACGTTACAACTAATCAAAGCATATGGAGCAGAACGAACGTAATAAAGACAGAAAGAATAGGAACACAGCACAACTACTTACTTTTTTGCAGCACTCTCCGGATCTTTCGGTACTGCTCTGGCTCTCTCAACTTCAGGTCCGACCACCGCTTCCTGAGCTGATCTTTAGACCTTCGTACCCCGAAATTCCGCTCTAGACTCCTGACCACTTTCGCCATGATTTTGGCCTTTCGGATATTGGGGTTGGGGTAAGGCCTATATTTTCCATCATAGTCGGACTTCCTCATGATGTCGACCATCTCCAACATCTCCCCAAACGACATATTTGTGGCCTTAAAACGTCTCCTTCTGGATCGGGACGTGCCTGGATCCGCCCTTTCCTCCTCCTCCTCCTCCTCGTTGCTACAATTAGCCCGCACCTGCTGTATGTCCGCCATCATGCTCTTCCCCCACTGCGCCGAACGAAAAGGGGCGGGGAATACACTAGAAAGAACGTCAGGGGCGGGCGGAGTTACACGCATGCGCAGCGTATATAAAGCGTAACACGCGTGCGTATTACGTTTGATCTGTGAGCGGAGGAAGGAGCATTGAACGCGGCGATCGTAAGAACGAAGGTAAGAGACAAACTTGGGCCTATACTGCTTCTATAGATTGAGGCCTATATTGTAACACGATTAGGAGAGTTTTGTCTGACATTAGGCTTTGTCTTGTGTTGTGTCTTGCAGTGAACATGGATATCTTAATGAAAGATCAGGACTTCATGTCACTATTCATTGATATGCTAAGTGAGCTGCCCTGTCTGTGGGAGATTACCCACCCCCATTACAAGAACCAAGCAAAGAGGAAGGCAGCACTGGAGCAATTGTGTGAAATTGTGAAGCAGGTGATCCCCACGGCAGACATCACCTATTTAAAGATCTTCATTGGTGGCCTGAGGAGCACATATCTGAGGGAGCGCAATAAAGTCCTGGATTCACAGAGATCCGGAGCAGCAGATGACATCTATGTCCCCAGGATGTTGTACTACGACAGGCTGCACTTTCTGGCAGGCCAGACTGAACCCGGGCCATCCCTCTCAAGTCTTCCTTCCATGCTTCCTTCCCCCCTGGCTGAGGCTTCTGACGCCCAACCTGGGCCTTCCAGGCCACATGTGGAGGGGCCCAGATTGAGCCAGGTATAGCATTCCTCTAAATATTTCTGCTTGTCCAATCAATGATGTTAACTAGATGTTAGTTTGGAGTACTAATTTATGATTGTGATTGATGATGCAAAAACTAAAACCATGTCCCTTATTCATACACAGGGAAGTCTCAGCCAGGAGGTGGCCGGGCCGAGCCAGCTGGCTGATATCAAGGTCCCTCCACCCCCCTGAAAACAGAAAGTGGCAGTAGGAGGAGTACCCTAGAGGAGGCGGCTATCAGATTTTTTTGTAGGGCTACAGAGGTCCTGGGAGCACCCCACACCAGGCAGGAGAACATTGGTGCATTCATAGCCTATAAAATGCAGAGGATGGAGGAGGGCCAACAAGCCATGTGTGAGGCCCTCATATCTGAGGCTCTGGAGAAAGGTGTGAGGGGCCAAATTACACCTCAAACACACCTTCGCGATGGTCCTCCTCCTCCTCCTGCAGGTCCTCCTCCTCCTCCTCCCTCTCCTCCGGGTCCCCCCAGTCCTCCTCCTCCTCCAGGTCCTACTCCTCCTCCTGCCACATCTCCAACTGCACAGCCACAGCCCGGAAGGAAGCGTGAAAGGAAGACCAGAGAGTGATTGCCCTGGATCCAGTCTGGTCGGCCAAAAGATGCAGCCTCTTGTGGTACCACAGCCTGGGGACACTGATGTCATCTGCTGCTATCCGAGTCTCTGTGAATCCCGGACCAGACTGCCTTCCCTCACATATGGACTCCTCAGGCCACCAATTTTGAGGTTTAAGAATTGTTGTCTGCCGTGGGGGTCCCAGGCTTCACTAATTTCTCATGTTGATCCAGTGTTGCCTTCCTCTTTGTTTGGTTCTGAGCCCTTAAAGAGGAGTTCCACCCAGGGGGGCCATTAAAAAAAAAAAAAATTAAAAGTCAGCAGCTACAAATACTGCAGCTGCTGACTTTTAATTGGACACTCACCTGTCCCTGGGTCCAGCGGTGCGGGGGATCGAAGCCCCGCTCGTCCCCCCCCTCCGCTCGTCGGCGCCGGCATTTCAACTGTGGGCGCCGGGCTGTGGCTTCACAGCCTGGCACCCACTGCGCATGCGCGAGCGGCGCCGAGCGCCGTGATTGGCCACTCAATCACCTGGGACCTGCAATGGGTCCCAGATGATTGACAGGAGGGAGGGAGAAGAGCCGAGCCCTTCCTGTGCCAGGGGGAAGTGATGTCACCAGCCCAGGCAGACGAAGGGGCAGATTACGAGGGACCACCTAGCAACAGGCATTTAGAGGTAAGTAAAAAAAAAAAAAATATCCAAATGTTTTTTTGTTTTTTTTTTAGAATTTTTTAGGTATGTTCTTTTTTTTGGGTGGAACCCCACTTTAATAAAGGATTTTTGTTTTGAATTATACTCTCCTATGTGTTTTACTTCAAAAATGATGGTTTGTTTGTGAGGATTCAGGTACATTTCTAATATACAATGTGAAATGAACAAGGGACACCAACAACAAACAATCTCATGGAGATTAAATAATAAAAGATATCAATGGTGTTGGGGTAACTTGACACACAAAACACACACACAAATATTCGGGAGTAAAAATAAAAATAACATTGAACAAAGATCAGCCTTGGAAAAAATCCAAACATTAAAGAAAAAAAAAGGCTTAAAAACAAAAAAAAAATAAAATAAAAAATATAAAACTGTCAGATGTGACAACTAATAACAATATATTGAGTGAATCCCACTAAAAAAACACAAATAAAACTTTGTGAGAAGTGTGTGTGAATATGAGCAGCAAAACTATTTAATTCTTGTCACATTATAAAGAAGAAGAGAGTGCGCTGTATTAAACCATTTTTTACATTGCAGCGTGACGAAAGTGCTGTATCCATTGCGAACGCTAAGTTTACCAGAACGAGCTGTCCCGTGTCGGAATTTCTTCTGAGCATGCGTGGCACTTTGTGCGTCGGAACAGGCCACACACGGTCGGAATTGACGCGATCGGATTTTGTTGTCGGAAAATTTTATCTCCTGCTGTCCAACTTTGTGTGTCGGAAAATCCGATGGAAAATGTCCGATGGCGCCCACACACAGTCGGAATTTCCGACAACACGCTCCGATCGGACAATGTCCATCGGAAAATCCGACCGTGTGTACGGGGCATTACACTTGTGTTGGAAACTGCTGGGGGCTGTTGCCATAGGAGACAGCGTTCCTGCCCGTGCAGATGTGACGTCTTGCTGGATGCTTTTCCCTACATGGCTGTCCTCCTGTAGAAGTCTCGGAGTCTGCCGGGTTGGCGTTGCGGCTGCCTGGGGGTGTCCTGGCCCTAACCCTCTCTCCCAAAGTTATGTTTAGGATAGATGGAATCTCTTTGCATTAGAGAGGTGTTTGGCGCCCATGAATCTACTTTGCACTGTTCCCACTATTCCTTACGACCCACTCTATGTGGAGGGATGTTGGCAGCTCATGGCTCTGCAGGTTCTCATTAGACTGAAGGAGGCCTGGGACCTTGATACATATATTACAGATGCAGCAGTCTGCTACTCAGAATATAAAGGCTTACCAGGAAGCCCCTCCTAGTTGCTAGTCTAACCACTGGAGAAGCACCCTGGCACCTTGGCGGCTAGGGGAGCCATTTGGTTGAGACCCTGGGCTGCGCATTGCTTCCTAGAAACAAAATTGGGGTAAGTCACTTTATGGCTCAGGATCTCTGGTAGGGAACTGGAGACAGCCATATCGGAAGTAACAAGTTTTTCACACCTGGATTTGGGGATCCGCATTCATATTCTCTGAAAAATGGCCAAGAAATCATAAATTCTGCCAAGGTATGCAAACTTATGAGCACAACTAATTATATATATATATATATATATATATATATATATATACACACACACACACACACATACATATACACATATATGTATACCTACACATCCACATACATTTTTTTTTTATGTGTATATACGTATACACACACACACACACACACACACACACACATACATACATATACACACATACCTACACACACACACATACACGTGCCACCCTGCAGAGGACTGGCTGGAGCCATGGTCAAGGGTCTTACCATAGCCCAGCCACCAATACCTAATGAGGTCATTAACTGTCCCGGGAAAGGGAAAAAGCCATCCTCAGGACATTTTTTTTTTAACTAATGGCAAACAGATATAATTTGCCCTCAGTTAAAATGCCAATGACCTCACCGAGTGCGCCCCCCGCCTAGAAAAAAAAAAAAGCTGGGTGTCCTCGTTTGCCCTAAAGGGAAGCCCAGCCGCCACAGTCAGCAAGGAACAGAGTCCCCGTTAGGCAGTGCTGGAGGAGAGAGAGAATGAAACGAAAACTCACAGAAGGGGTTCCCAGGCTTTTAAGCGCATTTAGCGGTCCGAACGCTGGGACTTTGCGCTGGGAGAGGCTGAACCCAGATGGCTACTGCACTAAGGCAGAGGTGGTGACAAGTACTGCTTACTCTTCACTGGTGCCTTGATGTATGAGGAAAAAAAAAGAAGAATGGGGTGGGGCCTAACTAGGCCTTTGATTTATGCTATTCACTAGTCCTGAGGGAGCGGTCAAGAGGCAGAGCTCTAGTATGCTGCCATGGTGGCATCAGGAAAGTAACTTTTAGACAAATCACACCTTTTTATGTTTTGCCATGCCAATCAGCCTAGTTAAGCTGCAGCTGGGAAATCAGTTCTATGAAAATTGTTTGGGGGGGGGGGGTGTGAAATGCATTACTTGGATTGAGCATGCATCTGCAAAACAAATTATTAACAAAACACATACAACATAAAAATTTGCTACACATTGTATTGGTCAACAAAACAGGACTTTGAAAAAAGCAAGGAAAGCAAAAAATACATGTATGTTAATTTTAGACACTAACAGAATATGGTATTGAGGTCTGACCATGTGACAGAGGAAATTAACAGGAGTTAAAAGGACAGTCTCTTAAGGATTTAAACATTAGTCACAACATTTTGAGGAAGATTTTGCAAAATAATGCAGTACAGACAATTAAATCAAAGTGAAACAACCTACAAACAACACATATTGACAACATCAAAAATATTTCAGGGAAGAATATCCCCCCCCCCCCCCCAAAAAAAAATAAACAAAAGTAAAAAATACTTGCTCTAAAACACATCTGTTTTGCAAAGACATAACAACTTACAAACTCTATAAGGACATCCAAATGTACTCTCTCTACACACACACACACACACACACACCTACACACACAAATTACTAAGCCAAAAAACACTATCTGAACATGCCCAGAAAAATCCAAGTGCTGTTCACACACAAAAAGCACAAAAAAATGCCAAAGTCCCTGAGCTTGCCAGACTAACCCAAATGCAGCTAGCACAAAATAAGCCACCCCCTGTCCAAAATTAAGCACATCATCCAGCATGCTACAAAATTACAGATGGGACAAACAAAGAGCCTAATGCCGCGTACACACGAGCGGACTTTACGGCAGACTTTGCCCGGCGGATGGGATTTTGTCGGACAATTCGATCGTGTGTGGGCTCCAGCGGACTTTCTCAAAAGTTGGACGGACTTAGATTTGAAACATTTTTTAAATCTATCCGTCGAACTCGAGTCCGGTCGAAAAGTCAGCTCGTCTGTATGCTAGTTCGATGGACAAAAAGCCACGCTAGGGCAGCTATTGGCTACTGGCTATAAACTTCCTTGTTTTAGTCCGGTTGTACGTCATCACGTACGAATTCGACGGACTTTGGTGGATTGTGTGTAGGTAAGTCCGTTCATTCGGAAAGTCCGTCATAAAGTCCGGCGTAAAGTCCGCCGAGCAAAGTGTGCCATAAAGTCCGCTCGTGTGTACGCGGCATAACATGGGCAAAAGTTGTACAACAAATACCATTGCAGTCTATGGGAACTGACTTGTTCATTTTGCTAATCCCCACTTGGCTGGCTTATATTGTAGTAATTGGCCTTAAAATGGGTATGGGGGCCCAGGTTCCATCCTGAGGGACATATACCAATGTCACCAATTTGGACAACCACAAAAACGAAACAGGGAGAAGTTTCTTTAAAAATGCTAAATTGCTTAAAAGCTAGTAACTTGGGGGGCCTAACTCTTCCCGTAAAGTGGTACATCTGAGAACCCCCACATGAAAAATACCACCCCAAACTAAAAAAATATTGTGCCCTTTCCACACACTAACACACCCCTAGCCAAACACACAGCCCATGAAAGGGGGGTGGATGCTTGGGGGCAGGAGGGGCTCGGGCACCCCAAAAGTCAACCACCTTGTTCCCATACTCAGGGGGACAAGGGCCTCTTCCACACAACCCTAGGCTGGGGTGGTGGGGGGCTGCTGACAGGGGGCTTTATGGAATGTGGAAAGCCCCTTTAAACTAATGGGTACAGGGTGCTTTGTGGTTGGTATTGGGCTGAGCCCAACATGCCCCAAAAGGCAGCCAGCTATGTTGAGTGCATGTGGCCTTGTATGGTTCAGGAAGGGGTTGGGCGCTCGCTCTTCTCGCCCCTTTCCTAGCTGGCCCTGTTGTATGCTCTGAAAAAGGATGTGGTTTGGATTGGTGAAGGCAGCTCACAGCCTTTTGAGAATGGAATGGAGTGTGGAGTTCCCCTTTAAAAGCAAAAGTTAGCCCATGGAAATGTTTAATATTTGTTACTTGGGCAGTTGTTACTAAACTTCCTCACATCACCCCATAATATTGGCACCTCCATCTTTTGCAAATATTGATTTGGAGATGCCATGTCCATAGTGGCGCACTGATTGCATTCTCCCGTGCGCCGAGATCACTATACTAAATGAGGGATTCAAGCTCTGTTACCGGCACACCATGTCGTAAATATGGAAATGTGCATTGCACCTCACCGTGCGCCTCTACTGATGGCGCGCTGCTTTGGTAAATCATCCCCTATGTGTAAGTGTTTTCGATAGGAGACTACCATGCAAAAACAAAAATAAGAATAATAATGCACAAACGTCAAGCTGATTTTCTTATCGCGTGTACTAGGCATAACTCTAAGCAAAGGTTCACACTAGAATATGATGTGGGAAACTTGAGATCTATGAGCGTTTCCCACACTGCATTTAGATCCTACTGCCCTTGCGATCTGCAGCAGGTGCCAGTGCAAACTTAACGACACCCCAAACGCAGGTTAAAAGCGAGTGCAAAGTGACCATGTGATCCAGTTGCAGTGCAGTTCCAAAATGGGTGCATGCACAACTTTGGTGTGATGTGGTGTGATTTGAACCCATTCAAAATGAATAGGTTTACAATCACACCACATCACAACAAAGTCGTGCATGCACCTATTTTGGAACTGCATTGTAACTGGATCACATGGTCACTGAATTGCATGTGAGGTGTAACAGGAATGTGGTGCAGTTCCTGTGCGATTCATATGCGGTTCACAATGTGAACTGAGGCTAATCCTTAGGCTCCATTCACACCTAGGCGATTTGAATCACGGGGCAGAATCGCCACAATTCTGCCCGCAATTCCAGAAACACAGAAAAACACGGGATGTGCTTGCAATGCGACTATTTCTCAATGGCACCCTAAACGCAGTGCGATTTTGCCATGAGTGAAATCACACTGCACAAATACAAAGAATAGAGCTGGCAACTCCCAACGTCCTTGTTGCTTTTTTATTGGTGCATAAAAGAAAGTGAGTAACACGCATTCTGGCTTACAAGCCTTGATCACAGCACAATTTTCATGTTAAAAAACAAAACATATATACGGTTTGCCAAACCACACCTTCCAACTAATTATCTCATTAAAACAGCAATTAAGAGACATCCAAAACAGAAGGCGAGGTGTGGCACTTAGCAATACAAACATGGAAAATGCTTTCTAGCAATTCATGTACAGTATCTTACAAAAGTGAGTACACCCCTCACCTTTGTAAATATTTTATTCTATCTTTTCATGTGACAACACTGAAGAAATGACACTTTGCTACAATGTAAAAGTAGTGAGTGTACAGCTTGTATAACAGTGTAAATTTGCCGTCTCCTCAAAAGAACTCAACACACAGCCATTAATGTCTAAACCCCTAGCAACAAAAGTGAGTACACCCCTAAGTGAAAATGTCCAAATTGGGCCCAATTAGCCATTTCCCCTCCCCGGTGTCATGTGACTAATTAGTGTTACAAGGTCTCAGGTGTGAATGGGGGAGCAGGTGTGTTAAATTTGGCACCTCATGGCAAAGAACTCTGAGGATCTAAAAATAAGAGTTGTTGCTCTACATAAAGATGGCCTAGGCTATAAGAAGATTGCCAAGACCCTGAAACTGAGCTGCAGCACAATGGCCAAGACCATACAGCGGTTTAACAGGACAGGTTCCACTCAGAACAGGCCTCGCCATGGAAGTTGAGTGCACATGCTCAGCGTCATATCCAGAGGTTGTCTTTAGGAAATAGATGTATGAGTGCTGCCAGCATTGCTGCAGAGGTTGAAGGGGTGGGGGATCAGCCTGTCAGTGTTCAGACCTTACGCCGCAAACTGCATCAAATTGGTCTGCATGGCCGTCGTCCCAGAAGGAAGCCTTTTCTAAAGATGATGCACAAGAAAGCCCGCAAACAGTTTGCTGAAGATAAGCAGACTAAGGACATGGATTACTGGAACCATGTCCTGTGGTCTGATGAGACCAAGATAAACTTATTTGGTTCAGATGGTGTCAAGCGTGTGTGGCGGCAACCAGGTGAGGAGTACAAAGACGAGTTTGTCTTGCCAACAGTCAATCATGGTGGTGGGAGTGTCATGGTCTGGGGCTGCATGAGTGCTGCCGGCACTGGGGAGCTACAGTTCATTGAGGGAACCACGAATGCCAACATGTACTGTGGCATACTGAAGCAGAGCATGATCCCCTCCCTTCGGAGACTGGGCCGTAGGGCAGTATTCCAACATAACAACCCCAAACACACCTCCAAGAAGACCACTGCCTTGCTGAAGAAGCTGAGGGTAAAGGTGATGGACTGGCCAAGCATGTCTCCAGACCTAAACCCTACTGAACATCTGTGGGGCATCCTCAAACAGAAGGTGGAGGAGTGCAAGGTCTCCAACATCCACCAGCTCCATGATGTCATCATGGAGGAGTGGAAGAGGACTTCAGTGGCATTCTGTGAAGCTCTTGTGAACTCCATGCCCAAGAGGGTTAAAGCAGTGCTGGAAAATAATGGTGGCCACACAAAATATTGACACTTTGGGTCCAACTTGGACATTTTCACTTCACTTTAGCGTCGCTATTTTACCGCCAACACCCGGGCCCGGCTCAGTGTGAAGGTGCCCTCACGTTTATACATTGTAGCAAAATGAAATTTCTTCAGTGTTGTCACATGAAAAGATATAATAAAATATTTACAAAAATGTGAGGGGTGTACTCACTTTTGTGAGATACTGTATGTTTATACACATTATCTACACAAGAATATGACAAAAAGTGCATAAAACAAGACAAAAGGGTTCCTCCAAAAAAACTATTTGAGAAACAAGTCTGCATCATATCTTGAGTGTACACCATGTATGTAGTCATGCTGGAATATGTAGTCACACTACAATCGCAGCAAAATTACAACGTGCAAAGCTTGTCACTCAAAAAGGAGCAGGAACTTCTTTTGGGGGACAGCATTACACACTGCAATTTATTGCGCGACATCTGCAGCAATATCGCATCGCAATTGGTGTGCCATTAAGAAGTAATAGCATTGGAAACACAGGCAGAACAGCGGCCGCCCACGATTCAAACCGCCTAGGTGTAAATGGAGCTTCATACAAATTCTTTATACTTCTGTGTAGGAAAAAAAATAAAAAAATAAATAAAACGCACTTCGGCTGTCCTATGAGATTTTAGTAAAGAAAAAGCCACGATTTTTTATTTTTTTTGTTTCACAAAGGTTTTTATTGATTGAACAAGTAATGACATAACATCATTGTAGTAGTACATTTGCATAAAAGTGGTACATATGACAATTGGTTTTAATACAGTTAAGGACAGTATATGGATACATTATGGTTGTATATAGTTACAAAAATAAACATTTTTTTTTTTATGCTAATTATATTTTCAAGTAGCATCAAGGAAATCTTGAAATGAAGTAGTAATTACTAACTAACTCGAGTTATGACTTGAAGGGGAGAGAAGAAAGATGGGGGGGGGGGGGGAGGGGAGATGGGAGTGGTTACATGACATGTTATTTCCGTATCATTTTCTTGAACCTTCTTTATTAAGTGTAGTTTTGTTATTAAATATTGATTGCTTTGTATGCCTGAGAGTTTTTGAATTCTATCCATTTGTACCATGTTGAAGCAAAATAAGTTATTTTCTCCTGAGATATGCTTATGAGTTCTTCTATTCTTTCTATATTGTTTATTCTGCGAAACCATTCTTTTTTTGATGGAATAGAATTCGAGCGCCAGTGGCATGGGATACAATGTCTTGCAGCGTTTACCATAAACATGGTTAGAGATTTTAGGTATTGTCTTTTGGGTATTGAATTGTAATGAAGCAGGTATTGTGCTGGGTTATAACTTACGTTTTCTGAGGAGATTGACGTGACGGTTTCGTGAACCATTTTCCAAAAATTTTGGATAAGCGGGCAAGTCCACCAGATGTGAATCATCGAGCCTTCCTCCTGTTTGCATTTCCAACATCTGTCAGACGTCTGAGGGGAGAATTTGTGCAATAGGGTGGGGGTTCTATACCATCTAGTGATGATTTTATAGCCACATTCTTGAGTGGCGACAATTAGGGAACCTTTATGTGCGTACATAAAAATTCTTTCCCAATTTTCCTCTGTCAGATTTAGGTTGAGGTCTTGTTCCCAGGCTTGACATGACGAACTGGAGAATTCAGAATTACTTACAAAGAGCGAGTTATATAGAATAGAGATGATATGTCTCTGTGGGGTTGTTTTTGTGCAAAGGTCTTCTAGTGTCGTAAGAGGTCTAGTCCAGTGTTGGGTTGTCTCGTTGCTAGTCAAGTAATGTTTAATTTGTATGTAATTCAATTGAGAGATCTGGGGAGGGTCATGTCTTTGGTTATTTCGTCTCTTGATAAGAGTTTACCATTTTTAAAGAAGTGTTTGACCAGCATATCTTTGTGTGGCCATGACTTAGAAAGAAATTTTTTTTTCTGTACCTGGGAGAAAATCTGGATTGTTTCTTAATGGTGTTAAATGACTCATCCAAGGAAATGGGTTGTTTTTTTTATAGGTGTTAATAAATGTTTCAAGTGTGGGACCAATAAGGGGGTGGGCTTTGATGTTTTTCGAGTGGTGCTTTGGGCAGATCAACGGAAAGGAGTTTATTTGGTGGGAGAATAGTGTTTGCTCAAGAATCACCCAGTCCTTGACTTTATTGTGAATGTTCCAATCTACTATTCTTGTCAGAAGAGCAGCCTGGTGGTATTTTTGAAGGTCTGGCAGAGCTATCCCCCCTTTATTTTTGGGTAGGTTTAGTCTCGTAAATTTGATTCTGGAAGGTTTGCTCCTCCAGATAAAGGTAGAGCATGCTTTGCGGAAGGAGTTAAAGAATGAAGATGGCAGTCTAATGGGAATTGTCTGCATCACGTACAAAAACCTAGGTAGAATTGTCATCTTGACCAGAGAAGCTCTACCAAACCAAGATATATTGAGAGAATTCCATCTTTTTAAATCATCCAGAGAGTCCCGGAGCCAAAGAAAGGAGAGAAATAGGCGTAGGGACAACATGACATGGCTGGACGGCACAGTTGCCACTTTAAGATCAGGTTTCCCCTTTTAGAAAAGGGGAGGGGGCTGGGTGAGGGCGTCGCCCAGAGCTTGAGAAAGGAAAGGAGAGGGGGAAGTGACGTCAATCGTAAGAGCGGAGGAGGAAGCGATTAGACGTCTCACCCTCACCGCTCTGTATCCTCCTCTCATCCTCTCATTCACAGTGCTGCAGAGCTATGATGGAGGGCTGATAGCCCAGCGCAGAGCGGCGGTCGCCGCACAAGGTGCAGACTGGCTGTAAGCCCCTATGTCAGCCAGGGAGGCGATCGGCGGAGCGGCAATAGACGGGGGGGCAGTGGCACCGCATGCGCGGCGATCACGGCCGCTGGAAGTTTTCAGCCAGGGAACAGGCGACAGTGGAGCTCAGAGGTGGCAGCTACCAGCAGAAGGGAGTGAACCCCCGACCCAGCGCACACCATGGTGCCGGAGGACAAGGTACAGGGGCGGAGCGGGACCTGTCCAAGGGGCAAGGGCGCGGCGGGGGGAGCCCAGTACAGCGCATGGCTCTGCTCCCCCTGGCTCGTCGCAGACACACAGCGCAGGCGGCCAGGGGCTGCGGGGGGCAGATCTGGGTAGCCAGCCGGCCCACAGTGTCACTCTGCACAGCTGAGGGTTCGAGAGGAGCACAGGGTTGTTGGGGAGCGACGTCGGAGGTCGGGGTCGAGGACCCAGCCAAGCAGTAAGCGCAGGGGCCCGTCACGGGGGACAACGAACACTTAGAAAACGGAGCGGTCCTGCAGGGATGCAGCCTACGGTCGGTAGTACGGAAGGACAGCAGCAGATCGGAGGGTGAAAGGTCCAGGTCGGAGCGTGACGATGGTCAAGGACATCCAGCAGGGGTGGTTCCAGGAGTGACGGCTGGTGGGCCCCTAGCCTGGGCAGCCTGGTGAGGATGATTCTTACTTTATTTCTACTTTTCTGATTTAGTCTGTTGGGGTTGGGTTAGTCTACCTGGGCTGTCAGGTTTAGGGGTAATTGCGGGAGCTGGGGGGAACACGTCTACTCCCGTACTGACAAGAGACAGGACTCCGGACAGGTACCATCTGGGCTAGGTGGGGTTAGTGGCAAAGTGGTTGGTGAAGCGCTTTTAGCTGGGCATATGAAGCAGTCCTGGGCAGGCATTCTACACCACCACATACACTCATACGGTAGGGGGCACCCTCTGGGTGCAGGAGTTACAGCTGCGACATGTGTGAGTCTCCCGGGTTAGTGGACAGGCTCAGTATAGCCAGGGTAGGACAGGGGAGGTTGCAGCCAGAAAAAGCAAGTTGGACAACGGGGATATCGGTTAAGTCCTCGTGCCCAGCCGCGTGGCTACAAGGGTTTGCCATAGGGGAGACAGGACTAAGTAAAAGACCCCAAACAATGTTCGGCTCTGGTTTACTTGCAGGCTTGTAGTGATGCACACAAGACTCATGGCGGTGTGGCTTGGCTTAGGCACAATGCATAGGTTTGGCGACGGATGGCCGTCCAACTGTCCCTACACTGGGCCCATAATGACGTCAGCCGGAGGATGAGGCTATTGCAGCGTCGCGGGCTACTAATCGGTTTTTTAGGCAAGGGTAAAATTTGGGACAAACTGTCTAGTCCGACACACGGGTTCAGGCGATGTCTATCCCATTCACGGTCCGAGGGGTTTTTGGAGGTAAGAACAATAAGTGCCGTTGGGTCCGGTATTAAGAGGGTCTGCACCGGTGCATGGGAGTAGGATGCTTTCTTTCCTCAGTATATGCCCGGACCGAGCAGCGGAAAATTTTTTGGGGACAGGTTTTTTGTCCTAACGATTTATATACCTTGGCGTTCGCGAGGGTCATACCCTGGTCGGTGAATTTCTAGGCTGCCTTGGTCATACGGAATCGGTTTTGGAAAAACTGGGAAGGGGGTTGCTATAGGGCCCAGGGCACCTTCAGCAGGCATCGTCCAGGCAGGGTGGTCTTTCCACTGGAAGTGGTTTCCTCAGAGAGAGCCCAACAAGTTTGGATGTATTCAACACCGGGCCTTTACAAAAGGGGGGTCCATCAGTGATTCCATTGCCCCTGAGGAGGGGGAGGGTAAAGTACACTTCTTTTATGCAGCGGTGGCATCGTGTGACGATATAGGTAAGGGTCTTAGGGGGCCAAGTCAGGCAATTCATTGGCTTTTAGGATATTGCTGGCACATACGGTCAGCTTTCTGCTGGTGGGAGACACAGGGTAGGGGCACAGTATGCGGATATTTGACCGCTGATGGGTTGCTCCAGCTAAGTGCCGTTTTTCCGGTATGTTCAGTTCTTTCTAAGACAGGGCAGTACGGGATCTTTCGGGTATCTCAGCGTGCATGCTTTACATAGATTAGTTGGTATGTTTTGCCCGGCGGGTTCCAATATCTGTGCCGTCTTGTGGGGGGACGGCATAATATCAGAAGGTATGTTTCGGGGTTTCGTTAGCTATGGGGGATAACAGAGGGCTCCTCAAAAAACATTTCATTCCTGGAAATCGCAATGGAGTCTATGGGTATGTAATGTGGCCTGCCTAGAGACAAGCTAGAGAGGCTATAGAACGAGGTGCAGGGGGTTTTTTAGAGTCCGCAAGGTGCAAGTTACGTCTACTACTATAGGTTCTGGGGGAAACTGTGTGTTGTTTTCAACAGCATTAGCCCCATGGGCATGGTTTTATTGTACTAGCGACAACAACTCAGGGGCTCAGGGGCTTCCACTCACTTTTGGAACATTACTAAGGTTACTGGAAGGACTGGCGGGTGCGGCAGTATTTTCTACACTCGCTCAGCGGGCGGTTTTTGGATGTCATGTCCCATCAGCGATGGTGACTTGGGAATTAGTCGCGGAGGCTGCATGGTCCATGGGGTTGTAGCCTTTTTCAGGGGACCACGGAGCGCTGCTATGTGGCCATCAGCTTGTTTCGATACCGGGTTGCAGAACCTGGTTTCGGGTGGAATTGTTTAAATTGTAGTGACCTTACAAGTTTGGGGGCATTCCTTTTGCAGCCAACAGGTCTGTTGTAACTAGGTCTATCGGGGGGGTGGTACAGGTGTTTTTTTTTTTTTTTTTCTGCTGACCACGGCATACGTGCCGGGGGTCAGGCGTGTTGTGCCATTGGGTACTGCGCTGCTTACAAGGGATACATTCATTTACGCTGTGTACTTATTAGGGATTGATAACACTTTGGCTGTGGCTTGTCTCGTTTTTTTCAGTGGGATAGGTTTTGGGGTTTTGTCGCCATAAGCGGGCCTGCTTTGGGAATGTATTAAGGAGGATTGACAACCTATTGGCAAGGCAAATCGTTATGAGTACTTAAACGGTATGCAGGACGGGTTTGCTTGCTTAACAGGATTGGTATGTCCCCAGCAGGTCATTGCACAGCACATGCGGTTCTCTATGGTATTAATATGGTTTTAGCAGGGGATCTCGGCAGCTGCTATGGACCGCAGGTTGTCAGGTTTGTCCTTTCTTTTAAGTGGTTTGGGCTACGGTATCACACCAAAGGGTTTTTAGGTATAAAACAAACGGTTGTGGGTACAGGTTGGGGATAAGAAGAGGGTTGGGAGGCGCCCGGTCGCCTTTGAGATATTACAGGTCTGGTATTTGGTTTGCTAAAGGTTTACAGCTCTCTGTATGCAAGGGCTTTATGGGGGCAGCAGTTGCAATAGCATTCTTTTGTTGGGACATTAGGCCTGTGGTCTTGGAGTCCTTTTTGTACACATATGGACAGGTGTGTCCTTATCTAGGTTAAAGCGTGGAGCGGTCAGAACAGGGGGTCAGCAGCTGGGTATGACCCACAAAAGAGTTTTTTCGTTTCTCATACCCCTTTTTGGATGGGGCAGCCACAGAGCAGCACGGGCGGCTGCTGTGGGAAGCAGCTTGGCGCATTGGTGCATGGGACTCAGATAGATGTAAGGGGTACATTCGCCCTCATTGTATGTGGTAATATGTTGCACATTTCTGTGTGCTATTGGCACACGGCGTTGGTGATTGCTGTTTTTTATGTGTTTTGCGCTGTCATTTATTATTGTTCACAGGTCGCTAGGATGGACAGTTGGTAAACTTGTCACTCCTATGTTATGGGGGGTTCAGAAGAGCTGAGGTTCGGCTGAACGGTAGGCAGTCCAGTATCCTCTGGCTGTAGTTTGGTCAGGTGCAGTGTGGCCCTGGCAGGTGGTGGGACAGGGTTGGGGGATGTACACAGGTCCTCCCGTTTGTATTTGTCCCTGTATGTTTGCGGTTACGCGTGTGGTAATCGGTATGGGAGCCAAACTTCTGAGGGACCTCATTAGTGACGTAATAATGCAATGTTTTTACGTTTATTAGCGGCTTACCCAGGTATGGGCAATAATATGGTTTTATATGGTGGGGCTGGATGTCATTGCAGTGGGCCCGGTCTAGTAAGAAGGTGGACCGGGCCCGCTTAAGGAGGTGAGCAGGCTTTCATAAAGAAGGGGGTTGGTCATACGCCTCTGAGAGCGGGTGCTGGATACATGGAGGTATCAGAGTAAGGTTGGGGTACACCTTAAGGTGTGGGTTTTGTTGTAGGCAATGTACCTTCAGGAAGGCATTCAGTGAGGGCTGAGGGTGTGGGGGCGCACGCAAGGGTAAGGTGTTACCCCTTTTGTGCT
Source organism: Lithobates septentrionalis (assembly GCA_037952835.1). Taxonomy (NCBI): domain Eukaryota; kingdom Metazoa; phylum Chordata; class Amphibia; order Anura; family Ranidae; genus Lithobates; species Lithobates septentrionalis. The sequence goes on from JBBDGP010001212.1 coordinate 4,662,940, forward strand.
GTGGCAGTGTTGGGTCGATGGAGAAGGAGAAGATAGAGGTTACATGTATGGAACATGTTGTACCCATCCATGGGATGGGGGTGTTTTCTGGTACCCATCCATGAAAGGATGGGGGTTGTTTCTGGTACCCATCCATAAAAGGATGGGGGTTGTTTCTGGTACCCATCCATAAAAGGACGGGGGTTGTTTTTGGTACCCATCCATGAAAGGATGGGGGTTGTTTCTGGTACCCATCCATGAAAGAATGGGGGTTGTTTTGGTACCCATCCATAAAAGGATGGGGGTTGTGTCTGGTACCCATCCATGAAAGGATGGGGGTTGTTGTTGGTACCCATCCATGAAAGGATGGGGGTTGTTTATGGTACTTTCAGGTTACGAGGGGGTTAACCTGGAAGGGTTAAAAAGGGTAGGTCACTGCGAAGGTTGGGTACTGCCTCCGAGTCAGGGGTTTCCGACTGGAGGCCTAAAGTTAAAAGAGGTTGTTCGCAGTGACCAATCTATGTTGTTTCCCGCTATGACACTAAAAAGTATATATTGAAGTTTAATGGTTATTTATGAAGATGTTATTTAATTAATGTTATAATTGGTTAATAAATAGGCCGTCAAGGCCATTTACTCCAAAACCTTGTCAAGTCATTTGTGAAGGGTTTGGAGGGGAGGGGAAGTTGTTGGAGACAAAAAAGGTATCAGGAGACTGGGCTTAAGTCCTACATATGTCAAGAGAGTCCCGGAGCCAAAGAAAGGAGAGAAATAGGCGTAGGGACAACATGACATGGCTGGACGGCACAGTTGCCGCTTTAAGATCAGGTTTCCCCTTTTAGAAAAGGGGAGGGGGCTGGGTGAGGGCGTCGCCCAGAGCTTGAGAAAGGAAAGGAGAGGGGGAAGTGACGTCAATCGTAAGAGCGGAGGAGGAAGCGATTCCCACCCACCCGCCCTGGAGTTGGTTGGAAAGGGGTAAAGGACAAGTCAGGATGACCGGCAGTGTTGGGTCGATGGAGAAGGAGAAGATAGAGGTTACATGTATGGAACATGTTGTACCCATCCATGGGATGGGGGTGTTTTCTGGTACCCATCCATGAAAGGATGGGGGTTGTTTCTGGTACCCATCCATAAAAGGATGGGGGTTGTTTCTGGTACCCATCCATAAAAGGACGGGGGTTGTTTTTGGTACCCATCCATGAAAGGATGGGGGTTGTTTCTGGTACCCATCCATGAAAGAATGGGGGTTGTTTTGGTACCCATCCATAAAAGGATGGGGGTTGTGTCTGGTACCCATCCATGAAAGGATGGGGGTTGTTGTTGGTACCCATCCATGAAAGGATGGGGGTTGTTTATGGTACTTTCAGGTTACGAGGGGGTTAACCTGGAAGGGTTAAAAAGGGTAGGTCACTGCGAAGGTTGGGTACTGCCTCCGAGTCAGGGGTTTCCGACTGGAGGCCTAAAGTTAAAAGAGGTTGTTCGCAGTGACCAATCTATGTTGTTTCCCGCTATGACACTAAAAAGTATATATTGAAGTTTAATGGTTATTTATGAAGATGTTATTTAATTAATGTTATAATTGGTTAATAAATAGGCCGTCAAGGCCATTTACTCCAAAACCTTGTCAAGTCATTTGTGAAGGGTTTGGAGGGGAGGGGAAGTTGTTGGAGACAAAAAAGGTATCAGGAGACTGGGCTTAAGTCCTACATATGTCATGTGTATCTTTTAGAATGGGTAAGTAGTTGAGTTTGAAGAGATCATTTAAATTTGTAGGGATTTCAGTTCCAAGATATGTTATACTTTGATTGGCCCACGAGATGGGAAAGTTTTTTTTACATAATTCTACTGAGTTTGGGGGTTGTGTGATATTCAAGGCACTAGATTTTGAGTGGTTAATTTTTAAGTTTGAGAGTAGTTGGAAATTTTCTAAATCTTGGATGACATTGGGTAAGGAGATATGGGGTTCTGAGAGGAATAGAAGCATGTCATCAGGAAAGGCTGCAACTTTATACGTGTGTTTGTGAATATCTATACCGTTGATGTCTGGGTTGGATCTAATTTTATTTAATAGTGGTTCTAATGTGAGGACAAACAATAGAGGTGAGAGGGGGCATCCCTGTCTTGTGCCATTGCGAAGGTTGAAGGCGTTTGACAGGTGGCCATTGACTCGAACTCTTGCTGTTGGATTTAAATATAGTACTTTGATATATGATCTCATTTGGGGTAGGATCCCTATATGTTTTAATGTTGCATCAATGAAGTCCCAGGCCACTCTGTCAAACGCCTTTTCAGCATCAAGGGAGAGGAAGAAACCCTGTTTCTTTTGGGTTGATAACCAGTGGTTTATGTTTATTGCTTTAATTGTGTTGTCACGACCTTCTCTTCCCGGGATAAAGCCTACCTGGTCTAAGGAAATGAGGGAAGATAGCAAGGGTAGGAGTCTATTTGCTAGTATTTTGGCATATATCTTGATGTCAACAATAATTAGGGATATTGGTCTATAATTAGTAACCTGAGTTGTATCTTTACCTTCTTTTGGTATAACCGTTATATGTGCTTCCAGTAGTTGCTTGGGGGATGTTGTTCGGAATATAGTGATTGAAAGGTTTTCAAGAATCTTGGTTTTAGTATGTTGGTAAATGTTTTGTAATATTGAAGGGGTAGTCCATCTGGACCTGGTGCTTTGCCTATTTTCATATCTTTTAAGGCTTTATCAAATTCTAAACCAGTTATAGGTGTCTCTAGGTCTTGTGCTGTGCTTTTTGATATTTGGGGTGGGCAATATTTCTCTAGGAACTCTTGAATAAGCTTTGTTCTTTTGTCTGAATTTTGTGGGCATTTAGGATTAGATGGAATGTTATATAGGGATTGGTAGTAAAGTTCGAACCGTTTGGCAATCTCCTCATTCGAAGAATGTGGTGTGCCTTGTTTGTCTCTTATTTGGTGAATTGTTGAAGCAACTTTCTTGTTTTGGACTGCTTTTGCGAGCAACCTTCCACTTTTGTTGTCTTGCTCATAATATATCTTGTGTCTTAAGATATATTGTCTTTTAGTTTTCATGTTCAACTCTTCTGATAGTAGAGTTCTTGCTTTAGTTAAGTCTTCAAATGTAGAGAGTGCCACAGTTCTTTTATGGGTTATTTCTAGTTTATGAATTTGGTCTAATAACGATCTAATTTTGGATTGTTTTTCCTTCTTTAGTTTGGCTAATTTATTTATAAATTCACCTCTCATGACACATTTGTGTGCTTCCCACTGATTAATCAAAGATGTCTCGTCATTTTCATTTAGTGCAAAATATTTGTTTAGTTTGTCATTGAAATGTATTACATCTATAGGATCTTTCAAGACTGTGGTGTTGAGTCTCCACGTTTTAGTTATGATAGATTTTTCTGGGAAAGTTAATGTTATGGTAATCGGATGATGATCGGATAAAGTCATGGTTTCAATTGTTGAGTCTGTCAGTAAGTCAAGGTCTGGTTGCGAGATAAAAAAGTAATCAATTCTAGAGTATTTTTGATGGATTGTAGAGAAATAGGTAAAGTCTTTAGTTTGAGGGTTTAGGGTTTTCCAGGTGTCATGTAGCATTAGCTCCTGTAGTTGGAGTTTGATTTGTTTCAACGCTTTGTAAGGAAGGCTCGATGTACCATTCGAGGTGTCTATGAGCGGATTTAATGGAGTATTGAAGTCTCCCCCTAACATGATTATACCTGCTGCGAAGTTTGTTAATAGGTCCTTTATTTTACGAAAGAAGGTTACCTGTTTTGAGTTGGGGGTGTATATGTTTGCTATTGTGATGGGATGAGGTCCCAACTTCCCTTTTAAGAATATGTATCTTCCCCCTGGGTCTAGCATTGTGTCGTGAATCTGAAGGGGAGTCTGTTTGGAAATCAAAATAGAGACTCCTTTGGATTTTCCTTCAGGATTGGTGGCGTGAAATGCCGTTGGAAATCTTTTATCCTGCAATTTGGGAACTTTATTAGCTTTAAAGTGAGTTTCTTGTATGCAAATGATATTTGCTTTGAGTTTATGAAATTCATTGAGGAATTTGGTTCTTTTTTCAGGGATGTTAAGTCCTTTAGCATTTACTGAAATTAGCTTAATTGATGTTGAGATGGTCTGCTGTTTATGGATAGGCATTTTGAATATATTCCTGTATCCAAAAGAAGGGATATTTGGACCCAGGAGTATAGAGAGGTTTACTTTATTTGTATGTCTTGTTTTAGGTCTGATAAACTTTCCCTGGGTTTCAAGGGGGGTAAGGAGAAAGATAACAGAAAAAAAAGAAGGAAAGGATGGGGGAAGAGGTTTTCCTTTCTCAAGGAGAGAATGGAAAAGTGTTCCGGAGGTAGGTTTAGTCCAGCTAGTCTACCCTGTTAGAAAGGTCCGGTAAGTTCAAAGAGCGAAAATTATTTCACTCCTTGTGTGGGAGCAAGGTCTAAGTAGGAACAGTTGGATTTCTATTTTACTATTTATGTTCTCTTCTCTTTTTTTCCTTACTTTGTTTACTAGGACTCTTAACCGGTTCAATACAGGGCAATTTCACCCCCTTCCTTCCCAGGCAAATTTTTAGTTTTCAGCGCTGTCGCACTTTAAACGTCAATTGCGCGGTCGTGCGACGTTGTACCCAAAAAATAATTGACATCCTTTTTTCCCCACAAATAGAGCTTTCTTTTGGTGGTATTTTATCGCCTCTGCGGTTTTTATTTTTTGTGTTATAAACAAAAGAAGAGCGACAATTTTGAAAAAAACACAATATTTTTTACTTTTTGCTATAATAAATATCCCAATTTTTTTTTAAAAAAACAAATTTTTTCCTCAGTTTCGGCCGATACGTATTCTTCTAGATATTTTTGGTAAAAAAAAAAATCGCAATAAGCGTATATTGATTGGTTTGCGCAAAAGTTATAGCGTCTACAAAATACGGGATAGATTTATGGCATTTTTAAAAAAAATATATTTATTTATTTTTTTAGCGGCGATCGCGTTTTTTTTTCATGACTGCGACATTATGGCGGACACATCAGACACTTTTGACACATTTTTGGGACCATTCACATTTATACAGCGATCAATGCTATAAAATTGCATTGATTACTGTGTAAATGTGACAGGCAGTGAAGGGGTTAACCACTAGGGGGCGGGGAGGGGTTAATATGTTTCCTAGGGAATGATTCTAACTGTAGGGGGAGGGGACGCACAAGGGGAGGAGACCGATCAGTGTTCCTCCATTCTGGGAACACAGATCGCTCTCCTCAGAGCTGACAGGCTGTGGATCTGTGTGTTTACACACACACAGATCCACGGTCCAGTCCGGTTAACGGGCAATCGCGGGTGCCCGGCAGACATCGCGGCCGCCGGGCACACGCACCGGGTCCCGAGCAACGTGGCGCGCGCCCCCTAGACGGCCGGGAATCCCAGGACGTCATATGACGTCCACCCAGGATGGGAGATCCCATCCCAGGACGTCATATGACTATGGGCGGGTAGTGAAGTGGTTAACACTCCGGAGCAGCTATCTAATTGTATTGATCAAATATTACAGGATATATGGAAAACATTTTGAGTGTGGGAGATTATGAAATATTAAATGCAATTTATGTGTGAGTTGAATTTTTGGAGCAGTCGAATATCTGTGTACAGAAATGTGATTATATTGAACCCTGTTATATACAGACACATCTTGAACTTTATATTGTGTTGGGATTAATAGGTGCAAACAAAATATAATAACCCAGATAATTATACTTAATAGCCACTAGGGGGAGTCCTTGTCATAGGAATTTAGAGCTTCTTGTATTTAAGGGGTTTGTTCTGTATGTCCTATGGAAAATTTTCGTGTAAATTAGGTAGTACCATATTGTTTACGTATTCTATTAAACTTTAAATGTAACAAACAAACTTGTAAAAAACTCTTGCTTCAAAAAAGTTTCTTCAAAGATAGGTAATGTAAGTATAAGGCATTATGGTGGTCGAGATGACTCATATTAAATGTTTCTTTTTTTTTTAAATGATCATCTATTGTCAAAAAAATTTGACTGTTGTTAGGAGTGTTATTTAACAGTGTTAATTTCCTCCTAATTGGTTAAATTTAGCAAAAGTATTATATTTTTGTGAAGGAAAGTTACCTTATGTAAATTAAATTAAGGTAAGTCCAGAGTGGTCCACCATCATGCCTATTTCTTATTTTGAATATAAACATCCTCTGTATTAACCGTAACATGTATTGGTTGTAATTCAGCCTTTTTTAAGAAAATCAAAAACATTATTGAACCATTTTTAACCTAAATGAATCTAAGATATTCATAACCACGATAACTTTTGCTCATTTTGTTATTTTAAAGTACAAGTGTGTTACCACTTCTGTTGTGTTCAGTAAAATATATATATATTTCTCTCTTTATTTCTTCTTCTTTTTTTTCTTTTTTTTTTCTTTTCCTTTCCTTTCCTTTCCCTTCCTTCTCCTTTCCCCCCCCCCCCCCCCCCTTTCCCTTCCCCTCCCCATTCCTCCTAATCTAGCCTATAGGGATTATTGGATGTTCTTTATGTGTATCATACATTTTGGAGAAATTTGATTCAAATATATATATGCACTGGAGATACTGTAGATCCTGAATATTCAGGTATGGCTAATGGACGGTAGTAAAAGAAGTATAAGGCATAGCAATAACTTAATATACCTCTGGGTAACAAGATAAATGTGCTCTAAAAATCGTACTTACAGTCATACATTCTTTAGTTCAGACACATCTAGCATACCCTTATGTTGATACTTCTGACCAGGAAATCTGCATATATTCAATTTGACTTGGGTGTATTGATTTATTTCTGTTCTTGTGTAACACCGTAACTATAAAAAGAATAAAATGGAGAAGAGAAAAGGAAAAAAAAGAAAAAGATGAAAACATGGGGGGGGGTAAAAATAGGAAGTCAGTTAGCTTTTAAGCTAGAACTTTTATCTCTGTGGTTTGATAATTTCTTGTCGGATGGTTTGAAGCTGTTCCAACTGAAAGAAAAGCTGAGTTAGACTTACCGGTAACTCCTTTTCTGAGAGTCTTCCAGGACAGCCCATGAGACCTTGGGCTCCTCCTACCAGGACAGGAAACACGTCACCCCCACCAGATAAAAGGGCGGTCCTCCAGGCCCATGTCAGTATTCTCAAGAACCGTAGGACCCTGCAAAACATATGCATAATACACATAACTTCAGACAATACCGGGTGGGAATCCGGCTGTCCTGGAAGACTCTCAGAAAAGGAGTTACCGGTAAGTCTGACTCAGCTTTTCTCCAAGCGTCTTCCAGGACAGCCCATGAGACGATGAGCCAGAACTTACCAGTCTAGGGAGGGACAACTGCCTGAAGGACCTTACGACCAAACGCCTGCTCCTGAGCTGATAGGAGATCCAGGCGATAATGTTTAATGAAGGTCGAGTAACTGGACCAAGTGGCAGCCCTGCAAATTTGTTCCGGTGAGGCACCAGCCCTCTCAGCCCAAGACGTAGACAAGGCTCTAGTTGAGTGCACAGTAACAAAAGGTGTAGGGACCTCCCTAATTTTGTAAGCTTCCAAGATGGCTTGTTTTATCCATCTAGCCAATGTGGCTTTAGATGCACTATTCCCCTTGTGAACTCCAGAAAAGAGGACAAACAAGGCATCAGTTTTCCTAAAGGTCTTTGTGACCTCAAGATAGACCAAGAGAATCCTTCTTACATCTAGAAAACTAAATTTTCTTTCTAAGTCGCCCTGTGGCGAACTACAAAAGGTTGGCAATACAATGTTCTGAGATCGGTGGAATGTACTTGCCACCTTGGGCAAAAAACCTGGATCGGTTCGTAACACAACTCGATCCTCAAAAATCGTGAGGAAGGGCTCCCTAACTGATAGAGCCTGCAACTCACTTACCCTACGAGCTGAGGTAACAGCTATAAGGAACACAGTTTTTAATGTAAGTAACTTAACTGACATACTTTCCAGAGGTTCAAACGGAAATTCTACCAGAGTTTGAAGTACTAGGGACAGATTCCACGTTGGACAACTTCTCACTACTACTGGTCTGGCCCTAGAGATAGATTTGAAAAATCTGGCTATAGTGGGATTTTCCAGGAGAGAAAACTGGAGGAACACACTAATAGCTGCCGCCTGTACCTTTAAGGTACTAACAGAAAGACCTTTGTCGACACCCTCTTGGAAAAATTCCAAAATAGACGGAATATCATGAGTTAATCTATCATTTTCAGATAACCATGAGTTAAACCTTTTCCAAACTTTGGAATATATGGCTCTAGTAACTGGCTTCCTGCAATTAACGAGAGTCCTGACTACTTTGTCAGAGAACCCTTGGGCGCTCAGTATCTTTTCTTCAGATACCAGGCCGTCAAGTTTAAGGAAACCACCTGAGGGTGTGATACTGGACCCTGCAATAATAGGTCTTCCCTTTTCGGAAGACTCCACGGAGGCTCTGAAACCAGAGACTGTAGCAGGGAAAACCATGGCCTCTTGGGCCAAAACGGGGCAATTAGAATCAGATCTGTCTCTTCCAGCCGAAACTTCCGGAGGACTTCTGGAATCAGCCTGATTGGCGGAAAGGCATAACATAGGCCTGGAGGCCACCCCTTCAGGTGTACAGCAGAAATGGAGGCTAGATTCCCCTCTGCCCATGAAAGGATCTCCTGGGCAATGGACTGAAGCCTCCGGCTTCTCGTGCCTCCCTGCTTGTTGATATACGCGACTGTCGCTATATTGTCTGACAGGATTTGGAGGTTGTGACCCCTGATCTCCATCTGAAAAGACTGGAGGGCTCTCTGGACTGCAAGCAGCTCTCTTTGATTGGATGAGGCCCTTGCCTCCTCTGGGGACCACTCTCCTTGTGCTACTGCATTGCTGAGGTGGGCCCCCCATCCCCAGGAACTCGCATCCGTGGTAATCCTTCGGGAAATGGGAAAGGACCATGGGAGACCTCCTGCTAGGTGCTGACCAGCTCTCCACCACCACAGGCTTCTTTTTATCCTGTCGGGAAGCCAGATCCTTGACTCCAGGGACCTTACGTCCCCGTCCCAGTTTCTTAAAAGAAACCTTTGTAACGGACGCTGACGGAGTCTCGCCCATGGTACTGCGGGAAAACATGAGGTCATAAGACCCACTGCCCTCGACATCTGTCTCAGAGAGACCAACTGGTTGGTCTGCAATGTTGACATAGTCTGGAACACTTTGGTAATCTTCTCCTGAGGAAGAAAAACTCTTTGGTTCACGGAGCAAAAATCGTAACCCAGATAAGTTACTTTCTGGGCCGGAATCAAGGACGATTTTTCTTTGTTTATTAGCCAGCCTAGGGACTGTAAGAAGTCCTGTACAGCCTGGAGATCTTCCAACAGCCTTTGGTATGATTTTGCCACTATCAGGAGGTCGTCTAAGTAAGGGATAACCGTTATTGCCTTTAATCTTAGAGGAGCCAGCACTTCCCCCAACACCTTCGTAAAGATGCGTGGGGCTGAGGAAAGACCGAAGGGGAGGGCCTGAAATTGAAAATGTCGGGTCCTCATACCCGTCTTCACTGCCAATCTCAAAAACTTTTGGAAGGCTGGATGGATAGGGATGTGAAGATAAGCATCCCTTAAGTCCAACGTGGCCATAAAGCAGTTTGGGTATAGTAGGTTTTTGATTGTAAAAACCGTCTCCATACGGAAATGCTTGTATCTGATGGACTTGTTTAAGGTCCGGAGATTCAGGATAAGTCGAAACTTTCCTGCCGGCTTTCTGACCACAAATACATGGGAATAGAATCCCTTGCCACGCTCCGATCGAGGAACAGGAATCAGGACTTTTTGATCTAATAAGTCTCCGATCTGGAGACCCAGAGCCCTCGCTTTCTCCCGATCTTGTGGAGGTAATGTGACCAACAAACGTTCTGGTGGTTGGTGAACAAACTCCAGCCTGTACCCGTTGGTCACTAGGTCCAGGACGAAGGGGCTCAGAGTGACTGCTGCCCACTGTGGGATGAAGGCCCTCAATCTCCCTCCCACCGGGGAACACAAGTGACTGCGGCTTGGCGGGCTGTTGAGGAGGGTTAAATAGCACTCCCCCTTTGCCTCTGCCTTTGTGCCCAGTCCAATGCTTTTTCGGCCTGCTGTCCTTTTCTCTAGGACTCTGTTGCCTGTTTTGGCCACGAAAAAATTTTCTGGCTGTCTGAACTCTCTTTTTCTCTGGAAACGCCTTTTTCTTATCAGCCGTGCGTTCCAGTGCCTCTTGTAGACCTAGGCCAAATAAATGATCGCCAGTTAAAGGAAGGCCACAAAGGCGCAACTTGGAGGCCGAGTCCCCTGACCAGGTCTTAAGCCAAAGGCTTCTCCTGGCCGAGTTCACTAGAGCCGAAGTCCTGGCTGACATTCTTACCGACTCAGCGGAAGAATCTGCCAAAAAACCCACTGCCTGAAATAGGAGAGGAAAAGACTTTAAAATTTGCTCTCTGGAGGTACCTGCTGACAGATGTGACTGAATCTGAGTCAACCAAACCTCCAGATTTCTGGCCACACAAGTGGAAGCCAAAGCTGGTTTCATGTTTCCAACTGCTGAGTCCCAGGCTCTGTGGAGAAGGATATCCCCCCTCTTGTCCATCGGATCCTTAAGCGTACCCATATCATCAAACGCCAGGTCCGAGTTTTTTGAAACTTTTGAAAGAGGTGCGTCTAACTTGGGATTCTTATTCCATGGCTGCGCAGTGTCCTCATCAAAAGGAAACCTCCTTTTTAGGTTACTAGAGAAGAATGGTTTTCTCTCAGGATTATCCCATTCCAGTTTAATAGTATCAACCAAAGAACTATGAACTGGAAACATTCTTGATTTTCTCTTATGTAAACCTTTTTACATAAGATCATGTTTGGATAACTGAACCTCTTCCTCTTTTAATTCAAGGGTAGTATAGATAGCCTTTAATAAGTCATCTACATCCTCAACAGATAACTTAAATCTTGAGCCTCGAGTGGATTCTCTATCTCTGGGCTCTGTATCTGACCCTGATTCTTCCAGAGAAGAACGGGTAGATCTGACCTCAGCCTCAGAGTCTTCACTCTCTGCCTGCTGCGGAGTGCTTACTGACACCTTCAGTGAAGACGGACTCTCTGCTGGAGTCTGGAGCTTGTCAATAATCGTTCTAAAGGAACTGAAGGTGGACGCAAGCTCATCCCTAACAGAAGTAAGCATCTTCTGGCAAGAGGCAACCGGGTCATCCTTTACTAGGCCTTCTATACAGGTGCGACAAACTGCTTTGCTCCATGAGGAGCTCAATTTGTTTGCGCAAACCGCACATTTCCTTTTAAGTGGCTGCGCTTGGGCCTTGTCCTGAGTCTTGGTCTGCAAGACAAAATAAATGACCCACAATGTAATTAAAGCCACACAATCACTCCGTAACACCACGTGCAGGAGGGAGGAAATGTGTCCCCTTACACCCACTACTACAGAGGGGGGAGGGGGAGGGAACACTCGCAGGGATAGCAAGGTGGTGACAGAACACCCCAGGCTTACCTGTGAGGTGCTGGTGTTGGGAACTGCATCCGCTGCCTGTGCAGGTACTGCAGGAGGATCCATTCTGCCCCTCTTGGTCATCCACAGCCTGGCTGCTTAACACCAAGAAACACCAGCAGCCAGCGTTCTCTGTTCGCGCCGTTTATGAAGACTGGAACCTCGTCTCCGGCGCCCGATGATGATGTCATATGCCCCAGAAGTAACCCTCTCCAGGCACTTCCTGTGGGCCAGCTTGGAGCGCAATAGCTCCGCCCCCTCGAATGCTGCGGCTTCCACCATTCCTTGCTCAGATCAGCCAGGCTGTCGGCAGGGAAGGACAACCGAAGCTCAGCTGAGCTAGAGTGCAATGCACTGCGCTAGGGGCACGACCTCACACCGGTCCTGGCCCTCTCCAGGCACTGAGGACAGAGAACAGCAACACAGCCAACCTCCCCAGCGGTGTGCTGCTTCTGGCAGAGGAAGAGGTAAGTGATATGCCCCAGAAAAAAAGCCATACAAAGCCCCTGCTTATAAGGCCTATGGGAGCAGGTTCCATGAACATGTTACCCCCCGTCCGGAGAAAACACAAATAACTGACATGGGCCTGGAGGACCGCCCTTTTATCTGGTGGGGGTGACGTGTTTCCTGTCCTGGTAGGAGGAGCCCAAGGTCTCATGGGCTGTCCTGGAAGACGCTTGGAGAAAGAAGGATGTATAGATAACTGGTAGTTGATTGAAGATAGGCGTACGTAGATTGACATCTGTGTTCGTTGTGGATGTTTGATTTTCAGGTGTCCATTTGGTCTTGTCTATCCATGCGATCTCTGCGTCTAGGAGGGGAGAGGCCTGGACTTCCTTGGTTTTCTCCTCTTCTGTTTTGGTGAGATGAAGGTGATCTGCGGCATCTATATCTGTTTCTCTGAGCTCTGGGAGTGTAGTTGTTTGTTACTTCGATCCACGTATCATTCAGCATGAATGAATTATACCAATCTGGAACTTCAGTTGGGGGGATGTTTAGTGTTTCACAGAAAGATTGCAAGTAATCTGGCGTGCGTAGTAGTGCTGTGTGACCTCTCCAGGTGGCTGAGAGACAGAAAGGAAACTTCCACCTGTATGGTATACCTCTGGTACGCAATTGGTCGAGAATCAGACGCAGAGCCCTGCGTTGCTGTAATGTGATGTTTGATAAGTCTTGGTATAGTTTTATCTCATTCCCATTAAACAGCACTCTATTTTTCTCTTTCGCCTTTTTTAAAATGGCTTCTTTCAGGGGGAAGTTTACCAAGCAACATATTATTTCCCTGGGGGGATCAGTATCCCTTCCTCTCGGTCTGAGGGCTCTGTGAATCCTTTTAAAGTCAATGGGGGAGTCTGGAGGTCTGTCAAGTAAATCGTTGAATATGGTTGTAGCAGTGTGTTCTACAGGGTTTTGGTCTGCTGCTTCTGGGACCCCCCTAATTCTTATATTATGCCTTCTTCCTCTATTATCGAGGTCTTCTAAGTGGCAATGAATTTCAATTATATGGTTCAGGTGTATGTCAGAAGATTTTTGTTCCTGTTTTATGGCCTCTGCATGACGTGTTGTGGCCTGTTCCACCGATCCCATCCTTGCTGCAATGCCCTGCATTTCTGTCTTTAGATCTGTGATGGCTGCAGACAGCGTGGCTTTAATGTCCAGGGCCACTGCTTGAAGGTCTGCCAGGCATAGGGTTTGTGAGGCTGGAGGGTTGTAGGGTAGGGGAGATGTGTGCTGTGATGCAGCCTGTGATGATGAGCTTTGAGCGCCGATCGCGCCGTCTATCGCGAGACAGGAGGCGGCGAGCGGGCCGGGTAGTTTAGGAAAGGCCGCGGCTTTGAGGCCTTCTCCCTGCAATGTCCGGAACATCGTGGGGATGTTGTTTTGAAAGATCTGGCTTGGATCAGGGGGTTCACGGGCTGTTGAGGAGCTCCGGTCTCCCTTTCCCATGATTGGGATTGGTGTAGTGTTTCCTGTGTTCGTTTTTAGCTGCTCCTGTGTGCTGGAGAGAGCGGATTAGGCATCCATTCTGGTCCGGAGTTAGGCCACGCCCCAGCCACGATTTTGACTGCATTAGGCATACAGGATTAATTACAGCCTGTAGCAGAAGATCAGATGGCAATAGGCCTACACTGCTAAGACAGAGGGAGATCTGTGGCTAACAACCATCCCGAGGTCTGTCGTCAATCCCTCTGTACTGGAAATCTCTGTTTAGCAACTTCCCTTATGGGACCCCCTTCTACCCCAGGCCCCATAGAAGCCGCATGGCCTGCTATGGCCATTTTTACATCACTGATAATAGCATTATCAACACATTTTCAGCAATCAGCGTATTTGCCATTGTTTAAATTGTGCCAATTAACATGTCCATGTGTCAAAAAAAAAAAAAAAAAAAAAGGAATGGCAACACATTACATTGCACCTGCCCAAATAAATAAAAAATGCATACAAATGGAAACACATAAGTTTGAAGACAGCCTAAAAGATTTTGGCGCTAGAAGGTGTTCCCTTCCATTACCTGTCAAAGGCGTAGTATAAACCAGAGAAGTAAATTATGTGGACACATTTTTGTGGCTGGTATGTCCTGTGTACTGTTCCCAGGGAGCCTGGACTTCAACTTTTTACATGTAAAGGTCAGCAAAGTCATTCCAAATCTGATTGAGGGAGAAGCAGGCAGCTGCACCTAGCTATATGCTGCAGATCAGGATTGGCCAACAACCCCACCTGGGTCTGCAACGATCTCCCTTATTATATGGCTCACTTGCCATGATCTAGAAGGGCTGGCCCATCCTTCTAAAAATGCTGTTTACTTGGCTGTGATGCCATCTCATTTACTCTGAGACTTTGTGACACTGACCAATATCAAGTATGCAGACTTTTTTTCTAACCTAAAAACTTGGTAAGAGGTGTGCAAAGTACAAAATAACATATTCCATGCAGCAGTCAGGCCTATATGGTGAACAGTGTAGCATATAGAATGCAGTGGTCACAGCTATGTAAAGTACAACACAGCTAATAAAGTGAACCAGTCAGGACTGTATAACATATAAGCAGGCCCGGGACAAGGGGTGGGCCGAAGGAACAGCTGCCCTGGGCACAGCATGTATTGTAGGGATGGAGGCGCTGCATCCTTCTACTACTAGGCTGACAGGAGTAGTGATAGTGGCATCACTACTTCTGTCAGCCCAGTGCTGGAAGTGGCAAGGAGAGGAGAAGAGAGGCAGAAGGAGGAACAGATTGTTCTCTTTCTGCATGTCCTCTTCATAAGCTCGCACCTAAAGTGGGGTGGGGGCCCAATTTGGCATCTTTGGACTGGGCACTGGATGATCTTGTTCCGGCACTCCATACAAGTGTATAGAGTGTGGGCTTCAGGATGATCTAGCATAGCCTTTCTCAACCAGGGTTGAAGGGTTCCTCGAAAAGATCATGAGGGGTACCTTGAGCAATGAGCAATTTCTGTCTCTCAGATAATTAGCCACTGACAACAATGATCTTTATAGCCATTTTTAAAAGGGGAAATGTTCCCAATGACCACAAATATGAGGAGCATTCTCTCCAGTGGCCATCACATTAATGTACTGTGAGCTGTAGATCTAGTCATTATTAGCGGGAATTCCTTGAGACCAGAATGTTATATGAAGGATTCCTCCACCTTACAAAGGCTGATCCAGCGCATAGAGAAAAGCAGTCAGGACTATATAAAATACAACATTGTATATTGAGTGAGTAATCAGAACAATGTGAGGTACAGCATAGCAAATAAAATTTAGCAGTTTTGGCTGTAAATTATACATAGGGATAGGCACAGGCGTGTTCAGATCCTAGTCCCAACCCACCTGCAAGGAAGCCGTCACTGCATAGCTCCCAACTGTCCCTGATTTCAAGGAACTGTCCCTGATTTGGAGCAATGTCCCTCTGTCCCTCTTTCCCCCTCATGTGTCCCTCATTTTGGTCTGATCCATATAGTTGTATATAAAATGCACTTTTTATCTTTCAAAAAGTGTTTCCCAGTGCTAAACCTTTCATCTAAATTCTAAAAATTGCTGCATTTGTAAACTTTATAAGCCAATATAAAGGAATAGTAGTGGTAAAAAAAAAGCCCTTGTGGATTTAATTAGCCTTTTTTTTTTTGTTAATTCTCCTTTAAGGGGGTGTGGCAGGAGGCGTGTCCTATGCCTACATACAGTTGCTAGTAGGTGTCCCTCATTCCCATCTCAAAATGTTGGGAGGTATGTAACTGCACACATTGCCAATCATGAGCAGCCTAGTCAGTCCGGGAAAGGCCTCACTGCCTATGATTGGCGGTGTGCAGTGATGGCTTCCTAGCGGGATTGCTCAGGTGGGTTGGGACTAGGATCCGAACACGCCTGAGCCCATCCCTAATTATACAAATGTATAGAGTGTGAAGGCAGTTATAATGGTGCAGTGTGTCAGCTAGCCTGAAGGTGGCACTTTTTTTCAGGCAGGCAGGAACCCACTGGGGACTACATTTTAAAGTTTCCTCTGTATGGGGTCCAGGTGGCCATTTTGAGGAAGCTAGTGCCTGTGATTGACAATGAAATCCCACAAGATTTGATATAGATATATAGATATCTATATATATCTATATACACACATATATATATACACACACATATACACACACACCTGTATATTTATTACATCCCTACCATTTTATAGGGAGTCCTGTGTATGAGAGATAGAAGGGGCAGTAGCCACTATGTAACTGGGAGATAGTCCCACGTGGCTGCCCTGACCCAGAAGGGTGAAGTCAGTATGAAGCACTGTTAGGGTCTTTTCACATGGGTGGTCCGCTCGGCTTAGTGGAGGATAGCTCCACAGATCCTTGCTGCGCAGGCGGATGACATGTCCCTCTCTGCTCACTGTGCAGAGCAGAGACGGACAAAGTTCTGCTCTCCCCTATGGGGAAATTGGGTGAAAACGGACCGCCTGTCCGCTTTCACCCAATCTTATCCAATCCGCTCCTCTAGACCAGTAATGCGAACCTTGGCAACTCAGATGTTTTGGACTACATTTCCAATGATGCTCAACTGCACTGCAGAGTGCATGAGCATCATGGGAAATGTAGTTCCAAAACAGCTGGGGTGCCGAGGTTCGCCATCACTGCTCTAGACAGATGGAAAATAGAGTCACCATCCATCTGGATTTGGCAGACAGGATCAGATATTGGTGGGCATCAGCGGACAATTCTTTCCAGGAGGGCGGTTAGTCCTAAAGCCGCAGAATAAGCAACACAGCACCCCCTTTGTTACATGTGAACTGTATCACTATGTAAATGAACTTTGCCATGTGCAGGAATATGTCACAGAACAGAACTGCTGCTGCCAAATATGTGGGACTGGTATTGCCTATGAATGGAACCTTGGGTAATAATGTATATTGTCAGTGCAAGTTCTTTACACAGAGTTTAAAACAGAAGAAATGCCTTGTAATTGTACTTTGGAGTACTTGGAGTTCTGAAGTGTGCCTTTAAAAGGCAGCATACACAAACGAGTTAATGGCGATTAATGTGTAAATCGGAAGATGTAATTTACTATGTACAGCCAATACCTGGGGAAATTGTGTCTTTATGTGTTGAGTGCAAGCTGGATGGACCTAGTTAGATGGTCATTGTTTAAAGGAAGGGGTCCATTCTCTTGGTGGTGAGGGAAGAACCCCTCAATGGAACATGTGACTTGATGCCCGATGTCGCATGGGTCCCAGCTTTGGTTTGACCTACAGAGCACTAACATGTAACCATGTGTAGAAGAATGCAGGGGCCTGCATCAGTGTGTGCTCTCGGTATGAAAAGTGGTTAAAGTGGAACTTTAGTCAGGAAATTAAGTCCTGCTAGATCACATAAGGCTGGTCCCTTTTGCTGGTACAGATATGTGAAACATTAAAAATAAAAAGCATCACTGAATGTGTTAACTTCACACTGGATCTCATGTCACTTGGATTCTGTGCCTCTCCACTCTTCTTCCAGATTCCGGAACCTTGATTTCCAAATTGAATACAACATTTTAAACAGTCAGTAATTATTTGGAGAGCCATGTCATCTGCTGGTGTTGGTCCACTGTGTTTTATCAAGTCCAAAGTCAGCATAGCCCTCTACCAGGAAATTCTAGAGCCCTTCATGCTTCCTTCTGCTCACCAGCTTTGTGGAGATGCTGATTTCATTTTCCAGCAGGACTTGGCACCTGCCCACACTGCCAAAAGTACCAATACCTGGGTTAATGATCAAGAGGGTCCCGGAGCAGAGAAAGGCAGGGGATCAGCGTAGGGACAGCATGACCTGTGTGGACTTCACAGGCACGCTGTATTAGGCTGCTTTGCTTTCCCCTTTAAGAAAGGGGGAGTGGCTGTAGCAAGGGAGGTTTTCCTGAGGGAAGTTAGTGGAAGAAGAAGGGGGAGTGACGTCAGTGGAGAGCGACGGGGAAAGAAGATTGCACACGCTCCCACATCTCTCCTCAAAAACTGTATCTAATGGCGGCATTAACGGCGGCGGCGATGCTAGAGCAGCTACGAGCGGCGGCCGCAGCTCAAGGGGCAGACTAGCTGCAGGCTCAGGTCTCAGCCATATTAAATGAGGACAGAGCGGCACCGAGCGGGGGGGCGCCGGAGACTCCACGTGCGCGCCGGTCCAGGCCGCCTGAGCGTTTCAGCCCTGACTCTGCTCCTGGGGGTCAGAGGCCACAGATCCAGCACAGAGGACGATCGAGCCAGCCATCCCCCAGTGTGCAGCAGGCTCGGGGAGCCCGACGAGATGACGGACGGCGGTCACAGCGAAGAGGTCGGAGTGCAGGGATGGGGGAGACCAACGCAACCCACGGTTCCCCCCCCCTCAGTGCGTCGCAGAGGTCAGGAACAGCCGGATGGTGAGCCGCGGGGGGCTGCGAGCGGTCAGTCGGACCGACAGGCGTCGTCAGTCAATCGGGGGGCTGGCCAGGCGGCCGAGGCGGCCAGCAGCCCTACGCCAGACAGAGGCAGAACCGTGAGGAGCGCGGTCTCGGTTGTGCGGAGAGGCAGAGGGAGAACAACAGAGGCCCAGTACGGTCAGAGGAACAGAAGTGCATCTAAGAGGCCAGGACACGGGTCTGGTGTTGCTGCGCAGCGGGTGGGAAGAGAGCAACAGCGGAGACCCCCGGCAGCCAGAGCGGGACCCTCTGGGGTGCAGTTGGCAGTCGTTCGTCAGGAAGAGGTCAGCGACAGATCGGAAGGCGAGCTGTCCGGGTCGGAGAGGGACGAGGACCAGGGACATTCGGCAGCGGTGGATTCCGGAGTGGCGGCTGTTGGGCCCAGTCCTGGGCAGCCCGGTGAGTCCAGCTCTACTTTTGCTATTTCTTCTTTGTTAGAAAAATTATTAGAGCAGGGCAGACAGGGGGTTTCTTCCGGGGGGGGTAGTTCAGTGGGTGTTAGTGTGGTCAGGTCGCCCGTAGCGCAACCTAGGGAGGCAGGTGATGAGGTGAGCAATAAGGGCTTGCAGGACTTATTGGCTGGGTTGCGGGATTTGGTACAGCGTTTTGATTCAACCACGGGGGACAGTTCATCACCAGCGCGGGCGTGGGCCACACCTCGAGAAAAGGAGACGGCTGTGGTAAGTACGCCGGGTATGGCGATGGCGGTTAGTGGAGGTGCGGAGAAAACGGCAAATAGCACGGGGTCGGCTGTGGTTGAGCAGCCCGGGACGTCAACTGGCGTTTCGGTCTCGGACAGCCAGGAGAAAACAGGGGAAAAGAAGGCAGAGTCAGTCAGATTGGCCGACGCTGCAAAAAGTGAAGTGTACGTCTGCTTCGAAGGCCCATTGGGAGCACATCTTAAAGCAGAAGTAAAGGAAAACATTTGGAAAGGGGAATATGTGGAGATATTTACATTATTGCCGTTAGAGAAATTCAATCTGGATAGATTGAAACCTGAAGAACGCAAGAAAGAGGATGAGGAAAAACGCAGGTATCGGCTGATTCCGCATACTTTTTCAAACTGGTTACAGGCGTTCGCTATCCTGGCAAGCGTGGTTGGGGAAAAGGCCCCCGAGCACTGCTCGGCCTTATTTGTGTATTTAGATGCCATTAGCGAGGCACACCGGACATACGGAGGAGTGGCGTGGCTGCGATACGACGAGCAGTTTAGGCAACGGATGGCCGTCCGACCTTCACTTCGCTGGGATCATAAGGACATCAGCCTATGGATGAAGCTTATGACAGCAGCGAGGGCTCCGAACCAGTTTTTTCAGGCAGGGGTCGGAGGTAACGCAGCTCCAGGACAACCGACCGACAAAAAATGGGGCTTTTGTTGGCAGTTTAATGAAGGCACCTGTAAGTTTGGTGCAACCTGCCGGTTCAAGCACACATGCTCGGGTTGCGGGGGATCTCATGCCCTGTCCAAGTGCTTCAGAAGAGGAAAGGGGCGTGGGGGAGAGCCTGCGAACAAAAGGGAGGACTCCAGTGCTGGTGGAAAGGATGCGTCCTTTTCTCAGTAGATACCCCGACAGAGAGGCAGCACAGTTATTAGACTCAGGATTTGAGCATGGTTTTCAAATACCGTGTTCATTGGATGCGGCACCTCCTTTAGCTAAGAATTTACGGTCGGCCCTCATGCATCCGTTAGTGGTTGCTAGTAAACTGGAAAAAGAGGTGCAATTAGGGCGCATGGTCGGTCCTTTTACCTCGGCACCGATTCCGGGATTGGTGGTTTCTCCTTTGGGAGTCGTCCCGAAGAAGGAGCCCAATAAATTTAGGTTGATTCAGCATCTTTCTTTTCCGAAGGGTGCTTCAGTTAACGATGCGATTGCGCCGGAAATGTGTGCGGTGACGTATACTTCCTTTGATGCAGCAGTATCATGGGTGCGGCGCTACGGGCGGGGGGCACTGTTGGCAAAAGCGGATATTGAATCTGCTTTCCGGCTTTTGCCGGTTCATCCGGATAGTTTCCGTTTGCTTGGCTGCACATGGAATGGGGCGTTCTACGTGGATCGCTGCCTTCCGATGGGATGCTCTATCTCATGCGCTTTCTTTGAAAAGTTTAGCTCATTTTTAGAATAGGTGGTTAGGGACGTTTCAGGGATCCAATCGGTGATCCACTATCTGGACGATTTCCTTTGTGTTGGCCCAGCGGGTTCCAACGTTTGTGCAGTCCTTTTGGGGACCTTACAGCACATAGCGGAACGTTTTGGGGTTCCGTTAGTACCGGAAAAAACGGAGGGCCCTAAGTCCTCCATCATTTTTTTGGGAATTGAGATAGATTCCATGAATATGGAGTGCCGACTGCCGGCAGACAAGCTGGGCAATCTCAAAGCACAAGTGGGTGGGGCCATCGGCAAGCGCAAGGTGCAATTGAGGCAGCTCCAATCTTTGTTGGGCAAACTAAATTTTGCTTGCCGAATAATTCCCATGGGCAGGGTTTTTTGCCGACGATTGTCGGCAGCGACTGCGGGGGTCACGGCTCCCACTCACTTTGTGACGCTTAACAAGGAACACAGAGAGGACTTATGGGTATGGCAGGAGTTCCTAGAATCATTCAATGGGCGTGCTTTGTGGATGTCAGGTCCCATCAGTAACTGGGATCTCGAATTATTTACGGATGCGGCAGGTTCTACGGGCTACGGGGCCATTTTGCAAAAGAAGTGGAGCGCAGCACGCTGGCCCACAACGTGGGTTGAGGCGGGGTTCTTGAAGAACCTGGTCCTGCTGGAATTGTTTCCAATTGTAGTGGCAATGGAAATATGGGGGGAATCATTTCGCAACTTGAAAGTGCGGCTCAACTGCGACAACCTAGGTGTCGTGCAAGTGATTAACCGTTTGTCAGCCAAGTCATTGCCAGTGGTTAGGTTGTTGAGGCATTTAGTATTGCGTTGTTTGAAACTGAATGTTTTCATCTACGTTGTGCACTTACCTGGAGTTGAAAACACCTTAGCTGATGCACTGTCTCGTTTTCAGTGGGACAGGTTTCGGGAATTGGCACCAGACGCGGAGCAGCAGGGGGTTACCTGCCCGGACTGGATGTGGACCGTTGCATTGGGAACGCGGCCAGGTGGATCCAGAACTCAGTGAGTAAGGCCACTTGGGACGCTTACTCCAAGGTATGGCAAGAATGGTTGGCTTGCTTACATAGGCTAGAAACTGACCCTGTGAGCCGGGAAGTGCCTCAGGCGTTGTTGTATTTTATTAATGCGGGATTTGAGCGGGGCATCTCGGCAGCTGCCATTGATAAGAAATTGGCGGGTTTGGCCTTTCTTTTCAAGCTACAAGGGCTGCGGGACCATACCAAAGATTTTTGGGTGAGGCAAGCAGTGAAAGGTTATAGAAAAGCACACAAGGGCAGGGATGGTCGGCGCCCGGTGTCTTTTGACATGCTGCATGTCCTATTCAGGCAGATAGAACTGATTTGCTGTTCAAAGTTTGAAAGCGCTTTATTTTGTGCGGCTTTCGCACTAGCATTCTTTGGGGCGTTACGGATCAGTGAATTGGTCAGCCCGTCTAAGCGTGCAAAAGGGGGACTTCAGTGAGAGGATTTGGAGTGTTCAAAGGATTCAGTTCGGATTTATATTAAACGGTCAAAAACCGATCAGGTGGGGAAGGGAGTACAGCTGGAGGTGTTCCGGATTGCGGAATCACACATATGCCCCGTAGCACTGGTGGCAGCATTTAGGGATATGCGCCCGCGAGGTCCGGGGTCATTTTTAATTCATGCAGACGGATCGTCCTTGTCAAAATTTCAATTTATAGCGATATTCAAGAAGTGTTTATCCGCGGCCGGCTATGACCCCACCAGTTATTCGTCCCACTCTTTTCGTATAGGTGCGGCCACGGAAGCGGCTAGGGCAGGGCTCAGTTCTGAGGCAGTAAAGCGCATTGGCAGGTGGGACTCAGATAGATTTAAGCTTTATATCCGCCCACATCTAGTTTAGGTTTGTTAAAAAGGGGTAGTATTTTGGTGTAATTCAGGGGGGTTCAGGGTTCATGTTAGGTAATTTATTGTGGTGTTTTGTTAATCTTGCTTTGCAGGTGAATCGGTGGCCCTCGTTTGGATATTGGGTCACTCATTCGTTTTCTGGGGGGCCAAACGAGCAGACGTTCGGCCGAATGGTAGGCAGCTGGGTATCCCAAGGCAGGAGGCACGGGTAAGGTGGATTGGGTTATCGGGGATGCTGTGGAACAGGGTAAGGTCGGAAGTTCATAAGTTTGCTAGGTGGGACAGGGCTCCAGATGTTCTAGTGCTACATGTGGGGGGGAATGACATGGGGGTTAGGTCTATGAGGGATCTCATCCGAGATATAAAATGCGATGTTTTACGCCTTCAGGCTGCATTTCCTGGGATGGTGATAGTATGGTCAGACATGGTAGGGAGGAGGTCATGGCGCTGGGCTTTGTCTGATAAAAAGGTTGACAGGGCCCGTGTAAAGGTTAATAAGGAGGTTAGCAGGTTTGTTATGCGGAATGGGGGCGTGACCATAAGGCACAGGGAGTTGGAGGTGGATACTTGGAGGTACCTTAGGAGTGATGGGGTGCACCTTAATGATGTGGGCACGGACCTTTGGGCACTTGGTTTGCAGGATGGAGTACAGCGGGCTTTGAAGGTGTGGAGGTGCGCACAAGGGTAAGGTTTTACCCCTTGCGCGCGGTGGCAGTGGTTTGGGTCTGTGAGGAGGAGGAGAGTATGGTATGGTGATATAATCTGGTTGGTACCCATATATAATATGGGCTGTTTTTTGTACCTTCCGGTTACGAGTGGTTAACCAGGAAGGGGAAGAGTTAGGTCACTGAGAAGGTTGGGTACTGTCTCACAGTCTGGGGTTAGCGACTGGAGGCCAAAAAGTTTACGAGGTTTTACGCAGTGACCTGTGGGTGTGTTCCCCTTCCAGACTACAATAAGTTCTGAGAAATTATTATTAAAAGTTATTTAAAAGTTATTTAAAAAGGAAAGTTATTTTAAAATGTTATTTATTGATTTATATTTTGTTAATAAAAGGCCGGCAAGGCCATTTACTCCAACACCTTGTCACGTCATTTGTGGGAGTATTTTGAGGGGTATTTAATTATGATAAGGGGTAACTTGGAAGACTGAGGTATGTCCTTCATAGGTCATGGTATCACTGTGCTTGATTGGCCGGCAAACTCGCCTGATCTAAACCCCATAGAGAATTTGTGGAGTATTGTCAAGAGGAAGATGAGAGACACCAGACCCAACAATGCAGAAGAGCTGAAGGCCGCTATCAAAGCAACCTGAGCTTCCATAACACCTCAGCAGTGCCACAGGCTGATCGCCTCCATGCTATGCCACATTGATGCAGTAATTCATGCAAAAGGAGCCCAGACCAAGTATTGAGTGCATACTATACTGTACATGGACAGACTTTGCAGTAAGCCAGCATTTCTATATATATATAAAAAAAAAATATATAAAAAAAAAAAAAAAACCTTTTTATAGGTCTTTGTAATATTCTGCTTTTCAGAGATACAGAATTTTGGGTTTTCAGTAGCTGTAAGCCAAAATCATCAAAATTAAAAGAAAGAAATGTTTGAAATACCGTATTTATCGGCGTATAACATGCACCCCAAGTTTAGAAGGGAAGTTTAAGGAAAACATTTTTAGAGGGAAGTTTAAGGGAAAAAAAAACTTACATTTGAAGTGTGTATCCACAGCCTTGCCCAGTGTCCATCTGTAGCCTTGCCCAGTGTCCATCTGCAGCCTTGCCCAGTGTCCAGCCTTGCCCAGTGTCCATCTGCAGCCTTGCCCAGTGTCCAGCCTTGCAGTGTCCAGCCTTGCCCAGTGTTCATCTGCAGCCTTGCCCAGTGTCCATCTGCAGCCTTGCCCAGTGTCCAGCCTTGCCCAGTATTCATCTGCAGCATTAACGTTTAATGACTGCTCCGCTGATATTTTTTAAATTATTGTGCAGCTCATCTCACAGTCCCGCCCATTGGTCCAGTTCCTATGATGGACACATCACTGGTCCAATGACGGGGCTAGGAGGCGGGACTGTGAACGGAGTATAACATGCACCCACGATTTTCCCCTGATTTTAAGGGGAAAAAAGTGTGTGTTATACGCCGATAAATATGGTATATCACTCTGCGTGTGACACATCTATTTAAAATATATGAGTTTCACTTTTTGAATTGAACTACTGAAATAAATTAACTTTTTGATGAGATTCAAATTTTAGGAGATGTACCTGTATATACCTATGAGACTCTTACTTGTGGCACAGCCATCGAAGCATAATTTATAGGTACAAGGAGGCTCAGGTTTTGTTTAACCATGCCCTTTAAGCCCCTCCCATGGTTACATTTAGCCACACCCTCCATTCGCTATGGTATGCGTTGCATTGCTGCTCTCCTTGGGGAGCAATCCTAGCAATGCCCCTGCCCGAAGATCTGTGTGGAGTGCTTAGGCCAGAAACTTGCTGAACAATCCAGCCCCAGGGAAAATCGTATTATGATAGGCAAGTAGCTGGAGGTTTGGCCTTGTGAATCAGTTACAGGGCACCTTCCAGTGCAGTGGTCAGGATTATGTAACATACAAGATTGTGTAATGGCCCCCCCTGGTGGGGAAAGAGAACACCCAGAGTTGGGTTGGGTAGATATTACCCCAGAGTGGATCCATAGCTGTAGTGGAAGACTGAAAATACCATTGTGCACCAAGCACTTTTTTGTCATTCCAAAGAGGTTTATTTACTCCAGCCTCACAGGGATAGAGGGTTAGGGCTTCAGCTAGACTCTGGGGTCCAGACTCTGACCCCACTCCTGCTATTACAGTAAATAAAATGTGGACTACTGTGTATTTAAAAAAAAATCAGAACCATCAGGCAAACAAAAGTAGCATTCTTTTTAGAGCTCCTCAGCCAGGCAGTGGATACTTACATGCATCCCCTCCAAGGGAGAACCAGGATCCTCAGAGGGTCAGATTCATTCAATTTCCTGTAGAACTTTTTCCCCTTGCACTCCACCTTTGGTGCTTGTATCCTCCTTGAGCTGGCAGGGTAGCTTCAGGAGGATTGTGCTAGGCCCCCATCTGACACATTATATCACACCTCCTGCAGCCGGTTACGAAAGACCCCTCACCAGGGCATTCCCCCAAATAATTATATCCTCCCTATTTTGTGGTCTGTTCTCAGTGCATCCATACATTGGTGGTCAGTTCTGAGCCTGTAATACATTTCATCTTTAGGAATAAAGGGTAAAGTTTTGCAGTACTGTGGTGTGCTAGTACAAGATCTCTGTGATTAGACATACTCTCCAGTTGACTTACCTTAAACGGGTAACTCCACTTTTTTTCTACAAAAGTATAGAAAATGAATATAACACATACAACTGCTATACAAGTCATGGTGTAATTTATACCTTTCCTTTTAAGTCTGCAGCGCTTTCCACTTTAAGCACACCTTACTCCCTTCTATGCCACATTTGGCATGTAATTTTTTTTTTGGGGGGGGGGGGGTGGAGGTTCCTGCTCCCACTTCCGCTCGGCTGCCTAGGCAGCTGGAGCGGAAGTTCTTCTCTCCCCCTCCCTCCCTGCAGTCTTCGGGTGAGTGTGTGTTTATTGAAAGTGAGTAGCTACACTTTTTGTAGCTGCTGACTTTTAATAAACACAAAAACCGCTGGAACTCCGCTTTAATTCTCTGTAAAACTAATTTCGATATGGCAACCTGGAGGCGTTCTGTCCACTGTTGATATATAGAACACACCCAGAAATGTAATTTCCTGCTTGTGTGATTGGTTCATATTTTTCCCAGAAGTCTGCACTAAGATGCAAGTCAAATTTTAGGCATCCTCTGCAATAGAAATTTCAGTTTCGGTGAGGTATTGCCCAAGGGTAAATACTTCTAAAGGGACACAGACACTGCTGATTTTCTTAGCTTTAAACCACACATGATGCAAAAAGGGGGGAGCTCAGCTGCACAGTCACTGCCCTCCCTTTCCTGGCCTCCTAGGCTGCATCCTTGGATAAGGCCTTGTTCAGATGAGCATATGAAAGTGTACATGTGTGAGAAGCGCTTTTGCATGCACGAGGTGCACAGGCATTCCATGCATCCATGTGCAAGCAATCCTATTCATGATTATTGGGATGCAGTAGTTGCACGGACACAGCCATTGGTCCTAATTTGACAGCCATGTAGGTGTGTGTGCATCCCAAGCGGGCAAACATGGCCCTTCTTATGGATGCATGCTTAGATTCACCCATGTGCACAAGGCCTAGGGGTCTGGTAAGAATGGAAGGGGGACCCTACTCTAATCCTTTTCTTTTTGATTTCATCCTAATTACTACATTTAAACTGAAATGAATAATAAGAGGAGTGTTGTTCAGGCAAATAAAAAAAAAATTAAAAAAATCTTCCAGTGTACGCTGTCACTGCGACTGTCTGTGTAGTGTTCCGTAATACCCCATGCAGCTTAAAAGACCTCCCATGCTTATTAAAGGATTTGTGTTTGAGTTTGTCCTCTAATCTGCATGAAAAGACACTCTTTCCATTGTTCAGCAGTTTTTACTATTTTTTTTTTTTTTTTTAACCACTTAAGGACCAGCCTCGTTTTGGATTTAAGGTGTTTACATGTTTAAAACAGTTTTTTTTGCTAGAAAATTACTTAGAAAAAAAACAATATATAATGTTTGGGGGTTCTAACACCCTAGAAAATCAAATGGCGGTCATTGCAATACTTTTTTTTGCACCGTTTTTGCGCAGCGGTCTTATAAGCGCACTTTTGGAAAAAAATCACTTTTTTGAATAAAAAAAAATAAGACAACAGTAATGTTAGCCCAATTTTTTTTAATATTGTGAAATATAAATGTTACGCCAAGTAAATTGATACCCAACATGTCACGCTTCAAAATTGCGCCCGCTCGTGGAATAGCGTCAAACTTTTACCCTTAAAAAATCTCCATAGGCGACGTTTAAAAAATTCTACAGGTTGCATGTTTTGTGTTACAGAGGAGGCCTAGGGCTAGAATTATTGCTCTCGCTCTATCGGTCGGGGCGATACCTCACATGTGTGGTTTGACCACCGTTTTCATATGCGGGCGCTACTCACGTATGCGTTTGCTTCTGCGCACGAGCTCGTCGGGACAGGGCGCTTTAAATTTTTTTTATTATTATTATTATTATTTATTTTAACTTTATTTTATTTATTTTTTCAGTTTTTAAAAAAAAAAAAACAAAAAAAAAACAAACGTATTCCTATTACAAGGAATATGAGATCTGGGGTCAAAAACTCCTCAGATCTCATATTTACACTAAAATACAAAAATAAAAAAAAGTTTAAAAAAAAAAAAAAAAAAAAGACACAAAAAAAAAAAATTGTGCCTTTAAGAGAAGTGGGCGGAGTCGACGTAATGACGTCACTCCGGCCGTCCTATGGTATAGAGACGGATGGGCGCCATCTTGGCCTCAGTCGTCTATACCCAGGCACAGAAAGGACCCGATCACCTCCGCCGCTACCAACGGCTCCGGTAAGCGGCGGAGGGTGCGGGAGAGCGGCGGGAGGGGGGGTGGCACCTCTCCCGCCATGGATAACCGTGATCTCGCGGTGAACCCGCCGCAGAGACCACCATTATTGTGTACAGAAACACTGGCCCTAAAGATGGATACCTTGGTTGTAGCAGCAGCTGCTGCCATTACCGAGATATCCATCTTCAAAAAAATGACATTATATACAGTGGCCGGTCGTTAAGTGGTTAATTCCGCATTGGCACTGCCCAGCTCCCTATGACTTTTTTTGGTTTTGTTTTTACAATAACTTGTGCATTAGCCTTGACAGTAGTCAGAATTAGGGAAGCATTTAGAAAATAGTAGGAGCTGTTCATAGGGAGCCTTGAATTTAATAAAAATCATGTCATCTTTACCCCACCTCAGCCAATCACAGAATGCCTAGTATTTAATTCAGTGAATATAAGGCATTCTCTGATTGGACAAGATAAATAGACAGATAGGTGATATGATTTTCATTGAAAAAAAATACAAGGCCATCTATGAATGGCACATACAGTATGCTGAGCGAGCAACCATCTTTGTTCACTATGCAGAAGGGCATCCACTTGGCACAGGACCCAGGAGATAGCAGCAATCACAGTAGCTACTACTACTACAGGGATTGTCTGCTTCCCCAGCAGTCCCACCGGTATAACACATGCTGCTAAACTTACATTGGTCAAAGTTGGATCAATGTAACTATGCAATAAAATCTGGTACTCAGTTTTAAACATTTTTTTTCCATGAAGTAATCTTGGGGTAGTACAAATCATTTGTTGTGTTTTATTGGACATTAGTTTAATGTGGTCTCAGAGGTGACAGCACATATTCTTTTCTTTTAATGGTGTTTTTTATTTTTTTTCTTATTTTAACAGACAAATCACTATAATGACATTAGACTGCTAAGAAAGGTTACATTGTCCAGTTCACAGAAGCAATACTGAATTATGATAAATTATACCAAACATGTATTAGTGCTCAAACAGGTTGGCTTGCGCTGCAGAGAAATATATACATAAAAAACAGACCCATTTCTTCTTTTTGGTGACTCGATCTCATACATCTGTAGTGATGAATGGATCGATGATTGTGTCCTTTCACCATTAAAAGATACATACTAATTATACACTACACAGGGATGTAGTACGTTATAGAATAGATAATAACAATGTCCAGTTTCCTGTGCTACGTGCTGAGGTCTCCTGGGTCGATAGTGACGCTGCTGTTGGTCACTCGAATGCCGTACCAGCCGGCCCAGAATTGGGTGTCCTTTCCCCCATGCTGGAAGTAGATGTATCGGGCTCCTGGTCCATAGTTTTTAAATCTGTATTCAATCTACATGTGAAAAAAGAAAAAAGAAAAAAATTGCAGGACAGTTCCCACCATAATATACTGAAGTATCAGCTTTACCAGAGGGGCCCATGTAGAACTTGGGGATGATTTAAAAAAAGTTTGTTAACTAATAGAAAATCATTACATCTCAACCCTTTGCTTCCCTCCTAGGTCTCACATGTTGACAGTTGAAAGTCGGTAAATTCGGGCTGAGAAATGCATTTGTTTTTCTGCAGATTGACGTTTCGCCCCCCCCTATTTAGTGAGAAAGGTTTGTTGGAAGAGCAACAGCAATGCTTTGAACTATACACATTATACCCATCTATCCAGCAGTTGGCACTGTAGTGTGTATCTATGGTAATGTAATCAAAGGAAGGGTTATCTCGCTCGCTGTATGTAGTTGTATCCTCCCTGTTCCTGTTTCTAATGCTGTAAGACATGTTCTGATATTCCCTAATGAAAAGTAAAGTATTCTCTGCAAACAAGAAGCTTCCAGAGCATGATTTCAATACCCTGCTAACAGGTTATGGGCCCAGGCAGCCCAGCAGCACCCAGGCACTGGAAAAAGAATTCTGCAAGTCTGAGTACTGTATGCAGACTGCTGAAAGATGGCAGGCAGTTCAGATGTGAAGTTTGCAATTGCAAAGCTGAACAATTCCAATTACCAGCTGTGGAAGTTTAAACTAGAAATGATTCTTGGCAAGGATAACTTGTGGCAGGTGCTAAATACAGACAGACCCACAAACTGAGAGACAGAGGACTGGGATAGGAAAGACAGACAGGCAAGGGCAAATATAAGCTTGCTAGTGGAAGATGACCAGCTTTTCCACATATGAACAGAGAAAATGGCCAAAGGTATATGGACTTCATTTCAGAAACTGCATGAGCGTTCAAGTCTAAACAGTAAGCTCTAAGGAAGCTATATAAAATGAGACTAGAAGAAGGCCAGCAAGTGTGTGACCACATGAAAGCTATGCTATCTCCTTCCTATTACTCCATTGTTAGTGGTATGAACAATCCATATACCAATGAAGAGAGAGATAGATGCACATAGCGTAATATTGCTAAAATGTATTGATGAACTTGCAAAATAAATAAACAAAGTGCAGTGCAAGTATATAAAGTGCAAAAAAAGTGCTAACTGCATAAAGTCCTTTCAATACAAATGAACATGTAAACTTCTGCTTGTGGGGATTCCAGTGCTCCCCTCCTGGGTCCCCACTCACCACCAGTAAGCTTTAAACACGCAAGGTCTTTACCCTAAGGCTTAATGTACACAGGACGTTTTTACAACCTCCCCTGAACAATTTAACTTGACAGACTCTATCCAGCAATTGGCACTGTAGTGTGCATCTATGGTAATGTAATCAAAGGAAGGGTTATCTCTCTCTCTGTATGTAGTTGTATCCTCCCTGTTCCATGTTTCTCATGCTGTAAGATGTTCTGATATTCCCAAATGAATAGTAACCCACGTTTAAAACATCCGTTTTGCCGCTTTTACATGCCACGTTTAGCGTTCAGAAGCATTTGACAAAAAAATATATTTTTTTTTTTTCATTCAAAAGAGCCAAAAATAAAAAATATCTGTAAACAAAATGCGGCTAAATGCGAGTTAACGTCTGAAACTTCGGCATCTGAACTCATTTTTTTGCCTTAAAAGAAAAGCCTATAAAAAACGCAACTGCCTAAAAATGACATTAAAATGAACCTGTGTACTTATACACATAAAGATAACATTGGATGAGTTCAGGGCCATTTGAAAAAAGCATCCAACTGCCTCTGAATGTCCGTTTACCAGCAGCAGTGTACATAAGGCCTAAAAAAACGATCAGGATATCTCCTTCCACCATGGATTATAAAGGACTCCAAGATTATGATCAACTTCTATGGCCAGGATATCTCCTTCCTATTCACAATAACTCACAATAAATACTCATAATACTCACAATAAACTTCATTTAAGCAGGGACCAGATACACAAGGTTTAGTGGTGACTGGCAGCACGCCAAGGAAGCAATTTTTACCTGTATGCCTTTCTTTGATGCAAGTGCATTTCTTTTGCGAGTTTATCATTATAGCAATATTACGCTATGTGCATTTCTCTTTCTTCACTGGTATATGGATTGTTCATACCACTTACAATGGAGTAATAGGAAGGAGATATCCTGGCCATAGAGGTGGATCATAATCTTGGAGTCCTTTATAAATCAATGGTGGATGGAGATATCCTGATCGTCATTGTTAAAAATAAAGGGAAATACAGCGCTGTGTAGGATGAAGATGTAAATAGCAGCCAACACAGCTATAGACTAAAAGCAATTTGTGTAGGTGTGAAAAAGTGTAGCGCTATTATACCAAATAAAAATTAAATTTAACCATGAAAAGGTAAAAAACTACTAGAAGAGTACCCCACTATGCAATACGGTACACATAAGGTGCATAAAGGATTTACCTTTGTGAAAAAGGTGACTTATGCTTGGATAAATAACTCATGCTAAATAAACATGATATGTGAAAAATCAATCAATAATCTACTATAAACGTGAATAAAATCAAAAAAATGACTGAGTACATGAATATAAACAATCGTACCACAATAAATAATATAATGTGACTATGAAGACCAAAGCTAGCAAGTAGGTTTTAAGATTTAACAAGCACATATAATTTTGACAAGTCCAAGAATGATCCAAAACTCACTAATGCCCCATACACACGGTCGGACATTCCGACAACAAAATCCTAGGATTTTTTCCGACGGATGTTGGCTCAAACTTGTCTTGCATACACACGGTCCCACAAAGTTGTCGGAAAATCCGATCATTCTGAACGCGGTGACGTAAAACACGTACGTCGGGACTATAAACGGGCAGTAGCCAATAGCTTTCATCTCTTTATTTATTCTGAGCATGCGTGGCACTTTGTGCGTCGGATTTGTGTACACACGATCGGAAATTCCGACAACGGATTTTGTTGTCGGAAAATTTTATAGCCTGCTCTCAAACTTTGTGTGTCGGAAAATCCGATGGAAAATGTGTGATGGAGCCCACACACGGTTGGAATTTCCAACAACAAGGTCCTATCACACATTTTCCGTCGGAAAATCCGAACGGGTGTACAGGGCATTAAGCCGCGTACACACGGGCGGATTTTCGACCGGACTGGTCCGACGGAATTTCAACAGACTTTTGACGGACTTCGATTGACTTTTTAAAGAACCGACTTGCCTACAAAAGATCACACCAAAAGTCCGACAGATTCGTACGCGATGACATACACCGGACTAAAATAAGGAAGTTCATAGCCAGTAGCCAATAGCTGCCCTAGCATCGTTTTTTGTCCGTCGGACTAGCATACAGACGAGCGGATTTCTGGGTCCGGCGGAGTTACGATGTAAAGATTTGAAGCATGTTCTAAAGTCCGTCAGATTTTTGACTGGAAAAGTCTGCTGAAGGTCCGATGAAGCCCACACACGATCGGATTGTCCGTCGGACCAGTCCGGTCAAAAGGTTCGACCGTGTGTACGCTGCATAAGACAGGTAATCGCACGGCGTTGATACTCCAAAGAACTGTGATATCAAATCGGCCACCACCAGTAAACAAAAGGAGGCTTACCAGATGTCGATGACCTGGAGAGGCTTACGCCCTCCAAGTCATACAGGCTTGTAAGTTAACTGACTTGATGGATACACTGGACTAAGCTGGCACAACAGATCTTGGGTCAAACCACCGACTTGGCACAGACATCAAATTTGGAGATATTATTCCAATAGGATAAAGGTTCGGTGTTCAAAAACCATGCAGAGATAAATAAAAAATTCCCATA
Organism: Lithobates septentrionalis; assembly: GCA_037952835.1. Classification (NCBI taxonomy): domain Eukaryota; kingdom Metazoa; phylum Chordata; class Amphibia; order Anura; family Ranidae; genus Lithobates; species Lithobates septentrionalis. The sequence continues at coordinate 4,696,050 of JBBDGP010001212.1, forward strand.
GCGCGATACCGATTGAATACAATGTGTGTGGACCCACACACATATACTGCTCTTGTTCCTGTATTTACTAAGCCTATTTGATGATCCTCTAACATGTGAGTTTACAACTTTTTTCTTATAATACATTTTTTTCAAACAGTATCGCGCTATGGGAATTTTTTTATTTATCTCTGCATGGTTTTTGAACACCGAGTCTTTAACACCGAGCCTTTAAAGTGTATAGCGGCTGCAACTTTGCAGTTGATTAATTTAGGGTGGCACTGATTGTTTCACACATTTGTATATGTGGTGTCCACCACCAACAGATCTAATACTACATGATAAAAGGTTGTGGACATGAACAGGAGTTGAGACGGTTCTCCAAATCCCTAATTATAACCAAATAAAACGAAAGTTGAGATTCTGTCAAGAGACTGGGATTTTTGTGGGGAGATAATACGTCTATTTACCAGTAGGTATCAACGAGTGAGATAGTTAAAATATAATTTTGATTTAATTTGCGATAAAAAGGAACAGTATATATAGTATACTGTTCTTTTTATCGCAAATTAAATAAAAATTATATTTTAACTATCTCACTCGTTGATACCTACTGGTAAATAGACGTATTATCTCCCCACAAAAATCCCAGTCTCTTGAAAGAATCTCAACTTTCGTTTTATTTAGATCTAATACTACCAAAGTCCTGAAGAAGGTGGAAGACCCAATCACCAAAATACTTTGGCTAGGTTTTGTCATACACCAATAAAGTACTTTATTGCTAAAGGCTAAAGCCTTAAAGTGCTTTATTGCTCTTTATCCGGATGACATTTACAAGACTTCTTATTCATAAACTGCGCTCCTCAACCACTTCTACAATCTTCACAGTCTAATATAAGTGGCAGGCCATGAACTTACAATGTGCCCTTTATACAAATATCAGGCATTTAAGGGTAAAATGCAAAGAAATAGGTGGGGATACCTGAGACCACTTGGCATCATTCCACTGCTCTATAAAAATCTTATCTGGAAGAAACTCCTGAATAATGGTTTTCTCCTTGGAGAGCAGCTGCACACATAAGGCATACATAGACCCACAGTCATGTCTGGCAGCATACCTAGGGAGACACAAACAAAGACAATCCATTAAATGCATTATTTTTCCAGCCTACTGCAAGAAGGCAGGTCCTCATGAGAGACAACTAGCCATGTGTGCCTGGGCACACCCTAATCACTCTGTGCAGTGCAGATTTCCCTTACTGCCCAGGCTTCCCCATGTGTTGTGCCCCCACAGTGCTGCTGGCTTCCCTTCTCTCCTCTCCTCTCCCCCCGGGTGCTGCAGGGGATGTTTCAGGGGATGTTTCAGGATGAAGAGCAGGGGAAGGGGCTAGTCAGTATGTCATTTACTGGCCTCTTCCTTTTCTAAATGAAAATAGTGAACACACTCACTGTGTTCATTCATATCTGAAGCCAGGGGCGTCGGAAGGGGGTGGCTAGACGTGGCTGAAGCCCCGAATGTGCCCCCGAAAAGCCCCAAGCCTCAGGCATGCAGCTCACAATTGAAAGCCCCAAGCGGCGAGCGCCGGGACCAATCTGATTCCGAGCGCCACCGAGTTTGGCCGAGTGCCATAGCAGGTCCCGCCTTCTGGAGCCTGCAACGGCTATGATGGACGTCCCCCTGGTCCAATGCTGGGACCGCGGGACGTGTGACGTCCATCATAGGCGCTGCAGGCTCCAGAAGGCGGGAATTACAATGCGGCCGCCGCGCCACATCCCCGTTCTGCACTCGGGCGGGGCGCTCTCCTCTCCTCCTCGGGTCCTCTTCTGACTGACTGCCTGGCTGCTGTGACACCGCACACCACAGCTGAGGTAGGTCAGACAGTGTATGTAAATGTCAGTGTATGTGGGTCAGGCAGGTCACTGTATGTAAAGGTCAGTGTAGGTAGGTCAGTGCATGTAGGTCAGTGTAGGTAGGTCCCTACCATCAGTGTATGTAGGTAGGTCACTACCATCAGTGTAGGTAGGTCAGTGTAGGTAGGTCACTACCATCAGTGTATGTAGGTCACTACCGTCAGTATAGTTAGGTCAGTGTAGGTAGGTCAGTACCGTCAGTGTATGTAGGTCAGTGTAGGTAGGTCACTACCATCAGTGTATGTAGGTCAGTGTAGGTAGGTCACTACCGTCAGTGTAGGTCACAGCCCAGCAGAAAAAAAAAAAAAAAAAAAAAAAAAAAAAAAAAAAAAAAACACACAGGAGGAGGTCTGCGTATATGGTATGTACACACACACACACACACACACACACACACACACACACACAGTGCATCTCTGCAAGTACAGACCTTCCAATCTTCCAGAAATGTATCAAGCTCTTGAGCCCGTTGTGGGTTGACAACACACAGCAGTTTTCTGCCCTCTGGTGTCAGCTCCGCCAGCACCGGATTAAGCCAACTGATGCCCTAAGCACACCTCAACAACAGCGCCTTCCTCAGCCACTCCTGAGATAAATTTTTTTTGCCTCATGCTTAAAGCGGTAGTAAACCACCGAAAAAACGAAAACAAAAAAACCTACAAGAAAATAGCATAATGTGCTAGTATGCATTGCATACTAGCACATTATGAAATACTTACCTTAGAACGAGTCTCCCACGGCTCGCCCAGTCACCGCCGAGGGGTCTGACATATTGCCTCTGCGTTTCTCTCAGGTTCACGGGCTCCAGCGCTGTGAGTGGCATGCACGCAGGAGTCCTTCATTCCGGCAAAGTGATTGTAAATGATCACCATGTAAAGTACTAATTCAGTTTCAAATAGGAATGAAAGGCAAAACATTTTTTGTGCAAATATAAAAAAAAAAAAAAAAAAAAAAATTATAAATACCTCCCACCCCCTTTTTTTATAAGTGATCACATTCCCTCTGTTCTCAGCTGCATAAGAGCTGGGGGGAGGAGAAGCAGCAGTACATTGAGCTTCCCAGTGAGAGGCTGTGCAGGGGGGCGTGTCAGGACAAGTCTGATCATTAGAGGAGAGCATACAGGAGTTCCCAACATAGCAATAGATCTGACAATGCTCTCATGCCTAGTGTGGTCTGTTTTTAAATAGGAAAGCAGAGGGACTGGCAAAAACACCAGGGATTTCACATAACGGAAGCAGTATAAAAAGAGTGTACATGTACTCATACAAGTACATGTTACAGCAGCCACATTTTAGGAATATGAAGTGTTGGGGTAACAAACGCTTTAAGGCTTAATGTACACGGGACGTTTTACAACCTCCCCTGAATGATTCAACGTGACAGATAGTAACCGACGTTTAAAAACATCTGTTTTGCCGCGTATTGCATCTAGAAACTTCAAAATAGTCAAAAATTATAAATGCCTGTAAACGAAGCGCGGCTAAACGTGAGTTATCGCGTTTACAAGCTGTTACAGGCTTTTGGCATTTTAAATGCCTCTGAACATCCATCCTGAATGTATTTTTCTGTTTTCCAAAAAATGCTTCTAATCTCAAAATGTCTAGAAATGACTAAACAACCCTTTGTACATGTACTGATAAGATAACAAAAGAGAGTTCAGGAGCAGCTGAAAAAAAAATAATAAAATAAAACACCCAACTGCTCCTAAACCAAAAAAACAAAAAAACAAAAAAAAAAACCTGTAAGGTAAAGGCATAATGAGCCAGTATGTACCGCATACTTACCTTAGAACGAGGTCCCTACATTGCATCCCGGTCAACCGCGAGGGAGCTGACATTTTCCCTTCTGCGTTTTTTCCAGGTTTGCGGCTTTGGCGCTGTGAGTGGCCGGAGCCGCGATGACATGCTAGGGAGTCCTCAGTTCTGGCACGATACGCCGGACCTTCACTGCCAATGCGCCGCTGATGCCAGCGGCTGCATGCAGGGTGAATATCTCCTAAACCGTGTAGGTTTAGGAGATATTCATTTTTACCTACAGGTAAGCCTCATTATAGTCTTACCTGTAGATACAAATGTCAAAAAGGGGTATATATACACAACCACTTTAATGTTTCGCCGTGTCCTCAGGTTGACCTGTGACCTGGAGGTAACCAGGCTGGAAGGGATAACGTTTTTTCCCGCCATTTTTGGCAAGGTTACATTTCCTTACAGGACAACAAACCTATAAGGGGTTGCCTCCATGTCCCTGGCTCGATCACTAGAAAATACTTCCATAATGTAGCTGGTTACTCTACTGGAGTAATCACCACATTTGGTGGGTGGTAGGAGCCCAATTGGGGTTCCAGGAGACCCCCATGGACTGGCAGCTGCTAATCATGGACTTTCTGCCTTTGATTACTGCCAATCATGGACTCTAAGAACGGGTTCACATATGTGCGAATTGGATGCGGTTTTGAATTTGCATGTCATGTGAGTGACCGGCCCTCAATGGAGCCAGTACATACATGTGCAGGACGGCCATGGTACAGTTTCCAAAAGGGCCCTGTGTGTTTTTGGGTCCAGTACAGGTGCGAATTCTGGCAAAAATTCTGACCTGAATCGCACCTGAACCAGTGAACAGAAATGCATTGGATCCCGGGCTGAAAACAGCAGCTACACATATGTGAACACGACCTAAGGGACTTGTATTGTCACCTGTAGAATATTGCCTAAAAGGGACTTTTTCCTTATGGACTTGCCTTCTGCATAAGGTATGCACACTTTATGGGATATTAGAGGAGCTGTGTAGAGAATGTTTGAGAACTGTACAGTTATCAGCAACTACCTCACTAAAGGATATTGTTTTCGTGTTTTTCAGTCCTTTGAAAGGGGTGCATGCACAGCGTATCAAAAGAACAGGGCTTGGAACTCAACAAGGGGATTGAGTTAGAGGAAGATACAGTACATTGGTCTAACACACAGAGTGCTATCCAGGAGGAAGCTAATGTGTCATTGCTAAGGACTACAGTATTGTGTCACATGTAATGCAGCTGTAATGCAGCCAATCAGCCAGGAGATGGGTGACGTAGGAAAAATTACAGTCACTGTGGTATTGGAAGGGGTTAAGCCCCTCTACTCTTTGGGACCAGAGCCGAGGCATAGAGTGCCTAGGGACCCATCCTGAAAATCATGGGAGAAAGATGTATGAGGTACGAAGGTTGGTGAAAGAGAAAAAAGACACAGAGGAAGGGAGAGACAGAGAGACAGAGGAAGGGAGAGACAGAGGAAGGGAGAGACAGAGGAAGGGAGAGACAGAGGAAGGGAGAGACAGAGGAAGGGAGAGACAGAGGAAGGGAGAGACAGAGGAAGGGAGAGACAGAGGAAGGGAGAGACAGAGGAAGGGAGAGACAGAGGAAGGGAGAGACAGAGGAAGGGAGAGACAGAGGAAGGGAGAGACAGAGGAAGGGAGAGACAGAGGAAGGGAGAGACAGAGGAAGGGAGAGACAGAGGAAGGGAGAGACAGAGGAAGGGAGAGACAGAGGAAGGGAGAGACAGAGGAAGGGAGAGACAGAGGAAGGGAGAGACAGAGGAAGGGAGAGACAGAGGAAGGGAGAGACAGAGGAAGGGAGAGACAGAGGAAGGGAGAGACAGAGGAAGGGAGAGACAGAGGAAGGGAGAGACAGAGGAAGGGAGAGACAGAGGAAGGGAGAGACAGAGGAACAGAGAGACAGAGAGACAGAGGAAGGGAGAGACAGAGAGACAGAGGAAGGGAGAGACAGAGAGACAGAGAGACAGAGAGACAGAGAGACAGAGGAAGGGAGAGACAGAGGAAGGGAGAGACAGAGAGACAGAGAGACAGAGAGACAGAGAGACAGAGAGACAGAGAGACAGAGAGACAGAGAGACAGAGAGACAGAGAGACAGAGAGACAGAGAGACAGAGAGACAGAGAGACAGAGAGACAGAGAGACAGAGAGACAGAGAGACAGAGAGACAGAGAGACAGAGAGACAGAGAGACAGAGAGACAGAGTTTCCTATATCCTATAGCCAGGGCCACTGATAAGGCAGTACAACTGGCCCTGTTGTACCGGGCCCAGGCTGCATCAGCTCAGCAGAGGGGGCCCGGGAAGTTTTATAGTTCTGTAAAGTTCTACCAATTAAAAAAATAAATAAAAAATACTGCTTACTAAACTACACCCCCCCCCCCCCTCCTACTTTCTTAGGTTGACAGAGGGGCCCAGGAGGTGAGAGCAGGGGAAGGACCTGCTCTCCTTTCCTTCTCTTTTGGGGCGGAGGTATACAGTTCAGCGCCCAAAGTAGCGCTGCTCACTTGTAGTGGCGGAGTGATCTCTGTAAACATGCTCCTCTCTGCTCCCTCAGCCAGGTGCAGAGACTGATGTGAGATGGCTGACAGGGAGCAGCAAGTCTAATTCCGGCAGTGGCGAAGGGGCGTGTCCGGATGTGAGCCGAGGCAGACGCGCTAGATAAGAGCTGACTTCATCCTGCAGCAATCCTTCGCCATCCTTCCTCTAGCGCACCCTGGTGAGCCTGTCTTGCAGCCCTGTTTGTCCCCGGACATCTCCTGCCTCTGCCCCAGCCTAAATTCCTGAGCCCAGCCAGCCGACTGTGCAGATTTCCAGGCCACGGCCGGTTCCACGCATCCGCGGCCCACTACCATCTTGAGGCCTACGGAGAGCCTATCTAGCAGCCCCATCTATCCTAGGACATCTCCTGCCACCCTTCTCCAGTGCACCCTGGTGAGCCTGTGTTGCAGCCCTGTTTGTCCCCGGAAATCTCCTGCCTCTGCCCCAGCCTAAATTTCCAGCCGTGGCATGGATATCCGCACAAATCGGCCGGCCTTGGAAATTCCGCTGTATGGGGCCTAAAGCAGCGATGCACAATGGAGGGCCAGGCCAGCCAGAAAATAAGCACTGGGAAAGATGCAGGGAAGGGAATAGGAGAAGCTGGGTTAGGTAGTTTGCTCTCCAGGCGTGCAGGCAGAGGTGTATTTAGGTTTCGTGCTGCCCTAGGCCTGACTAAACTTGTGCACCCCCTAATTTAAATACGACCCACCCTTTCCTGTCAATGCCAAGCCCCTTCCTGTTTAAGACCTGCCCTGTCATCTGTAAACCACACCCTTTCCTCTTTAGGCCCCACCTTTTCTTTTTAGAGCTCCACCTCTTTCTCTCCGTACATTAACCACCTCCCACCCGGCCACTGCACATAAACGGCCGGGTGGTCATTTCCTTGTCCTGAGTGGACATTCAGGAACGTTCCTCAGAGCGAGTGCTCGCAGCACGGCCACAAGGTGCGCTGCGGCTTGGTCCTGTGATCATTATGATCACAGAATCCAGCTGAGCAGAGATCGGGATATGGGCGCTGTGATCGGCCCTCCCGATCACGTGACGGCTGTGTCCAATCACAGCCGTCACAATGTAAACAGTGACAGTTCTCCCCGCCAAGCTCAGTGAAGGGGGGGGTTACTGCAGATCTGTGACAGCTCTCTGTGCGAGAATGATTTTACACAGAGAGCTGTTACAGATCACTCCACAAACAGTACACCAAGCACCCCTGTCCCCATACACATGTCTGTGTCCCCATAAAACATCTGTCTGTCCCCCATCGCTGCCAACAACAAATAAACACTGATTTGGGTTATTTTTACCAAAGAAATGTAGTAGCATCATTTTTGGTCAAAATGTATTAAAAGAAAATACTTATTTGCAAAATTGTGTAACAGAAACTAAGAAAAATGCTTTTTTTTTAAAAAAATGTTCAGTCTTTTTATTTGTAGCATAAAAAATAAAAATCCCAGCGGTGATTAAAACCACCAAAGAAAAGCTCTATTTGTGTGAAAAAAAACATAAAAATGTAATTTGAGTACAGTGTTGCATGACCGCTCAATTGTCATTCAAAATGTGACAGCGCTGAAAGCTAAAAATTACTCTGGGAAGGAGGTGGGTGAAAGTGCCCAGTATTGAAGTGGTTAAAAGTGGGTACCAAGTGCAGCCTCATCAGTGCCCACCAAAGCAGCCTCGTCAGTGCCCACCAAAGCAGCCTCGTCAGTGCCCACCAAAGCAGCCTCGTCAGTGCCCATCAGTGCAAATCGCATGAAAAGTCGCAGGCTATTGGATGCAATGGCACTGTTCCAATTGGTGCGACACCGATTTCGCAGCGTCGCACAGATTTGCAAAAGTAGTTTCTGTACTACTTTTGCCGATTTCAGGTGCGACTTCAATAGACATCTGTGAATGAAGCCACACGGATGTCTATAAAGTAGCACCTGAAATCGCGACCTTGCTACTTTGAAATCACGTTACTTCAAGTGAAATAGCGTGATTTCAAAGTAGCATCAATGTGAACCGGGGCTTAGAGATACAAGGAGCTTTGAAAGGCTAACCACATATACAAGCAGACACTAAGGTGTTAAATGCCATTGATTCCAGAAGCACCAGACTGCAGATATTGAGCTGTAAAGAGTTAACCATATATGTAAGCAGAAGTGTACATGTGTCCATTAAAGCAGAGTAGTAAAGCACAGCAAGGACACAAAGGGTTAATTATCACAGAGTCTGTATTTCAGATCACAGGGAGATGATAGGAGAAACAAAGTCAAAGCACAGATAAGCCCTGTGTGTGGTTTAAGGAGAGACAGTGAAGAGGATTGGGATTTTATTCTCACCCTCCAGGATATACAGACTGTAGCTGAGTCTGCCCACTGAAGACACAATCCGACCTCGGGAATCACAACACTGGAGGAGAGGAGACGCTGACACACGCTGTGTGTGCTCCATGTGAGAGACGCTCGGCCAGCAAAGCAATGGACTGACTCGGGAGGCAGAGGGGGGGCTTTTTTCGTGCCGCCCTAGGCCTGGGCATTGTTGACCTAGGCCAAAATACAGCACTGCGTGCAGGCACTTGAATGTTTCACAGATAGTTGGCAATAAGAACAAGGCTGCCAAAAAGACAAGAGACAACTGCCAGCAGGGTGACACTGTTTCACCTGTTCTTTGGCTGCCTCGCAGCACCAGCAGGCTTCCAAGATGGCAATTCCCACACAAGTGAGCTCCCACGATTGCTCCAAGTCACCAGGGGGCTCTGATCACCTTGACAGAAGCTCTCACAGTGCCTCACAAGCCTCCCTCTGCTCTGGGGATGGATGGGACAAATTAGATTATTGCATACTTACATCAGATCAGCACCCACTAAAACTGACTTTGAAAACTGTGCAGCTCGCATTGAAAATTGCCCCAAGTTTCCCTACCAGATTGGCCTTTCCCGCTGACGACACCTGGCCTTCCTTACGCCACTCAGTGGCAGAAAATTGGGAAACACAAGTGCCCTAGATCCTCCTCACACAGACCACCAGATGATTGACATTATGAGTCACCATGGCCTTTCCCCTTCTGTGGATCCCCCTGCATACAGGACTTCCCTTAAGTCGGAAATGAGCTCCGGTTCCACCCGAGAGGCCCTGCCGGGTCTTGACCTTTGTTTCTCTTGCTTGTTTCAGATTTTTTCTAGTTATCACTGTTGAATTTTTTTTTTTTTTTCATTATTGCTTTCATTCCACAGGGCTCAGTGACTATTGACTGCGATTGAGGTATCCCCATTGTGCCCTGCTATGCTCCAATACCACATTGCCTAGGTTCACTTGGACTTTTGCAATATGCATCTGTACGATCGCTTGTGCACTATACATTTCCCATCCCTGAGTCGGTTTTCTTTGTTTGTTTTCTGTGTTTTTTGTTTTTTTTTTTACACCCGGCAAGATAATCCCTAATGTTTCTAGTTTTTCAATTATTATCCCGCGGGAGGACAGTGCAGAAAAATGCACTGGACTATCTTTCTACAGTTGTGATTTTTGTTGTTTTGGTTTTTACCATTTAAGTGCTATACTGCCACCTAGTGGCCTGACATGTTATATACCTGGTTGCTTTCCTCCCTGCCACATTCACAGGCTATAGCTCATCATGCTGTGGACAAGGACAGTCGCCTCTGCACTCTACTCTTCTTTCTCTTTCCTTTTTTTTTCCTCCTGTCTCACTACTCTCCTCTTCCCTCTCTATTTTTTTGAGCTCACTCGTGACCTGACTGACCATTTTGCTATGGGATTCTGTTTTATGATGGCTGCTCACCTAGGGTTGCCACCTCATCCCTTTAAACCCGAACACATTAATTATACAGGTTCTGTGGCTGATTAAGGTGGTAATTAAACTCACTTGGTGCCTTATCTGCATTAAATTAGCCTCAGAACCTGTGTAATTAACGTGTGTTCGGGTTTAAAGGGGTGAGGTGGCAACCCTATGTTCACCCCCCTCCAAGTGTTATGGCGGTTCGTGACCATATTACTTTCTCCTCCTTTAATTTTCGAGGCTTTAATATGCCTGAGAAGAGGAGCCAAGTCTTGTATCACTTCCGCAAAACTCGATCCAAGATTTTGCTCCTCCAAGGAGACTCGCTTCCGCTCCAATTGCACTCCGGCCATAAATAACGGCTTATATCACTCCTGGCATCATAGCACTAATTAACAGGCTAAATCAAGAGGGGCATCTATAGGCTTCCACCTGGAAGTTACTGACTCTCTAATAGACCAAGGTACAGCACGCGTTTCTCAAATTAAAATATCAATCTTCTATTTTTATAGTGGCTAATGTCTACAGTCCTAAACAAGAACAGGGTCGTTTCCTGGCTGCAGTCCTTGACAGATTGATCTCCTTTGGAGGTCCCTGCTTCATCCTGGGAGGGGACTTCAATGTGGCCCTTTCCCTGTCAGTGGACTCATCCTCAGGTAGGTCTTCTGCTGTTCATTCAACCTCATTGCAGATTAAATCCCTTTTACACTCTGCACGATTAATAGATGTCTGGCGCACACAACATTCTGTGGAAAGGGCCTACAGTTGTTATTCAGTTGACCATAATTCCTACAGCCGTATTGACTATTTTCTTGTGCCCCAATCCCGCCTGGATATCCCCATTCATCCATTGGTACTCTCCTTTGGTCAGACCATGCCCTGGTATATCTCACACTAGACCACATGCCCAAATCACATAGGGGCTTCTCCTGGTGTTTAAATGAATACCTACTCAAGGACTCCCCATGTGTTGCTGATGTTAAGCTCGGTATTCAGAACTGCGTTCTGGATCATAGATCTTGAAATATGTTATCCGAGATGTTTTTATCAAACACGGTTCTCGATTAAAGAAAGCTCATGTTGTGCATATTGCTCACCTGCTCTCCACGACCGCTTCCCTTGAAAAACTACACATAAGTAGAATTTGTGTCCCTCTGTTTATGTGGATCGCGCCAATGCCAGGCGGTAGTTGCTACAACTGCTCGACTCCCATTCCCTTACTGCATGAGATTAAGGGTCGCTTCTATCACTACACCCTCTAACAAATGTGGCCAACATCTCGCAAGAGTCCTCCACCCACGTCCCCCTATCTCACTCAGTCAAGACTCGACCACAACGAAAACACACAATACCAAGGGCATATCTGCAGCATTTCACCGGTATTATTCCAACCTATATATAAAAACTTACCCACGCCACATGACTCCAGGCCCACTACATCACAACCCACGGCTATGTTATCTTACATAACGGAAACCACACTGCCCTCAATTGACCCCGAACAGGAGCTAAATGGGTCTGTGTCAGATATGGAATTCCTGGGTGCTATTAAAGGCCTGCAAGCTAGCAAATGCCCAGGACCAGAGGGTTTCTCTCCAAGGTTCTACAAGCTCTTAGCTCCACTCCTTGCCCCTTTTTTGGCCAAGACCTTTAACTCCATTGACGATTCCCAACCACTTTCTAGGGACCTTCTCTCGGCTAATATTTCTATTATCACCAAACCCGGTAAGGACCCCTCTCAATGCAGCAACTATAGACCCATATCCCTCCTCAACATAGATATCAAACTTTTTGCAAAGATACTCGCTAATCGCCTTTCCCCACTATTGCCATCAATTATACATAAGGATCAAGTTGGTTTTTTCCCCAGCCGAGAGGCCAGGGACAACATCACGAAAACCATTTACCTAATTTCATACAGAGATGGGGCCTGAAAGCTTGCTTACTTTCTTTTGATGCTGAAAAAGTGGATTGACTGTGAATTGGAAACTCCTTAGATTGTCTTTGGAATAGCTCGGTATCGGCAGTGCTTTCATAACTAAGGCTATGTCATTGTACTCCCAGCCCTCAGCCTCCATGTTAGTCAAAGGCTCCTCTTCCAAACCTTTTAATATCTCCAATGGAACGAGACAGGGCTGCCCCCTCTCCCCCCTGCTTTTCGTCATAGTGATAGAACACCTAGCCACCTCTATTAGGCAAAATGCCTCAATTGTAGGCGTTCAGACTCCGTCCTTACATCATAAACTATCCCTGTATGCTGACGATTACTAGTGTATGCACAACAGCCCCACATATCCCTTCCGTCTTTACTACACAAATTGCGCCAATTTGGGGAACTTAGCAATTTTAAATTGAATACATCTAAAACAGAGGCCCTTAATATATCACTACCCGCTGCCACCATTTCCCAGCTCTGTTCTAATTTCTCGTTTCAATGGTCCACTAAAGAAATCTCATACTTGGGCATCACCATTCGCTCTAATCTCGCCAATCTATATGCACTGAATTACCCCCTATTGCTAACTCATAGAAAATGGACACGCTGCCAAAGCTGCTCTACTTCTTTCAAACCATTCCCATACTCCTCCCTAAACAGTTCTTCCTCTCTTGACGATCAATGTCCATTTGATTTATCTGGAATAGGGGTTTCTCTCGTATACACCACAAACTGCTTACCTTCCTCAGGCTACAGGGTGGAGTGGGACTCCCGGATTATGAATTATACCACAAAGCTGCTATCTTGGCCAGGGTGCTTGAATGCCCCCCTTCACCCCCCTTCACTAAATCCGTCATGGTGGAACAAGATCAAGATCTTTCTCCTCTATCTCAGGGCCCTTCTTTGGGGGATACTCCCAAGACTGTAGCAGGCTACACTCCTCCTCACTTCTAACCTGTGCGGCACTACATATATGGTGTCGGAAAGGCCTACAGAACCCCTTGTCTTCTGACCCCTCCCCCCCTTACCGCCCTATTCAATAACCCTGCTATCCCCCCAGGGCTTGGGTTTGCCTACAGTGGGTACACCGATGAGAGCCATGTGCCAGTGGCACACTCGATTGTGCACCAGACTACCGGGCAGCCTGTTATCCCAGGGGGTGCTAGCAATTGGCTCGCCACCCTCCATCTCTCTACCTTCTGTAGAGGACTATTCCGCTCTACCCAGGTTCACAGCCCCCTTACTGAATACGAGAGACTGTGCTCCCTTTCCGAAATGCCCAGACATCTGATATCTGAGAGTTATCAACTACTGCAGGAGTTGAGCAATAATGAGCTCCCGACTTACACGAGGATGTGGTCCGAGGACTTAGAGAGGAAGCTCCTGACAGCCAACTGGCAGACCTCCTTCCACTTCAACCACAAATCCACTATTCCCTGCTATGATCAGGAAAAAAAAAAACTTTAAGCTTTTGCCTAGAGATGGTACAGAGATCCCTCCACCTTACACAGAATATTCCAATCCACGTCTGCCAATAACGGAGCTGTGGATCGGCAGAAGGGACCTACGTACACATCTGGTGGGAGTGCAGCAGGATACAACCCTTTTGGTCTCAAGTTTTCACTGTATATAATACAATATACAATGCTTCCCTATTGCCTTCACCCGAAGTGGCATTGCTATCTGTACTCCTAAAGAAGAGTCTGCTTCTTTTCTTCCTTTCAGCCATAAGAAAATTGATTCCTTTATTTTGGAAGTCAGACGTGCCTCCTTCTTTGGCTCTGTGGGTCTCCACAGTGAGTGATATGATGTGGATGGAAGAGATATTGGCAATGGATAATGACGCCTTTGAGAAGTTCAAAGCTTTGTGGTATGTCTGGATTGATTTTTCCACTTCTGACGCTCTTAAAGCTCTGTTGTAAAATATCAATTATAAAAGGTTCTCTTTTTTTTTTCTGCCCCCTAGCACAAACGTACACCTGCATGGCAACGAGAGACGCTCAAGACTCCTTTCTCTTTTCTCTATTCTTCCCCCAGACTCATTCGAGGATGCTCCTCTCTCTCTATTTTCTTTCCCTGCCTTCTTCTTTACTCCTTGCTGATTTAAACACATGACTACCATTCGCTTTCTTTTTCTTCTCTTTTGACCCTCTTCTCTGACAAGCCTACATACTGATTTGCTTCGAACTATTACTACTGTGTGTAGTACAACCATAACAAAGTCAGAACCCAATAGCCATGTGAGGGACATGTAACCGCGTGGTGCTGTCAGCGCCGCATGGAGGGGGGGGGGGGGGGGGGTTGTGCTGTCAGTGCCGCAAGTACCTGTCCTATGTGTGTGTTGGAGCAGGGTTGTCTTGTACTAGTTACCTGTCCATTTGCAAGGGGGAGGGGGTCTGTATGGAATACCTGTCTTGTGGCGATTGGGGGGGGGTGTGGTCTGTAATGCTGGGCTATATACCGTATCTGTAATGCTGACCTGTATACTCCTGATCTTGCAATTCTGTGGCTGTATACTCCTGACACTATGGGTGGAAGCAAGTGGAATACAGGGGTCAAAGTGGGAGGATTATATAAAAGGGGTGGGGCTTATAAATGGGAGGGGTCAAAAAGGAAGCGCAGGGTCTGCCCCCCCCCCCCCCCCCATCCTAAAACTTCACCACTCGCCACTGGCACTCAGTAAAACTCACCAGTCCCCGATGACTATATCCGACTGCATGACATCCAACCATTGCCCAGGATATCCTTCTTTCTCCAAGTCAATCAACTGGCTTTTTAAACACATTCTAAAAGAAACAAAAAAATAAATAAAATACAGAGTGGTGATGTGGGTGTGTGAGGTAGTGCTGGATCTTGTAAGAGAAAGTCTTCTGGGCTCCATTCACAGAACCAAATCGCACGTATTTAGGAATTTTCCTAAGTACCGCATGCGATCCTAAAAATGTTAACTTGCTACTGCTTTATGCAGTATTTACTGTATAAAAGCAAAAACACTTGGTAAATCCTGCATAAAACATGAGTGAAAGTCAATTCACAAAAAAATAAATAAAAATTGCATGCTGTAAAGAAGTAGGGGCACCGGAATGCAATGTCTAAAGAACCAACAGCAGCTGGCATTCTTAACAACCAGTAAACTACAGCATGGGTTCCCCCCTAAATCCATACCAGACCCTTATCTGAGCATGAAGCCTGGCAGGTCAGGAAAGGGAGGGCACAAGCGAGCCCCCCCCCCCCCGAACCATACCAGAACACATGCCCTCAACATGGGGGGGTGCTTTGGTTGATGTAGACAAGGGCCTCTTCCCCACAACCCTGGCCAGTGGTTGTAGAGATCTGCGGGCAGGGGACTTATCGGAATCTGGGGGCCCCCCAGATCCCAGCACCCCCCCTAAGTGAATGACTATGGGGAACATAGTACCCCTACTCATTTACCAAAAAACAAATGTGTAGTGTAAAAAAAAAGTTATTTAAAAAAAATAAAAATAAATGCCCCCCCGCTGTTGATCTATTGACAAAAATCGGCATCATCCAATGCCTTTGGCGTGAGCAGACCCCACGCCGTTTCTTTCACTTTTTTAAATGGATTTTTTTACTTCCAGCTGTCAGCGGGGAATACATCTTGTTTGGTGGTTGTTAAGAATGCAAAGGATCAGGAAAATAAAAAGTGCTTTTACTGACCCCTAGACAAAGGGCCCTTTCACACAGTGGGATGCAGTTCGCCGCACTCCAACTGCATAAACAGCCCAAAATCAAGGTATTCCTATGGGCACAGGTCACATCCTTGCAGTGCAAAAAAAAAAAAAAAAAAAAAAAAAAAAAGAAGTAGAGCATGCTGCATTTTTGCGCACAGCAAATGCAGGGAATGCGCTACAGAAGTGCTTCAAAACGCACTGCACTCCTTTAAACCAAGAAAGTCAAGCCCAAACACATAGAAAAACGAACTGCGAACGCAGTGCAAAAAACGCATTCAAGCACACTTCAAATGCATGTAAACATTCAGTCAAAATACCAAGTTATGTGCAGTTTCTGGTGTGAATAGGCCCAAAAATTGGCAGTTAACCCTTGCAGTGCAGATGCATCCCCAACTGCGAGAGGATCTTTACTTTTTCCTGGAGTTGGGCTTTAAACAAAATAAGCAAGTGTGCTTTCCTTTTCCATGCTAATGTTCTCCGTTATTCATCTTGTCATTGGTTTGCTCCCAGCTGTTGCTCAGCAATGAGACTATAGTGTTTGACATGTGTGACTTAAACCGCGATTTGTGATCCCGAGCAGAAGCGCTGTGATACTGCCAGCTACCGCCCGCAATACCAAATTGTGCGTTTTAGGTGTTTTTTTTTCCTCCAATGGCACCCCAAACGTTATGCAATGCGATTCTGCCACAATTGCCGCGCTGCAAACCGCGCCTTCACAAATCACGTGAAAAGGAGCAGGAACTTCCTTTCGGGCGACAAACAGGCATAGGGCTGTCCATTCAAATGAATGAGCTGCTCTTTGCGACATGCAGAATCAGGTGAAAAGCACAATGTTAATGAGGCCTTATGGATAAAGTACAAATGTATTTTTTGAAAAAAAAAATATATATATATATATATGCTACAGTGTCCTTTTAAGCAAGAAAAGAAATGATATACCCATAGGAGGTAACAAAGTAATCTTTAACGTTTTCATCTGGAAATGGCTTTCCATGGACCCCTGGGAGCTGTTCAACTTTCCACTGGTCTCCGCTGTTTTCTTCTAGTTCCCAGTGCTGGAAGCCCTCTGGAAAAATTATAAAATCATTTCTTGAAGAGATCAGAAGTTAAAAGCATAGTTCCAAGCAAAAAGACAACTCAATCTTAAAAACTGGTTGTAAACCCTTGCAGTTTTTCACCTCCAGGCATTGTATGCCTGGAGGTGAAAAACCCTCTTGTAGTGCACCAGCCCCCCCCCCGGAGCCCCCCTTTTACTTACCTGAGCCCGATCATTCCTGCACCAGGGACAAGCACACCCGCTCTAGCCGGTGTCTCGGGTCCTGATTGGATAGATTGATAGCAGCGTAGCCATTGGCTCCCGCCAATCAAATCCAATGATGAGCCGGGGGGCGAGGCCAAGTCCTGCTGTCTGTGTCAATGGACGCAGCAGCAGGACACGGGAGCGCGCTCGCATGGCTTCCTTGAGGGAGAGCAGTTCTCCAACGGGGCACTTGAGAAGTAGGAGCGCTGCTGAGGAACACTAGAAGAGGAGGATCTGGGCCACTCTGTGCAAAACCAACTGCACAGAGGAGGTAAGTATTTTTATTTTTTTTTTTTTAAATCCACGAGTCTTTACATAGCCTTTAAGCAATAGCACACCCCCCCCCCCCCCTCATTTTTGGATCGATCCAACTTTTTCTTTTTTCTTTTTTTTTTTACCTTTTCTGTGGTATGTCCCATGTTGCAGTGGCGATGTACGTCATTTCCCCAAGTGATTTGGGCCCGCCTCCTTTCCCCTGCTGCCTTCTGGGTCCTGTGTGTGTCCCAAGAGACGCGCATGCACAATAGGAAACTGGCAGTGAAACCTGAAGGCTTCACTGAGTTTCCCTTACTAGCAATGCCGGTGCCTGCATCCGAAGCCAATGGACGGATTGGCTTGGGGTGCTGACATCGCGGGCTCCCTAGACAGGTAAGTGCCCTTATATCAGTGTTTCTCAACTCCAGTCCTCAAGGCGCCCCAACAGTTCGTTTGCAGGCTTTCCATTATTTTGTACAGGTGATTTGACCAGTTTCACTGCCTTGGTAATTACCACAGCCGTTTCATCTGATCGAAATCCTGAAAACATGACCTGTTGGGGCGCCTTGAGGACTG
The DNA here is from genome assembly GCA_037952835.1 of Lithobates septentrionalis. Classification (NCBI taxonomy): domain Eukaryota; kingdom Metazoa; phylum Chordata; class Amphibia; order Anura; family Ranidae; genus Lithobates; species Lithobates septentrionalis. Next base: position 4,713,811 of record JBBDGP010001212.1, read on the forward strand.
GAGTTGAGAAACACTGCCATATATTAAAAGTTAGTTGCTGACTTTAAAAAAAAAAAAAAATTTCCCCAGGCGGAACACCGCTTTAAGTCACTTTTAGCTAGTCTTGTTCTGAAATGTTAAAACAGGTTTTGTTGCGTATCCGAGACACTTCTTTAAATTCGAAAGAGTGTCGGAAAAATACCCCAAAGTTTATAACTTGTTTAGCGCCCTCCTAGATAGGTGCTAGGGTTAGTTAGGTTTACTGCTGGCTCACTGTGTTTTGTGGAGATTTGTTTTTCATAGGTTAATTTAGCTCTTCACAATGTAGTCGGTGGGGATGCAAATGCTGTGTTAAAGTGGTTGTAAACTCTCTAGTTAAACTCGGTGGTGGCCCGTCAATAGGGGGCGCACGGGCACACCCCCCAGCATAAAAAAAAAAAAAAAAAAAGTCCTTTAAGTGCACTTTGTTCGGGCGCCGGACACTGTGCACTAAGGGAAGTACTACGACAATGCAATGACAAGATTGCAGAATTTTTACCTGCTTTGTGCATTCCATCGCGCCGAACAACTTCCGCCCGTAGTATCACTATGGGCGGGTGCTTTGTTCTTCAAGTTAAGAGGTTACTTCTGGTTTCCCTGTGCCAGAGGGAAACTGGAAGTGATGTCTGAAGCTCCGTGGAACACACGGTCCAAGCGGAGCTGGTAAGTAAGGCTCTAAGGCTGCAAAATAGGAGAACTGCGAGCGCCATGCTGGGCGCTCAGAGCCCACTCAGCTCTGTTAGGAAAGTGAATGACTATTCGCTTTTGTAACACTGAACCGCCTCTCCGCCAATCAGGTGCTTGGGTCTGTTACCTGTCATCTGATTGGCTGAAACGGCAGGCACCGCTATTGGACACCTATGGGAGGAGAGGAGGGGAGATGAGGCAGGAGAGGAGATGCACGAAGGACCCCGCATGTCGCCATCACCCGATGCCCCACAGACACAGGGTAAGTGCGGGGCAGATAGCGAGCAGGTGGGGGGGCACACTAGCAGCATTTAATGGGCACACTGGCTGAATTTGATGGGCACAGTGGCTGCAAATTATGTGTTTATTTTCAAAATTGTTTCAGCCTGTTTGCGCCCCCCCCAAAAATGTTGAGCACTAGCCGCCACTGGTTAAACTTTAGCTCATTGTAATCTTCATGTCTAATGCTACTGATCACTGCCTGTGAAAGTTGACTTGCTTGTATAATCTTGTGACAATCTGACCTGCAATCTTTTATGATGTCACGGGCGCATGGTCAGTTCAGCGTTTGATTCACAGCATGCTATGTGTGGCGTTTCTGTAACACCATGCCAGGTCTGTCATTTCCCCTGAAAACGGCACAGCTAGGAAGGATCGCAATACTCTGCATTCCTCAGCTTCCTGGTTCTCCCCACCTTGTGACTGTGAAACATCACACAGGGGGAGTGAACCAGTGTATCTCGTATCTCAAGTTCATACGAGAAAGCATCTGTAGCTTTTATACTGAGAGGAAGGGCGGAAATGACGCCCACGGCAGAGACAGGAACCCATACCTAAGATGGCGCAGCTGATACCCGGAAGAGGATACAATTTATAAAATTTCAAAAAGGTAATTGCAAAGCAGCTTTTACTAAGATTACAATGTGCAAGGCATGTTAATACTTTGTTCTATAACAGTGGTTCTCAACCTTTCTAGTGCCGTGACCCCTTGATAAAGTTTCCCCAAGTTGTGGGGACCCCTAACAGTAAAATTATTTTCGTAGCGTGGGCTGTCAGCACCCAAGGCAAGACAAGTAATTTGCGCCCTTAACCCATGGACATTTAGCGCTCCCTGAGTCCCTTCCACTCGTACAATATTAAAACAAAGCTCCAGGAACAGCCCTGCTAGCCAGCTGCAAGAAGGCTAGGAGAGCGGTGCTGGCTTCAGGAACAACCCAGGATTCAGTGACCCTTGGCAAATCATCATTTGACCCCCGAGGGGGTCCCGACCACCAGGTTGAAAACCACTGTTCTATAATAATATTTAAAAAAATAAATAAAGCAGAGCTTACTTCCTCTTTAAGTAAATTCAGTTGCTCACTGTACTTTCGTTCAACTTTTGACTAGTTAGGTCTGCTCTGTGTTATCAGTTGCTGCCAGTCTGTTTACTCCCTCTGCTGTCCAGAAAAGCTCTGTGAACTTTTGGGATCATAGGTGTGGAGCTCTGCAGATGGCAGCATGAATATTTATACAGCCTTGGCCAATCCCAGGGAGCTGGGCCCTGAAGGCTGCTGGGAGTCTGTATATATTCTCGGAACACACTGAGCTTGAGGTCTGTTCCTGCAGAGGATTAGTCCAGCCTGGAGGGCTGCTGCCCACTAGGGCAACACTGCCATGTGCTTGCTGTTCATGAGGCCTCAGGTGGGCAACCTGGGGCCTGGATGCTGAAGCTAGAGAGAGCTGACTGAGGGGCTGTCTGCTGAAGATCTAGTCTGGTATCACTGGAAAAAGTATTGCATGAAAGTTGGAAGGAGACAACCAACCGTCCCTGGACATTTGTGAATAAGTAGAGATCATAGGAGACTTTTGGGCTGCTGCTAACTTTTTTGTGCTAGAGAGTCATCTGTGGATCTGTCAAAAGGGACATTGGCTGGTGTTCTGAAGAATTTAGGTTTTTTAATTCATTGTGAAGGGACTATGCTCTTGGTGCTCTAAAGAAGACTGCCTTTAACTGCAGCCATTAGAAGCCAAGTCTACAGTTTGCTATATGCAAGGACTTCTGCTTAAAGCGGTTGTATACCGCAAGTTTTTTTTTTTTTTTTAACCCTGTAAAGCAAAAGGCATAATGAGCTAGTATGCACCGCATACTAGCTCATTATGAAATACTTACCTTAGAACGAGGCGTCAGTATCTTACCTGGTCCACGCCGAGGGAGCTGTCATGTTGCCTCGGCGTGTCTTCCGGGTATCGCGGTTCCAGCGCTGTGAGTGGCTGGAGCCGCGATGTCATCACTCCCGCGCATGCGCGCGGGAGATTTCTTACTCGGCAAGGTCCGGCAGCTGCCGGGCTTCAGCCGAGAATCCCCTGTGCGCATGCGCCGCTGCGGTCAGCGGCGCATAGCAAGGGAAATATCTCCTAAACCGTAAAGGCTTACATGTAGGTAAAAAAGTTACAAAAAAAAAGACTATACAACCGCTTTAAGCCTTACAGAAAGGAGTTCACTGTCCTCAAACTGTCATTGTTTCTGTTTTTAGAATATCCCACTGAATTCCCTCAACCCTAAGCAAGTTCTCCAAACATAAAAAAACACCCCTAGACTCGTTTTATTGATTAAAAAAGTATGGCTAAGATTGTGTACCTGGGCACGGGGCAATCAACTGGGGAAGAACCTGGGTTATTTATAAGCAGTTCCTACAAGGATTAAGCACTACACTTGCTAGACCTTTGTCTTAACTAGACAAGTGCAGAACGGAAAAATGTGTTTTGTTTCTGATAAAATTTGTTACGTTACTAATTATTGAAGTGATTGTATTGTCCTCTAGGTGATTTTTTACATACAGGTAAGCATATAATAAGGCTTACCTGTAGGTAAAAATATATATATATATATATATATATATATATATATATATATATATATATATATATATATATATATATATATATATATATATATATATATATACACACACATAAAATTATGCTGACATGCATGCGCTTTGCGGGTCCGGCGTATCCTGCTGGAATGAAAGGCCACTCACAGCGCCAGAGTCAGAGATCCTGGAAAGAAACACTGAGGGAACATGTCAGCCCCCACAGCGGTGACCAGGCACGCTGCGGGAGCTTCGTTCTTAAGGTATTTTATAATGTGCTTGTATGCAATGCATACTAGCACATTATGCTATTGTCTTGCAGGGTTTTTTTTGTTTTTTCCCTCAACGGTTTACTACCGCTTTAAGGAGCGAGCCAGGAAGCCAGCCGCTGTGTCCTTAAAGCGGTAGTAAACCACACTTGGTCATTTTTACTTACAGGTAAGCCTATAAGGCGGCTTATCTGTAGGTAAAATGAATATCTCCTAAACCTGCGCGGTTTAGGAGATATTCACCCTGCATGCAGCCAGTGACATCACTGGCGCATGCCTTGCCAGAACTTCAGAGCTTCGTGCCGGAACCAAGGATGTTCGGGAGTGACATAATCAGGGCTCTGCTCATTCACACAACCGGAGCATGCGAAGAAAGACCAGGGGAAGAGGTCAGCCCTCTCAGTGGTGACAGCGGGAGGGCTTCATTCTAAGGTAGGTATTTCATAATCCGCTAGTATGCACTTTAAACAATTGCCTTACAGGTGTATTTTTTTTTTACAGCTGCAGTTTATCAGCTGTCAGCTGGCTTCCCTGCTGACAGCTGAAATGTAAAACAAAAGAATGCCAGCAATAGAAAATTCAGAAGAAAAAAAAAACACACACACACACCACGGATACCCCCATTCCATACCAGGCCCTTCAGGTCTGATATGGATGTTAAGGGTAACCCCACACCAAAATTAAAAAAAAAAAGTAATTGTGCAACTTTACTGTGTAAGACATTGTGTAAAGTTCAAGTCAAAGGAGCACAGTCATATATCCCCTAGGAGATATTTGGTGTATACATTCACGTTGACAGCTTACAGAGTAAATGGGGGTCTGCCCAGGAGAATTAGGAACCAGTTGGGGGCTTATCCGGGAAGACAATGGACCATCTGAGGGACCACCTAACAGGGATCTAAACCAACTGAGGGCCCACCCTACAGAACTAGGGACCATCTGTTGACCCACCTAAGAGGATTAAGGGGTCCAGGAGAAGATGGGTGAAGCACTCTTACCTACAGCACAGGGGTTTTTAAGTAAATTCCTCTTTTTCTCATGTAGGAAGTAGAACATCCTCCAGTCAGGTGGAATTCTTTGGCAGTGCTTAGAGACAAGTCCATCTAGCTGAGACTTCCTTTTCCACAAGGCTGGTGAGTCAATAATATCCCTCCATAGAGTGCAGACCAACCGACAGTGCATGACGAGATTGCAAGCAGGGACCACGGTCAAAATTTCCAGCAGAGCTCCTTCCGGAATACCGTTAATGATCATTCTGTGCCCTGTTCAATTCTTGCAAAGTCCACAAAAGCAAAAATGTAAATGGCAAAACATTGAGAGACTCATAAAACCATGTACAAATTACAGTTCAGTATAACTCCATGCTGCCCCTGCATGGTATTACTAGAAATGACAGGGCCCCACTAAGTTATTATAGAGCTCCCGTCAGTGGCAAGGGACCCATCATCCTCCTTATTTAAACAACAACACCACCAGAGGTCAGGGTGGGCAGTCTATAATTAAATTTATACAGGGGCAGATGACACTTAAAGAGGAACAGAGACAGAGACAGAGATTCCCCGCGAGATCACTTTTATTGGGGGCCCCTTTATGCCGCGCTCTGTTTGTCTCCGCCGCTTACCGGAGCCGTCGGTATCGGCAGAGCCGATCACACGATGATGAGCAGATCAGCTACCACCCCAGTGTTGTCAGAGCAGAGCAGACTACAGTCGTGTGTGCTAGAAGCACCGGCCATCTGGGATTCTTTCTAGGCTCCCCAGCGGATTCTTAGCTGACTGACCGGGTTCCCCAGCAGCTCCTAGCAACATCCAGGAACGGAAGCGGTTCACCTCGGCCCCCACTCTCCATCGCGCCGGCCGCTACCGCCGCCGCTGCCTCGGCTCCCCAGCGGGTTCTTAGCCGACCGACCGGGTTCCCCAACAGCCCCTAGCAACATCCAGGAACGGTAGCGGATCACCTCAGCCCCCACCCTCCATCGCGCCGGCCGCTACCGCCGCCGCTGCCTCTGGATGTCAGTCCAGTCCGCCAGCCTCTAGGACAGGACACACCGCGGCTCCGGCCTAGCACGCCGCCCTAGCCGGGCCTTGTCACCTTCCTCCCCTGCTCACCCCTGCCTCCACCCAATCAGCAGACCCCCCTTCTCCTTACCCTACCCACCAGCGCTGACGCGATCGTTGTCGCATCAGGGATCATCACCTCTGGACAGACCGCGGCTCGGGCCTAGTCCAGCGGCCATCTTGGGACACCCAGATGCGGCTGCAGCACTCCCCAGCTACCCGGAGCGCATCCTCAGACTCCACAGAAGGACCTACCGGGACCCCGGTCCCCCTCACCCCCTCCCAGACCCCTACCCTTCAGTGCTCCTCCACAGCATTGATCCTTCCACGGCTCGGGCCTAGTCCGGCGGCCATCTTGGTACTCCCAGTTGCGCCGTAGCTCCCTACCGGCCACCCGGAGCCCTTCCCGGACTCCACAGCAGTACTCCACAGGGACCCACTAGCCCCTGTCCACCAGTGCACCTCCACAGCCGCCGTCTAGTCACCTCATCCCTAGCTGCTAGACTCGGGGGACAGACCGCGGCTGCGGCCTAGCTCCGGCCCACCTCCTCAGCTCACCCCTCTCTCTCCGTGGGCAGTGTGCCCTTCATACCCCTAATACCACCTACGACACACCAGACCTCACCGCTAAAGCACGGGGTGATACTAAGAGCAGGACAATCCTCAGCTCAGGCCTTGCACCGGCGTTCATCTTGATCCTTCCAGACATGGCTCAATACCAGTAAGTACTAGCCTAGGTCAACCCTAGTGCCCTCTTTGGCCCGACCTCCACCCCTCTCCCATCACCGACCAACCCAGGTCAGGCAAGTTCGCGGGGCCCCCTCCAGCAGTTGATCCAGGGACCTCGGTCCGATCGCCTCCAGGGGTCAGGAAGGAATTTTTTCCTCTGCTGCAGCAATTAGCTAGCTCAGCTAGGGGTTTTTCGCCTTCCTCTGGATCAACAGGAGAGCGGTAGGCCCGCGTGGCCCCCCTCCACCACCACCACAGTCCCATTCACACCATCATCTTCGCCACCCCTGAAGCAGCGGCATTCTTCAGACCATCATCTTCTCAGCAACAGAAGCAGCGGCACCCTTCAGGACCACCATTTCCTAAACAACCTCACCATCGCCACATCAGTATCATCACCGAATCATCCTACCATCAGCAATTTTCTCGCCATGTGCAACTTAAAGTACTCAGCGGACGCTCTCCACAGGCTAAGAAATACCACCTCAACATTAACTTCCGTTCATAAAATACTACAGAAAGAACAACAACTTCTAAGGACCAACCTACAATCAACCATCAAATATAGGAAGACAACAATTCAACCACAACAATTAGCATGCGCACTGATCAACACCAGATCTGCAGTCAAGCACAGACTGGAGGTACACGACTTCATCCCCCAAAACAGATTGCCTCTTCATCACAGAAAGCTGGCTAACACCCGACTGCAACGCCATCCTAACTGAATTAGTACCCGAGAACTACAGGATCCTAACGGAGCACAGAACAGGAAAAAAAACCAGGAGGAGGCCTAGCAGTGATCTTCAAATCTCACCTCGCGCTCACCAAACCAACTGTACAGAACTCAGTGCCTTTCATGGAGACACTCACCCTACATCTTCAAACACCCCAAGACACTATCCACATACTTCTATGTTACAGACCACCAGGACCGAAGACCAATCTCCTTACACCCCTCACAGAATTCATGCCAACTCACACCCTGAAAGCCAAAAACTTTTTGGCACTTGGAGATTTTAACCTCTGGGCAAACTCCACCCAAGACCCTATCGCCACCGCCTGCATTAACCAACTGAAAGAATTAGGTCTTCAGCAACTGATAAATGCTTCTACACATGGTTCAGGACACATTCTGGACCTCATCTTCAAACAAAATATGGACGTCAACATATTCGACAACCTACCGCTACCATGGACGGATCATCATGCTATCAAATTTGAAATCGCCACCAACACCACCCTCCAAAAACGGAAACAGGCAATTACAACACGCTGGACAAGATCTCAGAAGAAACTACACTCCGAATTCTTCAAAACCACATTATCAAACAAAAAAGCAATGCTAAACTTAACAACTCAATGGAACAAACACTCAACTCCTTAAACAAGGCATTACTACAAACAGCGGTCTCAGTGGCTCCAAAACATAGAACACACAACCGCAAAATAAACTCTGGATGGTTTAATGGCACTCTTACTTTACTAAAGCAGGAACGCAGAAGAGCTGAAAGAGCCTGGAGAAGAAACTCCACAAAGCAAAACCACACAAACTACAAAATACTCACGGATAAATATCACAAAGCAATCTTCAAAGGAAAAATGGAACACTTATCAAACACCATCTCAACAGCCTTAAACCGCCCTCGGGAACTCTTCAAAATAGTCACCAAGACTATGTCTGCCTAGAGTCCCCAGGAAACGAAACCCAAGAATTCTGCAATGAGTGATCAGATTTTTTTTAATCGTCAAAATCCGGAAAACAATTCAACAGAAAAAAAAAAAAAATAACAAATAAAAAAAAAAAAAACCCCACACCCACCAACCTACATCCAACTAAGGATGAGCTCCGGCGTGTTCGCATGCTGCACGTGCAGAGCCTGCCAGGAAGTCGGCACGGCGCAGCGCTAATCACAAGCAGTGAGACATTTCCCAATGTGCGGCTGCAGAGATCGGGAAATGTCTCACTGCCTGTGATTAGCGATGCGCCGTGCCGACTTCCTGGCAGGCTCGGCACGTGCAGCATGCGAACACGCCGGAGCTCATCCTTACATCCAACTAAAGCAAAAAAAAAAAAAAAAAAAAAAAATCGATACGATCATCACACAAGCACCAAATTTTTCGCTCATCTCAATCACCACCAAAAACATCATCAGAAGCCTCAGAGACAGCACATCACCAAACGACAGCATTCCCACAAAACTTCTGAAAGAACGTTCCGACATCTTGGCTCCTACTATAACACACCTCATAAACCAGTCATTCAAAGAAAGGACTGTCCCAATTGTCCTCAAACATGGCATCATCAAACCCCTCCTAAAGAAACCCAACCTCGACCCTAACCATCGCAGACCGATAACAAGCCTCAACACCATCTCCAAGATTATGGAGAAAGCAGTAGTACAACAGCTACAACACCACCTGGGACACACACACACACACACACACACACACACACACACAATCTCCTGGATCCTCTGCAATCAGGCTTCCGCCCAGGCCATGGCACAGAAACGGCACTCCTCAAAATATGTAACGACGCCCTCGAAGCAGCTGATGGAGAATAATGTCTCCTGGTACTGTTGGACCTCAGTGCAGCGTTCGATACAGTGGACCACAATACTCTACTCATCCGCCTCACAGAAGTAGCAGGAGTCACAGATTCAGATCTACAATGGTTCGCATCCTTCTTAGGGAAAATCGCTCTCAGACAGTGAAACTAGGAGCATTCTCCTCTGAAACCCACGCAATCTCTTGTGGAGTCTCTCAAAGGTTCACCCTTGTCACCAGTGCTCTTCAACATCTACATCTGGACACTCCTCAAAATCATCAGAAAATCGGACCTCTGCTTCCACTCATACGCTGATGATACCCAACTCTACCTTAGCATCACCGGACAAAAAGACCACCATCAGCGACTAGAAAAATGCCTCACTTTTATAGACGACTGGATCACTACTAGCTCTCTCAAACTCAACGGATCAAAAACAGAGCTTCTTCTGCACGCAAACCAAAATTCCAAACCAAGACCCCATGGACACCTCCCACCATCTTTGGACAGACAGTCTCTCCAAGCACCAAAGCCAAGAGTCTCGGAGTCATTTTTGACTCAGAAATGTCAATGGATGCACAAATAGGAACAGTAGTCAGCGGATCTCATGATCTCCTCCGCCTGCTATGTAGACTCATCCCCTTCATCCCAGAAGAGGACAAAGCAACAGTAGTTGGAACAATGATCAATTCCAGACTCGACTACACAAACTCCCTCTACATAGGACTACCCCAATATCAGCTTGCGCGCTTACAACTCATCCAAAACATGGCGGCAAGACTGTTAACAGGAAAAAAACCCTGGGAATCCATCTCCCCTTCCCTGAGGAGCCTACATTGGCTAACCATAAAGAATCGTATCACTTTCAGGACCCTCTGCCTCACTCACAAATGTATACAAGGAAACGCTCCTCAATACCTATGCAAGAAAATAAAAACGCTACACACCCAATCGCAGTCTTCGATCTTCTAACCATAACCTCCTCCTTATTCCAAATACCAGCTACAAAGCAAAGGGAGAACGAAGATTTGCAGTCCAAGGACCACGGCTATGGAACGCTCTACCTACTCACATTTGCATGTAAGAAAACCATCAGGCCTTCGAAGAGAAACTCAAGACCTACCTCTTCTAAGAAGCTTGACAACACAGGACGGATCCAGCGCCTTGAGGCGATTCAGTTCGCAATTGCAGCGCTATACAAATCATTCATTCACCCGATCTCGGGTCCTCTCCCCTCTGAGACATGGAGCCAAGTGAGGGAAAGATGGCCCCCGCTCAGCTCCAAAACATTGGTTGACAGAGGCGACGTCTTTTGCGCTCAATGGTCTTAAAAGGGGAATTTTTTTTAATTGCATTTAAGTGTAAATATGAGATGAGGTCTTTTTGACCCCAGATCTCACATTTAGGAGGTCCTGTCATGCTTTTTTTCTATTACAAGGGATGTTTAAATTCCTTGTAATAGGAATAAAAGTGAGCCAATTTTTTTTTTTTTTAAAGCACAGTGTAAAAATAAAAAGTAAAAGGAAGCGAACGCATACGTAAGTCGCGCCCGCATTTGAAAATGGTGATCAAACCGCACATGTGAGGTATCGCTGCGATCGTTAGTGCGAGAGCAATATTAGCAAAAGACCTACTCTTCATCTCAAAACTGGTAACCTGTAGAAATTTGGAAACGTTGCCTATGGAGATTTTTAAGGGTCAAAGTTTGTCGTCATTCCACGAGCGGGCACAATTTTGAAGCATGACATGTTGGGTACCAATTTACTCGGTGTAACTTTATCTTTCACAATATAAAAAAAAAATTGGGCTAACTTTACTATGGTCTTATTTTTCTTGTTGTACCCCCCCCCCCCCCCACCCCAAAAAAAAAAAAAAAAAAAAAAAAAAAAAAAAAAAAAAAAAATTGCGCTTGTAAGACCGCTGCGTAAATACAGTGTGAAAGTATTAGAACGACTGCCAATTTATTCCCTAGGGTGTCTGATATATACATATACACACACACACACACACACACACACACACACCGTTCTAAGAAAAAAAAAATTAAAAAAAAAAAAAAAAAAAAAAAAAAAAAAACACACCACACACACACACACACACACACTTGTAAACACCAAGTGTAAAAAAAAAAAAAAAAAAAAAATAGGCTTGGTCCTTAAGCAGTTAAATTGACCTGTCATGTCCCATGCTATCACAAGGGTTGTTGTTCATCCCTTGTGATAGCAATAAAAGATTTAAAAAGTAAAAGGATACAAAGTAAACAATAATCTTTCGAAATAAAAGAAAAATGCCCCCGTTCACTAACTAAACTGGTAACCTGTAAAGGCTTTTAAAGCACCTGCTATGGAGATTTTTTAGGTATCATAGTTGGGCGTCATTCCTGGGGCGGATGCAATTTTAAAGTGCGACTCGCTCATCCATGTCTTTATGGACCTTGCTTTGTGCACCGGTGTGCAGTCATGTTGGAACAGGAAGGGGCCATCCCCAAAGTATTCCCACAAAGTTGGGAGCATGAAATTGTCCAAAATGTCTTGGTATCCTGACAGCTTAAGATTTACCTTCACTGGAACTAAGGGGCCAAGCCCAACCCCTGAAAAAAAAAAAAAAAAAAAAAAAACCTCCAACATCCCCAGACCATAATCCCCCCTCCAACAAATAATTTGGACCAGTGCACAAAGCAAGGTCTATAAAGACATGGATAAGCAAGCTTGGGGTGGAGGAACATAATTGCCCTGCACAGAGTCCTGACCTCAACCCGATAGAACACCTTTGGAGAGACTGAGCCAGGCCTTCTCGTCCAACATCAGTGCCTGACCTCACAAATGCGCTTCTGGAAGAACGGTCAAACATTCCCATAGACACACTCCTAAACCTTGTGGACAGCCTTCCCAGAAGAGTTGAAGCTGTTATAGCTGCAAAGGGTGGGCCAACTCACTATTGAACCCAACGGACTAAGACTGGGATGCCATTAAAGTTCATGTGCGTGTGTAAAAGGCAGGCACCCCAATACTTTTGGCAATATAGTGTATATAATGTTTTAGGGTTTTGAAGTAGTGTAGAGATTATATATATATATATATATATATATATATATATATATATATATATATATATATATATATATATATATATATATATATATATATATATATATATATATATATATATATATATATATATATATATATACATATACACACACACATACATACATATACATATATATACATACATATACACACACACACACACACACACACACACATACATACACACACATTTTTTTTTTTTAATTATTATTTATGTAGGAGAGGAATTTCAGAATTGGCCTGGACTGGAAGTGATTAAAAGGAAAAAAAAAATGCAATGTTGCATGTATGCAGCTGCTGCTGGTTTTCTTCCTTTTTTTTTTTTAACCTCACAATTCAGGAAGCAGAAAGAAAAGGATGGATGGGAAAATGAGAAAATGAACAGCGAGAAGCTCAGCCTGCATTTTTTTTGCAGCCTCTTAGCAAATACAGAACTGTCTCCCCCCCCCCCCCCCCCAATGGTACAACATTTCCCTACATCAGAGATGCGGGGCCCCTCCTGCCTTTCGATGCTGGATGCAGATCTCCCTTCAGACAGGAAGTCGTCGTCTCTCCCCAGGGTGGGATTCACGCTGAAGTTTGGCTTTCACACTTCATCATCATAGGATTGAGGAAGAACTCTGTAAGAACAAAGTAGATGGAGGAAAAGTCAGAGGAGATCAGCGGTCTGGTGTTGGTGTAAAGGTCACGCAGCGATTACTTCCTCTCCTCGCTCCTGATGCGGCTGTGTGCTTCCGATGGATTTCCCAGCAGTCAGCGGGGATTCTCCTGACTTGGGATGACAGACAGCGAGCAGCAATTGGCCTCACAGCGAGAAGTATTAAGCAGGGAGGCTTAACAAGGAGCTGCCATTATCCCAGCTGACTAGTCAAATACAGAGAAACATTTGCTTTTGCTGTCATGCGAGACTGAGGGCGAGGATTTTCTGCATTTAACCACTTCCCTACCGAGCCAATTCTGACATTCCTCTCCTACATGTAATACATTTTTTTTTGCTAGAAAATTACGTAGAACGGCCAAACATTACACATACATACACACTAGGGTTGCCACCTTTTCTTCGAGCCAAACCCAAACACTTTAGCGGCGGGGTTTTTTTTTGGTGTGGTATACTCTATAAAAGATTGTAAAAGACCTGGAACACTTTTGGTGGCCTGAAAGAGTAGTAATGCGGCGCGCATAGCGGTGCGGCCGAATTGTAGGTGTTATGCACGGAATGCAGGGGTCAGAAATATTTAAGCGTACAAAATGCAGGGGTCAGATATGTCCTGGGGAGAGGGCTAGTTCTAGAGGGGGGGGGGGGTCAGATATGTGCTGAGGGGGACGCTTTGGGAGGGGAGAGAACTAGAGCTACTAAGGGGGCCTGGATATGTGCTGGGGGTGCTTTGAGAGGAGAGGGGTAGTGCAAAGAGGGGGTTAGGGGCTGCTCTGGATACGTGCTTGGGAGGTTGGATATGTGCTGGGGTGGTGCTTTGTGAGGGGAGAGGGGGTTAGCGCAGGGGGGGCTGATATGTGTTGGGGGGTGCTTTGTGAGGGGAGAGGGCAAGGGGGGGGGGGGGGGTTGTCAGATTTCAAATCCAACCCACACATGTCTAGCATACGTGTTCCCCCGGCCAAAGTGCCCCCCCCCCCCCAGCACATATCCTTTTAATCTCTCGATCACTCTACATATTTAAGTTGTCCTCCTTCCCAGCCACGCTCTCCCCTCCCCTGTCCATCTACAGAGTATGATAAAAACTTTGTACAGACCTCGATCAGGGCATCTTCCCCCCCCCCCCCCCCCCTCCTCTTCCTGTGTGTGTGTAGCCTACAGAGCAGAGAAGCAGGAGACAGCTTTGATCCACTCTGCTGAAACAGGCTGCCGTCGGGACTCGAGGAGACACATCAGATGACCGAGCAGACTTGTCAGTCTCGGTGCAGTCTGGTGTGAATAATGTGTCTGGGTCTAGGGCAGATGAAAACCCATACACATCATTCAAAAACCCGACTGTCCGAGAGAAAACTTTCTCCTGAACAGGTGGCAACCCTAACATACATTTGTAGTCAGAGTCTTCATTTGGAAATGCGATACCCTAACTACCAAGGCCTGAGGTGTGCCTTGGCCTAGCTGGTCAATACGCCTGAAAAAGAGGGCATACCCTGAATGTATGAATATGAAAAATGTATGATGTGTAAGTAAATGAAAATTTGGGGGAAACAGGTGGGTGGGAACCCCGAATGCGAGCCGACGCAGGATCAGGCAGAGGAGGAAGGATCTGTACCACTCAAACTCCTCCCACAAATGCAGGCTAGGCTTCGGCCAGCCTTCTTACTTGTAGTCAGAGTCTTCATTTGGAAATGCGATACCCTAACTTCCAAGGCCTGAGGTGTGCCTTGGCCTAGCTGGTCAGTACGCCTGAAAAAGGAGGGCAAAAAGACATGAAAGTAGGTGTGATAAAAAGCTAGATGAAGGGTAGGTAACAAACTGTCTGATAGGGTAGCGCATGCCCGGATGGCTTCAGTATACGGATCTGGTGTATTAGCTACAACAGGATAAACACCAATGTCCCGTGAATTGATAAGAAGTGACCTGCCCTGCTTGGAACCTGCAACTGCCCAGAACCCAAATGATATCCCGTAACCGATTTGGATTAAGCCCGATTTCTGAGAAAAACGCAGACATGAGAACGAACTGCATGTGCGAGAGGATGTGTGAGGGGAAAGGGAGCAAAGGCTGACCCAAGAATCCCTTGCGAAATGGCAGAGAAGATCGAATGCTTCGCATGGACACCAGTTAAGTAGCCTTGTGAAATTCCCACGAACCCCTGGCCTGTCTATGCTTGGTATGGGGAAGTTTGAGAGGGTGAGCCGCAAAAATGGACGGACGACCTGACAGGAATTTGCAGGGGTCTGAATTGCTGGATACCTGATGGATGTGTTTGATAGTGTTGGCGGCTAAGGCCAATATGCTGTGGCAATAAGCACCGTAAAACATCACGTATACCAGACACCCAGAAACTGGTCCCACACTATATAAATCGGGTCGTGCTTCTGCTTGTGACCTGACAACCGAGTTTGAGTCCTAAACAGGAAGGAGGGCGAGACTCCATCCTGGAGAAGAAGTCTCATGGTATGATTCAGCATACCCAAAGTGACTGTACGCCCCCCTTTTTTTGAAACAGGCTGGGGATTGAACAAAAGAGGACTGGTCCAACGTACCCGAGTAGTTCTCCAGGCAACATCGAAATCAAGAGATTGCGCCGAGAGTGAAACCCAGAATAAATGATGACCTGAACCCACCACTTTTTGGGCCGTCAAGGGGAACGTTGTCCCAGCACACTACCCTGAGAGAGACTATAGATCCCTGGGCGGTAACCAGGGTCTCCATGTGGCAGGACATAACTGAATGAATTAACTCCTGACCACCCTGCTGTTGCCCAAGACCCAAAGCATTGTTTGGCAAGGTTTCAAGCAAAGACTGCTTTCGACTCAAGGGTGAGCCCAGTGGTGAAACGACATCTGCACCATTATCTTGCCCTACCAACGGGCAGGTCTGATGGAAGCAAGTCCCTACATTGATGATATCAGTTTGGATTCCAATACACCCCCCCAACTGTAGCAAATCCACGGACGAGTACCTTGATGAAAAATGTTTGCGCATTAAAGAGAGCAGCCAAAATGTAATAAACGATACTGGAAACTTGCCACTGGGCACCCTGGTGGCCCGGCCCCCTACCTTCAGAACGAGGGTAAAGAACCAGACCAAGTACCACTAGGCAATTACTGCCTCCAGTAACCTGAATGGCAAATGAAGCCAAGATACTACAAACAAAAGAATCTGAGGAGATAGAGATGAGGCCCGCGTGCAGGCCTGAAAATGCTGCCAGCAGGGCTGTCTGAAGACCGGGAATGGGAGATTCCAACACCCCCCTGACAAGGAACATACTTGGCTCAGGCATATAAACCAGAAGGCTTGACAAGACCGGTGAACTGAGGGGGATGTAGGAAGAGCAGGAGCTGGGGGTGCGCTGACACCCAGTCTCTGATTGAGCAAGCTTTGATCACCTCCATCCTGTCTTGGAACCGTAACAGACCATGGAGAGCACATCTGCATTAAAGAATAATGCCCAAAACCTGTTCCATGCCGGTGAATGGGAGTAGCTGGGATGAAATTGGAACCAATCTGAAGCGTGGCTGGAAAAGGAAAACTCCTGTGACAAAGCTCCACTGTGTGCTTAAGTGTGGACCAACTCCTTGATAACGGAGTGCTAACATGCTCCAACCCCCCCCCCCCACCCCACCCCACTTGAGGTTGAAGGCATGAACGTGAATTAGTTGCTTCTGAAACATGGGGAATGCCCAACCCAAAGAAAACAGAAACTAGAGAAGGGACAACAGACATGAGAACACCACCCCTCTGTGCCTACCTGAGTATGAGGATGTAACCAGTAATGACAAGACCACAGCGCGTGAATGAACCTGATGACAGTCCCGTCCCCCCCCAGTGTATGTAATAATTGAGCCCGAGTAACCTGCAGCGCAGAGACAGGTAGTAAAACTCAGGGCAAGAGTACCCACAGACCATGGTGGGTAGTCGTACAGGTGTAATGAAATGAAACATGCATCGTATGCCGTGTGGTATATGGGCGAGAAGATTGTAGTCAACAATCCTTTAAAAAAACGAAACCTCAGCCCGTATAGATCTGTAGACCTGACAGATCCTGAGATGTGAGCACTGCTAACTACACCCAGGTGTACAAAGAACACTTGACAAGTGTATTCCAGATGTACCCACCTATTTCCTCTTACTGCTATACCATTTTACTCCAACCCCTTTTTACCTCTTTATCTTAAAATTAACGAGACCACACCAAGCTACTGGAGTATAAAATGGCCATAACAGCCTTTTTTTTTTTTTTTATTAAACAAACTGAATAAATATCTCCAATAACCTTAAATATATATACCATATAACTTCAGTGCAAACAACCTGTTATTAACCGCAATCTGTTGGTCAATGACGGAGCTACCCCCTTTTACCACATATCAAAACAATACACTGCGGGAACCATTTCCAACTTGATAGGCCTCCAGCTGTGCCGCTCGGAGACAACCCCTTGCCCGCAGTGTAAACATACCGGTATTCCATTTCGGGAATACACCAGAGGGGCCATACTATCGATGACCCCCCACCCCTTTTTACCACATTTGGTTTACCGCTACCGTCACTGACCAACAGAAAAAACACAGCCAACCCCCCAGCTGTCATGATGACCACTTCCTCCGAACCTGAAAAATAAACACACACATTAACCACACTAACAACAAACATAATAGGGAGGGAGGGTGGGAAAATCTGCCTCCTCGTGTCTCTTCCTGATCCACTGACCCCGTCCAAGCTTCGCCCCCTCCTTTTATATGGCCGCTCCCCCCAAGTTTCTTGCTGACTCCACCCCCACCAAAACGCCAGCCAGCTTAACCCTGTGTGTGTCACTAGACACACTGTCATGCCCGGCCCTGCACTATTCTCTTTTTCTTCTTGTCGTTCCGGGCCTCACTGAACGAAAGGTACAATGAAACATGGAAAAAAAACGAAGATGAAACGACTATTGATGCATGTTGTAACTGTATGGCACCTGATGTGCTTCAACAGAACATGCTGTAAAATGACAGCTATGACAGAAACGCTATGACAGAAACGCTATGACAGGACCGCAGAACACGCTAAGACAAGAACCGCTGTGACCGATCCGCTATGACAGAAACATGCTAAGACAGAACACGCCCTGACTGGACCTGCTCTGATTGGAACCCGCTGTGACCAAACAGGCTATGACTGAACACGCTATGACAGGAACACTATGACTGAACCACGCACATTTTGATTTTTATACCAGCGTCGGACCGGTTTCTGCCTCCCCCTAAACGGATTGTTTGCGATTTCATGCTGGACTATGCAAGTGCTCTTTTTAAGCAATAAAACATAAGCGGTATTACACTATATCCTGCCTTATGCGTCTCTTTGTTGGGGACCCATTTTACGGACCTACTTGATGCAAGTTGACATATGCAGTTGAGAGATGTTATAAGACACCTACATTTGTATACCTGCAAAGTGGATTGGGATCCAGCTTCCTCCATATATGATTGCTTGATTAGAATGGGATACATAAATGAGCTACAGCATTGAACTAAGGAGTCCTTCCCATTAGTCATGCTTTGAGGTCTCTGTGTGGCCGAGGCGATCTGGTGAGCGCATTTTGTTATCACTTCGGGTGAAGCACTTTAAGCAAGTTTACCGAAAGCACGTGTGCTTTTTAATTTTTCACGGTGTTGGAGCATACACAAGATGATTTGTTCACATATGATTATCATGGACATTTCTGATGGTTTATTTTATTGTGCAAAAAAAAAATCAAGTCTTTATTTTGCAAAGAATTGTGGGAAAAAATGACAACTTAAAAAAAAAAAAAAAAAACCCCATGCCCCTTTCTAAATACCTTGGGATGTCTACTTTCCAAAAAGGGGTCATTTGGGGGGTATTTGTACTTTTCTGGCATGTTAGGGTCTCAAGAAATGAGATAAGCCGTCAGTACTTCAGGTGTGATCAATTTTCAGAGATTGGCACCATAGCTTGTGGACTCTATAACTTTCACAAAGACCAAATAATATACACCGATCTGGGTTATTTTTACCAAAGATATTTAGCTGTATAAATTTTGGCCAAATTTTATGAAGAAAAAAAAAAAAAAAAAAAAATTACTAAAATTTGCAAAATTTTTATAACAGAAAAGAAGAAAAATGCATTTTTTTTTTTTTATTATTTATTTTTATATATACAGAATTTTCAGTCTTTTTTCTTTTATAGCGAAAAAAAAACCCAAAAAAAAAAAAAAAAAAAAATAAAAACCACACAGCAGTGATTAAATACCACCAAAAGAAATCTCTATTTGTGGGGGAAAAAAAAGGGGACAAAAATTTCTTCTGGGTACAGTGTTGCATGACTGAGTAATTGTCATTCAAAATGTGAGAGCACCGAAAGCTGAAAATTGGTCTGGTTAGGAACGGAGTTTAAGTGCCCAGTGGTCAAGTGGTTAATTAGATAAACATTGTATATTATTATTAATTAGGAGGGAGAGGGAGATTTTTTTTTTTTATATTAGTTTTTCACAAATTTTAGGTGCAGCATTGGTATATAATCAACAAATTGTTTTTTTTTTTTTGTATTGTGGCTCCGACGCCCAACACTTTCCCCATTACCACCAGTGTGGCGTTTTCATCTATTGATGCACAACATATGGGCTTTTCAAAGGAACAGGATCACATGTCAACGCATGACATAGCACCTGCCCAAAGTCATAAAAAAATACATACAAAAAGGAACCAGCAAGGTATGAAGAGCGCCTGGAAAATTGTGATGCTAGAACTAGAAGGTGTCCCTCTATGTGCTGTAAAAAGAGAATCCCCTCCATTACCTGTCACAGGCTCACTACAAACAGATGAAGCTGCTATAAAGACAGATGTTGGTGGTCGGCGTGTCCTGCACACATCCCAGGGACTCTGAAGAGTCAGACATTCAGCTTTTCATATGTAAAGTTCAGCAAAAGCCACTCCAAGGAGGAAATCAGGTGAGCTCACCTGGCTATGCTGCAGATCAGGATTGGCCGGTTCTTCCCACACCTGTGTATGACAAGCTCCCTTCTCATAGGCTCACCTACCTACGGTTCCTGGTCTTCTTACACCTGAGGTTGGGGGACGATAAAACAATGCAGTTGAGCCACATTTTTAAGCCTAGTGCACACGGGCCGAATATCAGAGGTAGGGTTGCCACCTCATCCCTTTAAACCCGGACACATATTAATTACACAGGTTCTGAGGCTGATTAAGGTGGTAATTGAACTCACTTGGTGCCTTATCTGCATGAAATTAGCCTCGGAACCTGTGTAATTCATATTTGTTCGGGTTTAAAGGGATGAGGTGGCAACTCTACTCCCGATTGGCTCCCGATCAGTGCTCTCAGCCAATGGCTGAGAGTGCTGACCGGTGTGTTTTGGTGGGGGAGCGTCCCCATGTCAGAGAACACCATAGCACAGCAGGGGATAGCACTGTACTAACATTGCATAGTTACCCTACATTCACACCTATGTGGTTTTTTTTTTGTGCGTTTTGCATTTTGCAGAAACACACTAAAGTCCATTTAACATGGTTTCCTATGGTACACGTTCACATCTATGCGTTTTTCAGCCTGTGCATTTTTTAGAAAGGGTCGGGGACTTCCCACAGCAGATTGCATTTTGTGTGTAACGGACTTCAATGGAGTCGCACCAGAAACGCAAGTGTTGCGTTTTTGATGCATTTTTTATGCGTTTTGTGTTTGTGTGTTTTTTGTTCCCTTTGAAAACACTGTATATAGCTGGTTGCTAAGGAACGGGCTGGGAAGCCGGCCACCACGTCCTAAACAACCAATGAGTTACCCTGCTGGGTGCATGCTGGGGTGGTGACATCACCAGTTTGCCCCACCCCTTACCTATTTAAGAACTGTCAGACAGAGGAGCGGGCAGTCAGCGGGAGCCTTCGATGAGTGCGGAGCTTTTTTTGGGGGGGGGGGGGGGTCTGGCAGTGCGGCAGGCAGCGTGATCGATGAGGGATCTACATCGGGGGATATTATATTTGGATTTTTAATAAAGGAATTGTCAAAAACTGTGTTTGTGTTTTTTATATGTGACACTTTTTTTGGTGAATGGGTAGGGATACAATGTACTCCATACTCATTCACATTCTGATAAGCCCCCCCCCCCCCCCGCCTGTAGACCCCCACAACCACCACCCTGAGTTGTGGGGAAGAGGCCTTTGTCCCCATTAAAATGGGGACAGGGTGCTTCTGGGTAGGGTGAAGCAAGCACCCCCCCTTTCCGTTGAGGGCGTGCAGCCTGGTAAGGTTCAGGAGGTGGGGGGGCGCTCTCTCATTTCCTCAGTTTCCTGATCTGCCGGGTTGCAAGCTTGAATAAGGGTCTGGTATGGATTTGGGGGGGACCCCACACCATTTTTTTTTTTTTGGCGTGGGGTTCTCATCCAAATCCATACCAGACCCAAAGTATATGGATTGGGGGGGACCCCTTGCCATTTTTTTCACACTTTTTTTTTTACAGCAATTTTAATTTTTTTTTTAAATTCCGCTGTCAGCTCCTTAGCAACCAGCTATATACAGTGTTTTTAAAGGGGGGAAAAAACGTAAAATGCGGGTTTAAAGACGCAAAATGCACCACAAAACGTGCCTGAAAAACGCATCAACCGCAACCACTTAGATGTGAACCTAGACTTAGTACAGCGGCTCCTCCTGAGCTGTCAGGTTTCTTTTTGTACATTCAGCCCACTAGGTTGAACAAAAAAAATAAATAGTAGTGTGTGCAAGGCTTTACTGTCACCTAATTGCTCCCCCTTTGGGCCTCTTTCACACAACTTGTACACACAAAGTCGCATGACGAGTCGCAGCCCATGTATTTCAATAGAAGCCGTTCAAATCTATGCAACTTAAAAAGGTTTCTGCACAATTTTGAATGTGACTTTCATGTGATTGCCATAGACTGCAATGTAAACTCTCAAAAGTCGCATCTTAATGTTATCAATGCAACAGTCAAAGCCAAAGTCGCACCCATCAAAAGTTGCATCAAAGCTGCAATAGAAATCGCAAGACTTTGGAGTCGCACAAGTGTGAATGGAGCCTTAGCTGCAGATCCAGTGGCCGGGGCGGAGGGTACACATGCTGCACACTATACCCCCCTGTCATGCACTACTGCCCACCAAACATGACCCATTTAGGTGAAAGAGGCTGTACTGCAACTGCTGCTGGTGCAGCATTAGGCATAGCTCCCAACTGTCCCTGATTTGGAGGGACTGTCCCTGATTTGGAGCAATGTCCCTCTGTCCCTCATTCCTCCTCATTTGTCCCTCATTTTGGTCTGATCTGTATAGTTGCATATAAAATGCACTTTTTATCTATAAAAAAGTGTTTTCCAGCGCTAAACCTTTCATCCGATTTCTAAATTGCTGCATTTGTAAATTCCAAAAGCCAATATAAAGGAAGAGTAGTGGTAAAAAAAAGCATTTGTGGGTTTAACAAATCTTGTTTTTTTGTACAGTTCTCCTTTAAGGGGGTGTGGCAATGGGTGTGTCCTATGCCTGCATACTTTTGCTGATAGGTGTCCCTCATTCCCATCTCAAAAAGTTGGGAGGTATCTTTAGGGGGTTAAAACAGGTGGAGGTGACATGTCAAATGCCTCTGAAAAGCGATCCAAGCATGGATCACTTTTCAGAGAAGGAGAAGCTCTTGCTAGTTGCATAGCTCCCAAGTGTACGTCATTTGGAGGGACAGTCCCTCTTTCTGAACCCAGTGCCTCTGCCCCCCTTTCCTCTTCAGTTGTTCCTCTTTTTTTTCAGAGGATGGTAAGCATTACCACCAGTGTGGTGTTTTCATCTATTGATGCACAACATATGGGCTTTTCATAGGAACAGGATCACATGTCAACACATGACATAGCACCTGCCCAAAGTCATAAAAAATACATACAAAAGGAAACAGCAAGGTTTTTGTCTGTTATACAGAAAGGTATCATTAAATGTGACTGTGAATGCTTTGTTTTTTAAGCCCGTTCAGCAGATGATGTAATCACTTACTGAGTATGCTGCTTCTTTATCTCTTAATTCTTGCCTATGTTCCAGTTTAAGTTGAAGCCACTTCACTGCCCCAGGTTTCCTGTTTCAGGGGGGGCTCCTTTCCTTTACAGCATCCTATGGAGCCACCCTTGCATGCAGGGAGTAGAGTTGCGTCTCCCTACACTGTGTGCATCAATAGAAACGCACAGCCAAATGGGCTAGGATGGCAAGGTACTCCCCTGCTCCCCCCTCCCCCTTCTCCAAGCTAACAGACTGTCTCCAAGTTGCACTGTCCACTGTAAAAACTCTTTCCTGTGAAGACCAGAAGTTTAGGGAAGCAGCACTGAGAGCGCAGGAGCCAACAGCTTTAAAAATAATAAACTGCAAGTGCTGGGGTAAGAATTTTAAGAAATAGTTTACTGGGGAATGTTTATTTTATTATGTGCAATGTGTTAAGCTAAAAATCGCTGAGGGTTTAATACTACAGCGTTTTACTACACTAAATAGTTCATCCAACATTTAAAATGCTGCATTTATGTTGAAATGACTGCAGCAGTGGCTGAATTATCAGGGTCGTAAAGGGCCGTAATGTTCCACCACTGTCGGGGGGGGGGGGGGGTCTAGGATTGCCACCTTTTCTTCAAGCCAAACCCAAACACTTTACCATCCTGGGACACCTTTGGGTGCCCCAAGTAGAGTAATAATGTGGTGGGCATAGCGTGCCACAGCGAACAGTGGGTGTGGCCAAATTGCTCTTGCTGACATCATCACCCTTCCCTCCAGTGATGCCGAACCTGCCCCCAGACAGCCACCCGCAGTGTGACTATTTTGGTTATGGGTGAATCCCGAACAGGTGGCAACCCTAGGGGGCCCCCAGCGGGGATTCTGGCCACAGGGCTCTAAGCTAAGAGCATCTCTCCCATACAGCCCAGAGCCTGCACTGACGGTTCCCCCTCCCTCCACCCACGCACCGATGGGAGAGAAGGGAGCCGATCTGCTCCTTCTCTTTCTGCCCAGGGGCGAATCCAGAGGGGGGCAACGGGGAAATCCCCCCCCCTCCAAAATATCCCTGACTGACTGCAGAGTCTCTCTCTCTCACATCAGTATCAGCAGCATCGAGAGAGAGAATCTGTGTAATGACATAACGCCGCGCTGGACTAGGACAGAGGAGGTTGGTGGAGCTACGCTGCTGGCTTGACCTATAGTTTTCCCTGCACTGGTTGCTAGCGCCTAGGCTGCCTGGCATCTAGCAACCAGTGACGTCAGTCACGTCGGAGCAGCTGAGGAGGAGGAGAGCCCCAGCATTCAGAGCGGGGGCCTTCTTCCTACTCCGCCCCTGAGCTGAGCGTGTTGGCTCCACCCACCTCCTCCTTCCATCTTCTCCACATTGCAGGTTGCAGCGCGGCATGTGCACAGGAGGAAGAAGCAGTGAACACTGTCATCTGATGCTGCCCTGCCTGCAGATGGTGCAATTACCGGGACCCCTCTCATCTACATTGCTCCAGCATGGGGGCCCCTCCCCCCACCAGAGCACCAAAATATTTTACTAAAAGTGAGTAAAAAAATGAATTAATGTGCACAAGTATAAAATACATGTGTGCCATTATTTATGGAAAAAAAATGCTGCAGCTGCCCTTTGAGTCTTGTTCAATGTTAACCCCTTCTGCTCCGGAAAGTTTTACCCCGCCCCCCCCCCCCCCCCCCCATAAACAAAAAAAGAGTGACAATTTTGAAAAAAAAAGCAATATTTTTTACTTTTTGCTATAAAATAATGTCTTCATCAATTTAGGCCAATATGTATTCTGCTACATATTTTTGGTAAAAAAAACAAAAACCCCAATAAGTGTATATTGACTGGTTTGCACAAAAGTTATAGTGTCTACAAAATATGGGGATATATTTACGGCATTTTTATTTATTTTTTACTAGTAATGGCATCGATCAGCGATTTTTAGCGGCACTGCAACATTGCGGCGGACAGATCGGACACCTAACTGACACTTTTGACACTTTTTTTTTGGACCAGTGACACTAATACAGTGATCAGTGCTGTATATGCACTGTCACTGTACTAATGACACTGGCTGGCAGAGTTGCCAACCCTCTGAAGCGAAATTTACTGGCAGAATGAGAAAAATTTGCAAACGGCACCAATTTTTTACTGGCACTGCAAAAAAAGTACCTAAAATGACAGTTTTCAGTGCTAAACAGTGCAAATATCATTATTTAAACTAGTATAAGCATATATCTAGTGCTATTAGCAATGTGTTTGGGTTAAACAAAAGTAAAAAAACATATTTCTGCATTGACATGAAGGTCAGGTTACTAGAACCCAGCCAGCACAGAGTTCCCCCTTACATCAGAGTGTGCAGGATTCCCCTTTACAGTGAGGCAAAACTTATGTAAAGGGGAACACTGCAAATCATGATCTAAGTTGGAACTCTGATGTAAGGGGAGGCTCTGGTGACCAGAGACCACCTTATATCAGAGTCCACTGTGTTCCCTTTATATCAGAGTTCCCAATTACATCAGGGTTTTGCAGATTGAATTCCCCCTAGCACTGTAAGGGGGAATCCTGCAGACTCAGATGGAAAGGGGAACACCATGAACTCTGATGTGGGGGGGGGGGACTCTGGTGACCAGAGACCACCTTCCGTAGAGTGAATACATTAAGGTAAGGGGGGGGTTACTAATATGAGGGGGAAACCTTTATATCAGTGCCCCCTTACATCAGTGACCCCCCCTCAGACTGGCCTGGCGGCGCTGTCACTGACCTCCTTTCAGGTACACTGTGCAGGGATCAGTCAGACGGCTCCAGCTCGGTGGCTCTGGTTTTATCCTACAGGAGATGGTCATAGGCTGCGGACATGATACAGGAGACGGTCATAGGCTGCGGACATGATACAGGAGACGGACATAGGCTGCGGACATGATACAGGAGATGGTCATAGGCTGGGGACATGATACAGGAGACGGTCATAGGCTGCGGACATGATACAGGAGACGGTCATAGGCTGCGGACATGATACAAGAGACGGATATAGGCTGCGGACATGATACAGGAGACGGTCATAGGCTGCGGACATGATACAGGAGACGGTCATAGGCTGGGGACATGATACAGGAGACGGACATAGGCTGCGGACATGATACAGGAGACAGTCATAGGCTGCGGACATGATACAGGAGACGGACAGAGGCTGCGGACATGATACAGGAGACGGTCATAGGCTGCGGACATAATACAGGAGACGGTCATAGGCTACGGACATGATACAGGAGACGGTCATAGGCTGCGGACATGATACAGGAGACGGTCATAGGCTGCGGACATGATACAGGAGACGGACATAGGCTGCGGACATGATACAGGAGACGGTCATAGGCTGCGGACATGATACAGGAGACGGTCATAGGCTGCGGACATGATACAGGAGACGGTCATAGGCTGCGGACATGATACAGGAGACGATCATAGGCTGCGGACATGATACAGGAGACGATCATAGGCTGCGGACATGATACAGGAGACGGTCATAGACTGCGGACATGATACAGGAGATGGTCATAGGCTGCGGACATGATACAGGAGACGGTCATAGGCTGCGGACATGATACAGGAGACGATCATAGGCTGCGGACATGATACAGGAGACGATCATAGGCTGCGGACATGATACAGGAGACGGTCATAGACTGCGGACATGATACAGGAGATGGTCATAGGCTGCGGACATGATACAGGAGACGGTCATAGGCTGCGGACATGCTAAAGGAGACCAAATGTGCTCACTACTTACTCAGATAAAAATATATGAATAAACACCTCAAGACCATCAAGCACAATACATAATCAATTATATTATGACCATATATTAGCCAAATCATATTGTTGCTGCCTCCCCTCCCCTGGCATGCTTGGATTTGTAGTTCCCCAGACACGTGAGGTGGTAACTCTGGAGAGGACTGGGGAGCACTAGTCTGCAGGCAATAGTTAGAGATTGGGGGAGATCTCAGGAAACGTCCTCCCTTTGGAAGCAAAGCAGATCTCATCTGACACACAAAAAAAAAAAAACGATCTACTACTGTACACAAGCCCGTCCTCGTCTCCTGCCCACTAAGACAAGGCAATGACACACCTGTATTTTGCTCAGCTTTGCTAATAGCTAGCTTACCCTCTGCTGGGCTGAAGTCCGTCCAGCTCCACACTGCAGGCTGACTCCACTCCTCACCCTACCAGCATCTCCTGTTCGGAAATCAAATAAGGCGCGCTGTAGAAGGAAGAGGGAGGGTACAAGACAAGTAGCTACTAGCAGCAGTGTCAGAAAGACGATCGGAGACTCTCGGCATGCTTCGGAATTGCACATTTCCGAGCCAGGGACTGTCATTTTTACTGGCAAGATTTTTAATTCACAGACATGAAAAAATAGCCCCATTTTTCCGGGCTGCCCGTAAAAACACGGGCGATTGGCAACACTGCTGGCTGGGAAGGGGTAAACATCAGGGGCGATCAAAGGGTTAACTGTATTCCTAGGGGGTGCTTGCTAACTGTGTGGGGGATGGATTCACTGGATGAACGGAGTGATCCGTGTTCCTGGTTAACAGGAACACAAGATCACTCTTTTCATCTCTAACAGAACAGCGGTCTGCCTTGTTTACATCGGCAGACCGCTGTTCTATCTCTGTGGGGAGCGATCGCGGGTGGCTGGACTGTATACCTTAAATACAGTTCTGTAAGAAACACCTTATTTTCTGGCAGTGACTCTGGATCCACCCCTGCTCCTGACCCTCTCCTTTGGTGTCCATCGGGGGAATTGTGAAGAACAGCAGCTGAATTGAATCATTCATACACAGGAGAGGGGCGGGAGGAGAAGGAGCAGATTGGCTCTCTTCTCTCCCATCCATGTGAGGAAGGAGGGAAGAGGAACTGTCAGTGCAGGCTTTGGGCTGTATGAGATACACACTCTCAGCGCCCCTCATTTGGTGGAGGGGGGATTATGGTGTGGGGTTGTTTTTCAGGGGTTGGGCTTGGCCCCTTAGTTCCAGTGAAGGGGACTCTTAAGGCGTCAGCATACCAAGACATTTTGGACAATTTCATGCTCCCAACTTTGTGGGAACAGTTCGGGGATGACCCCTTCCTGTTCCAACATGACTGCACACCAGTGCACAAAGCAAGGTCCATAAAGACATGGATGAGCGAGTTTGGGGTGGAGGAACTTGACTTGCCTGCACAGAGTCCTGACCCCAACCCGATAGAACAACTTTGGGATGATTTGGAGCGGAGACTGCGAGCCAGGCCTTCTCATCAAACATCAGTGCCTGACCTCAGAAATGTGCTTCTGGAAGAATGGTCAAACATTCCCATAGACACACTCCTAAACCTTGTGGACGGCCTTCCCAGAAAAGTTGAAGCTGTTATAACTGCAAAGGGTGGGACAACTCAATATTCAACCATACAGACTAATGCCCCGTACACATGGTCGGACATTCCGACAACAAAATTCATGGATTTTTTCCGACAGATGTTGACTCAAACTTGTCTTGCATTCACACGGTCACACAAAGTTGCCAGAAAATCAGATCATTCTGAACGCGGTGACGTAAAACACGTACGTCGGGACTATAAACGGGGCAGTAGCCAATAACTTTCATCTCTTTATTTATTCTGAGCATGCGCGGCACTTTGTCCATCGGATTTGTGTACACACGATCAGAAATTCCGACAACGGATTTTGTTGTCGGAAAATTTTATAGCCTGCTCTCAAACTTTGTGTGTCGGAAATTCCGATGGAAAATGTGTGATGGAGCCTACACACGGTCGGAATTTCCGACAACACGCTCCGATCAGACATTTTCCATCGGAAAATCCGACCGTGTGTACGGGGCATAAGACTGGGAGGTCATTAAAGTTCATGTGTGTGTAAAGGCAGGCGTCCCAATACTTTTGGTAATCTAGTGTATTCTAGCCAGCAACAGCTGATGATGTCACTGGTGCATGCGCTCTGAAGGAACGGCATACCTGCACCACCATCGTGGCTCGGTCAGTCAGATAGCTGGAGTCCGCGAACCCAGAAGGAAGAGTGAGTGTAGATGGAAGCCTCTGCAGTGGGGACAATGCACTGCTGCAGGGCTTTGTTTAAGGGCCCTTTCACACTGAGGAGTTTTTCAAGCGCTTTTGCGCCTAAAAAGCTCAAGAAAAATGCTTCTCTTTAAAATCAATGAATGTGTTCATACTGGGGCAGTGTGCTTCTGTTGCGGCGAAAGAAATCCTGCTTGCAGAATCTTTGGAGCATGTTTGGGGAGCTAAAAAAGCATGAAAAACGCACCTTCCCATTGAAAGCAATGGAAAACACTGCAAAAATACACTCACGATGCGTTTTTGGTGCAGTTTTTGAGTCACCTGTCCTTTTTAAAAACCGCACCGCAAAACACGGTAAAATCGCATATGTGTTTTTGCCGTGGATCATTGTGAAAGTGCCCTTAAAGCGGAGCTCAGCCCAAAAGTGGAAGCTCCGCTTGTCTGCCTCCTCCCCACATTTGGCACCTTTAGGGGGAGGGGGGAGCGGGTACCTGGTTTTGACAGGTACCCGCTCCCACTTCTGGCTTAGTTTGGCCCCGTCCTCCTTTCCCCGCAACCGACCCATTCATAGAGCACAGCACGCTTCACGCATGCGCAGTATAGAACCAGCTGTGAAGCCGCAAGGCTTCACTGCCAGTTTCCCTTAGTGGAGATGGCGGCGCCAGCACCCAATAGCTGATTGAAGAATCGGCTCGGGTGAAGACACCGCTGGATACCTGGACAGGTAAGTGTTCTTATATTAAAAGTCAGCAGCTACAGTATTTGTAGCTGCTGACTTTTAATTTTCTCTGAAGGTGCGTGGAGCTTCGCTTTAACTAGCTCTCTTGCACAAAATCACGTACAGGTATGTGTTTTCGCTCGTCCAGGTCTGCGGTTTGCACGTCTGCCACCAGGACCAGCTCTGGCTGTGATTGGACACAGAGGAAGCCAATCAGCGGGTCCGGCGGACCCGATGTCTGCCAGGACCTGCCGATTGTTCCCAAGAGAGGCAGAACAGCGGTCTGCCTATGTAAACAAGGCAGATCGCCGGTCTGTGGCAGGGGAAGACAGAGATCCTGTGTTTCTGCTAAGCAGGAACAGGGATCCCTGCCTTCCTACCAGGGCTGGTGCAAGGATTTTTGACATCCTAGGCAAAACCTAATTTTGCTCCGCTCTGCCGCTGACTCCACCCCCTTTTGCCCTGCCCATGTCACATGTAACAAATGCGACCTAACTGACCATTACACTGACCTACCTGACCCCTACACTAACCTGCCTGACCATTACACTGACCTACCTCAGCACTACCCTGACCATTACACTGACCTACCTGACCCCTACTCTGGCCTGCCTGACCCCTACACTGACCATTATACTGGCCTGCCTGACCCTTACACTGGCCTCCCTGACTCCTACACTGACCTACCTGACCCCTACACTGACCATTACACTGACCCACCTGACCACTACACTGACCTTCCTGACCACTACACTGACCTACCTGACCCCTACACTGACCATTACACTGACCCACCTGACCACCACACTGACCTTCCTGACCACTACACTGACCTACCTGACCCCTACACTGACCATTACACTGACCCACCTGACCACTACACTGACCTTCCTGACCACTACACTGACCTACCTGACCCCTACACTGACCATTACACTGAACCACCTGACCACTACACTGACCTTCCTGACCACTACACTGACCTACCTGACCCCTGCACTAACCATTACACTGGCCTACCTGACCAATACACTGACCTTCCTGACCACTACACTAACCTACCTGACACATAGTTTCTCTGCACTATTGGAGTCCTATTTCTTTTGGCATTTTTGGTTCACCTTCGCTGGATTTTTGGAAGCATACATTGATTGCTCTATGGGAAGCACCCCTGGAACTATATCTTCTGAAGTGCTCCTTGCTGTCGCTGATTAGCTGTCCATGAAGGAGGTTGGTGAGATCTCAGCAGTGTCTTCTGTGGGACATCCCATGTGGTCCACACATCTCTACTAAGCCTGTATTGACCCCCCTGAATAAGGGTGGTCGCAGACTTTCCGGTAAGCCTCCATTACTTCATCACCAAGTGGTGGGCAGCACTAGCGGTGGAACACTGATCCAGGGTCCGGCATTGAATATCATAATTTTTGGACTTTACTTCACCTTCACTTTATTATATGAACTGTTTCTTCACTATATGATATATTTTATCATGTCTCTGCAACATTTTATGAGCACTTAATTGATTTATCATACATCAGCCGATTCAATGTTAATATCATTTCATTGGATGTTAATCACTATTGTTGATTATTTGATTCATTGACTTATCACATTTCACATTTTGTGACATATGTCCAGCGCTGCACTGCTTATTCTATATATACCTGACACATACCCTGACCTACCTGACCACTACACTGGCCTGCCCGCCCCCTGCACTGACCTTCCTGACTATTACACTGGACTACCTGACCGCTACCCTGACCATTTCACTGACCTACCTGACCATTACACTGACCTACCTGACCACTACACTGGCCTGCCCGCCCTCTGCACTGACCTACCTGACTATTACACTGGACTACCTGACCGCTACCCTGACCATTACACTGACCTACCTGACCATTACACTGACCTACCTGACCCCTACACTGGCCTGCCTGCCCCCTGCACTGACCTACCTGACTATTACACTGGACTACCTGACCGCTACACTGACCATTACACTGACCTACCTGACCCCTACACTGGCCTGCCTGTCCCCTGCACTGACCATTACACTGACCTACCTGACACACACACTGACCCACCAGACCACTATACTGACCTACCTGACCCCTACACTATCTTACTTGACCATTACAGTACAGAAATCGTCACACAAAAGTCCAAAGTACAAACACGCATGCTCGGAATCAAGGAACGACCGGAAAGAGTTGGGTCTTGTAAACTACCGTTTGTAATCTAGAATTAACATTTGTGACGCGACAATCGATGAACGGTCAAAAATGCAGCGCTCAATTCTCATCTTCTTTAATGGGATAATAATGAAGCTGCTTTGCTGCTGATACTGATGGAGTTATTGCAAACAAATTTTAAAAGGCTTTTGTTTTGTAGTGAAATAAATAAAAAATTAATATTATTGTTGTTGTTTTATTTTTTTTAGGGAAGTTACCACAACACCATTATCCCGGAGTTTTTAAGATCAAAGATACAACTATGTTGGTGTCCCTTGTTAATTTTTCATTTTGTTGTTTTTAATGTAACTGCCTATTTTCAAAACTGTCATTTGACGAAAAACACATAGCCAAGTATTATTCTACACAATTTTTTATTGTGCAGAAGAAAAACAACATAAATTAAATTAGAGATGCTATCTGCCATCCAAATAAAAATAACTTAACAAAAATGTGTGAATCAACGCTCAAACTTCTACTAACATGAAATTAGCAGGAGGGGCCCAAAGAGGGCGCTCGAGAAATGAACTTCCTCTTTATACTCAAGTAGTAAGTCACTACGATCGTGTTTGTCGAGCGACAATTCGCGGATAGTTGGTATACTAGATAAGATCCTGCACACGCGCTTTTGACAAAAATCAGACGCTCGGTCATACGACAATCGAACCGTGTGTACGAGGCTTAAGAGTTTCAATTTGTATGCAGTCAGGCAGCCCTTGCACTACGTGGTTTTGGTAAATCTGAAGACAAAAATTTGCAGAAAATCTAATAGTGTGTATGGTGCCTTAAGCCTGTACACACGATCGCATTTTCCGCAGACAAAGCGTCAGACTTTTGTCCGAAGGGTGTTGGCCAGGAACTTGTCTTGCATATAAACGGCACACAATTGTTGGCCAACAAACACGAACGTAGCAACGTACTACGTGGCTTTTCAGCTCTTTAGCGCCACGCTTTGGGCACCTTCTGCTAATGTTGTTTGGTGTGCATTGATTCTGAGCATCTGTGTTTGTACTTTGGACTTTTATCTGATGGACTGGTATACAGATGATCGGAAAATCCGACAACAGACGGTTGTCTGCGGAAAATTTATAAGCCTGCCATCCAACGTTTGTCCGCGGAAAATCCAACAACAGTTGTTCAATGCAGCGTACAAACGGTCAGATTTTAGGCCAACAGTCTGTCAACACACAATTCCCGTCGGAAAATCCGATAGTGTGTACGAGGCTTAAGTGTCTGATTTGTCTGCTGCAATATCGCAGTCCCACTCTAAGTCGCTAATCGCCATCCTTACTAGGGTCTGTACAAAGTTTTCTATGCTTTGTAGATGGACAGGGAGGAGGGGGAGAGAGTGGCTGGGAAGGAGAAAACTAAAAGGATGTACACTAGGTGGAGTGATTGGGGGGCTAGGAGGATATGTGGGGGGGGGGGCTCTTTGGTATGAGAAAGGACATATGCCTGAAGTGTGGGATGAATTTGAAACCTGACAGCCCCTTCCAGCACTAGCCCTCTCCCTCCCAAAGTGCCCCCCCAGCACATATCCAACCCCTCTTCCAGCACTAGCCCTCTCCCTCCCGGTGTGCCCCCCAGCACATATCCAACCCCCCTTCCAGCACTAGCCCTCTCCTTCCCAGAGTGCCCCCCAGCACATATCCAACCCCCCCTTCCAGCACTAGCCCTCTCCCTCCCAGAGTGCCCCCCAACACATATCCAACCCCCCTTCCAGCTAGGGTTGCCACATCATCCCCTTAATCCAGGACACACATTAATTACACAGGTTCTGTGGCCGTTAAAGGTGGTAATTAAACTCACTTGGTGCCTTATCTGCATTAAATCAGCCTCAGAACCTGTGTAATTCATACGTGTCCTGGATTAAAGGGATGATGTGGTAACCCTACTTCCAGCACTAGCCATCTCCTTCCCAGAGTGCCCTGCCAGCACATCTCAACCCTCCCTTCTAGCACTAGCCCTCTCCCTCCCAGAGTGCCCCCCAGCACATATCCACCCCCCCCTTCCAGCACTAGCCCTCTCCCTCCCAGAGTGCCCCCCAGCACATCTCAACTCCCCCTTCCAGCACTAGCCCTCTCCCTCCCAGAGTGCCCCCAGCACATATCCAACCCCCCCTTCCAGCACTAGCCCTCTCCCTCCCAGAGTTCCCCCCAGCACATGTCCAACCCCCCTTCCAGCACTAGCCCTCTCCTTCCCAGAGTGCCCCCCAGCACATCTCAACCCTCCCTTCCAGCACTAGCCCTCTCCCTCCCAGAGTGCCCCCAAGCACATATCCAACCCCCCTTCCAGCACTAGCCCTCTCCTTCCCAGAGTGCCCCCCAGCACATTTCAACCCTCCCTTCCAGCACTAGCCCTCTCCCTCCCAGAGTGCCCCCCAGCACATATCCAACCCCCCCTTCCAGCACTAGCCCTCTCCCTTCCAGAGTGCCCCCAGCACATATCCAACCCCCCCTTCCAGCACTAGCCCTCTCCCTCCCAGAGTGCCCCCCAGCACATATCCAACCCACCTTACAGCACTAGCCCTCTCCTTCCCAGAGTGCCCCCCAGCACATCTCAACCCTCCCTTCCAGCACTAGCCCTCTCCCTCCCAGAGTGCCCCCCAGCACATATCCAACCCCCCCTTCCGGCACTAGCCCTCTCCCTCCCAGAGTGCCCCCCCAGCACATATCCAAAACCCCCTTCCAGCACTAGCCCTCTCCCTCCCAGAGTGCCTCCCAGCACATCTCAACCGCCCCTTCCAGCACTAGCCCTCTCCCTCCCAGAGTGCCCCCCAGCACATATCCAACCCTCCTTCCAGCACTAGTCCTCTCCCTCCCAGAGTGCCCCCCAGCACATATCCAACCCCCCCTTCCAGCACTAGCCCTCTCCCTCCCAGAGTGCCCCCAGCACATCTCAACTCCCCCTTCCAGCACTAGCCCTCTCCTTTCCAGAGTGCCCCCCAGCACATCTCAACCCTCCCTTCCAGCACTAGCCCTCTCCCTCCCAGAGTGCCCCCCAGTGCATATCCAACCCCCCCTTCCAGCACTAGCCCTCTCCCTCCCAGAGTGCCCCCCCAGCACATATCCAACCCCCCCTTCCAGCACTAGCCCTCTCCCTCCCAGAGTTCCCCCCAGCACATCTCAACCCCCCCTTCCAGCACTAGCCCTCCCAGAGTGCCCCCCAGCACATATCCAACCCCCCCTTCCAGCACTAGTCCTCTCTCCTAGAGTGTCCCCGCCAGCACATATCCAACCCCCCCTTCCAGTACTATCCCTCTACCTCCCAGATTGCCCCCCAGCACATATCCAATCCCCCTTCCAGTACTAGCCCTCTTCCTCCCAGAGTGCCCCCCCAGCACATATCCACCCCCCTTCCAGCACTAGCTCTCTCTCTCCCAATATGCCCCCCAGCACATATCCACCTCCCCTTCCAGCACTAGCACTCTCCCTCCCAGAGTGCCCCCCCAGCACATATCTAACCCCCCTTCCAGTACTAGCCTTCTCCCTCCCTAAGTGCCCCCAGCACATATCCAACTTCTCACAGAGGGGATGATCATGAGAGATGGAGGACATTTGCCCTGGATGCCCACACTAGCTCCTGCTTGGCAAGTTAGTGGAGCCAAGTTCCAGAACTTGTTCCAGCACTGGGCTCCAGGACTCAGCTCAGATTCATGGGACGCTGGGATTTTGTTCAAATCTCAGGAAAGGCCCATTAAAACTGGGACAGTTGGGAGGTTTGGATTTGTCTTAGAATGGGGGAAAGGATTTGTGGTTGTGGGGGGAAAAGTTTGTACTCAGGGCTGGTGCAAGGATTTTTGACACCCCAAAACTTAATTTTGCCGCCGCCCCCCCATTGGCTCCACCCCTGAATCCTCCCCCCCTGCTCTGCCCATGTATACCCCACCTCTTTAATGAAGCGCCCATCAGCCCCCATCAAATGCAGCCTCACCAGCGCCCATCAAATGCAGCCTAACCAGCGCCCATCAAATGCAGTCTACCAGCGCCTATAAAGGTAGGCTACCAGCGCCTATCAATGAATGTTTGCTTGCTTCCATTCATTCCGGAGTTGGTACACAAACAGAGTCCTCCGCCGCCGCTGCACCTCTGACACTATGGGGTTGATTTACTAAAGGCAAATAGACTGTGCACTTTTGAAAGTGCAGTTGCACTCTGCAAGGGCAGTTGCTTTAGAGCTTAGTAAATAATGGAGAGGTCTGCTGACTTCCATCATCCAATCACTTGTAAGCAAAAATGCTGTTTTTGTAATTTTCCTTGCACGTGATTGGATGATGGAAGTCAGCAGAGCTCTCCATCATTTACTAAGCTCTGGAGCAACTGCCCTTGCAGAGTGCAACTGCACTTTCAAAAGTGCACAGTCTATTTGCCTTTAGTAAATCAACCCCTATGTGCGAACGGAGCGCGGCTGCCTGCTGATTCTGAGACTTAGTAGCTTGCTGCAGAGAGAAGAAAGTAGGATCACCAGGGGCTGAGCACCCTAGGCAGCAGTGCGCCCTAGACAGCTGCCTAGTTTGCCTAGTGGTAGTATCGGTCCTGTTTGTACTGGCAGGGGGGATTTAGGTTGGAAAATATGTGATGGAACCGGGGAGAGGACTTGTATAGGAGGGGCTTGGAGGAAAGAGGATTTGCGCTGGAGAGGATGAGGGGAAAGGAATTGTCTGCAGGATGGGGAGCATGTTGTGCTGGAAGGGGGGGTTTGGGGGAGATAATTTGTACTGGGAGGGGGATTTAAGCTTGGGGGGTTGTTAGGGTGGGCTATTTGTGCTGGGATGAGGATAGGGATTTGTGGGGTGAAAGGAGATTTGTGCTGGGAAGGGGATTTTTTTTTTTAGGGAGAGGTTTGTGCTAGAAGTGGGATTTGTTTTTTTTTTTTTCTTGGGGGGGGGGGGGGAGGAGAAAGATTTATTCTACATGAGAGATTTTTTTTTGGGGGGGGGGGTGTTCTACTGAAATGGGAGGCTGTGCTGGTAGGTAGGATTTGGTGGTGGCAGAGGGGTATTGGGGGAAGGAGGGTTTGTACTGGTTGGGGAAGGGGATTTCTATTAGGAGGGGGAGTTGAAAGGGGGCAGGGATAAGTGCTGGGATGGAGAAGAAAGGGTGCTAGGACTGGGGATTTTGGGGATAGTGGAGGAGGACTTGTGCTGAGGAAGGGGGAAGAGGATTTGTTTTGAGGGGGTAATTGTTCTGTGAGGGGGGGAAAATAATTTTTGTTGGTGGGGTGGAGAGTGAGCATAAAGATTAATGCTGGATTTTTTATTTTTTTTGCAGGAGAGGGAGTTGGGATATTTGATGAAAGGGTAATATGGAGGAGAGTATTGCTTGCCGGGGGGAATTTTGCGCTCTTCTTACCCCTACACTGTGCGTTACACACCCCTGACTGCTGTACTCTTTTTGTTTTGTACTCATGACTCCTACTATGCATTCCACACTCCTGTCCCCTGCATTTTGCACAGTAAATATTCCTGACCCCTGTATTCCATGCATAACACTCACAATTCGGCCACACCCACTGCGCTACACATTACTGTTCTCCTTGAGGCAACCAAGTGTCCCAGGTCTTGTCTTTTACAATCTTATAACATATACTATTAAAAAAAAAAAAAAAAGGTTGTGCGCCGCTAAAGTGTTCAGGGTTGGCTTGAAGAAAAGGTGGCAACCCTAGCTATTACTAGTAAAAATAATTAAAATACATTTTAAAAATAAATAAACATTCCATAAATCTATCCCGTAGTTTGTAGGAGCTGTTTTGCGCAAACCAATCAATACACGCTTATTGGGATTTTGTTTACCAAAGATATGTAGCAGAATACATATTAGCCTAAACTGATAAAGAAATTCGATTTTTAAAAAAAAAAAAATTATTGGGTATGTTTTATAGCAGAAAGTAAAAAATATTGTTTTGTTTTTCAAAATTGTTGGTCTATTTTTTGTTTATACATGTAGCACAAAAAATAAAAACTGCAGAGGTGATCGATCAAATACCACCAAAAGAAACCTCTATTTGTGGGAAAAAAGGACATAAATTTTGTTTGAGTACAGGGTCGCACAACCGCGCAATTGTCAGTTAAAGTAACGCAGTGCCGTATCGCAAAAAATGGCCTGGTCATGAAGGGGGTAAATTTTCCGGTGCTGAAGTGGTTCAGGTAAGTCTTTCATAATGTGCTAGTATGTGGTGCATACTAGCACATTATGAACTTGCCTTGCAGGGGAAAACTTTTTTTTTTTTATTCCTAGAGTTTACCACCACTTCAATACATTGTACTCGAATAAATGAATATTATGGCTAATAGAATGCATTAACGCCAAATGCTTGCATGTGCATAAACACACATACAAAAATGCGGCTTTTAGCCCAGGTTCACACTGACAGCGGGAATGAAATCGGGCGAGTTCAGCTGGACGCACACAATTTCATTCCCGCATGTCAGTCCCGACTTCTGCACAGATGTCTATTAAAATCGCCCACGAAGTCGCCAAAAGTAGCACAGAAACTACTTTTGGGCACCAATTCGGACGCAGCCATTGCCATCGATTTGACATGTCAAATCGCATCAATGAGAACCAGGGCTTAGGCTCGAGTTCACAATGGTGCGATGCGAGAACCCTGTGAATCCAGTGCGGGTTCCTGAATCGCATGAACTGCTGGGGGTGTCAATGTAAAGTTAATGACACCCCCAAATTAGAGTTGGCGCCTCATCCCTTTAAACCCGAACACCTTTGAATCACACAGGTTCTGAGGCTAATTAAATGCAGATAAGGCACCAAGTGAGTTTAATTACCACTTTAATCGGCCACAGAACCTGT
This sequence comes from Lithobates septentrionalis, assembly GCA_037952835.1. NCBI lineage: Eukaryota > Metazoa > Chordata > Amphibia > Anura > Ranidae > Lithobates > Lithobates septentrionalis. The sequence goes on from JBBDGP010001212.1 coordinate 4,752,535, forward strand.
GTAATTCATATGTGTTCAGGTTTAAAGGGATGAGGTGGCAACCCTACCCCAAATCAGTTCGCAGATCACAGTGCGAACTAGTGCAGAAATCGGATCGCATAGGTGTGAACACCCATGCGTTCCGTTTCCAGTGCGGACCGAAAAAAGGGTCCTGCGCCATTTCGGTGTGAATGCGATTTCAGCCATACAATTTGTATTTAGGGTTGCCACCTCATCCCTTTAAAACCGAACACATAATGATTACACAGGTTCTGTGGCTGATTAAGATTGTAATTATACACACTTGGTGCCCTATTTGATTTAAATTAGCCTCAGAACCTGTGTAATCCATATGTGCTCAGGTTTAAAGGGATGAGATGGCAACCCTATTTGTATGGCAGAAATTGCATCGCATAGACATCGCATTTGCATACCTCACAACATTTTTGAGATGGGAACGAGGGACACCTATTAGCAAACGTATGTAGGCATAGGACACGCCTCCTGCCACACCCCCTTAAAGGAGAATAAACCAAAAAGGTTGAAAAGGTTAAATCCATAAGTGCTTTTATTACCACTACTATTCCTTTATATTGGCTTTTAACCGCTTGCCGACCGCCTCACACAGATATACTGCGGCAGAAGGGCTCGTACAGGCAGAATCAAGTGCCTGTACGTTCCCCTTTAAGAGGCAGCCAGCGTGCCTGCAGCAAGCTCCGTCAGTCGGGTCGCGGGCCCCGCGGACTCGATCGCCGCGGGGATACCCGCGATCGCCTCACGGGGAGGAAGAACGGGGAGATGCTAATGAAAACAGCATCTCCCCGTTCTGCCTAGTGACACTGTCACTGATCTCTGCTCCCTGTCATCAGAACAGAGATCAGTGACGTGTCACACACAGCCATGCCCACCACAGTTAGAAACACGCCCCTAGGACACACTTAACCCCATACACTGCCACCTAGTGGTTAACCCCTTCACTGCCAGTGTCATTTACACAGGAATCAGTGCATTTGTATAGCACTGATTGCTGTATAAATGACAATGGTCCCAAAAAATGTGTAAAAAATGTCCGATGTGTCCGCCATAATGTCGCAGTAACGATAAAAATCGCTGATCGCCGCCATTTAAAAAAAATATATATATATTAATAAAAATGCCATAAAACTATCCCCTATTTTGTAAACGCTATAACTTTTAATAATCGCTTATTGCGATTTTTTTTTTTTTTTTTTTACCAAAAATATGTAGAAGAATGCGTATCGGCCTAAACTGAGGAAAAAAAAATGTTTTTTTTATATATTTTTGGGGGATATTTATTATAGCAAAAAGTTAAAAAATAATGCGTTTTTTTTTTTTCAAAATTGTCGCTCTTTTTTTGTTTATAGCGCAAAAAATAAAAACCGCGGAGGTGATCAAATACCACCAAAAGTAAGCTCTATTTGTGGGAAAAAAAGGACATTGATTTTGTTGGGGAGACACGCCGCACGATTGTCAGTTAAAGTGACGTAGTGCCAAATCGCAAAAAGTGCTCTGGTCAGGAAGGGGGTAAAATCTTCCGGGGCTGAAGTGGTTAAAATGTACAAATGCAGCAATTTAGAAATCGGATGAAAGGTTTAGCACTAGGAAACACTTTTTGAAAGATAAAAAGTGCATTTTATATACAACTATATAGATCAGACCAAAATGAGGGACAAATGAGGGGGGAAGAGGGACATTGCTCCAAATCAGGGACAGTCCCTCGAAATCAGGGACAGTTGGGAGCTATGGCTGTGATCTTGACAGCAATGCGGTGCGAATCACATGCGATGTCTGGCATCCCACTAGTGTGACCCGGGCCTGACTGTGCTTTTTCTTCTGCTTTTCTCCTGTAAGGATAATATAATAGAATACAGTGTGCATGCAGCCTTCAAAGTTCTAAGCTCTTGGAGGAATTTGGGAAATGCGGTCCTTCTGCGGATCCCATTTCCTGCATTCTGCTGACTCACACCAGCAATGGTCGGTCCTTGCATTGTCAGTGCCGGTAAGTACTGCAGACATCAAGTTTTAGACAGATCCACGCCTCGTCCCTGCAGATGCATTGGCTGCATGGTGATGTAAGGGTGGGGGTGGGTATTGTGCTGACACACCATGGGAACCATTGCCAAGAAGTAACCTAATAATAGGAAGAAGCTTGTACTGGGACGCAGTGCTGGGAGGACGGTGTACAGAGCTGTTCTCTTCTCCTAGGCCTGTGTGCTCCAACTACCAACTCTACAACCTTCACCCCATACAGGTAAGGAGCTGAATGCTGCCCACCTAGAGGGTTCTTCATTAACCCATTCCTGCTCTCTCTTTACTAAGATCTTCTGCTTCGCGAGAATCATCCTTCCATTACCATACTGAATGGCAAAGTTGCTTAGCAGGTCTTGCAGGAACAAGCAAGATGTGTCAATGAGTGTCCTCTGACCTTCAGGGATGCAGAAGAGGAACCTTCTGACCTCCAGTAGGTAAAGGTGGTGGTGGGGGGGAATGTCTACTGGGACTGCAACAAAGGGTTAACAGCCCACCAAGAGACTTTAACCCCCTGCAACCCATCACTGAGATCTGCGCTCGCTGATTTCTCTCCTGTCTGTGGATGGCGTCCTCGTATTTTAACCGCAAGCCTTAACCCTTACATGACTGGAGGTCAGCGATGCAAAGATGAGTGAGCCAAATCTATCAGCGTTCGTAAACCTGACTATAGCTTTTAAGCACATATCAAACTTTTTTTAATTCTAGTGATGTAAAGCGGGGTGGATTTGATTTAAATAAAGTCGATTTAAATCACGATTCAAATCATGATTTACATCCCTAGTAAAAAGGCTTGATTTAAATCATAATTTTTAAAGAGCAACTGTCATCTCTGTCCTGCAGGGGCTCCTCCTCGCACCCGATGTTGACTCGCTGACAGTCCCATTCACTTTAATGGGACGTCTGGTGATGTGGCAGTGACACAACAAGGTGAGGGACGTGGTGGCAGCAGGTGAGTGGATGTCCACTAACAGGCACTGCCATGATGGATCTAAAATGACAGGCGCCCATTAAATTTTGTAAGGACTCATTCTTGCTGGTCGTTAGAATCTTTAATATTTACAAACAATATGAAGGTTTCCTGTTTAGAATAATAAGCTGTCAGGTTAGAAAATCAGCGATATCAGAAGTTTGTAGTGTACGTAAATTTGCAAAACAATGGGATAAAGGAATATTCTAAAAATAGCCACTGATTACTGTATAAATGTCCCTGGCAGGGAAGGGGTTAAAAGTAGGGGGCGATCAAGGGGTTAAATGTGTGTCCTAGGGAGTGTTTCTTACTGTGGGGGGAAGGAACTGCCTGGGGGAGGAGACCAATCACTGTTCCTAAGCTGTAGGAACAACAGGTCAGTCTCCTCAACCCTGACAGAACGGAGATCTGTCTGTTTACATTGACAGACCTCCGTTCTGTCTCTCTCAGGAGCGATCATGGGCGCCCTGTGATCGTTGTTAGTGCATGTTATCTCAGCTTGCAGAGCTTGGATTCATTGAATGAGTTTACCAAAAATGTAAATATTGCAGACCATACAGCCTCATGCTACATAACTAAGCTCAATTTCACGCTGAATAAGCTTTATTTTATTATTAATTATTATTATTATACATTAAAATGATTAATGTATCCTAAATAGAAAACTATCTTTAGATAGATTTTTACTCCAAAAGCATTTTATTAAAATATTATTATTTATTAAATTAAAATAATTTTATTATTATTTATTAAAATAAATGTGATAAAAATGTTAAAAAATCGATTTAAATTTAAAAAAATCGATTTAAATCAAAAAAATCTGATTTAAATCAAATAAATCAGATTAAAAAAAATCATTGTTTTATATCCACCCTGATTTAAAGCGTAACTCCACTTTCGTGGGGGGGGAGAAACATTCACAAATAAAAAAAATGATATTGCATATACAATTGCTGTACAAGTCATATTGTAATCGAAAGTTATTAAGAATGACCTTTCCTTTTCAATCGGCAGCCAATATTATTTTCTGTAAAATGCAATATGGCTCCCTGGAGGTGTTCTGTATATAGAATGTGTACAGATCACCCCCCAGATATGTAATTTCCTGTTTGTGTAATTGGCTCACTGATTTTCCCAGAATTCTGCACTAAGATACAAGTCAGATGTTGGGCATCCCCTGCAACACAAAAAATGTCATTTTTGGTGAGATACTCCCAAATGGAAATCACATCTAAAGGGATGCAGACCCTGCCACTTTGCTCATTAGAGTCCTGCAGGTGCAGCAGCTGATTGAGAATTATAAAACCACTCCTATACAGGTTCACTCTACACATGGACACAGACAAACACACAGCTATTCCTTCAGAACAACAAAAGGTTGGAATCTGCAACTAAGTTTGTTAAAATCCTTGCAATGTACATTGATTATCCAGAGGGGAATGTTTGTTTGTTTTCTCAACTAAAGTGGAGTTACTCTTTAATACAGAACTTGCTGATGTGTTTTTAGTAAATGCTGACAAATGGACAAAAATATGAAAGAACTACATTTTTGCTTATCTTACTAATAAGTTTTTCATTAAACTTACATTTTATATATGATTTTTTGTACACATAACTGGGGTTGGTTTCCTAAAGCCAAGTAGGCTGTTCACTTTGCAAGGGAATTTGCTGCACAGCTTAATGAATGAGGTAAAGTTCCGCTGACTTCCATCATCCAATCATGTGCAAGAAAAAGACGTTTTTTATTTTTTCCTTGCACATGATTGGGTTTATTTGCAAAATGAAAGATCATCACATTCCATAAGCTCTGGGGCTAATTCCCTTGCAAAGTGAATAACCTATTTGCCTTCAGTGTTAGAGGGCGCAAGGGGTGGGGGGGGGGCGCAGGGCCGTAAAGTCAGAACACAATGATTACTGCTAGCAGCTATAGCCAGGGGCAGTAAATAAATGTAAAAAATCTGTCAGGCTTTTGGTACCCAAGTGGGTCGATGGATCGACTTGGGTACAATCAGCCTACACATACATAGATCGAATCTTGGCCGGTCCCTGCTGAACTGGCTGAATTTTGATCCATGTATAGCTGGCTTAATAACACTCTAGATGAGTCCTAAAGAGTACCACTAAATATTTTTTTTAAACTCTTATGGTGCCCATACACTAGACAAAATTTTTTTAGAAAATCTGTCATTTGGACAGTTCGTTCGTTTTCGTCCAGTTAATAGGCACAAATCGAAAATCTCCCTGTCCAATTCTATCCGCCTGTCCAATTCCATCCGCCTGTCATCTGATCTGGTCCGCCAGATGGATGGGGAATGGATCCCCATCCAGCTGTCTTTAGGGGAACGAATCCCCATCTATCTGTTTTTAGGGGAACGGATCCCTATCCATCTGTTTTTAGGGGAACGCATCCCCATTCATCTGTTTTTAGGGGAACGGATCCCCATCCATCTGTTTTTAGGGGAACGGATCCCCATCCAGCTGTCTTTAGGGGAACGAATCCCCATCTATCTGTTTTTAGGGGAACGGATCCCCATTCATCTGTTTTTAGGGGAACGGATCCCCATTCATCTGTTTTTAGGGGAACGGATCCCCATCCATCTGTTTTTAGGGGAACGGATCCCTATCCATCTGTTTTTAGGGGAACGCATCCCCATTCATCTGTTTTTAGGGGAACGGATCCCCATCCATCTGTTTTTAGGGGAACGGATCCCCATCCAGCTGTCTTTAGGGGAACGAATCCCCATCTATCTGTTTTTAGGGGAACGGATCCCCATTCATCTGTTTTTAGGGGAACGGATCCCCATTCATCTGTTTTTAGGGGAACGGATCCCCATCCATCTGTTTTTAGGGGAACGGATCCCCATTCATCTGTTTTTAGGGGAACGGATCCCCATCCATCTGTTTTTAGGGGAACGGATCCCCATTCATCTGTTTTTAGGGGAACGGATCCCCATTCATCTGTTTTTAGGGGAACGGATCCCCATCCATCTGTTTTTAGGGGAACGGATCCCCATCCATCTGTTTTTAGGGGAACGGATCCCCATCCATCTGTTTTTAGGGGACAGGATGGGATTGGATGTTGGTGGGTGTCAATGGACACATGTCCACTGACATCCGCAGCTTCATAGAGGGCAACAGAGGCTCCGATTGGCTCCGCCTGAAAAACTGACAGGTGGACCCGATTGGTTCCGTCAGTGTGAAAGGGGCCTTAATATGTACAAGCCCCTCTTGAACCTATTTATAATTGAGAAACAAACATGCCAGGTCCTGCAATCACAATTTTAACATTACCGCCCCTATCTAACATATTCTTTATGGTGTTGGTATATCTCCAGCACTGGCCAGCAGCTTGGACCTTACACATTAGAATTGGAGACCATCCTGCCCCCAGTTTTCTTTAACTTGGACAGCTGCTGGGATGCAGAAATAAAGTGAACTGCAGCTTTGATGAGGTGATGAGGATGATGTTTCATGTGAAGCATAAATCTCATTTTCCAAGTGCACATGGAGATTTCCCTGCTCTGCTTCTGCCTAAATTATGCCATCACGGAGCTTGATGCAGAAAAAGGGGACTTAAAGAAGATTTACCTGCAATGCTATTGCAAGAAAAGTAAGAGAAAGCGTTCAACGGATTCATTTAGTGATTTCATCAGTTTTTTGCATCAACGCAGGGTCATCAGTCTAGCAACTGAATTTGCACAGTGGAAAGAAAATGGAACATTGATTAAAACAAATTAAAATAACTGTGTGCAGATTGGGAGGCGGGGCGAGCTGTAAAGTCACTTATGCGATTTACATTACAGCGCACAGCTGGGTTCCATAATCTGAACCTCCGTGACATGCAGAATTACATCTGATTTTAGGAGTTAAAAATTGGAAACATAAAACCTTTTTATATCTGTTATTTGTATTCTACAGAATCGATTTCAGTAATTTTAAATTTTAAAAATGTAATTATATTTAAAACATTTCTGTTGGAAAAGTTTAACTTCTTCATTCTGCAGCTTGTTAAACTTGGAGGGCAGTGTGAGGCCTCAATCCTTAATTTGAGATCACACCAACTAAGGTGATGGAGAGCCGAACAATACATCCGTTCAAGCCCTGTGCTGATTTCAGATAAGGCCATTAGCTGACTGCAAGATCCACCCAATCCCAGGGCCTAAAGTGGCACTGTTTAGGATATAATGGAAATGACTCAGAACTTCCAATGTTGGAAATTCTCTGTGTATCTTGACTACTACATCCTTATCCATAAAAAAAAAAAAAGTGAATTATTACCCATGCACACACAACTTCAATACCGGCAGATGTTTCCTACTTGGAGTTGTTCTTGGAAAGACATCATCCTGCCTTTGTCCAGTTAGCATTAAGCTGGCCATATACCATAGAATTCAACATGCGGGCTGAACGGAAGAAATTGAAAAGCTTCATTCACACTTGTACGACGCAACTCTGACGCAACTGGATGACTGCGACTTGGATGTGACTTCTTGTCCCTCTGCAAAGTCAGACTCACTGTTGCACCACTCTTGCATGTAAAACCTTCACAAACGACTTTTTCATCCAATTTTTGAGAGTTAACACTGAAGTCTATGGCCATCAAGTTGCATGAAAGTTGAACCAAAGTAGTGTATGAACTACTTTGAAGTCGTTGTGACTTTAAGTCACACATATACAAATGGTTATCATTGAAAAACATGGGGTGCCACTTGTCATGGTGTCCAAAGTCGCAAAACAAGTTGCACTAGTGTGAATGGTGTCTAACAGATTTCTTCATCCACACTGAATAGTGTGGATGGAGGATTCTCCTGCTGAGGCTATTGTATTCGAACAGCTGGCACTGCCAGGCATTGAAATACCCAGGCAGTGCTTGCATCTGACTGGGTTCAGGTACTGTTTGGCCAACAATTTTCCACCTGTTTTTGTTTGATTTTTTTTTTTTAATCAAGGTATGTCTGCCGTCAGGGCCACCCGCTGATAAAATTTCAATCAGTTCATTAGGAACATATATAGTCACCTTTCAACTTTAAAATGCCCTTTGGCCTCCTTTGACAGTTAGGGAGCTGTGGTAACACAATCTGGAGTGAGGCTTGGAGCCCAGTAGCTATATCAGTAGAGGCTCCCACTGTCCAGCTGGATAAGTACAGAAGCAGGTCATCCTGGCAGATGATATGAGCTCACTTGAGGTGCGGAGTCTAAGTACTAACTGGTATTCACCAGAGCTCCTGATGGTGGAGATAGATTTTTCTGCGTGTTAGTACCAGATCGCGGTCCTCAGGATAGCCCCACCAGCAGATGAGCAAGCCGGGGTCACATAGCAGATATAGCCGGTAGGGATAAGCAGAAAAGTAGTCCATAAAAAAGCTGAGTGATATGCCTCTATTGTCTCTCTGATGGCCATTGATCCTCTGTGGGACCTGGAGCCCCTGTCGGGCTGATACCTGAATGTCACACACTACTTAGCCATTCTTGCTGGTCTGGACTTTTGGTTACGTCCATATTTCTGATTGCTTCCACTTCTTTATTCCCTGATGAAGACTTTGTATAAGTTGAAACGTGTTGGCTCGATTTGGTGGTTATGCAACTTATTTTAAATTATTTTCATACTATGTATTCCTGCGCTCTGTATGTTCAGCAGGAACATTTTACAGATTAGGACGTGAATTGTATAGACCAGCTATTATTAACAATAAGATGTACTTTTTTTATACACTCCAATTGTGTGATTTATTTTGCTGCAACAAAGTCCCATGGGGGATATCTTTCCAAGGGATATAGCAGGTAGGGAGAAAAAGCTGAAACTCAGTAACAAGTGATTGTCGATTGGGATCAAGCAGGAGCGTAGTTGAGGAACAAGCCTCTCCTCGGTTTCCCGAGGATCCCAGTATCATTGAGAGTTTGGTTCTGGGACAGAGAAGAGAGAAGATAACCCTCCAACACATACACAAAGCATTATAGAACACTTTTTAGTAGAGCAAAAAAAGAATTGGAACCTCTGTCCAGTTTTTAGTGCTGTGATGCTTTTCTGATTTTCCTTCACTTCTTGACTTGGTCATATATGTGCTAAAATGTGACACGAGGGGTTGATTTACTAAAACTGGAGAGTGCAAAATCTGGTGCAGCTCTGCATAGAAACCAATCAGCTTCTAGGTTTTTAGTCAACGCTAAATTGAACAAGTTGAAGTTAGAAGCTGATTGGCTACCATGCACAACTGCACCAGAGTTTGCACTCTCCAGTTTTAGTAGATCAACCCCAGGGTGTCACTGAGAGGAGGGGGAATAAAACAGGAATTGAGGGCAAATCTCCTCACTGAGGGCACAGATTGCAATAAAAATAGGTTTTAAAGAGAATCTGTCACTTTGTCCATTCATGGCAAAGTGACAGTTTCTCTTGAAACAACCCTTCCCCCACAAACAGCTACTTACCTTCCCTGTGCTTCATGCTGCCTTGTCCTCTTGAAGATATTAGTACCCAGTATGGGGAAGCGTGTGATCTTCACCCTTCTTCCCAAGATGCAGATCTTAGGGCCAAGTGGCCAATCTCTAGACCCAAAGATGTTAGGCCTTGAAGATATTAGTGTCTGGTATGGAAAAGCGTGTGATCTCCCCCCTTCCTCTCAGGATGCAGTTCTTAGGGCCCAGTGGCCAATCTTTAGGCCAGAAGATATTAGGCCTTGAAGATATTAGTGCCAAGTATAGGGAAGAATGTGACCTTCACCCCTTCCTCCCAGGATGCAGTCCCTTTGGCCGAGAGGCCAATCTCTAGGCCCAAACACAGTCCCATGAGGGAGGGGAGAAGGTCAATAACCCTGAAGAATTTCATCACTAAGACAAGGGTCTCTTAAAACAGCCTTTTCCCCCACACACATCTACTTACCTTTAGTGTGCTCCATGATGCATTGTCCTCTTAAAGATAATAGTACCCGGTATGGGGAAGCATGTGATCTTCTCCCCTTCCTCCCAGGATGCAGTTCTCAAAACCAAGTAGCCAATCTTCAGGCCTGAAGAAATTAGGCCTTGAATATATTAGTGCCTGGTACGGGGAAGCATGTGACCTTCACCCCTTCCTACTAGGATGAAGTTCTTAGGGCCCATTGGTCAATCTTCAGGCCCAAACACAGTCTCATCAGGGAGGGGAAGAGTTAATTAATCCTGAAGAAGTTCATCATGAAGACAGCAACACCCGCCTTTACCAGAAAGGCTGGTTCTGGCTGGCAATACTGGCTGTTATCAGGAGAACTGGTTCAATACTGGCCTTTGCCGAAAGAACTGGTTCTGGCTAGTAATGCAGTGTGTGTATATATATATATATATATATATATACTCATGCTCACGGCCTATTGCAGTTTATAGATTACTAGGGATTACAAAATCAAGATTTTTATTTTGTTGTAATTTTTTTCAAGACATCTGAAGATTTTGGCAAGATTTGGCCATTTTAGTGCAATTCACCGAATTCAATAGGAAAAATTAGGATGGTTTTTAGAGGTTTCTAAGAGTGCAATTGGCTTAAAATGGTTTCTGAGGGTTATGGAAACTCCTTTCATTTATCCTGGACCTGTTCTTGTGCCATAAAATAGTTGAGATGAACAAGATAGATATTCCTTTACTCCCCTCATCCCCACTCATCACCACTGTTGGCGTCATCTGAATAAATAATTTTAATTTCCAGGCTGTTAAGTGCAACATCGGAGTGGTTGGGTAGGATCTTCAAAGGCTCCGGGTGGAAGGAGTTTCTGTACCAGAATAAGCTGACAAAACATTAACCTATAGAACAAGATGGCGAGAAATCTCATTAAAAATGGATGTGGAGACGGTGAGTCGGATCTTCTCAATTACATTTTTTTTGCATGTTTTGCAGCCTGGAATAAACATGATCTGTTTTGGCCACATTTCAGTATATCACAAAGATAAAAAATTTCTTCTGCAGAGGAATTTGAATTCTGGGAAATTGGTGAGAATGGAGGAGATGGCTGGAAGGTGGAAGAGGTTCCCGGAGACTGTGGAGCATCATTTCCAGATGACGGTGTCCAGAAATATTTTGCTTCATCCTTTGAGTGAGTTTATTGTCTTTTTATAGCTTTCTTCAAAAGTTATCTTGCTTCTTTACTTTGGCAAGCTTGTTGTCTGCTAGGTATGTTCTAAAAGAGAAACTTTAATGTTACCTTCACAAACAGATTTGGCTATTAGGTGTAAATCCTCAGGAAGTGAGAAGGAGAGCTAGCTCCGCCCCCTCACCTCCTGGGCTATCAAGTGCAGTAGTGGGTCTTATGACTGTCACATTTAATAGTGTAGGAGTAATCCACCCAATACTGTCTGTATAGCTCCAGTCTTGCAACCTCATTTGCATTCCCTTTCACCGGAGTTCTGACAACTTTCCACTCAAACCTGAATAATTTGCTCTGACAAACTCTGCCAGAAAACCTTTCATCATCGTTGATTGATGTCCATTTGTCCCTCCACAGGTCCTCTGTGTTATAGAGATGATAAAAGTGTTCATGTGTGCTGAATTTATACCATGAAGTACAATACTACAAATCCACAAATTAAACAAATCCCAAACGACAAGGGGCTTACTTCTCATTTAAGGGTAGTGGATGTAGACATGCAAAGGATTCCCTTATGCCCTAGAGGCTAACCATCATTCCAGTACTGTCTGGATACAGAGCCATTTATCCAACTGTCCATCCAGAGCTGCTGGTTAATAGCCCAGACACATCCTAAAAATAGAGCCATTTAGTCAACTGTCCACCAAGAGTCATTGGTTCATAGACCAGATGCATCCAAATATAGAGCTATTTATCCAACTGCCTATCCAAACCATTGGTTTGTAGCTCAGACACATCCTAAATATAGAGCCATTTATCCAACTGCCCATTAAAACCATTGGTTTGTAGCCCAGATACAGCCTAAATATAGAGCCATGTATCCAGCTGCCCATCCGAACCATTGGTTTGTACCCCAGACACAGCTTAAATATAGAGCCATGTATCCAACTGTCCATCCAGAGCCTCTGGTTTATAGCCCAGATACAGCCTAAAAACAGAGTCATGTATCCAATTGTGCATACATGGTCATTGAATTATATACAGTATAGTCCATATACAACTTTAATGCAGCATCCCTCTAGTTAGGTGCTAGGCTGTGAGGTAAAGGTAATGTTTTTTGTTGTGCTACTGTGTAGTTAGTGGAGCTGTTGCTGATTATTTTGGGCTGATTAGGGTCCCACAGGCGTCAGTCATTTGCTTCTCCCTGTATGGAAGGCCCCAGAACATAGGAGTAGAGTGGGCTGAGTGAGCAGTTTGAAGTCCCAGCTATTCCCTAGGGAGGTGTGCTCCGAAGGGGGCTGCAGAGGACCAAAATAGTCTGGGGCTGCTGCAGTCTAGGTCTTTGTCCAGCAGGAGCAACTCCCAGCCTCTCCCAGCACCACTACCGGAGGCCAAGCAGGGCCCCCAGCTACCCTAAGTTTGGGCACTATTTTCAGAGAAGACTGTTGGCTTGAGAAGGGGGATTCTACCTATGATCCAGTCTGGAGTGTCCACTACATAGCTGTCTGGCTGCTGCAGAGAAAGGCACCCCAGCACTCAAGGGATTGTGAGTACAGACCTGAGAGCAGGATCTTCGTGAAAGTTGTTTCTTAAACCCCTGGCACACTGAGAATGAGGTTCACCTGGCCTGAGACACTGCATCAATGCCCAGAGCTGACTACTATTATGGAGCTGTTGCTAAGGTATTTTTCAAGAAAGACTATTTGCTAAGAAAGTGTGTCCTCCTACTTTTGTTCTACGTTCTACATTATCCCACTGATCCCTCAATCCCAACCAAGTTCCACCAAAATAAATTCAGAAAAAGCAATCCCCCAAACTGTTTACTGAGCAAAAAGTGTGGATAATACTGTGTGCCTGGCTGCTCTTAAATTTCGGGGAAAGTGTACTTGGGATCTGTCTAGATTGTCTGCACTACAAAAATATAAATTCATATATCCAACTGTCCACCCAGGACTGTTGGTTTATAGCCCAGATACTTTATAAATATAGAGCAATTTATGCAACTGTCCATCCAAACCAATCAGTTTGAAGCCTAGATACAACCTTAATACAGAGCTGTGTATTCAACTGCGCATCCAGGATCATTGGTTTATAGCCAAAATGCTACTTTTTTACATCTCTGGTAGCTGTCCGTTCCCAACTGCAGTAGGGGGCAGCTCCCCCCCCCTTTTTTATTTATTTTATTTTATTTATTTATTTTAGGTACTTGTATAGTGCCGTCAATTTACGCAGCGCTTTACATATACATTGTACATTCACATCAGTCCCTACCCTCAAGGAGCTTACAATCTAAGGTCCCTAACTCACATTCATACATACTACGGACAATTTATACAGGATCCAATTAACCTACCAGCATGTCTTTATTTATTTATTTTCTCTAGATTTTGTACAAACTTCATTTGAAGTGTGCAAAAGTACACCTCATGTTGCTATACAGCAGCGCGATGCTCAGCGCTGCAGTATAGTGCCATGTGTTTCTGTACAGTGTGCTGCGATAAAATGCAACAGGTCTGCATTTTATTGTAGCATGCTGCGGCACAGCGCTGGGCTCTGTTGCATTGTGAATGGGACACATAAGAACCAATTGTTTCCTGCATGTCCTTGCAGTGACAGGCGCTCTACAATGCAGTAATATGCCTGCCACCCCACCATGAGTGAATTAGCCCTTATAGCCTAAATATAGAGCCATCTAACTCTGTTTTATAGAACATACCTAGTTTAGAATACATAGTCATTTGTCAAAATTCTGCACAGGTGTTTCAAGCTTATTAGCTTTCCACAATACATATCTGGACACCATTGAAGATATTTTTGATATCTTTTTGGCTTCTCAATGTAGGTTGATAAATATATAATCTCCCATTGCACCCCAAACCCTGATGGCTAACGCCAAGTTGTCCATATCTTGCTTTAATGATGGCTACTAAGCCTGGTACATTTGTATAATCCATCTTTTCAAAGATCCTTCCCCTAGCACCTACCTATCCATGTCCATGTCTAGTTTATCCAGCAGTGTGGGGGTGCCATACATGAAAATCTATTTCTTAATACTGTTTTCCTGAATAATAAATTATGATTGATGTTCTGGGGGTCTTTTCTGATTGCAGATGGTGCAGCAAGTCTCAGCTCATTGATCTAGTCGCTGAAGGCTTTTCCGAGGAGGTCTTAGACAACGAACAGCCCAACATTGTGGTCAGTGATTGGTAAGTCATTACCAGAATCCTACTTTTCTTAGACTTTGTAAGACATAAAGCCCTGCAATCCCAAAGCTCATGCTTTCTGTTGATTTTAGCGCCCTAGATCTGAATAATCAGGGGTGTGTTGGACATCTGCGGAAAGTACACTGCTTCCACATAGAGAAGGGTCCTTTTTTACTGCATGGCAGCATGGGACAGTTTTTTCTAAACAGGCTGTGGCTGCTTTCCAAAGAAAACCAACTGTAGATGTGGCCCCCCCCTGACCCCTAGAGGCATGATGGTACCCCCAGTTACAGGGAGGGCTAGCATTTTCTCAGGGCTGAGTCCATGGCTGGAAGATGAGGAACGTGAAACACATTAGGTGCAGTTACTTTATGGACTTTTAGAAGAATTTTATTCTTCACAGCAGTTATTGGGAGAGAGGGGTAGGGAATTTTGAACACCCATTACTGACATACGGACTCAGACTCCATCAATAGACCTCAGTACAATCAAAAATTGCCTTTATGCTGAAACCAGCCACCTGTACCTTTTTAGAAGGACCAGTTTCCATTAGCAACAGCATCTTCATTAGCAGAAACAGCTAGTAATTCCGCCAATGCTTTCCCTGGCTCTCTGTGAGTTCCCCCTCCATAGGACCTAAGCTGCAGAGTCACCTCTGGTACTCCATCCCAAAGCATAATTTCTTCTTTCCAGTTCCCTGTTCTCTGTGTGGCTCCCTGAGCCCAGGGCCTCATGTAGCCACCGAGCACATGTCAAGACCTCCTAGGCTTCAGGCCTAATTACTCAGCTGCTCCTGACTCCTTCCCAGGCCAGGGGAGGGTGCACTTTGTGCACTGTCCAGTGGTGCACTAAGTGGTACTAATGTTTCGGGCAGTATGCTCCCAGGGATAAATATCTGTAACATAAGTCTGCATTCCAGGCATTCATCTTGAGACTAATTGCCCAGTGTGCATGAGACCATCACACCATTACTATATAAGTACAATCAATGAATTGAGGTCAGAACAGGTGTAGACACTAATCCAAAGGGAGGTCAAGGACTCACAATGCCAGGCCAGGTACTGATATGTCAGGGATCAGACTGCAATCACACAACAATATAATCAAAGGAATGACTGAACTCTGCCCAGGAAAAATTTTTACTGGGGAACTGTAGATTTTAGCTATTTGGATGTCAATGGTAATGTAAACTCTCATTAAAGTGCGCTAACTTTTAAAAATCATATTTCTGTAATTGTATGCAAATGCTGAGATGGCTGTAGCTAAGAAGTCCATCCGCCCCAAAGTCATATTTTTGGTATAGGTGGTGCCTGGTGGGAACCCCTCAAAATGGGCACAGCAGATGTACACACCTAGGTACTCGGCACAGGGATGGTGGAAGCCCTCATAATGGGAACAGCAGGTGTGCAGACCTGGGAACTCAGCAAGGGATGGTGGAAACCTATCATAATGGGCAAAGAAGGCGTGCAGACCCAGGAACTCAGCACAGGGATGGTTGGAACCCCTCGTAATGGGCACAGAAGGTGTGCAATCTTGGGAACTGAGCATGGGGATGGTGGGAATCTCTCATAAAGGATACAGAAGGTGTGTAGATCTGGGAACTCAACATGAGATGGTGGGAACCTCTCATAATGGACACAGCAGGTCTACAGACCCAGGAACTCAATACAGATATTGTGGGAGCCCTCATAATGGGCACAGCAGGTGTTCAAACCCAGTAACTCTGCACAGGGATCTCACCAAAAGTGACCCCGTATGATAGAAGAGACTATCAGGTGGTCCTAACCCTCCAGCACTCATCAAACATTGAAATGTGAGTTTTAGGCAGTCCGACATTCTAAAGAAGACCAATACTGAGGGAAATATGTACATTGCATTAGCTGGCTTCTTCTGAAAAAGCCAGTAGTTTGGCTGGCATACTCAGAAAGGATGGCATACTCAGAGGATCAGTATGATAACCAGGCAACTAGCACATTCAGAAGGAGATCAGAAATTGTAGCATACATATATCAGTACAGAATTATGAACTATGGGTTTCTGATTTTACTCTTATGCCGCGTACACACGGTCGTACTTTTCGTCTACAAAAGTCAGACAGCCTGTTCGACAGACTTCCGACAGACTTCCGGCAGACTTTCGACGGACTTGCGGCGGACTTTCTAACGAACAGACTTGCCTACACACGATCACACAAAAGTCAGTCGAATTCTTACGTGATGACGTACACCGGACTAAAATAAGGAAGTTCATAGCCAGTAGCCAATAGCTGCCCTAGCGTGGGTTTTTGTCCGTCGGACTAGCATACAGACGAGCGGATTTTTCGACCAGACTCGAGTCCGTCGTAAAGTTTTAAAGCATGTTTCAAATCTAAAGTACGTCGGATTTGAGGCTAAAAAAGTCAGTTGAAAGTCCGGAGAAGCCCACACACGATCGGATTACCAGCCAGCTTTAGTCCGTCAGCGTCCGTTGGACTTTTGTAGACGAAAAGTACGACCGTGTGTACGCGGCATAAAGGGAGTGAATAGTTTTGGTCCTGGGAACAGAGAGATCACTTCTACAGGTTGCCTCTTCTACAATATATAATATGGCTGTCTATGTGAATTTGCAGGTACTGTGGCCGGACAGATGCGGGCTGTCTGTATGACCTCTGTGTAGAGCTTCTCTCTGATACCCGTGATGTTATCGCTGAACACAAGAGTGACACCATCACAATCCCACAGTCCACGGAGAGCACATGGAGAGAGGTGAGTGCTCTGTGAAAGGCAATGCCAACTAGCACTGATTCCTCAGTGTTAAAATATTTTTTTTGTTTAATTTTGATCTAATTCTCCTCTCCTGAAATATTCTCCTCTGGTGAGAGACTTTGCGCCTTTCTCTATCCAACTCTGCTCTGCTGAAGGACTCTTCTCCTGCCTCTATCCAACTCTCATCTCCTGAAATACTTTGCACTGCTGGAGGACTCTGCTCCTTCCTCCTATCTAAGACCCCTTTCACACTGACGTGGTTTTTCAGGCGTTTTAGCGCTAAAAATAGCACTCGAAAACTGCCTCCCATTTATTTGAATGAATGCTTTCACACTGGGGCTGTGCGCTTGCAGGACAGTAGAAAAAGTCCTGCAGGCAGCATCTTTGGGACATGTTTGGAGCACTATAAATGGCGCTTCAGAAACGCCCCCGCCCATTGAAATGAATGGGTAGCGTTTCCAAAGCGCCTTAAAAGTGCTTTGAAAGCACCACAAAACTGTTTATTTTTTAATGTCACGTTGTCATGTAACCTTAAAAAATTTCCCCGAAAAGCACAGCAAAAGTGCCGCTAAAGCACCGCAAAAACTTACAGCACTTTAGCGGCTGTTTTAGCAGCGCTTCAGTGTGAAAGGGGTCTAACTCTCCTCTCCTGAAATACTCTGCACTGCTGGGGGTCTCTACTCCTCCCTCTATCTAACTCTCTTCTCCTGGAATACTCTACCCTGCTGGAGGACTCTCCAATAGGATTTCTTATATTTTTACTTGCGTTAATGTTATTTTTTTATTGTCTTCTCCCAATGCAGAACACCCACACATTTTCTGGCTATGGTCCAGGAGTGCGCTTTGTCCAGTTCAAGCATGGCGGTCAGGACTCCGTGTTCTGGAAGGGCTGGTTCGGAGCCCGTGTGACCAACAGCTGCGTCAAAGTTGAAGCCTAAGACTCATCGCTGCGTGACTCTGAATCGCTGTCTGTCTGTTAAAAAAGACAGCTGGAGTGTTAAAGTTTGAATCTATTTGATGACTATCAGGAGAACACACTGTTCTTGTTTAAAACACACTGTAGAGATGTAAAGATGTACAGAATCCAGACAAATATTAAAGTCAATCTCTTTAGAAGTTTTAAAAAACAGTATATGTAATTTAAAGCTGAAGTTTAATTAAATTATATTTTGCCTTCCCTTCATCAAGATGCTAATGACATATTTTTAAATAAAACCTTTCCGTTTTCACGATATACCTTATTTTAGACCCAGTAATTTCATCACTGCATCTCTGTGCATCTCTATGCAATGCAGGCAGATCATAGATGCTGGGTTAATGTTACCAGATTTTTTACTGACCATGCCCACTTTTAAACTACACCCATAAATTACACCCCTGTTTGTAGTCACACCCACAATACCAGCCCCCCATTTTACACAAATCATTGTGCGTGTGGAAAAACTGCAAAACAGTGGGAGGTTCTTTAAAGTGGTACAGTTAAATAAAAGCTGAGCGGACTCTGCTTTGGGTCCAAGAGTGCATAACACCCAGACTGCAGGGGTCAGGAGTGTGGGTCAGGAGTGCGCAATGCAAAATACAGGAATCAGGGCAGGCGCAGGTAATGCAGGATGCAGGGATCAGGAGTGGGTAACGCAGAATAAAGGGATCAGGAGTGGGTAGCACAGAAT
This sequence comes from Lithobates septentrionalis, assembly GCA_037952835.1. NCBI lineage: Eukaryota > Metazoa > Chordata > Amphibia > Anura > Ranidae > Lithobates > Lithobates septentrionalis. The sequence goes on from JBBDGP010001212.1 coordinate 4,771,198, forward strand.
ACAAGGATCAGGAGTGGGTCAAGCAGAATACAAGGATCAGGAGTGGGTCAAGCAGAATACAAGGATCAAGAGTGGGAAACACAAAACATGGATCAGGAGCGAGTGATGCAGGGATCAGGAGTGGGCAATGCAGAATACAGGGATCAGGAGTGGGTAACACAGAATAGAAGGATCAGACGTGGGTAACACAGAATATAAGGATCAGGAGTGAGTGGTGCAGGATGCAGGGACCAGGAGTGGGTAACACAGAATACAAGGATGAGGAGTGGGTAATGCAGAATACAGGGATTTAGGAGTGGGTAACACAGAATACAAGGATCAGGAGTGGGCAACGCAGAAAAGAGGGATCAGGAGTGGGTAACACAGAATACAAGGATCAGGAGTGGGTAAAGCAGAATACAGGGATCAGGATTGGAAAATACAGGGATCAGGAGAGGGTAATGCAGACTACAAGGATCAGGAGTGGGTAAAGCAGAATACAGGGATCAGGAGTGGAAAATACAGGGATCAAGAGTGGGTAAAGCAGAATACAGGGATCAGGAGTGGAAAACACAGAATAAAGGGATAAGGAGTGGGTAAAGCAGACTACAAGGATCAGGAGTGGGTAAAGCAGAATACAAGGATCAGAAGAGGGTAACACAGAATACAAGGATCAGGAGTGGGTAAAGCAGAATACAAGGATCAGGATTGGTCAACGCAGACATCTGATTCTAAGCCAGTGGCAGCTAGTGGTATATTTTTCGGGGCCGACAACCCCCCCCCCCCCCACAGTCCGTCAGGTCTCCTGCACTCCCCAGGTGGTCGGTCAGTCAGCAACTGAGCACTAACCCCCTCTATGGAGCGGGCTTCCTCCGGGCGGCAGCTTCACTCTGCGTCGTCCTTCCTCTGGTTCACGGCGATGCGGCTTCCCCTGCGTGACGTCTCCTCCCTCCTCTTCCTAGGCCAATAGGATCGCTTCCCCTTTCAGCCAATCAGGAAAACCGCTTCCTGATTAAACGGGAGGAGAATCAGTGTGACAATACCGCACTGCACCCTAAGCCCACCCTTTTTTGAAGCCTATTAGAGCCTCAGGCTCTAATCACATGCTTAAAAAAAAACAAAAAACCCCATTGTAATCCATGTATCCAGCACCTCGCATCCAGATTAGGGGGCCGGACGCATGGATAGAGGGAGTCGCTCCTAATGGAGCAGCCACCACTGTTCTAAGCCCTCATAATTGAAAGAACTGAAATCCATGAATGAAAGGGTTGGGCCAGCTGGGGAGGACTGATCTGGATGATGCTGGATATCCTCTGGCAAAGAGTTTTTGGAGTTGCTGCAGCTTCTACTGCACATTGTGAACCAATAAAGCTATACTGTTCAGTGCTGTCGTGCTAACATATTTCACCCAATCAGGACTGGAGTTTGAGGTTGGGTTCACACCGCAGCACAGAGCGGCTCACTGCAGGGGTCCGGTGCGTCTCCATTCACCATTTCAGTTCTGATTTCAGCATACATTTTTGACTGAATTCTGACCTGAAATGGACCAGAAGATGCTCAGGACCCCTATGCAATTTGCACCGGATCCGCCGCGGAGATGTGTGAACCGGCTCCATAGAGAGCTGGTCAGAGTCTCCTGACATGAAAATTGGAAGCGGGGAAACCGACATCCAATTCACAATAGTGTGAACCCAGCCTCAGAGCAGGGGCGTAACTAGAAATGACAGGGCCCCATAGCAAAATGTTGTATGGGCCCCCCCTGCAAACAGTCCCCCCCACACAAAAAAAAACTAATGCCATTGAACAACAGATTACCACACTCATGTGGCACAGTACCCAGGTAACAGCTTATATTAATTTCGAACAACAAAACTAAAATTTGCCAATAAAATCTACAGTTTACATTCAGTACATTATAGTGTAAGTAAAGTCAAAAAAGTTTTTTTCAAGTTTTGCACCCCCACAACTAACGCCCCAGGGCTTGTGGGGAAGAGGCCCTTGTCCCCATCTGCACGGAGACAAGGTGCTTTTCCAGACACTGTGCAAAACAGATGACAGTCTGTTTCCCACTCCCTTCCTACCTCCTGTCCAGACTCCAGAGCCTCCTCATGTGCAAAAAATGGTGTCCCTTCACAGGCGTGCTCGAGCGTTCTGCCCCACCCACTCTGCTACCGCCCACTCAGCTCCTTCCTCCTGCTGTATGCAGCCAACTCACGGGGCCCGGGAGGCTTAACAGTAAACTTAATTTCCTCATCCTCCCTGGGCATAGTTGCAAAGCGCGCCGCGGCGATAAATTGGCATGGTTTAAGCGTAATATTGGGCATGGCTTAAAGGGACATGACTCAAAGGGGGTGTGGTTAGAGTCTGAGATGAACGAGGTATGGAGGGAGAAACAAAGGAAGAAAGAGAGAGAGAAAGAAGGAAAAAAAGAGGGATGGAGGGACAGCAGCCCCAGATCCTACACCACAATAGAAATATGTGTATTCCAGAAAGTTTAACAATAAGCAGATAAAGATACTCCAAACATCTGGTGTTAAGAGCTTCAATCATCCCGGCACCATGATTGTTATGGTGTCAGGGTGATTGAAGCGCATTATTTCTATTATTACATTGTAATATAACATGAAATAGTTCAACTCACCATAATGCAGAGCTCTGAGGGTGTCACTTGCCACCAGATGCCATCAGGTGTCCCCAGTGGAGTGCCTCCTTACATCTCAGGTGTCCTCAGCGGAGTGTTTCCTTACATCTCAGGTGTTACTGTCCCCAGCCAGCGGAGTGCTTCCTTACATCTCAGGTGTCACTGTCCCCAGCCAGCGGAGTGCTTCCTTACATCTCAGGTGTCACTGTCCATAGCCAGCGGAGTGCTTCCTTACATCTCTGGTGTCACTGTCCCCAGCCAGCGGAGTGCTTCCTTACATCTCAGGTGTCACTGTCCCCAGCCAGCGGAGTGCTTCCTTACATCTCAGGTGTCACTGTCCTAAGCCAGCAGAGTGCTTCTTTACATCTCAGGTGTCACTGTCCCCAGCCAGTGGAGTGCTTCCTTACATCTCTGGTGTCACTGTCCATAGCCAGCGGAGTGCCTTCTTATATATCTGGTGTCACTGTCCCCAGCCAGCGGAGTGCTTCCTTACATCTCTGGTGTCACTGTCCCCAGCCAGCGGAGTGCTTCCTTACATCTCTGGTGTCACTGTCCCCAGCCAGCGGAGTGCTTCCTTACATCTCAAGTGTCACTGTCCCCAGCCAGCGGAGTGCCTCCTTACATCTCAGGTGTCACTGTCCCCAGCCAGCGGAGTGCCTCCTTACATCTCAGGTGTCACTGTCCCCAGCCAGCGGAGTGCCTCCTTACATCTCTGGTGTCACTGTCCCCAGCCAGCGGAGTGCCTCCTTGCATCTCTGGTGTCACTGTCCCCAGCCAGCGGAGTGCTTCCTTACATCTCTGGTGTCACTGTCCCCAGCCAGCGGAGTGCTTCCTTACATCTCAGTTGTCACTGTCCCCAGCCAGCGGAGTGCTTCTTTACATCTCAGGTGTCACTGTCCCCAGCCAGCGGAGTGCCTCCTTACATCTCAGGTGTCACTGTCCCCAGCCAGCGGAGTGCCTCCTTACATCTCAGGTGTCACTGTCCCCAGCCAGCGGAGTGCCTCCTTACATCTCAGGTGTCACTGTCCCCAGCCAGCGGAGTGCCTCCTTACATCTCTGGTGTCACTGTCCCCATCCAGCGGAGTGCCTCCTTACATCTCTGGTGTCACTGTCCCCAGCCAGCGGAGTGCTTCCTTACATCTCAGGTGTCACTGTCCCCAGCCAGCGGAGTGCCTCCTTACATCTCAGGTGTCACTGTCCCCAGCCAGCGGAGTGCCTCCTTACATCTCTGGTGTCACTGTCCCCAGCCAGCGGAGTGCCTCCTTACATCTCAGGTGTCACTGTCCCCAGCCAGCGGAGTGCCTCCTTACATCTCTGGTGTCACTGTCCCCAGCCAGCGGAGTGCCTCCTTGCATCTCTGGTGTCACTGTCCCCAGCCAGCGGAGTGCTTCCTTACATCTCTGGTGTCACTGTCCCCAGCCAGCGGAGTGCTTCCTTACATCTCAGTTGTCACTGTCCCCAGCCAGCGGAGTGCTTCTTTACATCTCAGGTGTCACTGTCCCCAGCCAGCGGAGTGCCTCCTTACATCTCAGGTGTCACTGTCCCCAGCCAGCGGAGTGCCTCCTTACATCTCAGGTGTCACTGTCCCCAGCCAGCGGAGTGCCTCCTTACATCTCAGGTGTCACTGTCCCCAGCCAGCGGAGTGCCTCCTTACATCTCTGGTGTCACTGTCCCCATCCAGCGGAGTGCCTCCTTACATCTCTGGTGTCACTGTCCCCAGCCAGCGGAGTGCTTCCTTACATCTCTGGTGTCACTGTCCCCAGCCAGCGGAGTGCCTCCTTACATCTCTGGTGTCACTGTCCCCAGCCAGCGGAGTGCCTCCTTACATCTCTGGTGTCACTGTCCCCAGCCAGCGGAGTGCCTCCTTACATCTCTGGTGTCACTGTCCCCAGCCAGCGGAGTGCCTCCTTAAATCTCAGGTGTCACTGTCCATAGCCAGCGGAGTGCTTCCTTACATCTCAGGTGTCACTGTCCCCAGCCAGCGGAGTGCTTCCTTACATCTCAGGTGTCACTGTCCCCAGCCAGCGGAGTGCTTCCTTACATCTCTGGTGTCCCCAGCCAGCGGAGTGCTTCCTTACATCTCTGGTGTCCCCAGCGGAGTGTTTCCTTAAGGCCCCCCCCCCCCATTGGAGCCCTTCTATATCCCAGCAGAGCAGGAGACTCTGTTGGAAAATCTGACAGAACACCGCCATTACTGAAGCCTGAGGGGGAACAAAATAGAGGCGGAGCCGGTGTTCTGACTAGAACTGTCCTCCTATCGCATAGTGTCCGGCCCGTACTGCGCAGGCGCAGCGCTTGCGCAGTACGGAGCAGAAGGAGATGCCGAAAGTGTCCGAAGTTGATCAGCTGACCATCAGCTGTACACGGCACTTGGGCGATGGCTTTGTAAGAGGGCCCCTCGCGGGCTCGCTTCGCTCGCCACGCTTCGGGTACGGCCTCGCTGCGCTCGGCAATTATTTATTCTAACTCTATGTCCACTTGGATAGTAGGGAATGAACCTGGACATAGGGTGAGAATAAAAGCGCAGGCGCCGTGTACAGCTGATGATCAGCTGTTAAACTTCGGAGACTTTCGGCGTCTCATTTGTCCTCCGTACTGCGCCTGCGCAGTACAGGGCGGACACTATATGATAGGGGACTGTATTCGACAAGACACCGGCCGACTGCAATAGAAATTGAGCTGCGGCACCGCCCACCCCCCACCCCTTTCTACAACAGATCACAGATGACAGACAGGCCGGGGGCGGGGGGTGGGCGGCGCCGCAGCTCTATTTCTATTGTAGACACTGCTCGGCAGGCTCTGCTGGTCTTCAGGAAAATGGCAGCCGGCGGAGACATTATCTCCGCCAGTCACGGACCTCTAGCGGCGGCGGCGGCGGGCGGCGAAAAATCGGTAAAAAATAATTTATATGGGCAACTATGACGGGGCCCCACTCGGCTGTGGGCCCCATAGCGCATGCGTGGCTTGCTATGGCGGTAGTTCCGCCACTGCCTCAGAGTGTTTTGGCACTTTATATGAGAGCAGATCACAGGGAGGACCTTAGTGTTGTTTTTTCTGAGCCCAGACTGGGGATGAAACAGGAAGCTGAATCACAAGGATGACTGAACAGCAGAGTTGCCAACCGTGCAGAATTTCTAATCCTTTAAACCAAAGCTAGAAAGACAATCTGAATGTCCGTATCTATTTGTCCTGTAGTATAAAAAAAAAAGACATTTTTTTTGGAGGTTCCATTTTGCTGGCACGCACACACAGACAGCTCCCTGTAAAACTAGCAGATTAGGAGAGGTATTTCAAGCCTGTTCCTTTGACTCTGATTGGCTGTTAGTTATGTTCAGTAGCGTGTTGAACATGTCATTATCTTGCTACTTTGCCGGCAGTATATTGAGTGGGAATTTTCTGAACAGGTGAGCAGACTGGGAAGCCAGGTGATCATAATGTAGCACCCTCTACCAATAGGTAGGTGCTAGTAAGGGTTATTTTACTAGGGTTTGTCAGCACAGGCAAATTTAGGCAGCCCTATGTTGCAAGCTAGGCCTGTCTGTTTTGATCTGGGGGCTGGGAGTGGTCAGAGTAGCAGTGGGTGTGACCACCTGTGCTCTAGTTCTGGGGCACCTCCCCTGCTTCCAGAGAGAAGATTCTGGAAGAGGGGCTGGGCCTGGAACTGGAGTGGCAGGTAGCTCATGTGGGAGCCCGGACCAATCACCAATTGGTATTGGCAAGGGGCTGGCCTCCTATATAAGCTGAGGTGATATACCACTGAGAGGAGAAGTCGGCTGAGTGAAGTGAGGAATGGAATGCTAGGCAGCAGCAGCAGGAGGACAGGAGGGGGAAGGGGGGGTGCCGATCGCAGGAGAAGGCCCAGGGATAGCTGTGAAGATATTTTGCCTCTACACGGTCATTGGCAATGTCTTTGCCACCACAGGGTCGGTGGCAGAGAACTCCTGGAGCAGAGGGGCAGGTGAAGCTGTCGGAACGCATGGTCCGGTCAAGTTCCTCATCAAGGACTCAGGGCAGTGGATGGTCTGTGAGTGTTACCACAGTGGAGGGCTGGAAGTGCCAGGAAGTCTGTGAGGGAGCTTTGCTTCTTCAGGGTCATTAGCAGAGTCTCCATCATACACACGGTGAATGATGGGGAGTCCTGGATCAGAGAAAAGACTGTGGCGATTTGTCTCAAGTCGATGTGGGCTGAGGGCACAGGATTTGCAAGTTGGACTGGCTGGGAGCAGTAGTCCACCATCTAAAGTAATGCTTTTAAACTACTAGGCCTACGGGTAGAGGTTCTGCAGGCCTCAGGCCTAGTAGCAGCGAGAAACCAGAGCCTGTTTAGGGACGTGTTCAGAGTGAGTCCGTATTTCTTAAAAGAAGAAGATGTGACATACTTTAATGCAGTAACTGTAAGTTTGTGCAGGAGGAAACCAGTGTGTGTAGGAAGAAACAAGTTTGTGCAGGAGGAGAGTCCTAAGAAGAGATAGTCTGCGGAGAGTAGGCAGAGGAGGAGTAATGCCGCGTACACACGGTCGGACTTTTCGTCTACAAAAGTCCGACAGACGCCGACGGACTAAAGCCGGCTGACAATCCGATCGTGTGTGGGCTTCCCCGGACTTTCAGCGGACTTTTCCAGCCGCAAATCTGACGGACTTTAGATTTGAAACATGCTTCAAATCTTTACGTCGTAACTCCGCCGGACCCAGAAATCCGCTCGTCTGTATGCTAGTCCGACGGGCAAAAACCCACACTAGGGCAGCTATTGGCTACTGGCTATAAACTTCCTTATTTTAGTCCGGTGTACGTCATCACGTACGAATCCGTCCAACTTTTGTGTGATCGTGTGTAGGCAAGTCCGTTCGTAAGAAAGTCTGCCGCAAGTCCGCCAAAAGTCCAACAAAAGTCCGTCGAAAGTCTGTCGGACAGGCTGACGGACTTTTGTAGCCGAAAAGTCCGACCGTGTGTACGCGGCATGACAGTCTACAGGGAAGGTGCAGGAGAAGGCACATCCAACCTTTTGGCTCTAACTTAGTATCTAAATCTTAAATATGATGGCAATGATAGATTCTATGGGCATTCCATATTCCTAATCTCTATCCAAGTTGTACCCCCCAATAAAACAAGAAAGACAAAACCAGCAAAAGACTGTTCATTGTCTATGTAAGTGATGTATGAAGTCTGGCAGCGGGTTGATTTGGTGGATTGCCTGTTACTAGCGGCAACTACATCACTACAATAGTAATAGTTGTAATATGTTATAAAAGCAGTGTGAACAGCAAGCTTTGACAAAGCTTTTGCAGAGTTTTCAGTAAACTTTGTTGAAGCTTTTAAAGTACCATTCAGCTCCAGTTTGTAAATGTTGAGCACAGATCCTAAAGGAAGTGCTGATTGCCACTTTAAGCAAGCTGATAGCAGGCTCTCAACAAGCTTCAAAAAGTGATGAAGCCTGCTAGCAATTTGTTTAAAGTGGCAATCAGCACTCTCATTAGTAAGTGGGTTCAACATTTACAAACTGGAGCTGGTTGGTACTTTAAAAGCTTCAACAAAGTTTGCTGAAAGCTCTGCAAATGCTTTGTCAAAGCTTGCTGTTCACATTTTTCTTAAACAAGCTGAAGCCCATGTGAAACTGGCCTTAATGTGTATGTTATTTGTTGTTTTTAGCCAGGCCCATATACAATACAGAGGTAACTGTGCTGTAAATAGGCACAAATGTTAATACAGGTGGCACTTCTAAGGGACCTAACTAATATCAAATAGTTCCTCTTTAGGTCACTGGTCATTGGGAACTGAGCACAGTATTGGATCTGAGGTTTGAGTGATTATTACCTACCAAAGTATTTGTAGTCCCAAAGGTTAAAAGTGTAAACAGGAATTTCCTTTTCAGTGATATAACTCTCAGCCAGTGAAAATGATAGCCTTTTTAAAGGCAACATTACATTTATACACAGTTTTAGGTGGGTGCAGCCTAGTAAATCTTTTATTCACAGTTGACAACAGCTAAATATGGCAGCAGTAGTGGAATTGATTATTTCTGAACAACAGATCTCTGGAACAGCAATACCCAGGAACAGCAGGTCTCTGGAACAGCAAGACCCAGGAACAGCAGGTCTCTGGAACAGCAAGACCCAGGAACAGCAGGTCTCTGGAACAGCAAGTCCCAAGAACAGCAGGTCTCTGGAGCAGTAGGTCTTAAGCACAGCAGAGTACAACCCTGGCCAAAAGGTTTTGAAAATTACACAAATATTAATTTATACAAAGTCTGCTGCCTCAGTTTTTTCTTGTTTAAACGTTTTATTGAAAATACAATAGAGGTAATACTAGGTAAAAAGTACAAATGAACAAGGGAAAGGACATTCCTAAAATGCAAAAACAAATGAATCATGAAAGGCAATTGAAAAAGACAATTGGGACGCAGCCCATACAGAAAAAAGTCCAGTTAATAACAATGTTGCCTCGGTTTTTATGATGGCAATTTGCATATACTCCAGAATACCATGAAGAGTGATCAAATAAATTGCAATATTTTTCAAAGTCTCTTTGCTAAGAACATGAACTTAAAGCGGAGGTTCACACAAAAATTGAACCTCCGCTTTTCTGAACCCTCCCCCCCTCCGGTGTCACATTTGGCACCTTTCAGGGGGGTGCAGATACCTGTCTAAGACAGGTATTTGCACCCACTTCCGGCATAGACTCCCACGGGAGTCTATGCCTCTTCCTGTCCCCACCGCACTGTCTGCTGGGACACACACGGGTCCCAGAGACAGCGGGGACCAGTTAGGAAGCACAGCGCGACTCGCGCATGCGCAGTAGGGAACCAGGAAGTGAAGTCGCAGCACTTCACTTCCTGATTCCCTTACAGAGAATGGAGGCAGCAGCACCCGAGGACCGAGGGATGATTTGGTCTTGGGTGCCGACATCGCTGGACATTGGGACAGGTGAGTGTCCTTACTTTAAAAGTCAGCAGCTGCAGTATTTGCAGCTGCTGACTTTTAATTTTTTTTTTTCGCGGGACTCCCTCTTTAATCCTATAAAAAACATTTCCACTGCATTTGTGAAGAAGTCTTCAGGGTGCCCAAGAACGCCCAGCAAGTGCCAGTTGCCTACAGTTGATTCAGCTGCGGGATCGGGGCACCACCGGTGCAGAGCTTGCTCAGGAATGGCAAAAGGCAGGTGTGAGTGCATCTGCACGCACAGTGAGAAGAAGACTTTTGGAGGATGGCCTGGTGTCAAGAAAGGCAGCAAAAAAAGCCACTTCTCTCCAGGAAAAACATCCAGGGCAGACTGATATTCTGCAAAAGGTACAGGGTTTGGACTGCTGAGGACTGGGGTAAAGTCATTTTCTCGGATGAATTCCCTTTCCGATAGTTTGGGGCATCCGGAAAAAATCTTGTCCGGAGAAGAAAAGGTGAGCCCTGCCATCAGCCCTGTGTCATGCCAAAAGTAAAGCTTCCTGGCATCCTTAATGTGTGGGGTTCTTCTCAGCCAAGGGAGTGGGCTCACTCACAATTTTACCTAAGAACACAGCCATGAATAAAGAATGGTAAAAAAACAGCCTCCGAGAGCAACTTCTCCCAACCATCCAAGAACAGTTTGGCGACGAACAATGCCATGATGGAGTATCTTGCCATAAGGCAAAGGTGATAACTAAGTGGCTTGGGGAACAAAAAAATCTAAATTTTGGGTCTATGGCCAGGAAACTCCCCAGACCTTAATCCCATTGAAAACTTGTAGTTAATCCTCAAGAGGCGAGTGAACGAGTAAAAAAAAACCCCACAAATTCTGACAAATTTCAAGCATTGATTATGCAAGAATGGGCTGCCATCAGTCAGGATGTGGCCCAGAAGTTGACTGACAACATACCATTGCGAATTGCAGAGGTCTTGGAAAAAAAAGGGTCAACATTGCAATTATTGACTCTTTGCATAAACTTAAAGTGGTTGTAAACCCTGTACAACCACTTTTATCTACAGGTAAGCCTATAGTATGGCTTACCTGTAGGTACTGGAAATACCTCCTAAACCTGTACGGTTTAGGAGATATTTACCATATATGCTTGCGCTGATGTCATCTGCACATGCGCACTAAAGAAAGGGCACGATTGTGCTATTTTTATAGGGCCTGAGCCTTGACCATCGGCTCCCGTGCGCATGCGCAGGAGTGACGCCACGCGACTCTGGCCAGTCAGAGAGCCGGAGTCCGCGGCCCCGGAAGGAAAAGGGGTGAAGATGGATGCTTCCACACAGCAGGGACAGCGGTGACATCACTGGCTTTCTTTGCAGGTAAGTGCAACATAATGGGCTAGTATGCGATGCATACAAGCCCATTATGCTTTTACTTTGACAGGGTAAAAGAAGAAGTAAAACCCATCAGGGGTTAGCACAGGTAAGTCCATCCACCCACTTGCTCTCCCCTCAGCACTGTTTCTCTCCACTCCCCTCTGTCTGGTGAGCAGTTCCAGAGTCCTCTTCAGCTCTTGTTCTTCAAAATGTCCACCATTCCCTCTGTACTGGAGATACTTTCCAGTTCAGCACTGTTCACACTGCAGAAAGGGAGCGATAGACAGCAACGGGAGGGAACATTCTGCAGGCAAGTTAAAGTGGTTGTAAACCCCCGTCATGGAATCTAAGAAAAACACATATATATGTAGTGTTTACTTATCTCTCTCCAAAGCTCTAAATGTCATTTCTCTCTGGTGCTTCATTCCTTTGTTATCAGCATGAGTCACTTCTGAGAAGTTTTCCCTGACATAAATTTTTGTCGGGAGGGAGAGCTCAGAACAGAGCTTGTCTATTCAGAACACAGTGATTCTGCCGTGTGGAGGAGGGTGTGTGCCTTTCCTCCAATCAGCTCTCACACGCTGTTACTGCAGCCTCTCTGCCCCCTCCTCTGTGCCCCTTACAGATGGAGAAATATTTTAACACTTTTTTGCCCTTTTGAAGGGGTGTAGGGTAGAGAAGGCAGCAGATAAACAAAAACAACATATGCAGGAGGATTTGTGTATCATCTGAGGCTGTTCAATTCACTGGGTATATGTGAGGGTTTACAACCACTTTAAAGGAGTCACAGACCAGGCTACTCTGACTTTAAGTATAACTAAAGGTAAAACCTATTTTTTTAGTTTTGGATAGAGTGGACTAGAACACCTCTCAGTTTTTATTGCTGTCTGTGCCCCCATTAAGGATATTCACCCTCTCTACTTGTCCTGTTTACTATTTTCATTGAAAGTGAAAGTAGGCCCTGTTCCTTGAAGAACATGTTCAACATGTTCATACCCTGTCAAGGATCAAGGATCTATGTAAATCATGGCTCAGCTATCTGACCTCAGCCAGCCAGTCGGGAAGCGGGGGTGGCTTGGCATAGGTGATAGAAGGACCTGGCAGTGAAGGAGTTTATGTGCTTAGGGTTCCTGCCTAAGCGATCGGTATCCAGGGGAAAAAGGGTTTGGATTGTGTATAGAATTGGGATTCAAGTTTAATCACAGTCAAGAATTAAACATATGGACCAGTGTGTTTGATTTACTAAAACTGGAGAGTGCAACATCTGATGCAGTTCTGCATAGAAACCAATCAGCTTTGAGGTTTTTTGTCAAAGCTTAACCACTTCCGCACCGCCGCATGCCGATATACGTCCTAATTTTGAAAAGGGATATCTTTGTTATGGCAGCAGCTAGCTGCCATAACCCTGGTATCCTCTTCTTCGGTGGGCGGTTCGGTTTCCGATAATAATGGTCTCTGCGGCGGATTTTCTGCTAGATCACTTTTATCAGCGGCGGGAGAAGGCCCCCCTTCCCGTCGTGCTTCGGTGCCCTCTGCTGCTTACCGGAGCCATCGGCAGTGGCGGAGGCGTTCAGATCCTTCTCCTTTCTTGGTATGGAGACGAGTGAGGGGAAGATGGCCCCCACCCGTCTCCATACCATTGCAGGGCGGAAGCAACGTCACTTCCGCCCATAGCTCTTAAAGGGCCATTTTTTTTTTTTTCCAAATGACAACATTTTTTTTTTATTGCATTTTAGTGTAAATAAGAAGAGCCCGCAGCAACAGCATGTAATGCATAGCGGAGGGCATACATGACTGTGGTAACAGGGGAGTTAATAGTTTAAGGGGTGGGTACTAAAAAGTAACCGAGGGGGAGGTATCAAACAGGGCTTTATAGGTTAACCCCGCCCAGGGGGGAGTAACAGTGGCTGAAGAAAGTTCTTTGAAGATGGAGCTGGATGGACTGATGGAGCAGCTTGGGGAGGAGGCCGCGGTTCGTGGGGCAGCATGGCTGCAACAAACCATAGCGGCGGCATTGCAGAGCAGTCAGCCTGAAGTGCTGGGGAGATCCGGCGGCGCCAGAACTCGGCGGTCCCGGCCGCCTGAGCGGTTCTCCCCCGACCAGCGTGGGTCTGGACAGCGGCAGCCCGGGACTCTTTCGGGTTCCGCGGTGGGCCCACCTCCAAAAAGAATGGCCGGAGCTGAAGGAGGGAGATCGAGCGGAGAGGGGACCCGCCAGAGCGATCGTTTGGAAGGCATGGGGGCAGCGGTGCGGCCTGGCAGAGCGTGCAGAGTGAGGAGCGAGAGCCCCGCCCCCGGCAGGAGAGAGTCAGCAGCTAGAGAGAGGACACGTGCAGGGAGCCCTGGGCCGTCCGGTTCCACGGCAGGGGCACACAGGAGGATGGAGAGAGGTCGGCCTAGCGGGGCATCCCAAGTACCAGGCGGCAGGACTGAGGTCAGGCACACCGGTCCGGGCAAAGCAACCAGCAAGTCAGCGGGCGGAAGAGACACGCGGAGGCGGGGGCGTACGGCCACAGTCGCGGCGGCAACTCCGGCGGTCAGGCCGGGTGGGCCTTCATCTGAGGAAGAAGGAGGAAGAAGTGGCGATCGAGCAGGATGGTCCGGGTCAGAGGAAGAATCGGCACCCCATCATAGGAGCACAACGGCGGTGGAGATCCCTGGTCCGGCTGATGAGGCTACGCCTGTGCAGCCTGGTGAGTCCAATGTATTATTCTTTAATGCTAGTCAGGCCAGAGTGGGGGGGATGGGGGGTGCAGCGGGGGGCACGGTCAGCAGTGGGTCGGGAGCGTTAGGCACCGGGGGGGCTACAGCATTAGGGGGATTTTTAGCGGGTATTAGGGAGCTACTTCAGCGCTTTGAGGGAGCAGGGACGGTTCCCTCGGGCCCTGCGACATCGTGGGTGCCGCCAGCGGGGAGCACCGGTGCGGTAGTGCCCACGGGAGGAACAACAGCGGTGCCATCGGTCACGGCAGCAGTGGCCGCGCCTGCAACGGTGACGCCTGTGAGTACAGGGGCGCAAGGGACGGACAAGACAGCGGAGACCACTAGCAGGCAGGACATAACCAGATTGGCGGATGCAGCCAAGTGCGAGGTGTATGTGTGCTATGAGGGACCATTGGGTTCGCACTTGAAGCAAGAGGTGCGTGAAAAACTTTGGAAGGGTGAGTATGTTGAGATATTTTCTCTACTGCCTTTAGAGAAATTTAATCTGGATAGGGTGAAACCGGACGATTCGAAGAAGGAGGACGAAGAAAAGAGGAGGTACAGGCTAATCCCTAGAACATTTGCAAACTGGTTGCAGGCTTTTGCGATTATGGCAAGTGTGATAGGTGAGAAGCATCCAGAGCATTGCTCGGCGCTATTTTGTTATCAAGATGCTATTGGGGAGGCCTACAGGGTTTATGGGGGCACGGCGTGGCTGAGGTATGATGAGCAGTTCCGTCAACGGAGGGCGATCAGACCGGAGCTGCGTTGGGATCACAAGGACATCAGCCTATGGATGAGATTGATGACGACGGCGAGGGCCCCCAATCAGTTTTTTCCAGGTGGGACCGGTGGACCTTCCGCCCAGGGACATACGGTCGGAAACAAAAAGGGGGTTTGTTGGCAATACAACACCGGGACCTGCAGGTTTGGAGCCTCATGTAAGTATAAACACGAGTGTTCAGGATGTGGGGGATCCCACCCGGGGTCAAGGTGTTTCAAACAGGGAAAGAGTAGGCAAGGAGAAGCTGCAAACAAAAGGGAGGACCGGTGAGAGTGGAAAAGATGCGGCCGTTCCTAGGTAGGTACCCAGACAAAAAAGCGGCGCAACTGTTGGATGAGGGTTTCTCAGTGGGCTTTAGGATACCCTGCAATCTGTCGGTGATCCCACCAGTGTCGCCTAATTTAAAGTCCGCTATGCAACACCCGGAGGTAGTTTCAGAGAAGCTAAGGAAGGAGGTTGCATTGGGTCGGATGGGAGGCCCCTTTTCGGGGTCTCCGTTGGATAATTTGGTGGTGTCACCGTTGGGTGTGGTCCCAAAGAAGGAACCTGGAAAATTTAGACTAATTCATCATTTATCCTTCCCAAAAGGGGGGTCGGTCAATGATGCTATAGACCAGGGTGAGTGTTCCGTGACCTATACATCATTTGATGCGGCAGTGGGATGGGTGCGACGGTACGGAAAAGGGGCTCTCATGGCAAAGGCAGATGTGGAATCAGCTTTCCGGCTGCTGCCAGTACACCCGGACAGCTTTCGGTTATTGGGATGTCATTGGAACAACGAATTTTACGTCAACCAATGCTTACCAATGGGCTGCTCTATATCATGCGCAATATTTGAGCAGTTCAGCTCATTTGTGGAATGGGTTGTCAGGGAGGTGTCAGGTGTGAGTTCTATAATTCATTACCTGGATGATTTTCTCTGCATGGGCCCAGCTGATTCGAGGATCTGCGCGGTACTTTTGGCTACGCTGGAACACATCGCAGACAAATTCGGCATTCCATTGGCGGCTGACAAAACGGAGGGACCGTGTACGGTCATCACGTTCTTGGGCATTGTGCTGGATACGGAGGCAATGGAATGCCGGTTGCCGGACGATAAACTGGTGGACCTGAAGAGGGAAATTGCGGGGCTCCTGGGTTTGCGGAAAGTACAGCTGAGGACGCTACAATCGGTATTGGGCAAGCTTAATTTTGCATGCCGCATATTACCGATGGGGAGGGTTTTTTGTCGCAGGCTGTCGGCTAGCACGAGCGGCGTAAAATCGCCAAGGCATTTTGTTCGGTTAAGAGAAACTCATAGAGCGGACTTAAGGGTGTGGCACACCTTTTTGGAAGCTTTTAACGGGAGGGCTTTCTGGATGGCTGGTCCGGTCAGCAATTTTGACTTGGAGCTATTCACTGACGCCGCTGGTTCAACAGGTTTTGGGGCATTTTTTCAGGGACAGTGGAGCGCTGGGCCTTGGCCTCAGTCGTGGGTGGAAGCAGGATTTACAAAAAACCTGGTGCTGCTGGAGTTGTTTCCGGTAGTGCTGGCGGTGGAGTTATGGGGAGCATCATTCAGGGATATGAAGGTGCGTTTCCACGGGGACAATTTAGGTGTGGTACAGGTTATTAATAGGAGCACAGCATCGTCTCCGCCAGTGATTAGGCTATTACAACACCTGGTACTACGTTGCTTGCAACTGAATGTTTTCATTCATGCTGTCCATTTACCGGGGGTGGAAAATGTTATAGCTGATGCGTTGTCTCGCTTCCAGTGGGAAAGGTTCCGGGAGTTGGCGCCGGAGGCGGAGCAACACGGGGTTCCTTGTCCCGACTGGCTGTGGGGGATAGCATTGGCCTCATCGCTGGATGGATAAAGAACTCAGTAAGTGGGTCCACGTGGGCGGCTTACACGAGGGTATGGCAGGAATGGATGGATTTTGTGCAGGAAATTGGGGAGGAGCCGGTGGGTGGAGAGGTGCGGTTGCTGTTGATATACTACATTGCCAGGAAAATGGAGGAGGGTGTGTCTGCATCTGTAGTGAATAAGAATGTAACTGGGTTGGCCTTTCTGTTTAAATTGCAAGGTCAGAGAGATTTTACAAAAGACTTCTGGGTACGGCAGGCAATGAAGGGCTACAGAAAGGCTTGGGTTAGGAAGGATGCGAGAAGGCCGGTGACATTTGAGATTTTGCAAGGTGTTATAGCGCAACTGGAAGGGGTGTGTTCCTCAGGTTACGAAGTGCTGTTGTTTAAAGTAGCCTTCTTATTAGCGTTTTTTGGGGCTTTTAGAATAAGTGAGTTGGTTAGCCCCTCTAAGAGGGTACAAGGTGGGCTGGGTTATCAGGATGTGAAGTGTGAGGAGGAAGTTTTGCAGTTGTATTTGAGAAGATCAAAGACTGATCAACTGGGAAGGGGTAGGATCGTGCGGGTATATCCGGTTAGGGGTTCTTTGTTGTGTCCAGTTGGGGCAGTTCGGGAGTTTTTGGTTTTTCGCCCGGTAGGAACGGGCCCCTTTTTGGTACATTCAGGTGGTGAATTTTTGTCTAGATTCCAATTCGGGGCAATTTTTGCAAAATGTATACGGAGATTGGGGCTGACTGAGAAGGATTTCTCGTCACATTCCTTCAGGATAGGAGCTGCCACGGAAGCAGCCAGGAACGGATTGGGGGAGGAGACTGTGAAGAGGATTGGTAGATGGGAATCCAAGAGGTTTCAATCTTATGTTCGGCCCAATCTGGTTATTAGCTTGTAGGTCAATTATTTTATGTGCAATGGAAAGATGGGGATGGGGTTGGTAAGTGTTAATCAGTTTGAGGGTTATAGTATGGTTTTTTCTGTGTTTGTCTATTTCAGATTCGCTGCCAGGGATGGTATGGATCATGGGTCATTCCTATGTGGCATGGGGAGCTCGGAGAGGGGACGCCCGCCCTGAGGGTAGGCAATTGGGTTTTAGCAGGAGGGAAGCGTGCATAAAGTGGTTGGGGATCCCAGGCATGTTGTGGGGCAGATTGGTGTCGGAGGTGCAGCGTTATGCGCAGCGCGATAGGCCGCCGGATGTGTTGGTAATACACGCTGGGGGTAATGACCTGGGTATTAGAGCCATGGTGGACCTGAAGCGCGACATCAAATTGGATGTTTTGCGGTTAAGGGAAGCCTTTCCAAAAATGGTGATTGTCTGGTCAGACATGGTGGCCCGGACGTCATGGAGGATGGCTAGATCTGTGGATGGTGTCAACAGGGCCCGTAAAAAAATAAATAGGGAAGTGAGCAAGTTTATAGTGAATAATGGTGGGCTGGCGGTTAGGCATTTGGTACTCGAGTTTGAGACATGGAGGTATTTACGTGCGGATGGAGTGCATTTGAACGAGGTTGGAATTGATTTGTGGGCCTTAGGGCTACAAGATGGCATACAGAGAGCACTTCGGGTGTGGAGGGGCACCCAAGATTAAGGTATTATTCTTGGGCGCTGTGGCGGGCGTTGGTCTGGGCAAAAAGAAGGTAGATGGTAAAAGTAAGAGGCTTTTTTTGGGAGCTAGCGTTGATATGGCTCATGATGGTGGTTCCCGGTTAACGGAGGTTAGCCGGGAAGTGATAATGGGGCACTGCGGTCATTGCTAGTCTCTGAGCCAGCTTGTCGGCTTGAGGCCTATTTGGATAGATTTGATGGGACCGCAGCGCTAGTCCTGTTATGGACACGGAGGATTTTTAAGATATTGCTCAGACCAACGCTTGATGATTAAACAGGTTGTTTTAACAGATGTTGTTGTTTGTTATTGATGTTTTTTCTATTTATGATAGATAATGTTTTATATGTTATATTTTTATATTTAAGAATATTTGTTTAAATAAATTAGGCCACTACGGCCTTTTATACTCCAAGCTCGGTGTGGTTTGAGTTATTGGGGTAAAGATGTATGTGGGTTGGTATTAGGGGAAAAAATGACATCTGTATCCGCCAGTCAAGAAGAGCCCGCAGCAACAGCATGTAATGCATAGCGGAGGGCATACATGACTGTGGTAACAGGGGAGTTAATAGTTTAAGGGGTGGGTACTAAAAAGTAACCGAGGGGGAGGTATCAAACAGGGCTTTATAGGTTAACCCCGCCCAGGGGGGAGTAACAGTGGCTGAAGAAAGTTCCCGCCCACCCTCCCCTTGTTTGATATATTAAGGTTGAGTAGATCGGGGTATGGTAAATCAAAAAAAAAAAAAAAAAAAGAGATGGCGGGCGTTGGTCTGGGCAAAAAGAAGGTAGATGGTAAAAGTAAGAGGCTTTTTTTGGGAGCTAGCGTTGATATGGCTCATGATGGTGGTTCCCGGTTAACGGAGGTTAGCCGGGAAGTGATAATGGGGCACTGCGGTCATTGCTAGTCTCTGAGCCAGCTTGTCGGCTTGAGGCCTATTTGGATAGATTTGATGGGACCGCAGCGCTAGTCCTGTTATGGACACGGAGGATTTTTAAGATATTGCTCAGACCAACGCTTGATGATTAAACAGGTTGTTTTAACAGATGTTGTTGTTTGTTATTGATGTTTTTTCTATTTATGATAGATAATGTTTTATATGTTATATTTTTATATTTAAGAATATTTGTTTAAATAAATTAGGCCACTACGGCCTTTTATACTCCAAGCTCGGTGTGGTTTGAGTTATTGGGGTAAAGATGTATGTGGGTTGGTATTAGGGGAAAAAATGACATCTGTATCCGCCAGTCATGAGATCTGAGGTCCTTTTGACTCCAGATCTCATATTTAAGAGGTCCTGTCATGCTTTTTTTCTTTTACATGGGATGTTTACATTCCTTGTAATAGGAATAAAAGTGGCACAATTTTTTTTTAAAAAGGAAAGTGTAAAAAAAAAAAAAAAAAAAAAAGGTAAAATAAATAAGAAAAAAAATACATTTTTAAACGCGCCCCATCCTGCCGATCTTGCGTGCAGAAGCGAACACATACGTGAGTAGTGTCCGCATATGCAAACAGTGTTCATGTGAGATATCGCCGCGATCGGTAGAGCAAGAGCAAAAATTTTAGCCCTAGACCTCCTCTGTAACTCAAACATGCAACCTGCAGAATTTTTTAAACGTGCCTATGGAGATTTTTAGGGGTAAAAGTTTGTCGCCATTCCACGAGCGGGCGCAATTTTGAAGCGTGACATGTTTGGTAACAATTTACTCAGCGTAACATTATCTTTCACAATATAAAAAAATTGGGCTAACTTTACTGTTGTCTTACTTTTTAATTAAAAAATTTCTTAAAAAAGTGCGCTTGTAAAACCGCTGCGCAAATACGGTGTGACAGAAAGTTTTGCAACAACCGCCATTTTATTCTCTAGGGTGTTAGAAAAAAAATGTATAATGTTTGGGGTTCTAAGTAATTTTCTAGCAAAAATAACTGTTTTTAACTTGTAAACAACAAATCTCAGAAAGAGGCTTGGTCCTTCAGTGGTTAAATGAACAAACTGAAGTTAGAAGCTGATTGGCTACCATGCACAACTGCAATAGATTTTGCACTCTCCAGTTTTAGTAAATCAACCCCAGTGTCACTGGGAAGAGGTGACAAGTAACTGCTGGTGGAGTCTGGTGCATGTCACATGGAAACTGCTCAGAAATGCTGCAGGTAGGGAGAGGTGTCATAGGAATTATTATTGTCATATACAGTGCATAAAGTTGAATGAACTATGTCATGGAATTCCAAGAATTAAACTACTGTCTGCGTGGAGAAGTGTTGCTCATTACAGAGGGTGCCGTCTTAGCGCCATACCCGTGTTTTGGCATATGCCTCTGGCCACCTTTAGGGGCATCAGCGCACACTCCTTCCTGTCCCCACTTGAACACCGCCCACAACTACCTGTTATGATCCATCCTACAGTGTAGGTGAGCATTAGTCCTCCTCTATTTACAAAGGGACATTTTGGCATGTCAGTGGTGCTGTATATGGGGAAATAGACCCCTGGGGTACCAGAATATCATATGCAGTCCTAGGAACATATTTACTTATAGGCTTATTCAATTAATAGTATTAAAAGTATAACTTAGAGCATAAAGTAAAAAAATAGTTCAAATTAGAGTATAAATAGTATTAACTAAACACAAAGTTCAGTAGCTCATAACAAGAATTCAGAATTTACTTTATACTAGCCAATTCAGTAACTAATATTAATTGGTGTCTATGGGCACTGCGCTTTTCACTGCTTTTTTCCTTGAACTAGTTATTGAATAAGCCAACTACTGTCAAAATAATGTTTATTGCCTACCAGGGACAGATTTATTTCTAAAATAAAGGATAGTTTGAAGGTAAATGAACCATGCTTTATTGATACTTGGAGTTCCAGAACAATGACAGTGTAACCCTTGGGGTTTCAGTTACATTAATTTAGAATTCAGAGAAAGTTAAGCACCCAAGCCTCCAGATTAACAGTGATTGAGACACTTAGAGAAATAATTAGAAAAATATGCCAAGTGTCACATGTTTATGCTGACGGATCCTATATTTCTATGGAGACACTGCTGCCGGTCACACGGACTCCATACCAGCCAGCCCAGTCTTGCGTGTCCTCTGTTAAAGGGCCCTCCTTCAACAGAGCTGAAGCGGAAGCGGACGCAGGGAGAAGTGCTGGCTTCCAGGGTAGGGGGAATGAGTAAAGCATGGATGGATGCCAGGTAATCACTGGCTGTGTGAACAGTCACGAATACCTGTGGCCTCCAACAGCCTGCCACTGCACTATACAGGCTTGGTGACTTCACCTTTCCGCATACAGCTGTCAATCCCAGCCGCAGGAACCAGTACATTCTTGCCATCTTGCCACTGGGATTCGCTAAACGCCAATGCGAATAGTGCCTTATATCCCTCTACACTAAACAAGCATCACTATATAGGGGGCTAATCAGTTTATAGCTTTACACCTATCAGCATATATCATTCAAAGATTAACTGCTTTATAGTAATCGGATGCCTTAAACCAGTAGTCTCCAAACTGCGGCCCGGTGGCCTGGATGCGGCCCTTTGCTTGATTATATCCAGCCCTTGGTGCACAATTTCATCCACTGACACCAATGATGAGGCATAATACTTCCCAATGACACCAACAGTGGGGCACAGTTCGTCCCAATGACACCAATGATGGGGATAAATTCCTTTCACTGACACCAAAGATGTGGCATTGTTTACTCCCATTGATGCCAGGACATTTTCTACTCCCGATGGTCACGGTCCGGCCCCTCTAAGATCTGAAGGACAGTAAACTGACCCTTTGTTTAGAAAATCTGGAGACCCCTGCCTTAAACAAACAAACCAAAAGGGTGCAAATGCCTAGTGCACTACCGTCATCATTTTAATGAATGTAAAACCAAGGGTCAGGTCACCTGAGACCAGGTGACAGATGCACTCTGTAGGAATTGGAAGTGCACCGCTAGGTAGTGGACCCTAAGACTGACTGCTGCGGATAGTACCCAGGGAGATTCAGGAAGCAGGTCTACTGGATCACTAACACAGATTCCACTGGGAGCTAGAGCATAGATTCCCCAGGGCGTGGAGTCTAAGAGCCAGCGGGTGTTCACCAGAGCCTCTAGTGGTGAGGATGGACTGAGCTGCAGTCTGGCTCCAGGTCGCGGACCCCAGGGTCTCACAGCTCATGCTCACGGTAGACTACAGGAGAAGAGGAAGGAGGCAGCAGGCTGAAACAACAAGGAAAATAAGGGATAAGTCAAATGTCAGGGCGACTAACAGACAAGGATAAAAATAACATGCCAAAGGTCAGGGTCACAAGCAGACATGGAAAGTCGAGGAACAGGCCAAAGTTGGTAACTGGAATCAGACGTAGGAAACACAGCAAGTACACATGAAAGCTAACACACAATGGTTGATCAGCACTGCTGGCTTGCAGTGCACAGATTAATATAGGGTTCCCTGATAGGGCCTGGGGTGGGGCCATGCTTAGAGGAGAGGTTATAAAACCATCCAGGTGTGAGTGGCTGACCTCTTAGTCTGAACACATGAGGAGAAGGTAAGCTGACAGAGAAAGATTACTGCATAACCATGACACCAAGCTAGTGCATGCTGACACGTTTCGAGGGACATGCCCTCTTCTTTTGCTTGAAACGCATCAACAGTAGTTTGATTCATGTAAGGACCCTGAGTGTTTTGTCTTCTGGATCACTGATCTGTTTCCTGGGTTTTGTATGTTTTTATACCTTGGCTTTTGTGGGTATGCACTTACATTCAATAAAATAGTGATGGTAATGCACTAGGCTTTTGTGCCCTTTTGCTTTGTTTGTCTATATCTTTCAAGATTCTCCGATCTCGAGAGTGCAGCATTGGTGGAACGTTTCCATTTTCGCAGAGATCTAATGGTTATCCTCCTATGCCGCGTACACACGGTCGGACTTTTCGGCTACAAAATCCGACGGACACCGACGGACCAAGTCCGGCGGACAATCCGATCGTGTGTGGGCTTCCCCGGACTTTCAGCGGACTTTTCCAGCCACAAATCTGACGGACTTTAGATTTGGAACATGCTTTAAATCTTTACATCGTAACTCCGCTGGACCCAGAAATCCGCTCATCTGTATGCTAGTCCGACAGACAAAAACCGACGCTAGGGCAGCTATTGGCTACTGGCTATCAACTTCCTTATTTTAGTCCGGTGTACGTCATCACGTACGAATCCGTCGGACTTTTGTGTGATCGTATGTAGGCAAGTCAGGTCGTTAGAAAGTCGGTTGAAAGTTCGCCAAAAGTCCGTCGAAAGTCTGTCGAAAAAGTCTGTCGGATGGGCTGTCGGACTTTTGTAGCTGAAAAGTCCGACCGTGCGTACGCGGCATTACAGTATCTGTCCAGCTTCACACGTATCCCTGAGCGCTACGATGTCAAAGTGTTGATTCCAATCTGATGCCTTAGCCGGAGACATACAATACATTTCTAAAGCAACAGTGTGATGTCCAGTTTTTAGAATGTTGGTAATAACTTTGCTAAATACTTTCGTGTTTCCCCCAAAATAAGAAAGGGTTTTATATCAATTTTGACTACAAAAAACACACTAATGCCCTGTGATAGGACCTTGTGTGAATAGGACCTTGTTGTTGGAAATTCCGACCGTGTGTAGGGTCCATCACACATTTTCCATCGGAATTTCCGACACACAAAGTTTAAGAGCAGGCTATAAAATTTTCCGACAACAAAATCCGTTGTCAGAAATTCCGATCATGTGTACACAAATCCGACGCACAAAGTGCCACGCATGCTCAGAATATTAAGAGACGAAAGCTATTGGCTACTGCCCTGTTTATAGTCCCGATGTACGTGTTTTACGTCACCGCGTTCAGAACGATCAGATTTTCCGACAACTTTGTGTGACCATGTGTATGCAAGACAAGCTTGAGCCAACATCCGTCAAAAAAAATCCATGGATTTTGTTGTCGAAATGTCAGATCAATGTCCGACTGTGTGTACAGGGCATTAGGCTTATTTTTAGAGGATGTCTTATTTATTTACGTTATGTACAAAAAGTTTCTCCCCCTGTCAGCTCAGGAGTCAGCATTGTGAAATTCTGTAATCCCAAAAATAAATCTTAGTTTAAGTCCTTGTAAATCATGTACGTTCACGTTCTGTAAAAAGATTATGTGCAGTGGGTCTCCTTGCGTAACTTTATTGTGGAAAATACCTTATTTACAGCGCCGCTGGGCGCTTCATGACCCGCTGGAGCTCTTCTTCCCTGCTCCGAATACTGCAAAGGGAGAGGCCGAGATCCCCGCTGACGTCGGCCTACTCTGAGCACTGCAGAGGGATGGACTGCTGACATCAGCCGGGATGAGAAGAGAGGAGCTCTGGAGGGTCATGTGACACAAAACTAGGCAGCCTAGAAGTCTGGCAGAGATTCCATATCCCAAAAACACTTACTCTGCGACATCGGCATCAGATCACTGTGTTCATGCCTGTCAGAACGATGGTCTGCCTTGTTTACATCAGCAGACCGCCGTTCTACCTCTCTGGGGAGCGATCGCGGGTGACCTGCTGATTGGATCCCCCTCTGGCCAATCAGCGTGCGTGCATGCCTCCAGCGGCACGTACACGCCCCTCCAGTAGCTATTGCATGAAACAACATACAGGTACATTGTTTCACGCAATAAAGCCGACCTGCCACAGTATTTGTTTTGTGGCTGGTTGTCAAGTGGTTAATTGTTGCGTTTTCAGATAATTTGTTATTTATGTATGTATATACAGTATCTCACAAACGCGAGTACACCCCTCACATTTTTGTAAATCTTTTATTAGATCTTTTCAAGTGACAACACTGAAGAAATTACACTTTGCTACAATGTAAAGTAGTGAGTGTACAGCTTGTATAACAGTGTAAATTTTCTGTCCCCTTAAAATAACTCAACACACAGCCATTAATGTCTAAACCGCTGGCAACAAAAGTGAGTACACCCCTAAGTGATAATGTTTAAATTGGGCCCAATTAGCCATTTTCCCTCCCCGGTGTCATGTGACTCGTTAGTGTTACAAGGTCTCAGGTGTGAATGGGGAGCAGGTGTGTTAAATTTGGTGTTATCGCTCTCATTCTCTCATACTGGTCACTGGAAGTTCAACATGGCACCTCATGGCAAAGAACTCTCTGAGGACTTAAAAAAAAAAAGAATTGTTTCTCTACTTAAAGATGGCCTAGGCTATAAGAAGATTGTCTTGGTTCTTTTTTCGTCCTCGCTCCAGACGCCTTTTAAAGTTAATTTTTATTTATTTTTTTCTCTTCTCCATCCATCCATCCATCCATCCTGTCGGGTTCAGCCTCTCCCGATTCAGAAGACCCCCCTCCCATATAGGCTGTAAATCTCCTGAGGAGCACCAATCAATGCTACGCAGACACAGATTCATACATCAGTACTGTAGTACTAGAAACTTCGCTCTCAGAACTTTATCTTCGGACGGGAAAGACCTGGGAAACATCACGTGACCTCTGAAGAGCAATGATTAAATAGGTGGGATTTGTCCAGGACGTATCCGGAAAGGTTCCCCAAAGGCCCAGGCTGGGTTTATAGCCACCTGTGTAGTTGGCTTGCTATCTGGTAAGCATTCCATCCTACAGGAATTGTGTTACCTGAATTTCTACTATCAACCACCGAATATTGAATATTATAAAAGAAAAAAAAAATTGGGGGGGCGTGGCTAGCTGGCGCTGAAGATGGCCGCCTGAATACACAGCTCCTCAGCAAGGGAGAACACCGGAGCGCATAGGACCCAACAGACTCCAAGGAATCACCCCAAACACGCCACACAGCTTCCCCAGGTGCCGACCGACGATGTCACGCAAGCGGATGGGCGATCACGGCATCAGAAAGCTCACCAACTTCATGTTCCCTCAGGACAAGGTCAGTGTGATCCAAGATGGCGCCGGCGGCCTGACGGAGCAAAGGGAGGCATACACTGACCTCCCAGACGCCATCCTCACAGAAATGGGCACTGCTCCACTGCCCTTATCCCCCACACAAGACCCAGGCTCTGACCCTCTTACCTCCAGCCCAGCCAAAGCTCGGATGCGGATGGATGCACCGCACCAGCAGCCTCCTCCTGCTGTGATGATAACACAGGCCCAGGCCTTCACTCCATTCATATCCAATCAGGCCCTGCATAATTCTATGGCATCTTTCCCCACATCTGGTCTCCCAGTTATTGACACCACTCTCAAAGAGATGCTCATGTCCCTACAAACCTCTCTGATGACGGATCTGACATCCATGTTCACAAAAATCTCCACAGACATGCACTCTATGGGAAATAGAATATCTACCATAGAGCAGGGCATGACAGACTGCTCCACCACAGTTAATGACATAATTGACGCAGTGGATGAAATTAAAGGGGAACAAGACTGAGTCCGGGCCAAACTGGCCGATTTGGAAGACCGTTCGCGACGTAATAACGTCAAGTTGAGGGGGGTCCCTGAAACAGTTCCCCCGGGAGATCTTCCGAAATACGCCAAAGATCTCATACATACTATCATACCTGATGCAGCTCCCAGAGATATTATCATTGACAGAATCCATAGGATTGCAAAACCCTCACACCTAGCAGCATCAGTCCCAAGAGATGTTCTCATGAGAATCCATTTTTTTCATATCAAGGAAAAGATGATGTCAGAAGCCAGATCCAAAGGTCCACTACCCAGACCATATGACGGAATCCAGATCTTCCCTGACCTGTCCAAATACATGCTACAACAGAGAAGAAAGTTGAACCCCATCACCAAAGGCCTGTTTAACCACAAAATTCAGTACAAATGGCGATATCCCGCGACTTTGCTTATCGCAAAAAATGGCACCACTCATGTTGTCAGCGACCTCATGAAAGGACTGCGTCTACTCCATGATTGGGGTATCATTCTTGAACCCCCAGTAGAAGGACTATCACCTCTGCCGCAACGCACACCCCCATACAGGTGCACCAACCAGGCCTCAAAAGCGCACCAACCCCAAATTAATGCCTGAACCTGTCGGGTCACAACCACCACCACACTTCTCCCTTGCTACCTTGTATGAATCTTTTTCTTCGGTTCCATTACCTACAAACTGGTTTCCCCCACTTGCGGCATAGCTATACGTAGCTTCTTGTTACCCACGCCGCCACAATTTTTGTACCACCAATTTTTGTACCACTCATTTATAGCATACCAGAAGATCTGCTACAGTTTTTTTTTTAGTTTCTTTTTTGATTGTTGTCTTGAGGTATCAATCTCACATTTTTATCGTCTGGCCTGCTGACTTGTTGTTTTCCCCCCAGCCATCTTCCACGGCCTCAACTCCAGGACATCTACTCCACGACGACGCGCAACAGGATCTCTCCCTCCCCCGTAGCGGGAACACCCACACTCACATCCTTGAATCAACTAACTGTAAGTGCTATTCATTTCTCTGCATCTCCACCACTCTCTACAAGATACCATGCCATGCAACATTTTGTCCCTCAATGCCAAGGGTCTCAACCATCCGGCAAAGCGCCACTCGCTATGGCACACAGCAGTCAAACTGAACAGCGACATCTTATGTGTCCAAGAAACACATTTGCTTCCCACAGCTACGGCTCTCTGCTCCAATAGTAAATATCCCCAAATCTTTCACGCCACATACAACTCCAAGAAACGGGGAGTCCTCATTGCCATAAAAAATGGTCTAGACTTCCATCTGATACAGGAAATCCCTGACCCCAATGGCCGTCATATAATTTTAATATTCACCCTCAACAAGGTCACCTACACCTTGATGAATATATATGCCCCCAACACCCGCCAGATGTGTTACCTTAGAAGAGCTTTCCTCAAAGCACGACAAGGACACTTGATCATTTGTGGAGACTTCAACATGGTCGCAGACATACACATGGACTCTACTTCAGCTGCAAAAATAAGAGAGTCTCCCCTGGGGCAATTCCTCACGTCACAGGATGTCTTTGACGTGTGGAGGTGCCACCATGGGTCTGAAAAGGACTATACTTATTTTTCTCCTCATCACAAATCGTATTCCAGGATTGATATGTTCCTCACGGACAAGTGGCTACTACAAAACATTGGTGCATCTGTAATCCACACCGTGACGTGGTCGGACCATGCTCCAATCACCATCTCCATCAACGACACTGCACCCCAGCGGAATACGTTCCTATGGCGTGCGAACAATTACATTCTGCAACACCCAACCTACTCCCAAGATATCAAAAAACAACTGCAGGAATATTTTGATTTAAACAAGGGTTCGGTGGGGGACCCCGTCACGGTGTGGAACGCACACAAAGCGGTTCTAAGAGGTACGATTATGAAATTAAGTGCAATATGCAAGAGAAAGAGGACGCAGCAAATAGACGCCCTTACATCCCAAATTGCAACTCTTGAATCCCAACACAAGACCAAACCAAACCCGACACTTCTAGCCCAGCTACTGACCCTTAGACGCGACCTACGCTCCCTACTTCTATATTCCTACGAACAACTCCAACGCAAACTCAAAGCCAACATTTACTCCACGTCCAACAAAGCGGGCAAGAGATTGGACAAGCGCATCAAGGGACTTAAAATCAAGTCCAGAATAACCCACTTATTCCACCCCCGCTCTAATGTTAAACTGACTAACCCCCAAGACATAGCGAATGCATTTAGCGAATATTATAGTAACTTGTACAACATCAAACATGACCCCGACACCTACCAACCGTCATCTGCTGACATTATAGTGAGGCCCGGAATGAAACTGACTAGAAGGAGGGGTAGTGGAGGGCCGGGCATGACAGTGTGTCTAATGGAGACACTGAAAGGGTTAAAAGAGCAGGAAAAGGTTTATGGGAGAAAGGGGAGGCCCAAAAGTTAAGTTGGTAGCAAAGGGGGAGTGGTGATATTTAAGGGGGGGGAGGAGTAGAGAGGTCAGTGTGAGAGAAAAAGTTTAACAGAGGAGGCAGTTTTTTCACTACTGCTCCTCCATAATGGCCGCCATAGAAGAAATTTTGGAGAAGCTAAGAAGGGCGGCAGCACAGAAAGGACCGGAATGGCTGAGACAGCAAGTAGGGGACATTGGAGGAGAAGAACCGTGCGGATCGGCGGCGGGTGAGGTGTCCGGCCGCGCGCGGAGGTCTCGGCCTCCGGCGCGTTTTTCACCAGGGCCTGCACCAGGCCCGTTCGGAGGATGGGAAGCCCGGGGGATGTGTGGTCGGCCCCCCCGGTGAAGCTGAGACAGGAAAAAGCAGCCCCTGCACGGTCTACACGCCGCCGGCCGAATTCGGGGGGCGGGGCCACGGGCCGTTATGGCGCCGGTTCCCTGCCTGGGGAGCGCAGCAGAAGGGACAGTCCGTCCATGTCGCACAGAGGACATCCAGAGGGGTCGTGGAGAGGATCGGGCAGCCGAGCAGAGCCCTGGGAGAGGGCCCCAGTCAGTTGGTGCGGAATCGGAGTGGGCGGAGCCTAACGGAGGAGCGTGTGGCCGGAGGAAGTGGCGAAAACGGACGGGAGAAGAGCAGCAGCATGAATACCGAGCAGGGAGGAGGAAAGAACAAGACTGTCGGAAGACAAGCGGACAGGTCAGGTCAGCGACGCCTGTCTGTCAGCAGCAATGCTTCTAGAGGAAGGATGGCCCCACCGCTATCCCACACCACGGCCTCGGGGGCTTCACCACCCAGGGGGCTTACCAGTCAAGAGAGTGGAGAGCGGGATGACCGGTCGGAAGGGGAGCTGTCGGACGAAGAGGAGCCGGAAGTGCCAGCGAGGGCGAACACCGTGACGGCTGTGGGGAGTGTGCCTGGTCAGCCTGGTAAGTCGATCTCGTCAGTATTGTTGTCTGGTGCAGTTCAGGATTTATTAGGGGGGGTTACAGGGGGTACGGTAGCACAAGGGGATCGGGGGACGCAGTCGGGGGGGGATCGGCCGGAACGGCAGCTGGCGGGGATCACTCCTGCCAGTGCGGGGTCCGGCCAGCAACTGACAGAATTTTTGCAGGGCCTGCGGACCCTAATGGGGAGATTGGAAGGGGGTCACGGGCAACCTCCCCAGGTGGCCCCATGGACAGCACCAGTGATGGAGTCCGGGGGGGGGAGCAATGGGGCTGAGAGGGTAGGAGTGCCCCCGGTAATATCGCCTCCTGGACAATCTGGGGTGGGAGGTCAGGTGGTTGAGGCAGTGAAAGCAGGGTCCACGGCGCAGGCGGAAAGGTCCGACGTGGTCAGGTTGGCGGATGCTGCGAGGTGCGAGGTTTACGTCTGCTTCGAGGGCCCCTTAGGAGCACATCTGAAGCAGGAGGTTAGGGAAAAAATTCAAAAGGGTGAGTATGTGGAAATTTTTTCTCTGCTGCCATTGGAAAAATTTAATTTGCACAGGGTAAAACCAGATTCTTCCAAGAAAGAGGATGAGGAAAAAAGGAGGTACCGGCTGATACCACGTACATTTGTGAACTGGCTGCAGGCGTTTGCCATTATGGCGAGCGTAATTGGCGAGAAGAGCCCCGAGCATTGCTCGGCGTTATTCTGTTACATGGACGCTATTGGAGAAGCACATAGGGTATATGGGGGTTCTGCTTGGCTGAGATATGACGAGCAGTTCAGACAGCGGATGGCGGTTCGCCCGTCCCTGCGTTGGGACCATAAGGATATTAGCTTATGGATGAGGCTTATGTCATCGGCGAAGGCCCCGTCTCAGCCGTTTCATGGGGGGGCCGGGGGGGCGAATTCCTCAGGACCCTCGGCCGGAAAGAAGTGGGGTGTGTGCTGGCAGTATAACGAAGGCGCCTGTAAATTTGGGGGGACCTGTAAGTTCAGACACGAGTGCTCGGGGTGTGGGGGAGCCCACCCGTTGTCGAGATGTTTTAAACGGGGAAAGCATGCCAGTGACGCTGCGCAAAAGAGGGAGGACGCCGGTGAGAGTGGAAAGAATGCTCCCCTTTCTCGGTAAGTATCCAGATCAGGGAGCGGCTCGGTTTTTGGAGTTGGGTTTTACGGAGGGATTTAGGATTCCGTGCTCATTGGAGATTGTTCCTCCTACGGCACGGAATCTCAAATCAGCAGTACAGCATCCAGAGATAGTTGGGGAAAAATTTCAGAAAGAAGTGGCGTTAGGACGCATGGGAGGGCCGTTCGCCTACAAACCTTGGCCGGACTTAGTGGTCTCACCTTTGGGGGTGGTGCCCAAGAAGGAACATAACAAGTTCCGATTGATACACCACTTATCTTTCCCAAAAGGAGGTTCCGTCAATGATTTCATTGACCCGGAAGAGTGTACAGTGTCTTATACTTCATTTGATGCGGCGGTTAAGTGGGTGAGGCGCTACGGCCAGGGGGCTCTTATGGCAAAAGCTGACGTAGAATCGGCTTTTCGTTTGTTGCCGGTACATCCGGAGAGTTTTCGGCTGTTGGGATGTCACTGGCAAGAACAGTTTTACGTTGACAAATGTTTGCCCATGGGTTGTTCTATATCCTGTGCCATGTTTGAGGCGTTCAGCTCCTTTTTAGAATGGGTGGTTAGGGATGTCGCTGGCCTAGACTCAGTAATACACTATTTGGACGATTTTCTGTGTATAGGCCCCCCTGCCTCCGCTGTGTGTGCGATTTTGCTTTCCACGTTGCAGCACATCGCGGGCAGGTTTGGAGTGCCTTTGGCGGCGGAAAAGACCGAAGGCCCCACGACAGAAATTAGTTTTTTAGGCATAGTTATAGATTCGATAGCTATGGAATGCCGATTGCCCAGGGGTAAGTTATTGGAACTGCAGAAGGAAATTCGGGATATCCACGGGTTGAAGAAGGTGCAACTGAGAGCTCTTCAGTCGTTGTTGGGTAAGTTGAATTTCGCTTGCAGAATTATCCCAATGGGGAGGGTTTTTTGCCGACGGTTGTCGGCGGCTACAGCAGGAGTAAAACGGCCAACTCATTTCATTCGATTAAAGAGGGAACATAGGGACGATTTGAAAGTTTGGTATAATTTCTTAACTTCATACAACGGGAGGGCGGTGTGGATGTCTGGACCGGTGAGCAATTTCGATGTGGAATTGGTTACCGATGCAGCGGGCTCAACAGGTTTTGGGGCTTATTTTCAGGGGAGATGGAGTGCGGAGCCCTGGCCACAGTCGTGGGAGAGGGCTGGGTTCCTCGGCAATCTGGTCCTGCTGGAATTGTTTTCAGTGGTGTTAGCATTGGAGTTATGGGGTGAGGCATGCAGAAATTTGAAGCTGAGGATCAACTGCGACAACATGGGTGTAGTGCAGGTGGTTAACCGCATGTCAGCGTCTTCGCAGCCGGTCATTCGGCTGTTGCGACAGCTGGTGTTTAGGTGTTTGAGTCTGAACATTTTTATCTATGCGGTTCACATTCCAGGGGTGGATAATGCACTGGCTGACTCCTTGTCTCGTTTTCAGTGGGACAAGTTCAGGGAGCTGGCGCCGGAGGCAGACAAGGAAGGAGTTCCTTGCCCGGTTTGGATGTGGGAGTTGCCTTTGGAGTCGCCGCGGGATGGATCAGGCAGTCAGTAAGTGATTCCACTTGGACGGCCTACAGCAAGGTATGGAAGGAGTGGTCGATGCTGGTGCAGGAGGCTGGTGTGGGGATGGGGGCGTCAGACGGCAGGTTACTGGTGTTGTATTTAGTAGCCAGGAATATGGAAAAGGGGTGTGCAGCGTCTTCAATTGACCGAAAATTGGCAGGATTGTCCTTTTTGTTTAAATTAATGGGGGGTGAGGATTGGTCCAAGGATTTTTGGGTTCGACAGGCTTTAAAAGGCTATAGGAAGCAATATAAAAAACGAGATGCGAGACGGCCGGTCACTTTTTCGAACCTGGTTTCCATATGTGACATGTTGAGGTTTATCTGTTTGTCGCATTATGAAATCAGATTGTTCACGGCAGCGTTCTCACTGGCTTTTTATGGGGCTTTTCGTGTAGGGGAATTGGTCAGCCCGTCAAAACAGGTTGGGGGCGGGTTGTTGGATCAAGATGTACGATTGAAGGCGGATAGGGTATGCCTACGTTTGAGGAGGTCCAAAACTGACCAGCAAGGTAAAGGGGTGGAGGTGTCCCTGTTTGAGTTGCCCGGGTCCAAGGTATGCCCAGTTGAGGCGGTAAGGGCATTTAGGTCATGCAGGTGTAAGGGGGAGGGGCCGTTCCTAAAGCATGAGGATGGGTCTTATCTGTCTCGTTTTCAATTTATAACGATCTTTCGAAAATGTTTAACAAAGGCGGGTTTAGTGGGGTCGGACTATGCTTCACATTCCTTCCGCATAGGGGCAGCTACAGAAGCCGCCAGATGCGGGTTGGATGAGGCGGCGGTGCGCAGACTCGGGAGGTGGGAGTCTAGGAGATTTCGGTCTTATGTAAGACCTAATTTGGTGATGGAATAAATTAATGCATATTAGCATACGGTTGTTTCAAGGGGTGGGTGTTACCTTTGTAGTTGGTTTAGTGAGTCAGTTTTAGAATCAGTGGGTGCCGCTATCTTGTGTCTTGTTTGCATTACAGATGGAAACCCTGTGCGCCTTGTTTGGATCGTGGGTCACTCCTATGTTTGCTGGGGGGCCAGGAGAGGTGACGTGCGTCCGGACGGCAGACAGCTGGGGATTTCCAGAAAGGAGGCGTATATACGCTGGTTGGGTAGACCAGGAATGCTATGGGGTAGAGTTTTGGGAGAAGTGGAGAGTAGGGATGAGCTTCGTGTTCGAGTCGAACCCATGTTCGACTCGA
Source organism: Lithobates septentrionalis (assembly GCA_037952835.1). Taxonomy (NCBI): domain Eukaryota; kingdom Metazoa; phylum Chordata; class Amphibia; order Anura; family Ranidae; genus Lithobates; species Lithobates septentrionalis. The sequence continues at coordinate 4,804,735 of JBBDGP010001212.1, forward strand.
ACATCGGCTGTTCGGTCGTTCGCCGAATTGCGAACGATATGGGCCGTTCGCGCCAAATTCGTGTGGCGCGTCACGGCCCATAATTCACTGCGGCATCGCAGTGCATTGCTGGCTGATTATTGGCCAAGCATGCACTATGACCCGCATGCTTGGCCAATCACAGCGCCGTCAGTAGAGAGAGCTGTAATTGGCCAAAGCCAGGGTGGCTTTGGCTAATTATGGCTCAGGGGATTTAGTACACACCCCACACTATATAAGGCCGCCTGCACGGCGGCCCTGTGTAGTGTGTGTTCCGGTGTGCTGAGAGATAGAGAGAGAGAGAGACAGTGTCATTTGATTTGAGTTAGATAGATTAGGCAGAACAGTCAGTCAGTTAGCTGCACTTACAGTGTATTGTGTATATATATGCATCCCAGGTGTTGCATATATATATATACACTGTATTCAGTTTAGCTAGATCCGTTCCTGTTATCTTCTATCTAGACTATTTACATTTAATGCAGTGCGTCCTGCTCACAGTGTTCAGCTAGATCCGTTCCTGCTATTTACATTTAGTGCAGTGCGTCCTGCTCACAGTGTTCAGCTAGATCCGTTCCTGCTATTTACATTTAGTGCAGTGCGTCCTGCTCACAGTGTTCAGCTAGATCCGTTCCTGCTATTTACATTCAGTGCAGTGCGTCCTGCTCACAGTGTTCAGCTAGATCCGTTCCTGGTATTTACATTTAGTGCAGTGCGTCCTGCTCACAGTGTTCAGCTAGATCCGTTCCTGCTATTTACATTCAGTGCAGTGCGTCCTGCTCACAGTGTTCAGCTAGATCCGTTCCTGGTATTTACATTTAGTGCAGTGCGTCCTGCTCACAGTGTTCAGCTAGATCCGTTCCTGCTATTTACATTCAGTGCAGTGCGTCCTGCTCACAGTGTTCAGCTAGATCCGTTCCTGCTATTTACATTCAGTGCAGTGCGTCCTGCTCACAGTGTTCAGCTAGATCCGTTCCTGCTATATACATTTAGTGCAGTACGTCCTGCTCACAGTGTTCAGCTAGATCCGTTCCTGTTATCTTCCTACTGACAGGCAGGCTTGTCTGGTTACAGTATATATAGCTACCTTAAGAAAATTACAGGTGTTCTATTTGATCCTATTAGTACCACGGTCAGGCAGCTAGACTATTTACATTTAGTGCAGTGCGTCCTGCTCACAGTGTTCAGCTAGATCCGTTCCTGTTATCTTCCTACTGACAGGCAGGCTTGTCTGGTTACAGTATATAAAGCTACCTGAAGAAAATTACAGGTGTTCTATTTGATCCTATTAGTACCACGGTCAGGCAGCTAGACTATTTACATTTAGTACAGTGTGTCCTGCTCACAGTGTTCAGCTAGATCCGTTCCTGTTATCTTCCTACTGACAGGCAGGCTTGTCTGGTTACAGTATATAAAGCTACCTGAAGAAAATTACAGGTGTTCTATTTGATCCTATTAGTACCACGGTCAGGCAGCTAGACTATTTACATTTAGTACAGTGTGTCCTGCTCACAGTGTTCAGCTAGATCCGTTCCTGTTATCTTCCTACTGACAGGCAGGCTTGTCTGGTTACAGTATATATAGCTACCTTAAGAAAATTACAGGTGTTCTTTTTGATCCTATTAGTACCACGGTCAGGCAGCTAGACTATTTACATTTAGTACAGTGTGTCCTGCTCACAGTGTTCAGCTAGATCCGTTCCTGTTATCTTCCTACTGACAGGCAGGCTTGTCTGGTTACAGTATATATAGCTACCTTAAGAAAATTACAGGTGTTCTTTTTGATCCTATTAGTACCACGGTCAGGCAGCTAGACTATTTACATTTAGTACAGTGTGTCCTGCTCACAGTGTTCAGCTAGATCCGTTCCTGTTATCTTCCTACTGACAGGCAGGCTTGTCTGGTTACAGTATATATAGCTACCTTAAGAAAATTACAGGTGTTCTTTTTGATCCTATTAGTACCACGGTCAGGCAGCTAGACTATTTACATTTAGTACAGTGTGTCCTGCTCACAGTGTTCAGCTAGATCCGTTCCTGTTATCTTCCTACTGACAGGCAGGCTTGTCTGGTTACAGTATATATAGCTACCTTAAGAAAATTACAGGTGTTCTTTTTGATCCTATTAGTACCACGGTCAGGCAGCTAGACTATTTACATTTAGTACAGTGTGTCCTGCTCACAGTGTTCAGCTAGATCCGTTCCTGTTATCTTCCTACTGACAGGCAGGCTTGTCTGGTTACAGTATATATAGCTACCTTAAGAAAATTACAGGTGTTCTTTTTGATCCTATTAGTACCACGGTCAGGCAGCTAGACTATTTACATTTAGTACAGTGTGTCCTGCTCACAGTGTTCAGCTAGATCCGTTCCTGTTATCTTCCTACTGACAGGCAGGCTTGTCTGGTTACAGTATATATAGCTACCTTAAGAAAATTACAGGTGTTCTTTTTGATCCTATTAGTACCACGGTCAGGCAGCTAGACTATTTACATTTATTACAGTGTGTCCTGCTCACAGTGTTCAGCTAGATCCGTTCCTGTTATCTTCCTACTGACAGGCAGGCTTGTCTGGTTACAGTATATATAGCTACCTTAAGAAAATTACAGGTGTTCTTTTTGATCCTATTAGTACCACGGTCAGGCAGCTAGACTATTTACATTTAGTACAGTGTGTCCTGCTCACAGTGTTCAGCTAGATCCGTTCCTGTTATCTTCCTACTGACAGGCAGGCTTGTCTGGTTACAGTATATAAAGCTACCTGAAGAAAATTACAGGTGTTCTATTTGATCCTATTAGTACCACGGTCAGGCAGCTAGACTATTTACATTTAGTGCAGTGCGTCCTGCTCACAGTATTCAGCTAGATCCGTTCCTGTTATCTTCCTACTGACAGGCAGGCTTGTCTGGTTACAGTATATAAAGCTACCTGAAGAAAATTACAGGTGTTCTATCCCAGCTTAGTGCAGCTACAGGCCATTAGTATGTCTGGAAGGCCAAGAAGGAGAGGCAGACAGTCACAAGCCAATAAGAGAGGGCAAGCAGGCTCTGTGTCTAGTGCTGGTCGTGGAGACGGTGCATCCTCATCAGCACGTGGCCATGGGACACGCTTGGCCTTTTTTTCGGCAGCTGGCCGTGTTGAGCCGCAACATGCGGAAAACTTGGTCGAGTGGATGACCAAGCCGTCCTCATCCTCCTCATCCTCTCTCACCCATGCCCAGGGTGCTTTGTCTGGCAAAGCAGCGGCCTCTTCCCTCAGCTCAATGTCATCAGTGACTCCTTCCCTAGCTCCACCATGTCCTCATGAGGATTCCCTCGAACTGTTTGACCACAGTGTTGGGTACATGCTCCAGGAGGATGCCCAGCGTTTGGAAGGCTCTGATGATGATACTGAGCTCGATGAAGGCAGTAACATGAGCACGGACAGAGGGTGTGCCCAAGAAGGACAGCAATCTGGCAGTCATGCTCCCCCTGCTGCAGCATACTGCCAGGTTTGCTCCAGTGATGAGGAGGGAGGGGATGATGAGGTCACTGACTCAACGTGGGTGCCTGATAGGAGAGAGGAGGAGGAGGAGGAGGAGGCGGCACATCACCAACGAGGCAGGATGCCCTCCAGGGGCCAGCCTAAGGGCAGCACATTGACTGCATCACACCCCAAAGCTCCACATGTGCAGGGCGCTGCAGTCTCTGCGCGTTATTCAAAAAGTTCTTTGGTGTGGGCCTTTTTTGAGACGAGTGCATCAGATCGCACCGCTGCTATTTGCAACATATGTCTCAAGCGTATCTCGCGTGGCCAAAACATCTCCCGCTTGGGTACCACATGCTTGACCAGACATATGTTGACCTGCCATGCAGTTCGTTGGCAAGCGTATCTAAAAGACCCACACCAAAGAACAAAGAGGATCTCTCCTTGCTCCTCATCAGCTGAGATTTCCAACCCCACTAGACCTTCAGTCCTCTCTGAGACCTGCAGTGAGAGGAATGAAGGTGTAGAATTAGGTGTGTCACAGCCAAGTACTTGTGGGCAATCTGCTTTTGGTACACCGACGCCAGATTGTACCAGGCAAATTTCCCTGCCCCAGCTGCTGCACCGCCGAAAGAAGTTTGCTCCCAGCCATCCACATGCCCAGCGGTTGAATGCTAGCTTGGCAAAATTGCTAGCACTTCAACTGCTGCCTTTTCAGTTGGTAGACTCTGCCCCCTTCCGTGAGTTTGTGGAATGTGCGGTTCCTCAGTGGCAGGTACCCAAACGCCACTTTTTCTCACGGAAGGCGATTCCAGCTCTCTACCGGCATGTGGAAGGCAATGTCCATGCCTCGCTGGACAGGGCGGTCAGCGGTAAGGTGCATATTACCGCTGACTCATGGTCCAGCAGGCATGGACAGGGACGTTACTTAAGTTTCACGGCGCATTGGGTGACTCTGCTGGCAGCTGGGAAGGATGCAGGACAAGGTGCAGTAGTGTTGGAGGTTGTTCCGCCACCACGCCTCCAAAATGCTGATTGTGACACACCTCTCTCCTCCACCCCCTCCTCTTCTTCTTCCTCCATGGCCTCTTCCTCGGAACCAGCGGTGCTCCGTAGGCGTTCAAGGGGCTACGCAAGTACGCAGGCCAAAAGATGCCATGCGGTGCTTGAGCTGGTGTGCTTGGGGGACAGGAGCCACACTGGGGCAGAGGTTCTGTCAGCTCTGCAGGGGCAGGTTCAGAGGTGGTTGACGCCACGCCAACTTAAGGCAGGAATGGTGGTTTGCGACAATGGCACCAACCTCCTCTCTGCCCTCCGACAGGGACAACTGACCCATGTGCCCTGTTTGGCTCACGTCCTTAACTTGGTGGTGCAGCGGTTCTTGGGCAGGTACCCGGGCTTACAGGATGTCCTGAGGCAGGCCAGGAAAGTCTGTGTGCATTTCCGCCGGTCATATAATGCCAGTGCTCGGCTGACGGACCTCCAAAAGGAGTTTAACCTGCCCAAGAACCGCCTAATCTGTGACATGCCCACCAGGTGGAACTCGACATTGGCCATGCTGCAGCGGCTGCACACGCAGCAGAGGGCCATAAATGAGTACCTGTGCGACTATGGCACCAGGACAGGGTCAGGGGACCTTGGTTTTTTTTCCCCACGCCAGTGGGCCATGATCAGGGATGCATGCACTGTCCTGTCACCATTCGAGGAGGCCACGAGGATGGTGAGCACTGACAGTGCATGCATCAGTGACACTGTCCCCCTTGTCCACCTGTTGGAGCACACGCTGCGTGGAATAATGGACAGGGCACTTGAGGCAGAACAGAGGCAGGAAGAGGAGGACTTCCTTAGCTCTCAAGGCCCCCTTTATCCAGACAGTGTTCCTGCGTGCCCGCCGATCACACAGGAAGAGGACGAGGAGGAGGAGGAGGAGGAAGATTGTGTCAGTATGGAGGTGGAGCCTGGCACTCAGCATCAGCAGTCTTTAAGGGATCAGTCCCAAGGAACACATGGACTTGTACGTGGCTGGGAGGAGGTGGCTGCGGACGTTGTTGTCCTTAGTGACCCAGAGGACTCCGGACCGAATGCCTCAGCAAACCTACGCTGCATGGCCTCCCTGATCCTGCAAAGCCTGCGTAAGGATCCTCGTATTCGTGGTATCAAGGAGAAGGACCAATACTGGCTGGCAACCCTCCTTGATCCACGTTACAAGGGTAAGGTTGCGGACCTTATCTTGCCATCGCAGAGGGAGCAGAGGATGAAACATCTTCGGGAGGCCTTGCAGAAAGGTCTGTGCAACGCGTTCCCAGAGACTGGGAGGTTACAAACTCCTGTTTCTGGACAACGTGTTGCTGAGGCTTCGGTCAGTCAAAGAAGGAGCGGTGGAGAAGGTGGCCGTCTGACCGATGCGTTCAGACAATTTTTTGGTCCGCAGCCCCAAGGTATGATCGGTTCCAGCAACCATCGCCAGCGTCTGTTTTACATGGTGCAGGAATACCTAGGGGCAAGATCAGACTTGGACACCTTTCCCACCGAAAATCCTCTGGGTTACTGGGTCTTGAGGATGGATCACTGGCCAGAGCTTGCACAGTATGCAATTGAGCTACTGGCCTGTCCTGCATCCAGCGTTCTTTCGGAACGCACATTCAGTGCTGCTGGAGGCGTGGTAACCGATCACAGGGTGCGTCTGTCCACCGACTCGGTCGATCGGCTGACCTTCATAAAAATGAATCAGTCTTGGATCACCACCAGCTACCAAGCACCTGATGCAGATGTAACCGAATAATTTTTTTTGAAATCTCAGATCCCTTCAAAGACTGCCTATGCTGATGCTGAGTGACTATCCCTGAGTAATTATCCTCTTCCTCCTCAATCATCACGCTGATAGCTTGTAAGAACATTTTTGGTTCTGGGCGCCACCACCAGTGCCTAAGGCACAATTTTTCAGCCCCTGTTTAACAGGGGCGTGTAATTACAATTTTTGATGTAATACTTTGCAGCAGGGCTCGTTCCTGCATTCCAACTAGAGTGTCTGTGAGGGGTTGCAGTGTTGTGGCACCAGCACCAGTGCCTAAGGCCCAATTTTTCTGCCCCTGTCTAACAGGGGCGTGTAATTACAATTTTTGATGTAATACTTTGCAGCAGGGCTCGTTCCTGCATTCCAACTAGAGTGTCTGTGAGGGGTTGCAGTGTTGTGGCACCAGCACCAGTGCCTAAGGCCCAATTTTTCTGCCCCTGTCTAACAGGGGCGTGTAATTACAATTTTTGATGCAATACTTTGCAGCAGGGCTCGTTCCTGCGTTCCAACTAGAGTGTCTGTGAGGGGTTGCAGTGTTGTGGCACCAGCACCAGTGCCTAAGGCCTAATTTTTCAGCTCCTGTTCAACAGGGGCATGTAATTACAATTCTTGATCTAATATTTCACAGCAGGGCCCTGTGAGGGCTTACAGTGTTGTGGCCACAGCAACACCTAAGGCCCAAATTTCTGCTGAGTATATAGGGCAGGACCCTACTTTCAAACATCTAACTTACAAACGACTCCTACTTGCAAACGGAAGGAGACAACAGGAAGTGAGATGAAATCTACCCCTAGGAAGGGAAATTCTCTCCTGTAAGAGTTAATATGGGAGAACAATTTCTCCTTTCCACTGATGCTTTCCAATCCTTGTTCCACAAAAAAACCCAAATTTTCAAAAAACATTTTTCATTGGGACAAAAAAGTGAGGTGAAATCTTCTGAAGAGGAGGAAAGACGCAAAACAAATGTCACAGGGGTGATAACCCTTCCCTATGTTTTCCAAAAAGCTTAGAAAAGATTTTTTGGCTGGAGCTAAACAAGTTAAAAATGTTCAAAATTACAAACAGATTCTACTTAACAACAAACCTACAGTCCCTGTCTTGTTTGCACCGCCTGTATACTGCTGTTCAGAGTATATAGGGACCTTTCCTTATTTTAATTTGGGTGCGGGGTTCCCCTTAATATCCATACAAGACCCAAAGGGCCTGGTAATGGCAACCCTTCTTGATCCACCGTTTGTCTCACTGATTTTCATCCATATTGCCATGACCCGACATGACATTAAACCCGCAAGCAGTTTTAAATGAGATTTTTTCCTTTAAAAATGACATTTGGTGCAGGGACTGTTCTAAACATGGGAAACACGCGTCACTTTACAGGCATACTATAGACACCCCCCAGGTACGATATTTAAAGGAATATTTCACTTTTTTTTTTTTTACTTTAAGCATCATTAAAATCACTGCTCCCGAAAAAACGGCCGTTTTTAAAAGTTTTTTTTGCATTGATACATGTCCCCTGGGGTAGGACCCGGGTCCCCAAACCCTTTTTAGGACAATACCATGCAAATTAGCCTTTAAAATGAACACTTTTGATTTCGAACGTTCGAGTCCCATAGACGTCAATGGGGTTCTAACGTTCGTGCGAACTTGCGGTCCGTTCGCGGGTTCTGGTGCGAACCGAACCGGGGGGTGTTCGGCTCATCCCTAGTGGAGAGGTATGTGAGGTTGGATAGGCCCCCTGACGTTTTAGTGATTCACACGGGAGGGAATGATTTAGGTGTCCGGTCGGTCAGGGATCTGATGGCGGACATCAAAGCAGATTTTATGCAGTTGCGGGAAAAATTTCCAGCTACCCTTTTAGTTTGGTCTGACATAGTTGCCAGAACAAATTGGCGTTGGGCTAGATCAGTGGCGAGCATAAATAAAATGCGCATCAGGATTAATAAAGTGATTGGGCGTTTCGTCAGACAGCAGGGTGGGATCGTGATTCGTCATCGAGAGTTGGAGACGAATGTGGGTTTATACCTTAGGAGAGATGGGGTTCATCTCTCTGACGTGGGGATTGATTTATGGTCCCTGGGTTTACAGGAAGGGATACAGCAGGCTCTGAGGGTGTGGAGGTGCCCTCAAACGTAAGGGGTCACGCTTTCGGGCTGTGGCGGTAGTTTTCTTCTGGTGGTCTTTGACGGGGGCGGTAAAACTGATGGATTTAAAGGGGTGGGGGGATCATCATTAGCATGTTCCCCTCCGGTGTATTCCTGAACGTTGGAGGGAATACTGGTTTTTGGTGGAGCTGCGGGAAAACGGTTGTCTCCGAGCGGCTACAGCTGGAGGCCTATTAGTTGGAAAAGTCCCGCAGTGCGTGGTTTATACATGGTTGTTTATACATGGTTATACATGGTTATATATATAGTTATATATATATATATATATATGGTGGAAAGGGGGGTCACCGTCAGAGACCATCAGACTGGGGTTAACTGTTTACGTTATTAATATGTCATTGTTTGTGTTATTGGTTATTTATCGGTTATTTATTGGAGTGATTTATTTTGGAGTTGTTTTATAATAAAAGGGCTGTTGTGGCCATATTACTCCAAAATAAAATGTGTGGTCTCATCATTTTAAGGTGGGGTTTTGGTTAAGAGGTGGAGTATAAAAGGGGATTATGGTAAGGTAAGGAAGGTAACATTTGGACTACACTAGTCAAGTGAGGCCCGGAATGAAACTGACTAGAAGGAGGGGTAGTGGAGGGCCGGGCATGACAGTGTGTCTAATGGAGACACTGAAAGGGTTAAAAGAGCAGGAAAAGGTTTATGGGAGAAAGGGGAGGCCCAAAAGTTAAGTTGGTAGCAAAGGGGGAGTGGTGATATTTAAGGGGGGGGAGGAGTAGAGAGGTCAGTGTGAGAGAAAAAGTTTAACAGAGGAGGCAGTTTTTCCCACCCTCCCTCCCTTTTTTAATTGACAGGAAGTAAGGTACTGTGTTGTGTGTAGTGTTGTTTGTATTTTCTCGTTTCAGGAATGAACAGGTCGTCATGACAGCTGAGGTGACTACGTTGGAATGGGGGGCGGTAGTTTTCTTCTGGTGGTCTTTGACGGGGGCGGTAAAACTGATGGATTTAAAGGGGTGGGGGGATCATCATTAGCATGTTCCCCTCCGGTGTATTCCTGAACGTTGGAGGGAATACTGGTTTTTGGTGGAGCTGCGGGAAAACGGTTGTCTCCGAGCGGCTACAGCTGGAGGCCTATTAGTTGGAAAAGTCCCGCAGTGCGTGGTTTATACATGGTTGTTTATACATGGTTATACATGGTTATATATATAGTTATATATATATATATATATATGGTGGAAAGGGGGGTCACCGTCAGAGACCATCAGACTGGGGTTAACTGTTTACGTTATTAATATGTCATTGTTTGTGTTATTGGTTATTTATCGGTTATTTATTGGAGTGATTTATTTTGGAGTTGTTTTATAATAAAAGGGCTGTTGTGGCCATATTACTCCAAAATAAAATGTGTGGTCTCATCATTTTAAGGTGGGGTTTTGGTTAAGAGGTGGAGTATAAAAGGGGATTATGGTAAGGTAAGGAAGGTAACATTTGGACTACACTAGTCATGACTTTCTCCACCAAATTAAGCTCCCGACCCTGGCAGACTCCCAATTGGCTTTTCTAAGCAAACCGTTCACAGACCAGGAAATTCTAAACATGATTTCTTCTCTGCCTTTGAACAAAGCTCCCGGACCTGATGGGTTCACGGGAGAATACTACAAGCAATTTTCCAGCCACCTAATTCCTCATCTGACAGAATACTTCAATATTTCTGCCTCCTCTTCCAAGCTCGCAAATGAATCTCTCAATGCTATTATTATTACCATCCCGAAACCGGGAAAAGATCCAACCTCCCCTCCAAACTTTCGTCCAATATCTCTGTTGAATCTTGACGTTAAAATATATGCCAAAACAATTGCCAGACGCCTGATGACGGTAATGCCGGATCTCATCCACAAAGATCAATCCGGGTTCATTAAAGATAGACAGGCTCCTGACGCCACAAGACGGATGATAAATCTGATACACCATATTGAGTTTAGTGGAACGCCTTCTCTGCTCCTATCTTTGGACGCAGAGAAGGCGTTCGATAGGGTCCACTGGTCCTACCTACGAGAAGTATTGACCAAGTTTGGGTTTAGGGACTTCATATATGACGCTATAATGGCACTATATACTACCCCATCAGCACAGGTTTACTCTGCAGACATGTTATCACGACCTTTTCACATAACGAATGGCACTCGTCAGGGTTGCCCGCTATCTCCACTGATTTTTAATATGTTAATAGAACCCTTAGCAGAACACGTCCGCTCAAACCCCCTCATTACTGGTCTAACGATAGGCAAAATCCAACACAAGATTAGTCTTTTCGCGGACGACGTCATACTGATACTCATCAACCCTAACTCTGCCCTCCCTGCAGCCCAAAAACTGCTAGAGTGGTTTGGACGAGTCTCGTACTACAAACTGAATGTAACTAAATCACACATTCTGGATATTAAAATAGACGCCACCTCCAGACACCTTTTACAGGCGCAATTCCCCTTTGCCTGGGCAGACAACAGTATATCCTACTTGGGAATTCATTTAACTAAATCAACCAAGCAACTCTTCACAGCAAATTTCAAACCTCTCCTAGCCAAATTAAAAAGTGAAACACTAAACCTAACTAAACACAACCTCCCCTGGTCCGGGAGACTGGCAGCGTTCAAAATGATCCACTTACCACAAATTCTCTATCTGTTCAGAACTATCCCCATCCCTAAACAATATTTCAAATCCCTACAAACTATGTTTAACAAAGCTATTTTGAACGGAACTAAGCCCAGATGTGCACACGCTATACTCAGACACCATAGATCGGCCGGGGGCTCGGGCACAATCAAATTTGAGGACTATCACACAGCGGCAATCTTGGCCCAAATGGACGAGTGGTTCCAGTCCAGTCCTAGCAAGCTCTGGAGTTCCATCGAGAACTCGACCTTGATCCATCCAAATTTAAAATTTTGGCCGATGAGCACACCCTGGTGCCCAAAAATATCGTCGGCCTTACCTCCTACGATGATAGCAACAATCACAGCATGGAAAAAAATACTACACAACGGTCGCGCTGTCCCTGACACCCTTTCCATACCTATCCCGATAGAAGCTCTCCAACATATATCACCCGATCTACACTTAGGCCAGTGGTCCAAAAAGGGTATCAATACCATACAGAATATCCTTCACAATGACAGTCCAAAACACTTCTCCCGTCTTCAAAGCGAATTCAACCTGCCTCCTTCAGATCTATTCACTTACATGCGCGTCACCCACTGCCTTAAAGCCATCCAATTTCCTCTCTACACATTACACTCCAGTGCCTGGGATTATCTCACAAAACCCTCCCCAAAACTGAAAGGCATATCTCTATTTTACAATATCCTAAACCACAAACTACAATTTACTAAAACCCCCCCCCCCCATGTACACTGGGAAAGTGACCTAGGACATTCATACACGGAACACCAATGGCAAAGAGCACTTAGGTCTACCTACGCGGTCACAAAATGCTCCTCACTTTGGGAGATAACCCAAAAACTGTCCCTTAGATGGTATCTCACCCCCTCGAAGCTAGCTAAGTTCAGCTCTCCCACGAGCGACCAATGTTGGCGATGCAACTCAGCCAAGGGAGACTTGCTCCACATTTTTTGGTCCTGTCCTCTACTACAGAAATACTGGCAAAAATTATTTCTCATACTGACAGACATTACAAACCAAACCTTACTCCCTTCCCCTGACCTGGCACTACTAAACCTCAATATTGATTCTGTTCTTCCACAATACAGACATGTCCTGACACATATCTTACTCGCAGCGAGACTGTGCATAGCAAGGTCGTGGAAGTCTGACAAACCCCCAACAATAGAACATGCTCTTGACACGGTGAACCTCCATTACGATTTCGAAATAGTGATGGCCTCCAGTGTAGGTCGCTTGAATAAAGAATGGACAAAGTGGAGGCCGTGGGAGTCCTGGACTGGGGCCGAGGCATTCCTCTAAAGTAACGGTAACCTGATATTCTATCTTGACATACAACAATCACCTAGAGTTATGTTAGTTATCAACATTCATACTTACTGCTGGTTTATGCTATCGAATTTGCTTTTATTGGATCCTGTCCACAGGAGCAGCTCCCCCTCGGGCGACAAACAGTTCCCAATGGGGTCCCCGAGGGCGACGCTCTAAGCAATTATAAAACATTAGATAATCTCTAACTCGCATATGACAGGTCCAAATCTCTGTTCTGTTTTGTTTGTGATATTGATGAATAACTGATGAGTAATCAATGCATACATTTCTGATATTACTTATTGTCATTGATATACAGTGTACACACTACAAGTTTGTGAAAATTTTCAATAAAAAACTATTGAAATGAAAAAAAAAAAAAATTTTCACCATTCATTATTTACTATTTTTTGCTCACTTTATTGGACAAATAATCACAAGGACTATTCAACAATAATTTGATTGATCAATTTTTGAATGCGCAGCTTTTATATATTTGCTTTTCTATAAGAAGATTGCCAAGACCCTGAAACTGAGCTGCAGCATGGTGGCCAAGACCATACAGCGGTTTAACAGGACAGGTTCCACTCAAAACAGGCCTCGCCATGGTCGACCAAAGAAGTTGAGTGCACCTGTTCAGCGTCATATCTAGAGGTTGTGTTTTGGTTTGAAATAGACATATGAGTGCTGCCAGCATTGCTGCAGAGGTTGAAGGGGTGGGGTATCAGCTTGTCAGTTCCCAGACCATACGCTGCACACTGCATCAAATTGGTCTGCATGGCTGGCATCCCAGAAGGAAGCCTCTTCTAAAGATGATGCACAAGAAAGCCTGCAAACAGTTTGCTGAAGAAAAGCAGACTAAGGACATGTATTACTGGATTCAGATGGTGTCAAGGGTGTGTGGTGGCAACCAGGTGAGGAGTACAAAGACAAGTGTGTCTTGCCTACAGTCGAGCATGGTGGTGGGAGTGTCATGGTTTAGGGCTGCATGAGTGTTGTCGGCACTGGGGAGCTACAGTTCATTGAGGGAACCATGAATGCCAACATGTACTGTGACATACTGAAGCAGAGCATGATCCCCTCCCTTCGGAGACTGGGCCACAGGGCAGTATTCCAACATGATGATGATCCAAACAGACCTCCAAGATGACCACTGCTTTGCTAAAGAAGAGGGTAAAGGTGATGGACTGGCCAAGCATGTCTCCAGACCTAAACCCTATTGAGCATCTGTGCAGCATCCTCAAATGGAAGGTGGAGGTTCGCAAGGTCAATATCCACCAGTTCCGTGATGATGTCATCATGAAGAAGTAGAAGAGGCCTCCAGTGGCAACCTGTGAAGCTCTGATAAACTCCATGCCCAAGAGGGTTAAGGCAGTGCTGGAACAAAATGGTGGCCACACAAAATATTGATGCCCAATTTGGACATTTTCACTTAGGGGTGTACTCACTTTTGTTGCCAGCGGTTTAGACATTAATGGCTGTTTGTTGAGTTATTTTGAGGGGACAGCAAATTTACACTGTTATACAAGCTGTACACTCACTAATTTACATTGTAGCAATGAGTCATTTCTTCAGTGTTGTCACATGAAAAGATAGAATAAAATATTTACAAAAATGTGAGGGGTGTACTCACTTTTGTGAGGTACTGTATATTCATGATAACGATTCATAGTTCGGAAATTCGTTTGTTTATTGAATCCATTAACACACACAATGGCAATATCTCTTCTCCTCTGCTCAAATACAATACAACATCCTTCTCACTCAGTTCTCAGGAATGCACTTTGCCAGTAATCCAACCTCCAGCACAAAATTAATCAGCTGATTGGACTGTAAGATTTATTCCGAGTTGACCTTTTGTTTCATTAGACCTTTAACCAATTATCAAATCATGCCTAATTCATTTGTTATTTTCTTATAATTTCTTTCATATTAGTTGAAATCCATTATTTTCTTCTTCGGACATTTGGATGCATCCGAATGTCCGAAAGAACGAATTGCACATGTCTACTGCCCATATGACATTTTGTTTTATCTTGTGGGTAGCTGTGAGTTTTGCCCTGCAGTGAGCTGCTGTGAAGGGGGAAATGTATGTTTCAGTGCAAAGCATTGTTTACTTTTTAATTTTTTTTTAAACTTTATTTAAAGTGCACAAAGTGACAATTTATTGATGTTTCTGCACAATAGCATTGTGCATTGCGCTGGAATGCAGTGACATGTGGTTCCATCCAGTGCACTGCAGAAAATTCAACATGTCTAAATTTCTCCACAATTGTTTTCTATATGCCCTTACAGTGATTGATAGTTATCTATTACAGAAAAACGCCACTGTGTAAATGGGAACCAATTAACTCATCACTTGTTTCAATGATCCTCATGATTTCAGATGGGCTCTGTTACTCTGATGTTTGGGATGCAAATATTAGCACCTGGTGCTTTTTTATTTTATTTTTTTTATTTTTTTTATTTTTATATTTTTTGGTATTTTTTTAAGCTTTGACATTTAATGTGGAGCATGAAACAATGTGTCAAAACTTCAGAAGAATTAATTCAAGAAAAGACAGCGTTTGAGTAATGCAGACTGAGAATGGAGCTGCACAGAGACAGGTGTCAGTTAAAATGCAGAGCCAGTCACTTCGGAGGCGCGTTATTACAGCCAGCATCATTCAGAATGATCACCACCCAGGCACAGATTATAAATCATGGCAGACCCGTGTTTACGACATTCCGATCAGTAAAACAGCAGCAAATGAAAAGAGGGGGAGTAACACATTCATCATACAAGCTGACGGAACGCAATGTAAATCCAAAGGCAGATTTATTGTATTTACTTATCATGTTTATTGGAGCTGATTCATAAAGAGCGGAGCAAAGGATGATGCGGCATCTCCCTGCTGCGGGCAAATAAGGCAAGCTACCATCCGTCATGCCATCCGGATGGGCAAAAATAATTAATTCTATTTCCCTAATTTCATCATAATTTCCTTTTTTTCCCATTTTACAAACATCTGACATGGAAAGAAGTAATGTCAGAGTGAAAGAAGAATTCCAGCTATGGCATTATTGAAATCGTTGCATGGAACAATGTAACAATGTACAGTCATGGCCAAAAATATTGTCACTCCCGCATTTCTGTCAGATAAGGCACCACTTTGCCCAGAAAATTGTTGCAATTACAAATGTTTAAGCATTCTCATGTTTATTTCTTTTGTTTGTATTGGTATGACACAAAAAAAAGTTGAGAAACAAAAAGCCAAATCTGACAAATTCCACGCAAAACTCCAAAAATTAACTGGACAAAAGATTGGCGCCTTCTCAAAATTGTAAGAATTAATTGCAAGTTTGTGATGCTCCTGTAATTTGTAATTAAACTCACCTGTATCAATTAACAGGTGGTGACAATATAGAAATCACACCGGTAACCATTAAAATGGTGAAAAAATTACTCAACCTTTCTGTTGTGTGTCTTTGTGTGCCACATGGAGCATGGAGAAAAGAAAGAGCAGCAAAGAATTGTCTGAGGATTTGAGAACACAAATTGTGGAAAAACATGGACAATCTCAAGTTTACAAGTCCATCTCCAAAGATCTTAATGTTCCTGTAGCCACTGTGCGCAACTTTGTCAAGAAGTTTACAGCCCATGGCACTGTAGCTAATCTCCCTGAACATGGACAAAAGAGAAAAATGTATCAAAGAGTTTGCCAAAACTTACCTGAGGAAGCCAACAGAATGTGCTATGCACAGATGGAACAGCTTTTTGGTAAAGCCCATCATTCTAATGTTTTCAGAAAAAAAAGAATACAGTACCTACAGTCTAACATGGTGGAGGTTCACTGATGTTTTGGGGTAACTTTGTGTCAAGGCTGATCTCTCAGCCCTTCCTTCTCTGTGCTCAGGTTGCTCAGCTGTCAGTTAATTACCAGTACTCATTGTTCCACAGTGGCTCACCTGTTGATCATTTCCTGCTCATCAGTCAAGCCCACAGCCAGCCCCTTCTGACTATTTAAACTGCCTGGTTAATTTCTTCAATGCCTTTGCCTTGGTCAACATATCTAGAGACTCTCTGCTGTGTTCCTGTTAAAGACTTGCCTGGCTGACGTCCCTTCTGGTTCCTGATGCCGTCTGTTGCCTCTGACTACGCTGATCTCTGGCTTCCTGATTTCCCGGCTTGTTCTGACTACCTAATTTGTCTACCGAATCCTGGCTATGTTTTGACTATGTTTACCAGTTGTACCATTTTATTAAAAGGCGTGATGTTTACTGTATTTTCTGGCTCCGTCTGCATCATGGTTCCTGACACTTTGCTGCTTCAGGCACTGGATGTCTTGACTGTATGCGTGGCATCATGAAATCTGAAGGCTACCAAAGAATTTTGGGGTGCAATGTAGGGCCCAATGTCAGAAAGTTGGATCTCCGTCAGAGGTCATGGGTCTTACAGCAGGACAATGACCCAAAGCACATGTCAAAAAGCACCCAGACATGGTTAAAGACAAAGCGCTGGAGAGTACTAAACCGCTAGCAATGAGTCCAGAGCTAAATCACATAGAGGACTTGTTGAGAGATCTCAAAACAGCAGTTGGAAAAAGGAACCCTTCAAATCTGAGAGACCTGTGGCAGTTGGCGAAAGAAGAGTGGTCTAAAATTCCAGTAGAGAGGTGTAAGAAACTCATTGATGGTTACATGAAGCCATTGATTTCAGTTATTTTTTTCCAAGCGGTGTGCTACCAAATATTGAATTGAGAGTGCCAATTAATTTGTCCAGTCCATTTGTGGAGTTTTGCATGGATAGTATCAGATTTGGCTTTCTGTTTTTCCACTTTTTTGTGTCATACCAATACAAACAAAAGAAATAAACATGAGAATGGCTAAACATTTGTAATTGCAACAATTTTCTGAGTGAAGTGGTGCATTATCTGACAGAAATACAGGGATGCCAATATTTTTGGCCATGACTGTATATATCATACCTGTGGGATCCCTCTAAATCACTGTAGTAGACACCACTAGTACAGTGATCTTCACTTGCTTCCGGGTCTCATGCCAAGCAGCTGTCCTGCTGCATTGTGAACACAGGAGGTCGATTCCCCAGCAGTGGCACCATTTTAGAGAATTTTTGCATTTTTATTAAAAAATGCAAAGAATTATCTGGATTAATGAGGAGAAGAGTGTGATATCACTGCCCCACCTCCCACCTTGTCCAATAAGAGAAAGCATAAATTCAGAAAATGCATGCCCACCACAGACACCGGTGCTTAGTGGACTATTTAAACCTGAGCCCTGCATGGGATCATTGCTGAATGGTCCTTCAGCTTGTATCTCTAGTATCCTTGATCCTGAATCCTGCTGGCCTCCATTATTGATCTGGACTCTTGACCAAGTCTGGACTCTTGACCAAGATCCTGCCTATAGACCCTGTACCTTGTTGCCAGCTTATTGCCAACCTTTGGGCCTTGACCCTGCTGGTGATTTGGTGCCTTCCTGCCTGGCTGTAACTGAACTTGGCTTGTGACCCAGCCTTGCTCTCTACTGGTCTGGGTGAAGACGTGGTGCCCCTTTCGCTGCGCTTCTGCTTACCTGACACCAGAGCTCCCAAATTCAAATCTGCGCTTCTAGTTTCCTGTTACCTGTACCCTTCCACAAAACAAAAAAGAAATAGTCCTGGGAACCTTGCTCAAAATATATATGGGAAGGAGTACTCACCTCGGAATCAGAGGAGGGTGATCATTCACATTACAGCTACCAAAAAACAAAAAAAGATACAATATACACACCCTGTAGATTAATACTCCAATATAATTTATTGAAAAAACATGTAAAAACAGAGTCAAATCAAAAATTCTCCCTAACCCCCACCTTCATAGTTATTGGCTATTGCCCATTCCCCCCCCCCACCCTGATGAGGACACACCCCAACCCACATGCCCAACCAAATCTCCCCCCAATCCTATACCCTAACTACTGTACATACACCCCCAGTGGGAGCTGGTGGATGGCCTTCCAGACAGGGTCCCCCCTCCCCTGTGAAAACACCTGCACCACAATGCAACACTAAAAAATACCCAGAGGGGTTAGCACCCTTCCTTAAAACCGCAATGGGTTAAAGGAGTGCTGGAGTCCTCAAGGATTGTGCAAAAGTTCGGAGCCAGTATGATGTAAATCTACATTGCCCTATAGCAA
Source organism: Lithobates septentrionalis (assembly GCA_037952835.1). Taxonomy (NCBI): domain Eukaryota; kingdom Metazoa; phylum Chordata; class Amphibia; order Anura; family Ranidae; genus Lithobates; species Lithobates septentrionalis. The sequence continues at coordinate 4,823,292 of JBBDGP010001212.1, forward strand.
TATAATATTGGACAGTCCAGGAGCAGTAGTCCCGCTAAACTCTGAAAAAATCTGACAAAGAAATGATCAGTCTATAATTTTAATGGTCAGTTTATTTTAACAGTGAGAGAGAGAATAACAACAAAAATCTTCAAAAAAACAAATTTCAAAAAAAGTTATAAATTGATTTTTATTTTAATGAGTGAAATAAGTATGTGATCCCCTATCAATCGGCAAGATTTCTGGCTCCCAGGTGTCTTCTATACAGGTGACAAACTGAGATTAGGAGCACTCTCTTAAAGGGAGTGCTCCTAATCTCAGCTTGTTACTTGTATAAAAGACACCTGTCCACAGATCAAATCAGATTTCAATCTCTCGACCAAAGAGCTGTTCAAGTATATTAGGGACAAGATTGTAGACCTACACAAGGCTGGAACGGGCTACAAGACCATCGCCAAGCAGTTAGTGCGATTATTCACAAATGGAAGAAACACAAAATAACCGTTAATCTCCCTCGTTCTGGGGCTCCATACGAGATCTTACCTCGGGGAGTTTCAATGATCATGAGAAAGGTGAGGAATCAGCCCAGAACTACACAGGAGAATCTTGTAAAAGATCTAAAAGCAGCTGGGACCATAGCCACCAAGAAAACAATTGGTAACACACTACACTGTGAATGACTGAAATGCTGCAGCACCTGCAGTTTCCTCCTGCTCAAGAAAGCATATATTCAAGCCGTTTGAAGTTTGCTAATGAACATCTGAATGATTCAGAGGAGAACTGGGTGAAAGTGTTGTGGTCAGATGAGACCAAAATCAAGCTCTTTGACATTATCTCAAGTCGCCATGTTTGGAGAAGGAGGAATGCTGCCTATGACCCCAAGAACACCATTCCCACTGTCGAACATGGAGTTGGTAACATTATGCTTTGGGCTGTTTTTCTGCTAAGGGGACAGGACAACATTACCGCATCAAAGGGACAATGGGCGGGGCCATCAGTGATCTTGTACCCTGCAACTGGACTAATGGGATTCAACACAGGGGTCTCACATATGCGAGGGGCTCCAGAATAGTTTTTCTGGATGAAGAAAACAATTTTCTTTGTTTTCTCATTCCTAGATTAGGGTCTGGAGACTCGGAGGCTTCAAAGAGATTTGAAGAGATTTGGGTGGGAGAAGCCTCTACCCCTGTCCCCATTCTGTCCTGAACAAGGCCCTACTTCTGCCTGCTGCCTGTAGGACTTACTGCCATCATGCCTCTGTTTGTCGCACTGACCACAGCACATGGACCATGTTCCTGCCTACTACCAAGACCAATATTTTGGCACTGCTGACAATCTCTGCCTGCACTGACCCTGGACTGTATATGGACAGTATCCCTGGCTGCTGCCTGTACTGACTATGGACAGTATTCCTGCCTGCTGCCTGAAAAATTGTGTTCACTGTTGCTGACCAAGTCCCTGCCTGCTGCCTGGACCAGTGCTATCCTCCTGTGGACAACTGTGCTACTAAAACCACAGGTAATCTTTTGTTTACCCTTTGCTCAGCATTATGTATTTTGGGGTGTAATTCTTGGTATGTGCATGCTATGTGTCCCTGGAACACCTGATGATGTTCCTTGCATGTTGGATCTCTGTATATGGCCAGGCTGTAAAGGTCTCACACATGTGGTATTGCCATACTCAGAAGGAGTGGCAGAATGTATTTTGGGGTGTCATTTTTGCTATGTAAATGCTATGTGTTGTAAATATCTTATAAACGGACAACTTTGTGTAAAAAAAATGCGTTTTCATTTTTTTTTCCACATATTCCAAAAAATTCTGGAAAAAAATGAACCATTCAAAAGACTCATTATGCCTCATAGAATATACGTTGGGGTGTGTGCTTTCCAAAATGGGGTCATTTTGTGGGCGTTTCCATTGTCCTGGTGCTCCAGGGCCTTCAAAAATGTAATAGGTGGGTGAGAAATGAAATGTGTAATTTATGCTCGTAGAACGCCTGAAGGTGCTACTTCAATGTTGGGCCTCTGTATGTGGTCAGGCTGTGTAAAAGTCTCACACATGTGGTATCGTTATACTCAGGAGGAGTAGCAGAATGTATTTTGGGGTGTTATTTTTCCTATGTAAATGCTATGTGTTGGAAATATCTTATAAATGGACAACTTTGTGTAAAATAAATGCGTTTTCATTTTTTTCCACATTTTCCAAAAACTTCTGGAAAAAATGAACCGTTCAAAAGACTCATTATGCCTCATAGATTTTACAATGGGGTGTGTGCTTTCCAAAATGGGGTCATTTTGTGGGCGTTTCCATTGTCCTGATGCTCTAGGGCCTTCAAAAGTGTAATAGGTGGGTGAGAAATGAGATGTGTAATTTATGCTCCTAGAACACCTGAAGGTGCTACTTCAATGTTGGGCCTCTGTATGTGGTCAGGCTGTGTAAAAGTCTCACACATGTGGTATCGTTATACTCAGGAGGAGTAGCAGAATGTATTTTGGGGTGTTATTTTTGCTATGTAAATGCTATGTGTTGGAAATATCTTATAAACCGACAACTTTGTGTAAAAAAAAATGCGTTTTCATTTTTTTCCACATTTCCAAAAACTTCTGGAAAAAATGAACCGTTCAAAAGACTAATTATGCCTCATAGATTTTACAATGGGGTGTGTGCTTTCCAAAATGGGGTCATTTTGTGGGCGTTTCCATTGTCCTGATGCTCTAGGGCCTTCAAAAGTGTAATAGGTGGGTGAGAAATGAGATGTGTACGGGGCGTGGCCAAGATGGCGCTGTGAGCGGCGGCTTTTTCTGAGAGCTCTGCTCGTCAAAATCCCGAATCCAGCTCCTTCGCCCTTATTATCCCACAACTTTCACCCCAGCTGATCGGGGGGGACCCAGGCACCCCCTGCCAAGTGAGGAGCGAGGAGGATTTCTGCTCCCGGACCGCGATCGGCGCCGCTGTGCACTCCCGCTCCACTAGGCCGAAGCCGCGGTCTTTCCTGACGGGCCGCGCGGCGAGCCGGGAGTCCCCTGGCGCGATCGCCCCTGTTGTTACACAAGCCGGCTGCTGTGGACTGCTGAGGGGGGTGAGTGAATTGACCCTGGACTGAAAATAGGCCGCGCTCTGGGCCTGGTCTCTACTCCCCCCCCCACGTGTAACTAGGCCGCAATCGCGGCCTCCCCATAAGGTCCGGACCCATCGGGGAGATCCGGATCCTGCTGGCCTGGAGGAAGAGGCCCTGAGACGGTGGGGGACATCTGCCTGGGCAGAGAAACCATTTCTGGAGCACCTTCACCCACGGCCCTCCTGATCGTGGGGGGAGCTGGCTGGGCTGCATACTCTGACAAGCCTGTGGAGGCCTGCATTGGACAGCTTCTACATCATATAATTGCAGGTGAGAGGAAAGACTGTTAAAGGGACACACACTGCACCATACCTACTGCTTGACTACCCCTGACCCTGCAGACAGGCTCCACCACTCGCTTACTCACTGCTGCCTGGCCTGGGCCCCCTAACACCTGAATGAGACGCAGGAACTTCAGCGCAAAATATATTAAAGGGGGGGGACGTGACCTAGCTATGGAAATGTGAAGACGCGTCATCGGGAGCTCTGCACTGAAACGGGCCGTGAATCACCCGTAGCACTGATCAGCTAAGCCATCCATTCATGCCAGGAGGCCGCAGCCACCCACCGGTCACTGAGGTACGGAGGGGACCTGAAATCTCACACTACTTTCTGCGGCAACAGCAGGTTTCCTCGCCAGCGGGACGGAGCAAGATGGCGCCGCCTCGAGTCAGCATGGCGGGCGCTGCATCCTCAAGTAAGAAGGGCGCTCCTGCAATTACCTCCGCAGCGGAGGAGGACTTTCCCCCCTTGCCGCACAGAGCACCCTCTCCTATAGTGTCCCCGGCTCCCATAACTGCTGACACCCCAATGCCTCCAGATTACGCTGGTGACCTAAGCGGCCTAGTTGAAGGCTCTCTGAGAGACATAGTGTCAGGCCTCCCCACCAAACAGGACTTAAACGCCATGGCCACCTCTATTGTCAACGCACTAACCAGAGAACTGCATGACCTAAAACAGCAAGTGGATGTGGTTGAGGAGAGAGTCACCACGATCGAAGCATCCCAAACTAATACAGAAGCGCGCCTCACTACACTGGAGTCGGAGTACGGGGCCTTCCGCCGCCATCTTGTCGATGTTCAGCTGCGCCTGGACGACGGCGAGAATAGGAGCAGGCGAAACAATTTGCGCCTAAGGGGGATCCCAGAAGCCACCATGGGCCCAGACCTCCGATCCACAGTGGTTGCCATCCTAAACCAGGTTCGGGGCAAACCACCGACAGCTGACCTGGAACTGGACAGGGTACATCGTATCCCAGGCCCCAGACCCCCGCCCTCCGCACAGAGATCATCATCCGAACCGGACTTTCCCCGTGATGTATTATGCAGGGTGCATTTTTCACAATTAAGGAGGACATTCTTCGCCTTGCCTGGGAAAAGGGCCCAATAGACTTTGACGGGGCTCCCATCAGGATTTTCCCTGACATTTCCAGACAAACACGCACCATGCGTGGGCTCATGCGACCCCTACTGGAAGTTATCCGCGAGGCTGATGCCACCTACCGATGGGGTCACCCCTTCCATCTTATTGTCAGGAGGCAGGGGGCGGAATTCTACCTCCGCACGCCAGACCAACTCCCTGCCCTTTTTCATTTCATCTCCAGGCCAGTGATTGAGGTGCCCAACTGGTTTGAATATCTGCTCTCCCAGGATCCACAAGGCTCAGCACCACCCAGACAGCAGAGGTTTCGACGCCCAAGATCTCGCCCGCCAAACCGAGAAGTCAGAAGAGCCCATCCTACATCATCCGAGGACTAAACGCACGCTACCTTTCGGTTTTCGGTAAGACTTTCAGTACCTCATATGGGTAGGTGCCCCGCTCCTTCCCCCCTCTATGGCGATCCTCCCTGGAACATTTAATTCATCTTTTTTTCATCAGACACCATTTTTATTTTTGTCTTCCTGAAGATGCCTCCTTTTTTCCAAGGGCTAATCCTTAACTCTGGACAGGGGCGGGGGAGGGGGGACGCATTGTTATAATTGTTATAAATGTTGCATTTTTGCTGCAGGCTAGACTCCATGCACTCCATCCGAGTATATCTGATGTGAACGTTGACGCTGAAGAGGAGGTGCATGCATGTTTTCTATGATTCACATCCGGCCATGCTGCCTTGGTGCACTGACAGTCAGGCGGTGGGGGCCCCATCCTGGTCCTGTCCAGGAGAAGGGCAAATGGACCCCAGGGGCCCTCTGTCCTCGGCCGCCACTGCGATGCGTCAACGCCAGTAAGTCATGGATGTTAGAGGTCTACTTAGTTGTACCTACTAGCCTTAAACACAGTTGCGTTTATGGATGTTATGCCCAGTTTTGTGGTAAATCACACTTTATTTACGATGGTTAATGTATTGTTTTTCTCAATGTTTCTGATTCTTAAGGCCCCCCACTCAGTGCATCTCCCTACCACCCCCAAAAGTACCTTGTTATATAGCTTTTCTTGCTTACATAGGCGATAGCAATAACTATTTGGTTGCGCACTTCGCCACATCGGCCACCCCCCTTTAGGGCGACCTCCCGGCTGCTGCACAATTCCTTCTGTGTCTCAGCCCGGAGCTCATAGAGTAGCTACTTGACTAAACTTAGATTGCTCCCACCCTCCTTCCCCTCCCTCCCCCCTTTACCTACCCTCCTCCCCTCTCTCTCTGATCCTGTCATCTCCTTCTGTGTCCTCCTCTCTTCCCCGGTGCTGTTACTCTCTAGCTAGGTGGGGGCGTGAACCTGAACTAAGAGTGATCGTCCTCCTCATCCTGTCAACGATCCTCAGCTCCCCGGCCGCCACAATGGCTCTCCTAAAGGTGACCTCCCTTAATGTACGGGGTCTCAATATCCCGGAGAGGCGTTCTCAGCTCCTAGCTGACCTACGCAGAACTAAAATCCAAATTGCCTTTCTACAGGAAACCCACTTTCATGGCGAGCATATTCCTAAACTGACTAACAATCTGTTCCCGACGGCATACCACAGTATCTCACCTATCTCCAAATCTAAGGGGGTTAGCATTATAGTGGCAAAATCTGTACCTTGGGAGTTCGGGGCGCAGCAGGCGGACCCCCAGGGCCGCTTTCTCCTGATTAAGGGAAAGGTGTTTGACGTTCAGGTCACTCTTGCCAATATCTATTTCCCCAACGCAGACCACGCACAGTTCCTGCGTGGGCTGATACCCAAACTGCTTGAGTTTACGGAGGGGATGCTCATTTTTGGGGGTGATATGAACTTTGCGATGGACCCCCTGTTGGATACCTCGCGGGGTGCCTCCCATCTCTCATACGCCCGCCTTAAACGAATTAAATCTGATCTTCACTCACTTCGTTTGATGGACCCCTGGCGCCTCTTACACCCCAGGGACAGGGATTACTCGTACTTCTCACAAGTTCATCATTCGTACTCAAGACTAGATTACCTGCTCCTTTCCCATAAGGACCTGCCGAGGGTGGTGGACTCATCCATAGATGTCATCTCCTTTTCTGACCATGCCCCAATACACCTGACGCTCCAAATGGGACCAATGTCTAAATCCCCACCCTCATGGAGACTGAACGAGTCTCTTCTTCAATCTGCAGAGACCCGCGCTGAGATTCAAGCCAAACTACAGGAATACTTTGCACTCAATGAAGCCTCGGTCCCCAACCCCTTGGTGATGTGGGAGGCGCACAAGCCAGTTATCAGGGGCATCTTGATAGGCATTGGGGCACGTCTCAAGAGGGAAAGAATCCGTAGAACTGAAGAACTTCTTCTTCAGATCAAGACCCTTGAATGTACACATAAGGCCAGCCTAGCTCGCTCCGTATATCAGGAGTTACTTAAAGCGCGTGAGGAACTTCGCTCGCTTCTGTTGCATAAAACTAAAGAGAGGTTAGCATGGTCACGTCGTACAATGTACGAATTCTCTAACAAACCTGGCTCTCTTCTAGCCAGAGCTTTACGCGGTCCCCGCACCAAAACTTTCATCCCCCACATTCTGACCCCTTCGGGTCGGAGGGTCTCTACCTCAACAGAAATGGCGGAAGAATTCCGTTCATTTTACAGCGGTCTCTATAACCTAGACAGACCCTCTCCCGATGCCCCTAACTCCTCTGGGGGACCCACCCCACACGAATATCTAGCCTCCTCTGGCATGCCATCTCTATCGGCCGACACCGTGGAAGAACTGGAAGACCCCATTACGGTGGAGGAGCTGGGGGTAGCACTGGCGAGTTCCAAGCCTAAGAAAGCCCCAGGCCCTGATGGCCTTACTCCAATCTATTTCAAAACCTTCTTTGAGACGCTTTCTAAACCGCTAGTGGATGCACTTAACTCAATCACGAAAGGTAACTCCTTCCCCATAGACTCCCTTAGGGCTTACATTTCTCTCATCCCTAAAGAGGGAAAGGACCTACTTCGGTGTGGGAACTACCGACCGATAGCTTTGCTAAACACCGACCTGAAACTATTTGCCAAAGTCTTGGCAAACAGATTGCTCCCACACATACCAAACCTAATTCACAAAGACCAAGCGGGCTTTGTCCCCCAACGGGAACCCCGTGACAACACCATTAGGGTGCTGAACCTCATACATGCCGCTAGGACCACGCGACAACCCCTTCTCCTGCTGTCAACTGACGCGGAGAAGGCTTTCGACCGTGTAGACTGGACATTTATTAGAGCTACTCTCGAACACATTGGCCTCCGGACGTCGATGCTCAGCTGGATCTTATCACTCTACTCTAGCCCCTCAGCGGCGGTTAGGGTCAACGAAACCAGGTCGGGTTATTTTAACATTCGGAATGGTACCAGACAGGGTTGTCCCCTGTCTCCTCTAATCTTTATTCTTACCTTGGAACCTCTGCTCTGTAAGATACGGGCCAACCCCCAAATAGAGGGCTTCCGTAAAACATCTGGAGCCCACAAGGTCGCCGCTTTCGCAGATGACCTTATCTTCTTTTTGGCTGACCCCATTGCCTCACTCCCCGTCTTGCTTCATTCCTTGAGGGAGTACGGAGCTTTGTCTCTATTTAAAATAAACATGTCTAAATCCTCCATGCTTAATATCACACTGAGCTCGCAAAATATCCGACAATTGCGCTTGAATTACAAGTTCCACTGGGCAACCGATACCATTCCGTACCTAGGGGTGGCCATCACCGCGGACCCCGCCGACCTTTACCAAGCAAACTTTGCCACTCTTCTACACAGACTTAAAACAGACCTACAGCATTGGCACTCCCTCACTTTAACGTGGTTCGGACGCTGTAATGCCATCAAGATGACAGCTCTCCCGAGGATACTCTATCTCCTGCAGGCCCTCCCCATACATCTCCCGCCCTCCTTCTTCAAGCGAATCGACGCACTTTTCCGAGATTTTGTCTGGTCGCACAGGCAGCCTCGCATCAAATTACAACTACTTTATATGGCAAAACGTAGGGGAGGGGTGGGACTACCAGACGTAAAAGCCTACTACAGGGCAACACATCTTACCAGACTAATAGACTGGTACTGCCACTCAGAGGCCAAACAATGGGTCACTATGGAGATAGAGGACTCCGATGGTACGGCTAGGAGTTGGCCGTGGCTCTCCACCCCGATCCCGAAGATCATCGCCAAACACCCAACTCTGGGAAACACATTAAGAGTGGCCAGAGAAACCTTTCGTAAAACCCTGATATCACCTATTCCTTCTCCTTTGGTGCCGATACTGGGCAACCCTGATTTCTTGCCGGGCTGCCAGGGCCCGATTTATAGAGCCCTATCGGAGGGAGATAGATGGCCACACCTCCACGACTTCCTGGATTCCGGTGGCCGGCTCAGGACGGCCGCGGGAATAGAGGACCTGGACACACCATTGGATTTCCTGAGCGGTCTCCAACTGCGTAATTTTTTACGCCGAAGCACTCGGACTTTAGGTCCCCCACGCCCACTCACGGAATTGGAACGTATCTGCCACCGCAGAGAGCCCGTACGCCACTCTCTATCCTCGATCTACCTCTCTCTGATTGCCCCGGCTGAAGGCTTTGTGCCCCCCTTCCTCACTAAATGGGAGACAGAATTAGGAGCGCATTTTGATGAAGCACAAAGGGAAAAGATCTTACATTTTGCCCAAAAATCTTCTCTGGCCACGAGGGTCCAGGAGACATGCTACAAGATTGTGACCAGATGGTACAGAGTACCATCCACTCTTCACAGGTTCCTCCCGCAGGTACCAAGTCTATGTTGGCGTTGTGGAGCAGGAGAAGGAACAATGTTGCACATTTTCTGGGACTGTCCCAAGATTAAACCTTTTTGGAAAGAGGTGACAGATACGGTCGAGCGTTTAACGGGTGTCGCACTGGAGGGAGATCCCGGGGCCTGTTTGCTGCACCTATCTAGAAGTCCAATTAAGAAGTATAAAGCTTCACTCACTATACAACTACTTAATGCGGCTAAGGCCTGCATCCCTCTATTTTGGAGATCGGAAATCCCACCAACGAAGATCCAGTGGTGTGCCAGGGTTAACGAACTGCGCGACATGGAAGATCTTACGGCCACCCTGCACGACAGGGAGGAAACCTTTCGGGAGACCTGGCGCCCCTGGCAACACTTCATCTACACCGAGGCTTACCTCCGGGAGGTGACTTAGCGTGGACACCCCCCGTTCTGAGGGCCCCGCCTGGCTGGAGGGTGGCACCACCACCCTCTTCTCTTTACCTCTCTCTATCCCCCCTTCCTCATCTACTTCCCCTCCTACTCCACCTCTCCTCTCTATCTTCCTTGCCCCTCCCTCCCTATTGTCTCCCGCCTTTTACCTCTTCCCTCCCCCCCCCCACCCTTCCTGGGTTCTCACATAACCCCCTATACTCATCCGGCTAAGGGAAGATCTGATCAGATATATTGAATATCATGGTCTACATTACTTCATGTTAGTTACCCTTTGCCGGACTCTACTGATCGGCAAGGAATATCTCCATCCCCGGTCAGTGGAGAGCTTCTCTCTTTGTTATTTTGGTTTACCCTTTTACCTGTCGATAAAGGATAATTACACGAGTCATCAGTTTACACAAGGCATGTCTCAGGGAATTGCTTGCAAATGGACACTAAGATAATCATTACATTAGACCCTCCCATGCACTCAGGCTCCGCCTTCACCATACAGATTGTGTAAACAAGAGGATTGTTTATGTGTTACATCTCTAGTCGACGACAGTTTCTGTTAAAATCCTCTCCCTACTTCTGTTTTATATTATCCAGTAAATGTTATAGATCTTGACAACATGTACATCAAACTGTAACATGCATTATTGAAATTAAAATAAAGGAATTTAAAAAAAAGAAAAAAAAAAAAAAAAGAAATGAGATGTGTAATTTATGCTCCTAGAACACCTGAAGGTGCTACTTCAATGTTGGGCCTCTGTATGTGGTCAGGCTGTGTAAAAGTCTCACACATGTGGTATCGTTATACTCAGGAGGAGTAGCAGAATGTATTTTGGGGTGTTATTTTTGCTATGTAAATGCTATGTGTTGGAAATATCTTATAAACCGACAACTTTGTGTAAAAAAAAAATGCGTTTTCATTTTTTTCCACATTTCCAAAAACTTCTGGAAAAAAATTAACCGCTCAAAAGACTCATTATGCATCATAGATTTTACGTTGGGGTGTTTGCTTTTCAAAATGGGGTCATTTTGTGGGCGTTTCCATTGTCCTGGTGCTCTAGGGCCTTCAAAAGTGTAATAGGTAGTCAACAAGTTAGATGGATAATTTATGCTCCTTGAACACCTGATGCTCCCTGCATGTTGGGCCTCTGTATGTGGCCAGTTAGTGAAAAAGTATCAATACATGTGGTATTGTAATACTCAGGAGGAGTAGCAGAATGTATTTTGGGGTGTCATTTGTGATATGCACATTCCATGTGAGAGATAGAAGCTATTACAATGACAATTTTCTGAAAAAAAATATAAAAAATAAAATCCTAATTTGCAAAGAATTGTGGGAAAAAATGACAACTTCAAATAACTCAACCTGCCTCTTACTAAATACCCTGGAATATCTACTTTCCAAAAAGGGGTCATTTGGGGGGCATTTGTACTTTCCTGGCTTGTTAGGGTCTCAAGAAATGAGATGGGCCTCAGTGCATCAGATGTGATCATTTTTTTATGATTTGCACCATAGCTTGTAGACTCTATAAATTTAACACAGACCACATAATATCCACTAATTTGGGTTATTTTTACCAAAGATATGTAGCAGTATAAATTGTGGCCAACATTTATGAAGAAAAATTGCTAATTTGTGAAATTTTATCACAAAAACAAAGAAAAAAGCATTTCTTTTCAAAATTTTCGGTCTTTTTTCATTTATAGCGCAAAAAATAAAAAACCCAGAGGTGATCAAATACCACCAAATGAAAGCTCTATTTGTATGAGAAAAAAGGACAAAAAAATAATTTGGGTACAGTGTTGCAGGACTTAGTAATTGTCATTCAAAGTGTGAGAGCACTGAAAGCTGAAAATTGGTCTGGGCAGGAGGGGGGGGTTAAGTGCCCAGTAAGCAAGTGGTTAAGGTCCTGGAGTGGCCTACCCAGTCTCCAGGCCTTAATCCCATAGAAAATATGTGGAGGGAGTTGAAGGTTCGAGTTACCAAACCTCTGCCTCAAAACCTTAATGACTTGGAGATGATCTGCAAAGAAGTGGGACAAAATCCCTCCTTAGATGTGTGCAAACCTGGTGGCCAACTAGAAGAAAAGTCTGACCTCTGTGATTGCCACAAGGGTTTTGCCACCAAGTACCAAATCATGTTTTGCGAAGGGGTCAAATACTTATTTCACTCATTTAACTGCAAATCAATTTATAACTTTTTTGAAATGCGCTATTCTGGATATTTTTGTTGTTATTCTGTCTCTCGCTGTTAAAATAAACCTACCAATAACATTATTGAAAGTAAAAAAGTGTGGCGCTAGTGAAAGGTGAAAAATCCTGTTGTTAGACAGGTGGAGATGAGGGGAGTGAAAACACTATCAGTGTCAATTAGTGAAGTGATAACTGATTATTAGGAAAAATATCAACAAAATAAAGAATAAAGACATATATAGATATGCTAGTGAAATACAGTGATAATCAGTTGGTTTAAAGTGGGAGAGATTCAAGCACCTGACACCTTATTCAAAAGGAAAAACAGACACATATAAATCCATACAAGAAATCTCAATAACCTAGGTAAGTGGTTTAACACAGCTAGTAGGAGAGATTCAAGCAGTTGACACCTTATTCAAAAGGAAAAACAGGCACATATAAATCAATGCAAGAAATCTCAATAATCTAGGTAAGTGGTTTAACACAACTAGTATTCAATGGGAATGGGGGCCAGGATAGGGGGCATCGAAATCCTTATGGGAGAACAAGCGTAGCTGGAAACCAAAAGTCTCTCAAATGACAAAAAAGGGACTGTCCCATTCAGTCCTACAAATAGCAAGGTATCAACCGTCTTCTCCAGAGGTGATTAGAGGTTGTTTAGAAGGGGTCCTGATAGATACACTAAATCTTGACTCTTGTGGATGATTCCCACCAGGAGAAAGAAAAAGCAAAAGGATGCCCTTACCGGATCAGGTGGACTCACAGTCCGTGGCGGTGAGTCAAACGAGCATGTACCGTCAAACGGTGTGAGATGAAGGCTTGTGGGAAGACTCGTGGAGCGTCTTGTCAGCAGTCCTCAACCGAAGAGCCAGCTTGGAGATCGAGGTCCCCAGGATGCGGTTTCGGTCACCAAATGACCGTTTGCTCAGAAGTCCATCATATATGCAATTAGTCAAAAAAGAGAGAAAAAACTCCACATAGTGTAAATCCTTAATGTGCAAAAACGCATAAGAGCACTTTATTGAGCAAAAAACTCCGAAAGACAATTTTTTACAAGCGGGGGGCAGTAAAAACTCGGCTCAATATATAAAAAACGGCATAAAAAAGTATAAAAACAGCGCAGTGGGTAGTGGTGGGGTGTAATCATAGAGACCCGACGCGTTTCGCCTCCAAAGGCTTCTGCTGGGGTATGAGTAGACCCCCACACAACTGCGCTTTATATAGTAAAACATAAATGAGATGTAACAGCTGTTCAGCGCTGTTACACAGGACGACTTCCGGGTTCAGCAGCGTCATCCATGACTCAGCGGTCACCTGATGTTTTGTGGCCAATCATGTCCACAGGGAGATGGTAATGAACCAAGCCTCACTCCTGATCACCAATAGACAGAGCTTCTATCCCATTCGTTCTAATGGTCATGTGATAATCACATGATGAGACAGTGACGATGGAATGCTCTGATTCTGTGTGTCGGAGGAAACAGGAAGCGAAGGCCCAATAAATATAAGCGTGGAACGCAAACACAGCAGCGATCCACGCTGCAAATGCCTAATTGTAATGTGATAGTGCGGTCCCGATCCCGGAAGTCCTCCCAGCACAACATCATATACAAATAGACATATTTGAGCGGTACAAAATATATGTATATTCACTTGACATCCTTAGTGTATAAACCCGCAAAATTCACGGGCAGAAAGAATTATGTAAAACCTAAAAGACTTGGGACCTATAGAAATGAGAACAAGCAAGACAACAGAGATCCATAAAAAAGATCTATGGAAAAAGTGACATATATAATTAAGTGTACATGTAACATGATTAATTATTAAATATGATTCAGTATAATTGGAGTATTGCTGAATAGAGTCCGGAATTACAAGAACAGCAAAAATGCAATGTCCTGTATGTGGATAATACCTATTAGGGATATCTATTCCGCAATACACAGATGGATGCTCCTTGGGAGCCCTACAAAAAGTTGAGGTGCATGGCATAAAAGAAAATATATGTTGCTCAAGATAAAGTAACGAAAGTCCTACGACATAAATAGATCCAGCTGGTCTAGGAAGGTGTTGTGTAAATCCTAGATAGATACTGTCAGAGGGGGAGTGGGGCATCAACGCCTAGGACTGGTTTATGAAGGCGTTGATATCCCACTCCACGTTGAGTCCGTATGGCACATAACATTTCATGAGGTGTATCCAAAAAGTCTCAAGTTTGGAGACACCCCTTGTATTTGGTTCCCCCCTCCAATGTGGAACGAATCTGTCAATAATTTGGAACTTCGTTCCAGATGGATTTTGGTTGTGGTGGTACAGATAGTGTTTGGGAACACTATGATTAGTGCGTCCTTTTAATATGGCCGTAATATGTTCGTTCACTCGTGTAGAAAAATTGCGTATAGTCCTTCCTATGTATTGCTTGCCACAAGGGCAGGTGATGAGGTAAACTATAAACTTTGTAGTGCAGGTCGCAAATTGTTTCATCTTATATTCCTTCCCAGTGATAGATGACATGAATGCTTCAATTTTACGAGATTTACATACATTAAGCTTGCATACTGTACATTTCCTGCAGGGGTAAAAACCCTTTAGATCATGGAAAAAGGATGGGGTCTTCGGAGGGTTAACCACACCTGGTGCAATTCTACTACCTAATGATGGTGCACCTTTATAAATTACTCCAGCCTGATCAGGAAGTAATGGGCCAAGTATTCGGTCGTTTTTCAAATTTTCCAATGTCTGGAGATGATGCTCTTTATTTGCTTATGTTGAATAGAGTAGTTGGTAAGGAAGGCCCATCTATGTTTAGCATCCAGAGGCTTTTTTGGTTGCTCCACTAGAAGTGATGAGCGATCAATGTGAGCTATTTTCTGTATTTCCTGGTCGATTAGTCCCCCATCATAACCCTTTTCTTGGAATCTAGATTTAATGGTTTCCGCTTGTCTGTAGTAGTCAGGCAAGAGGGAACAATTGCGTCTGATTCTCATCAGTTGGCTTCTAGGTACTGATTTCAGCCATGCTGTATGGTGACAGCTGTCAGTCGGGATGTACCCGTTACGGTCAGTGGCCTTAAAAAGGTTTTTGTCTCTAATTGACCGTTGACAGCTGTAATTTCCAAATCGAGGAAATGTATGACCGACGGGCTGGCTTCATATGACAAGTGGATACCCACCTCATTCTCATTTAGGGTAGTCATGAAATGGTTGAGGGAGTCCATGGAACCCCTCCATAGGAGGAGGATGTCGTCGATGTATCTGGCCCAAAAGGCCAGCTGGGAAGGTTTCAGAACACCGACAACATCCTCCTCCCACTTGGCCATGAAAATGTTAGCCAGACTGGGGGCAAATTTAGCCCCCATGGCTACCCCCTTCGTCTGTAGGTAAAAGTGGTTGTCATACCAAAAATAATTTGACTTGGTAGCAAAATGAAGTAAATCTACAATAAATCTCTTTTGGGTCATGGGGATGTTTTTTTCTCTCGATAAAAAAAGCTCAACTGCTCCTATACCTAGTTCGTGGGGAATAATAGTGTATAGGGAAGTAACGTCTGCAGTTACTAATATAAGGTCATTGGTGTAAGTAACCTGTTGCAATTTAGTGATGGTATCTCGAGTATCCTTCAGAAAAGATGGTATTGTTTTTACTAGAGGTTGTAAGTAGTGGTCAATGTATTTTCCTATACGGGAAGTTACGGAATTGATTCCGCTGATAATTGGACGGCCAGGAGGTTGGGTGACATTTTTGTGTACCTTAGGCAGGTAGTACATTATACGGATGCGTGGAGCTACCGGGACCAGGAAATTTTTTTCTTTTTTATCTAGTATACCAAGCTGGAAACCAGTATCGATCAGGTCTACCAGTTTTCTTTTAACCACTTCCCTACCCGCCCATAGTCATATGACGTCCACAGATGGGATCTCCCATCCTGGGTGGGCGTCATATGACGCCCTGGGATTCCCGGCCGCCTAGGGGGCGGGCGCGCGCCCGCCGCGTTCCTCGGGACCCGGTGCGTGTGCCCGGCGGCCGCGATGTCCGCCGGGCACCCGCGATTGCCGGTTAACCGGACCGGCATGTGGATCTGTGTGTGTAAACACACAGATCCACAGCCTGTCAGCTCTGAGGAGAGCGATCTGTGTTCCCAGAACGGAGGAACACTGATCGGTCTCCTCCCCTTGTACGTCCCCTCCCCCTACAGTTAGTAATCACTCCCTAGGAAACATATTAACCCCTCCCCGCCCCCTAGTGGTTAACCCCTTCACTGCCTGTCACATTTACACAGTAATCAATGCAATTTTATAGCATTGATCGCTGTATAAATGTGAATGGTCCCAAAAAAGTGTCAAAAGTGTCCGATGTGTCCGCCATAATGTCGCAGTCATGAAAAAAAATCGCGATCGGCGCTAAAAAAATAAATAAATATTTTTTTTTAAAAACGCCACAAATCTATCCCGTATTTTGTAGACGCTATAACTTTTGCGCAAACCAATCAATATACGCTTATTGCGATTTTTTTTACCAAAAATATGTAGAAGAATACTTATCGGCCGAAACTGAGGAAAAAATTAGTTTTTAAAAAAAAAAAATTGGGATATTTATTATAGCAAAAAGTAAAAAATATTGTGTTTTTTTCAAAATTGTCGCTCTTCTTTTGTTTATAGCGCAAAAAATAAAAACCGCAGAGGCGATCAAATACCACCAAAAGAAAGCTCTATTTGTGGGGAAAAAAGGACGTCAATTTTTTTTGGGTACAACGTCGCACGACCGCGCAATTGACGTTTGAAGTGCGACAGCGCTGAAAACTAAAAATTGGCCTGGGAAGGAAGGGGGTGAAATTGCCCTGTATTGAACCGGTTAAAGCTTGTAGTGGGGTTAGATCTGAGGGGCAAATAGGTATCTGTGTCACTTAGGATTCTTGTCATCTCTGCTTGGTAATCCTTACTGTCAAGGACGACAATACCACCGCCCTTATCCGCCGGGCGGATGACAAGGTCTTTGCGTTCGCAAAGGGACCTTAGACCCAATTTAATGTCAGGATCAGAATAGTATTTTTTCTTGGGGAGTCCCTCTAGGTCCTCCAATACTAGGTCACGGAATACCTTGATGGATGGAGCTATAGGTGCTGGGGGATTAAAAAGAGATGGGTTAGCTAACCCTGAGTGAACTGACCGAGAATTAGTAAGGAGGCATGAGGGCCTACTTGGATTGGACGCAATGTATCTTTGCACATTGAGTTTGCGCACAAACTTGTGCACATCTATAAATGTGGAAAATTTACTTAATGTTTTAGGGGGGGCAAATTTCAATCCTTTGTTTAAAACGCTAAGCTCCGCGGAGGAGAAGTCAGCTTTGCTTAAATTGAAAATGCCGTGGTCTTTTAAACCCTTTTAACATTATTGACTGATCATTTCTTTGTCAGTGGGCAAACGTACAAAATCAGCAGGGGATCAAATACGTTTTTCCCCTCACTGTACATATTCTGCAAAAAGAGATGAAAAATGACAAAAAATCCTCAATATTAAGGTAAGATGGTGATATAAAGTTGTTGAACATGTATTGGATGAGCCAAAATAAAAAAAGCATATCAGCAGATGGGATAAATATCACATCTTAGAATGGTTAAATTGTTACTGGACTATAGATTCAATCTTCAGTCGTTGTGGTAAAGCTGGGAAAAGAGGATTTCTCAGACAGTCCTAATAAACAGTGAAAGATTCTCCAGGCATATAAAACATATGAGGTCGGGTCTGCAGGATGGGGATGATCCAATACATGTTGTAAAGCGCTACGTAAACTGTTGGCGCTATATAAATCCTGTATAATAATAATAATATGGGTAACTAATATCAGAAACCAGCTGCAGCCTATATGACCTCTATATGTACATCTGGGGTCCATATGATGTAGGTTAATCATGGTCTTACAGCAAACCAGTCCTGTTATCCAGCAGCTATCATGGGTAATATCACTCTCAGCTTGATATTTGAGCAATGTGCGCTCTGGAGACTCAATCCCCTCTGCTAAGCTGAGGTTTCAGTCAGTAATGGCATCAATCCAGGCAGTCCTGATAGACCTCCTGCTGGTAGTAACTAGTCCACAAAAGAAGTTGGCCAAAAAACAGAACTAATGGGGCGTACACACGGTCTGACTTTTCGACCGGACTGGTCTGACGGACTCCGACGGACCAAATCCGGCGGACAATCCGATCATGTGTGGGCTTCACCGGACCTTCAGCTGACTTTTCCAGTCGCAAATCTGACGGACTTTAGATTTGGAACATGCTTCAAATCTTTACGTCGTAACTCCGCCGAACCCAGAAATCCGCTCGAAAAAACCTAGGGCAGCTATTGGCTACTGGCTATGAACTTCCTTATTTTAGTCCAGTGTACATCATCACATATGAATCCGTCGGACTTTGGTGTGATCGTGTGTAGGCAAGTCCGTTCGTTAGAAAGTCCGTCGGAAGTCCATCAAAAGTCAGTCGAAAGTCCACTGGAAAGTTTGTCGGACCAGTCCGGTCGAAAAGTCTGCCCATGTGTACGCGGCATAAGGGTTGTAGCAGATTGACGACAATCACATAAAACAAAGTGTGTGGTGTCACAGAGAGATGGGGACCCGTCGACAGAAGGACGGGTCCCCATCTCTCTGTTAGTGTCCGATTGTCCATTCCAATATTGCAGTCCCGTTATAAGTCACTGATCACCACCATTACTAGTATAAAAACAAATAAATAAAAATTCCAGTATATATCCAATAGTTTGTAGATGCTATAGTGTTCGTGTAAACCAATCAATATATGCTTATTGGGATATTTTTTTTACAGAAAATATGTAACAGAATACATATTGGTCTAAATCTATGAAGAAATGAATTTTTTTCAATTTTTTTGTTGGATAAGTTTTGTAGTAGAAAGTAAAATATATATATATATATATATATATATATAAATATATTTTTTTTAATTGTCGTTCTGTTTTTGTTTATCCTCTTCTGCTCTTTAAGGTTTATCCCCTTCCTGACCGAGCCATTTTTTGCGATATGGCACTGCGTTACTTTATGTGACATTTGTGCAGTTGTGCGCAAATAAAATTGATGTCCTTTTATCCCTCAAATAGAGCTTTGTTTTGATGGTATTTGATCACCTCTGCGGTTTTTATTTTTTGTGCTATAAATAAGAAAATACCGACCATTAAAAAAAAAAAAACAATATTTTTTACTTTCTGCTATAAAACATATCCAATTAAAAAAATGTAAAAAATCGAATTTCTTAGCCTAATTTGTATTCTGCTACATATTTTTGGTAAAAAAAATCCCAATAAGCGTATATTGATTGCTTTGCGCAAAAGTTATAGTGTCTACAAACTATGGGATATAATTATGGAATTTTTATTTTTTCAATTCTTTTTACTAGTAATGGCGGAAATCAGCAATTGTGGGTGCTTTGACTGGGGGAAGACAGAGATCCGTGTTCCTGCTTAGCAAAAACACAAGATCTCCATGGACCAGTGCACAAAGCAAGGTCATTAAAGACATGGATAAGGGAGTTTGGGGTAGAGGAACTTAATTGACTTGCACAGAGTCCTGACCTCAACCCGATAGAACACCTCTGGGATGAATTAGAGCGAAGACTGCGAGCCAGGCCTTTTCGTCCAACATCAGTGCCTGACCTCACAAATGCTCTTCTGGAAGAATGGTCAAATATTTCCATAGACACACTCCTAAACCTTGTAGATGGCCTTCCCAGAAGAGTTGAAGCTGTTATAGCTGCAAAGGGTGGGCCAACTCAATATTGAACCCTACAGACTAATGCCCTGTACACACGGTCGGACATTGATCGGACATTCCGACAACAAAATCCATGGATTTTTTCCGACGGATGTCTTGCATACACACGGTCACACAAAGTTGTTGGAAAATCCGATCGTTGTAAACGCGGTGACGTAAAACACGAACACGTATGTCGGAACTATAAACGGGGCAGTAGCCAATAGCTTTCATCTCTTAATTTATTCTGAGCATGCGTGGCACTTTGTGCGTTGGATTTGTGTACACACGATCGGAATTTCCGACAACGGATTTTGTTGTGGGAAAATTTTATAGCAAGCTCTCAAACTTGCGTGTGTCGGAAATCCTGATGGAAAATGTGTGATGGAGCCTACACACGGTCGGAATTTCCGACAACAAGGTCCTATCACACATTTTCCATCGAAAAATCCGACCGTTTGTACGGGGCAAAAGACTGGGATGTCATTAAAGTTCATACTTGTAAAGGCAGGTGTCCCAATACTTTTGACAATATAGTGTATAAAAGGACAGATGGGTAAGAGAACTTGTTAATGGGAAAAAATGGTCAGAATTATGCTTTTACAAGTGTTTAATAGATGACATCTTCTTTATCTGGTGCGGGATGAAAGATATATGTTATTGGTTTTGGATGGTTATAAATGTATCATTCCAGTATAATAGAAATAAGGCAACATCTTTAGATCGTAATATATTGGTGAAAGAAGATACACTAAAATCCATTTACATCTACAGACAGGAATGGCTATATCACTTCAAGTGGCTATCCAATATCCTGAGGAGTCGGTTTATGCATATCAAAAGAAACTGTACATTAGAAGAAGATTATCTACAACATACTAACATACTGAAGAATAGAGTCAGGCTTTCTCAACCCTTCTAACATAGAGGAACCCTTGATAACATTTTCAGGTATCAGGGAACCCCTACTAATAGTTATAATATCTACATTTCATGGTACATTAGCATTGCAGTCTTTAGGAAGAATGCGCCTTACATTGGTAGTCAATGGGAAGAATGTTCCTTACATTGGTGGTCACTGAGAAGAATATCCCTTACCTTGGGGTGGTCAATGAAAAGAATGCTCCATACGTTGGTGGTAATTGGGAAGAATGCCCTTTACATTGGTGTTCAACGAGAAAAATACCCCTTTCCTTGGTGGTCAGTGAGAAGAAAGCATCTTACATTGGTCGTCACTGAGAAGAATAGCGCTTACATTGATGGTCAATAGGAAGAATACTTCTTACATTAGTGGTCATTGGGAAGAATGCTGCTTACATTGGTGGTCAATGAGAAGAGTGCTCCCCTTACAGATAGCTTAAATGATCATTGGTGACAGTGTTTTTTGGGAGTTTTTTTGGGTGTTTTTTGGGAGTCAGAAATTGCTAACTGTTTAAGGAACGCCTAGCAAGTTCTAGAGGAGCCCTAGGGCTCCATGGAACCCAGGTTAAGAAAGACTGGTATCAAGGGTATAACACAGGAATTTTAGAGAGAAATTCATAAAATAGAATAAAAGTGAATTCATAAAAATATATATATATATATATATATATATATATATATATATATATATATATGAAACTGTGAAGGGATGTAAAGACTTTTGTTTTATTACAGATTTTATTGCTCAATAAAAACAGTTTGAGAAAATCATTAGAAAGCATTGGCCTATTTTACTGGGGAAAATATTGCTTCCAAATAAACCCAACTTTGTTTTTAGGAAAGCACAGAGGTTGAGGAATAAGATTTGACAACAAGGTGTTACAGGACATGGAATGGCACAGGTACCTGTGGTAGGTCCTGGCCAGAGGTAGATGTGGATAATGCAGCATGGCAGGAGATGTAGAGCAGGAAGTTGTGTCGGATGTTGTCACAGGAACTTGCGCATACCTTCTGTGGTCAGGTGAGCAGAAGTTGGCAGTAACCGTGCAGCGGAGATGGAGCTTCAGGAGACAAGAGTATAAAGCCCCTTGTCCAAGCTGGGGTCAGTATCATATGGGCAGGAAAATGTGTAAAAACGATAAGCAGGATGTGTAGTCAGATAACACGCAAGAGGTCAGGTAATGGAGGGATCAAGATCAGACAATTAGGTAAAATACAGAAGGAACCGCAAGCAAGGTCCAGTCATGGATCACAAGAGCCGACAACCGCTAAGCAATGATATTGAGCTTTCCATTGCCTAAAGTAGGCCGCTGGGTGGCACAAGTCAATTCCAATGTGCACGATAAAGGAAATGAAGGAAAACCTCAAACAATCAATGGCAAAGCGGCCACCATAAAACAAGATTGCCCTCAATGGGCACCCAACAGTAGCTGAAACCACAGAAGTACAAAAAAAAGAGTACCAGACGAAAACCAGATGAAAGAATCCAAGATAACTGTAATTGTTGGTCAGCAAGTCATACACAGCCAGCATGTTTCAGGGTCAGTACCAGTCCCCCTTCATCAGGGTTGAATACAGGGTAAAATTTGGATGTACTAAAAAAAAAAAACATTGAACACACAGATCTATATTATAACCAGTATTGAACTTTCCCCATGGAGTAACAACTTGACGGCAGTTGCTGAGCAGCAAAGACTGGGTTTTAGATACTGTATGGCAACCACTGAGTTATTAAGCAATTTTAAGCTTAGGATTAATGGTATTCAGCAGTAGTATGCTTAACTGTGCTCTATACCTTGAAAAAGTATTTAAAGATGAAAGGCGTTGGAAAAAGGGGCTTAAGATTGCACACACAGAGTATCTCTGCTGAAAGAGGATAATGCCAAAGGCTAATATAGAAAAAATATATATAAATACAATATAATAATTTGTTCATGGAAATGCCCCTCCATATTTTCTGACTACCCCTCCATATTTGCACCCTCCTCCAATCAGGGGAACACCTTATTTGGGACCCCCCTCCCTTTTCTTCTCTCCTCCTCCTTCTTGGCTGCAGATGGCGTTCCCTACATTATTATAACAGGTTACACTAGGACATCTCCTGAAGAAGCAATAATATCGAAACGTGGTGAGATTTCACAGCCTTTGACTTTCCACTATATATATAAAATCAACAATGTTTTACCTAAATGGTCTGATATTGATTTATCTTACAAGAATGGGTCTAGTAGGCCCGGGGCTGGGAGCATCTGATATATTTTAACTATTGGACTATGCATATTTCAATTGAAAACCGTTTTTTTACTTTTTGTATATAATAAAATGTGATTAATATTCTTTAGTTTAACAAATATCTATCCATTCCTGAGATGTAAAGCATTGTTAAAGTCCCATACCTTACTTTCAATTCTTTCTGGGTAGAGAATACAGATTACCCTTTCAGTCTGCTGCTGCTCCATTATTGTCCAATCAAAGGCTGGGGTGGGGGTTCTAGGCCAACTAGAGTGTAGCTACAGTGGAAGTCTAGGACCTTACCATGCTGTCTTGAATTAGAGATCCTTTGGCTGGTAAAACAACAAACATATGTGTAGTTAAAATAAAAATAGAAAACAACTATAGCACTAAAGGGAACTGGTATTAGGGGAGGATGAAGGCCAGGTATGTAGGTGACAAAGTGAAAAATCACAAAGATATATTGGTTCGAAAATCATAAGTCTTATGATATCTGTCAATCAGATGGCACAAGTACTTGGAGGTGTATAGACCTCTTTAATCCCTTATTTGGGTGAGCAGGGGAAAGCTGTATATCAAGATGCAGCATCCACAAAGAGTTGCCTTGGGAAGGTCCAGCCTCAGAACAGTAAACATAAAGAGCAGACAGCAAAAAGACATCAGCAACAGGCATCCACTGACATCAAACATCAGGGACAGCAGCACTGATGGATTGCAATCAACAACTTTCAAGTATCACATTATGATAGGTGAAGAGGGAAAGATCCAGGACTCAAACACAGCTCACTAGCACAGCCTAAGAGCTTGAGAAAGGGGGTTGATGCCCAGAAACACGTTGCCGTTGTATGCATTCAATGCTGACAGCTCTGTAACCTGCGTGCTGTGCCTCTCACCCTCAGCTTCCTAGCTCTGTTCTCAAGCACTGCATATGCTGCTATTGCAGGCTGTACACCGGCTGCAGGCTGAGGCTGTGCTGGCGAACTGTGTTTGAATCCCAGATCTTTGACATCTGTTTGCGCTTTGCTCTTCATGTTTATAGTGTAGTTATCCTTCTTCTCCAAAAAAGAATCCATTCACATCCACTACTTAATGGTCCTGAAATCTACTGTTTATGTAAAAGTTTTGAAAAAAGGAGGGGTGTGGAGGCGCCAACTGTGGTAGCTTGTTTATGCAAAAATAAAAGTTAGTGTAACAATTACACTTACTGGTTCGCAGGGTGGAGGTGTTTCTTTGAGATTTAAAAGTGTCCTGGGATGTGCTGTGATCTTGTTTCCGGCTCGGATTTCATTCCTTCAGGCGTCTGGGTGTGGAGTCTGTACACAGGCTGAACCACTGCATCCAGTGCATGGAAAGCTCCACGCTGACCACTCTGGAGTGCAGAAGAGGAAATGACGTCACTGATGCACGGCAAACGTCCAGGCTGGTGTTGGGGATAATGCAGGGATAGTACAGGCTACGCGCTCGGGGCTCACAGCCAGTGGCCAGTAGAAGGAGCTGTGAGCCCCGAGCGCGTAGCCTGTACTATCCCTGCATTATCCCCAACACCAGCCTGGACGTTTGCCGTGCATCAGTGACGTCATTTCCTCTTCTGCACTCCAGAGTGGTCAGCGTGGAGCTTTCCATGCACTGGATGCAGTGGTTCAGCCTGTGTACAGACTCCACACCCAGACGCCTGAAGGAATGAAATCCGAGCCGGAAACAAGATCACAGCACATCCCAGGACACTTTTAAATAAGGTAAGTATGATTACACAAAGAACCAGATTACCACACTTCTCTTTTAATGGCGATCAGATCCCCCCCCCCCTTATGTATTTATACATGGTGAACATAACCCCCCTTATGTATTTGTACATAGTGGTCCTGCCCCTCCCTTGTGTCTTTATACATGGCGATCATTTTTCCCCCTTATGTATTTATTAATGGTGATCATATCCCCCCTTATGTATTTATGCATGGTGATCATATCCCCACTTATGTATTTGTACATAGTGTCCTCCCTTGTGTCTTTATACATGGCGATCATTTCCCCCCCTTATGTATTTATTAATGGTGATCATATCTCCCTTATGTATTTATACATGGTGATCATATCTCCCTTATGTATTTATACATGGTGATCATATCTCCCTTATGTATTTATACAAGGTGATCATATCCCCCCTTATGTATTTATACATGGTGATCATATCTCCCCTTATGTATTTATACATGGTGATCATATCCCCCTTATGTATTTATACATGGTGATCATATCCCCCCTTATGTATTTATACATGGTGATCATATCTCCCTTATGTATTTATACATGGTGATCATATCTCCCTTATGTATTTATACATGGTGATCATAACCCCCCTTATGTATTTATACATGGTGATCATATCCCCCCTTATGTATTTATACATGGTGATCATATCTCCCTTATGTATTTATACATGGTGATCATATCTCCCTTATGTATTTATACATGGTGATCATATCCCCCCTTATGTATTTATACATGGTGATCATATCCCCCCTTATGTATTTATACATGGTGATCAGACCCCCCCCCCCTTTTGTATTTATACATGGTGATCATATCCCCCCTTATGTATTTATACAAGGTGATCATATCCCCCCTTATGTATTTATACATGGTGATCATATCTCCCCTTATGTATTTATACATGGTGATCATATCCCCCTTATGTATTTATACATGGTGATCATATCCCCCTTATGTATTTATACATGGTGATCATATCTCCCTTATGTATTTATACATGGTGATCATATCCCCCCTTATGTATTTATACATGGTGATCATATCTCCCTTATGTATTTATACATGGTGATCATATCTCCCTTATGTATTTATACATGGTGATCATATCCCCCCTTATGTATTTATACATGGTGATCATATCCCCCTTATGTATTTATACATGGTGATCATATCTCCCTTATGTATTTATACATGGTGATCATATCCCCCCTTATGTATTTATACATGGTGATCATATCTCCCTTATGTATTTATACATGGTGATCATATCCCCCCTTATGTATTTATACATGGTGATCATATCTACCTTATGTATTTATACATGGTGATCATATCCCCCCTTATGTATTTATACATGGTGATCATATCCCCCTTATGTATTTATACATGGTGATCATATCTCCCTTATGTATTTATACATGGTGATCATATCCCCCTTATGTATTTATACATGGTGATCATATCTCCCTTATGTATTTATACATGGTGATCATATCCCCCCTTATGTATTTATACATGGTGATCATATCTCCCTTATGTATTTATACATGGTGATCATATCTCCCTTATGTATTTATACATGGTGATCATATCCCCCCTTATGTATTTATACATGGTGATCATATCCCCCTTATGTATTTATACATGGTGATCATATCTCCCTTATGTATTTATACATGGTGATCATATCCCCCCTTATGTATTTATACATGGTGATCATATCTCCCTTATGTATTTATACATGGTGATCATATCTCCCTTATGTATTTATACATGGTGATCATATCCCCCCTTATGTATTTATACATGGTGATCATATCCCCCTTATGTATTTATACATGGTGATCATATCTCCCTTATGTATTTATACATGGTGATCATATCCCCCTTATGTATTTATACATGGTGATCATATCTCCCTTATGTATTTATACATGGTGATCATATCCCCCCTTATGTATTTATACATGGTGATCATATCTCCCTTATGTATTTATACATGGTGATCATATCTCCCTTATGTATTTATACATGGTGATCATATCCCCCCTTATGTATTTATACATGGTGATCATATCCCCCTTATGTATTTATACATGGTGATCATATCTCCCTTATGTATTTATACATGGTGATCATATCCCCCCTTATGTATTTATACATGGTGATCATATCTCCCTTATGTATTTATACATGGTGATCATATCCCCCCTTATGTATTTATACATGGTGATCATATCCCCCCTTATGTATTTATACATGGTGATCAGACCCCCCCCCCCTTTTGTATTTATACATGGTGATCATATCCCCCCTTATGTATTTATACATGGTGATCATATCCCCCCTTATGTATTTACACATGGTAGGGCTGCGGAAATAAACGATTAATTCCTTCGATTAATCATTAATTTTTTTGATAGATCAAAATTTTTTTGATCGGCAGGCTGCCTGCCCTGGGGCCACTTTGGGCCAACCTGTGGCTGCAGCGCAGCGCTCAGCTCCCTCCTCCTCCTCCACTATATGTCATACACAGTCTGCGGGCTTCTCCCGCTGAGTGTCTCCGAGCTGAGTGTGAAAACTTTGGCCGCGCTGTGAGAAAAGTCCCGCCCTCCTCCTAGATCAGCTCGTGTGATAGACGCAGTGTTCTGTCTATCACACAAGCTGATCTAGGAGGAGGGCGTGACTTTTCTCACAGCGCAGCCAAAGTTTTCACACTCAGCTCGGAGACACACAGCGGGAGAAGCCCGCAGACTGTGTAATCCAGGCACAGTGAGGCTGCGATTATGGGCACAGTGAGACTGCATTATGGGCACAGTGAGGATGCCATTATAGGCACGGCGAGGCTGCGATTATGGGCATGGTGAGACAGCATTATGGGCACGGTGCGATTTTGGGCACGATGAGGCTGCAATTATGGGCACGGTGAGGCTGCGATTATGGGCACAGTAAGTCTGAGATTATAGGCATGGTGAGGCTGCGATTATGGGCACGGTGAGGCTGTGATTATGGGCACAGTAAGGCTGAGATTATGGGCACAGTGAGGCTGAGTTTATGACGTGTGACATCCTAGCCATGCCCCGCTATGTCCGGCTTCGGCCGTTGCCATAACAACGGTGCTAAATCAGCTAAAAGTAGTTGGATCTGTATGTGCGTTATAATTAATCAAAATTAGTCGGTTAATCGATTAAAAAAACAATCAATTAATCAAACACGAAAATTTTAATCAGTAACAGCCCTAATACATGGTGATCATATCCCCCCTATGTATTTATACATGGTGATCAGATCCCCCTTATGTATTTACACATGGTGATTGTATCCCCCTTATGTATTTATAAATGGTGATCATATCCCCCTTATGTATTTATACAGGGCGATCATCCCCCCCCCCTTAGGTATTTATTTAGGCCGATCAGATCCCCCCTTATGTATTTATACATGGTGATCATACCCCCTTGATCTCCTCTGCTCGTGAGAGAATAAATTCAGCACCAATAACGTTTCCTCATAGCTGAGCTCCTCCATGCCTCTTATCAGTTTGGTTGCCCTTCTCTGCACTTTCTCCAGTTCCCCGATATCCTTTTTGAGAACTGGTGCCCAAAACTGAACTACATATTCCAGATGAGGTCTTACTAATGATTTGTACAGGGGAAAATGATATTTCTCTCTCTGGAGTCTATATTCAGTTGCCTGAAATCACAGAATTAAAGGCAGAGTTTTCCTTTAAACCTGAACTCTTTGAGCCCTGACAATAAAGAGAACATCAAAGGTTCTACGCTCATTAAAGCTTTGTGATGACTAGTGGGACGCAGTAGAGGCAACAGAAACACAAGGCCAGAAAACCAGGTCATTAGCTGTTCTTGTTAATGTTGATCCGTCCTCACCATAGAACACTACACTCCCTGTATACCACGTATTGGATGGCCATTTGTGTCGCTCGCCTCTAAGCCCGAGTCACACACAATCATGTACCTTATTAGCAGTTTCTCTATTTTTCGGCAGAGAGACGGCTGTAAATCTTCCACCGGCCGCCCGCACCTGGCGGTTTTAGCACCGAGCTGTTCTCCCCGTCCGCTTTGTGATGAGAAGCGGTGTTGTGAGATATGTGGCAGCACGCCATGATTTACAATTCGCTTTCCACTTATCAGGATGGAGCAGGCCCATGTAAAGCATATCACGGCTCTTTCTGCTCGCCATACATCCAAATGGCTGATTAGCCATGTTAACGACCCCCCCGCCCTGTATATTGAAAGCGGTCTCAAATAAGGACGCTGCATCCTGATGCTGTTGGCTGCCATTACGATTTACGTTCTGGAAGATAAATCTGACATTGCTGGGTAATTGCAATAGACACTGGCACAGTATATCTGGGTTATTTACGAAGGTTTCCATCCTGAGCATGGGACTAGAATACCTATCCCCGGGCCTCCACCACTGACCACCGGCTAGTCTACCCAGATACAAAACACCAACCTGTTATATTAACAGAGATGCTAAGTGATTTAAGCTGGTTGGCCTGTGTTTCTGAGCCATGACTAGGGTAGCTAAGAGCTAACCACCCACTTACCACTCCAACCCTTCATCCTTGAACCTTTATATCCTCTTTTACTAATCAACAAACCACTCGAACAACTGAGGTGGGGTAAAATGGCCGAAACGGCCCTTTATTAACAACAACTTTAATTAAATAACCAACATAATATTTAACCACTCAAAAGCAGATATGATTATTTTGAGATCCTTGACGGTACTGATATACCCATACCATTATTGTGTCAGAGGCACCAGCTAGCTGTGTTTCCACCCCAGCCACGACCTATTGACTCAAGGCAGCTGACCTCATCCATCCAGGGTTCTTACCACTACCCGGTCACTCTGCAGTGAACCGTTCCCACTCGAGGATACCATACCTGAGATGGTTCCCCACTGTTTCACTCAGTGCACCGAATTATACTACCGTCAAGGACCCCGAAAAACGCCAACATAGAACATGAAACACCATAACCCATGAAACATATAAATAAGGGTGGGCGGGAGGGACATTCTTGCTCTCCTTTCTTCACCGACTGTTGAGGCTCCGCCCCTACTCTTCCAGTTACTATTCTTAAGCTCCCCCCAGCTCCCTTCCTCCACAACCAATGGGGTAACTCCTTAACTTCCATCCACTTTTGTTAACCCATTCATTCCTGTATACCCTTATCACCCTGTCATATCTCCCCTTCGGTGACTGCGTTCCTGCTCAGCTACGGTTCTTTCTGGAAACTCTTCAATAGCACAACATTTTGGATGAACCCTCTGCACACTGCTTTCCAGCAAACTTTGCATGAAAACAAGGTTTTCTTTTAGTTCCCATACATGTTTAAGCCAGCCAACTGCGACAAAGTCATTCCCTCTCTGGCCAGTCCCCACTTTGCTCTGCAAAATGCAAATGCTCTGGTGGATATTGTGCCAAAATGGGGCAAATAAATACAAGTTGTAGGAGAGCTTCAAGGTTCAGGTCTGGTTACTGACCCGGACTAGACATGTGCAATTTGTTTCATTCAGAATTAGTTTTTTGACGAATTTTGACAAATTCGTTCATTTCGAAAATATTCGAATTAACGAAAACCTGTTTAACAAATTTTTTTATGAATATTTGTAAATTCTAAAATTCGTAAATCCGTAAATTTGTAAATCTGAAAACATGAAAATCCGAAAATTCCAAAGAACAAAAATCTGAAAATAAGAACGAAAATCAGAAAACCCGAAATAATAACTAACTAATAATAATAACTATTACTAACTATTAAATTATAGACAGTTCCTTTCAAATTTGGCTGTTAGTGAACGAAACGAATACGAATTTATCCGACGTTATGAATTATCCAAAATGACGAATCTAAACAAATGGAACGTAACTAATTAATAATAATAAATAATAATAATAAAAACTTTTTATTATTATTATTATTTATTATTCTTATTAATTCGTTACTTAAATCTTCCGGAACTCAAGTTTCCTGGGTCCATATGGGCAAAAATATAAAAATTGTAACCACAATAACCACTTCACAAGTAAAGCGAAAAACACCTGGCATACAGGGACTATTTGATTCCCTTTTTGTTTGAGACCATCTTAGATCTGGGACCTACCTTTTTGGATTTCTATAAGATTGATTCATTAATTTTTTATCTATAAGATTGATTTATTAATGTAACCCTTTCCCTTTGAAAATTTCTGAACGGTGGGGGGGCTTGGGATGGTCGATCATGTGACCACTGTGATTGGCTATCACAATTGTCACATGATCGAGGGCCAGTTCTGCCGGCTACTGATCATTAGCAGGGGCCAAGAACTGTCTTTCACATCTCGATCTATGTGCTGGGTGAGTAAAGTGGGTATGCCCACCTGGGACACCCAACAACGCATATGTGAGACATGTGGGCATTAAAGTCCATCCATTTGGCACCACACATACACTATCTTACCAAAAGTATTGGGACGCCTGCCTTTACACACACATGAACTTTAATGGCATCCCAGTCTTAGTCCGTAGGGTTCAATATTGGGTTGGCCCACCCTTTGCAGATATAACAGCTTCAACTCTTCTGGGAAGGCTGTCCACAAGGTTTAGGAGTGTGTCTATGGGAATGTTTGACCATTCTTCCGGAAGCACGTTTGTGAGGTCAGGCACTGATGTTGGACGAGAAGGCCTGGCTCACAGTCTCCGCTCTAATTCATCCCAAAGGTGTTCTATCGGGTTGAGGTCAGGACTCTGTGTAGGCCAGTCAAGTTCCTCCTCCCCAAACTCGCTCATCCATGTCTTTATGGACCTTGCTTTGTGCACTGGTCCAGATCCTTTGGTGGAGGGGGGTGTATGGTGTATGGTTGTTTAGCCCCTTAGTTCCAGTAAAGGGAATTCTTAAAGCGTCAGCATACCAAGACATTTTGGACAATTTCATGCTCCCAACTTTGTGGGAACAGTTTGGGGATGGCCCCTTCCTGTTCCAACATGACTGCGCACCAGTGCAATGCAGAGAGTATTTTGTAGTAGCGTCCCATAGAAAATGTTGATTTTGAAAGGAAAGTAAAGGTTTTCTGACAAATCTGTTGGGGTGCACTCATTTATGCTGAGCACTGTATTTGGTGTATTAAGATTTTGAGATACTCCCTTTCACCCAAGGTCCCTTGTTTGTTAAAGTTTAAGGACACTGTATATCTACTTTAAACCTAGTACACACAATTAGAATACCTTATGAAAAAAACAATTTCAGAGCAATCGTACAATAATCTGATCGTTAGTACACATTTTTTCGAGAGCCAATTATGACAGTTCCTCCGATATTATACGAAAGTACAAACACAAATGTTTTTCTCATATGATAGCAGATCGTGTGATTTTCATTCATTCAGTACAAACACAATACAATACGTCACTTCCGAAGTTTTATTCTGTCATACAAGAATTTTTGTAAGTTGAGTAACCTCTTCATTTTCGATATGGAATGAAAATTGGCAATCATTCGTCCAATATTCTCATCGAGTGTACCAGGCTTTAGGATCGTACCTCTTGAGCAGGGGTCTCCAAACTTTCTAAGTAAAGGGCCAATGTACTGTCCTTCAGACTTTAGGGGGCCTGGACTGTGGCCAGTGGGAGAAGAAAATGTCCTGGTGTCAGTGGGAGTAAACAAGTCCTCTCATTGATATTAGGGGGAATAATTGTGCCCCATCATTGGTGTCAGTGGGAGTAATAGTGCCCCATTGTTGGTGTCAGTGGGAGGAATAGTGCCCCATGTTTGGTTTCAGTGGGTGTAATAGTGCCCCATCACTGTTGTCATCGGGAGTAATAGTGCCCCATCATTGGTGTCAGTGGGAGGAATAGTGCCCCAATATTGGTGTCAGTGGGAGGAATAGTGCCCCAATATTGGTGTCAGCAGGAGCAATAGTGCCCCAATATTGGTGTCAGCAGTGGAAAAGCATCTTTGGTGTCAGTGGGAGGACTAGTACCCCATGTTTAGTGTCAGTAGCAAGAACTATGCTCCACTGTTGTTGACAGTATAGTGAATAAGGCCTCTGCAGCTAAAGGGGTTAGCAGTTGGAGGGGCTGTAAAAGAGTGTCTCAACCACGGGGGTTTACCACCCACCAACCTCACATCTGAACAAGCCCTTAGTTAGCATGTGAGACCCACTTCTCTGTTTTCTCAGTACAAAATGAGTTACACAGATATTGCTTTGCTTTTTGCATGTTGGCTCTGGCTGGCCCCTTTTACTCCTTTGAATACAAAGCTTTGAAACTTTTGGTTTTACATTACAGAGCAAGTTTCTTTTGTTGGGAAACAGAATTGCATGACGTGTCCCTCGTGAAGCTGGATTTCATGATTGGTACTGACTGACACATCAACTGGAATCTCAGGATTGCACTACTCCTTCCATACACCAGATGGCACTCCAATACCAGTTTTGTTGGGCGACAAACATCTGCAATAATGTGACTTGATTTCTGTGTGATATTTTCTCCTCTGATTGTATAGTAAAGTGCACACATTTCACCCCGGTTGCTCAGCTGTAACCACACGGAGATTTTAGGGACCTTATTTCAGTCTTTTACTTGGAGTACATATTTCATGTCTCAGCTCCAGCAAATGGGCCTCTTCTACAACTATAAAATATTCATAACCAAAATAATGGCAAATATTTAATCAAATTATATGATTCACTTGGATTTTCTGGATTTAGCTTTAGACATATACATACTGCTCCTCTATTCAGCTTTTTTCTATGGCTAACCAAGTACACATTTATGAGGTTGACCTAAATCCCCAATCTCACCTCCCCCAAGACTCTGGTCTGTCCTTCTTTCTTTTTGGAAAACTAGAAGTTTAGGCCACCAAGCAAACATTGTGTCAAACATTTAGGAATATCAAATTGAGGCAACTTTGTGCTCCTCCCTTGAGGAACCAAAACCTCACCCTCATGCACACACCCAAGCTCTGCTCTTTAGGAAACTTCATGTGGACAGACTTGCCAAATGTGTTCATAGAAGTTGACAGATCTGTTAAATATTAGGCCAGTCATAGTAGGATATGCAGCTTATTTGAAACCAATGTAGGAATTCTGACTGTACTGTTAACGATAAAGGAAAAATAAGAGTCTTTAATGCCCAATTACAAGTTGGGGTACAGTCTCACCAAGCCAGGTGCACTAATCTGAGAGTTTGAGCTTGTTGGTGGGGTGAAGAGCAGTGCGGTGGCAATAATACACTCAGTCCCAGTGCAGTGAAAGAACTTGTATTGAAATAATGCAGCAACAGTTCACAAATAATCCAGTGGGAAGACTCACAGTTCCAACAGCGTGTAGAGAGCAGGATTCAGCTGAACTGACAGCCTCTGTTAAGAGGGGAAGAATGTGGCCTGGCTGTCTCATGCCCAGGCTGAAAAATGTCCAGAGAGGTTGCGAGCCCTAGGCTTCCCCTCCTCATCTAGAACCTTTCCCTGCCACTAGTTCTGTCCCAACCAGGTGGGATACCCGTCCCTACTCTACCAACTTGCAAATGCGTGCCTGGGAAAACCTGGGAACCAGGGCCTTAAAAAGGCTCTATTTAACCCAAGATGGCTGCTAGAGTTACATGGGGTGGCATCATCCAATGAAAAAACGCATCCAGTGACCCAGGAAACCATGTTGCTCCTGACTTTCTCTCCAACTGCAGTGCTGCTGCAGAAGTGCACCACCTGCAGTGGAGAAAGTAGACTGTCCCTGCCTACATGCTGGATAAACAGCCTCTACACCTAATAGAAGCAAGAATCTATCACTGTTATCCTGACAATCTGGGCCTTACTAACCAGGACTCCCACTGTCTGATGGATGTTTTTTAGGAAATAATTCTCATATTAGCAATCTTCCAAAAAAAAACAAAAAAACATCCTTTATAGACGGGGATATATGAGTCTCCCTTACAGGAGATCATCACATAAGCCTTCTTCTACACCTGTATTAGCGCCCCACACTTCCTTTATTCAAGTGTCTAGGAGCAACCAAATGAGTCTCCTTTTTTATCTATTCCTCCAGGAGATCCCAACATGAAGCTCTTTCAAGCCTACAGGGGCATCCCATGTGAGCCTTCTTCTTCCTTGCCGCCAGGAGTGCACAACGTGAGCCTCTGTCTTCCACACTCCAAAGTAACTCCACATGACTCCTCTTCTAACATTCCTCCAACAGCACCCAACATAGGCCTACTTCTTCTACACCTTCAGAGAACCCCACATGAGCCTCCTTCTTCTACACCTTCAGAGCACCCCACATGAGCCTCCTTCTTCTACACCTTCAGAGCACCCCACATGAGCCTCCTTCTTCTACACCTTCAGAGCACCCCACATGAGCCTCCTTCTTCTACACCTTCTGAGCACCCCACATGAGCCTCCTTCTTCTACACTTTCAGAACACCCGACATGCTTCATTCCTCTCAAGACCAACTGCTCTCTAGCTCCCTCGTCACCTCCTCCCATGCTCGCCTCCAGGACTTTTCCAAAGCCTCTCCAATCCTATGGAATGCCCTACCCCAATCTGTCCGCTTATCTCCTACTTTATTAGCTTTTAGACGATCCCTGAAAATCCTTCTCTTCAGAGAAGCCTATCCTACCCACAACTAACGACTGTATTTTCATTTTTTCCATCAGCTCATCCCCCACAGTTATTACCTTTTGTTTCCACTTGACCCTCCCTTCTAGATTGTAAGCTCTAACGAGCAGAGCCCTCTGATCCCTCCTGTATGGATTTGTATTGTAAGTGTACTGTCTGCCCTCATGTTGTAAAGCACTGCGCAAACTGTTGGCGCTATATAAATCCTGTATAATATAATAATAATAACATGAGCCTCCTTCTTACACACCTCCAGAAGTGTCACACATAAAACTCCCTCTTCCATGCCTCCACTCACCTCTCAAATTTACATTTCTCCCCTTCTTTATGCATCTCAGCACTTCAACACCAGTCCTCAACTACCCAAGAGCCCCTGGCTGCCTTCAGATGCCAATTATAACCTTCTCTCCAAGACCTGGCTGTTCAGCTGGCCATAAATGGTTTGAAACTCAGGCAGTTTAGCAGGTACTGGCTGAGATTCCAACCATGTATGGGCAGGCTGAATGTACCCAAGTTGATCAATCGATCAACTTGAGTACAATCAGCCTGCCAGATTTTACATGCAATTGCTTGTGGCTGCTATAGCTGCTAGTGATAATCACTGTGTTCTCCCAGCGAGGGAAGGTTTCCCCAGCACCCCCTGCTGGGAGGACATAATAGCTCGGCGGGAGGAGTTAACCTGTCAACATGTCCCCTGTGGTTCACTCCATCTACAGTATGGCCAGCCTTACACCTCTGTGTCCAAGGGTACCAGTCATCCCTTACCATTTCCATCAGGACTTCCATCACATTAAGTTCATTTTCAGAAAGCTCCTTTGTTACCAATAAAGCTTTTTAAGCATGCATGTTTGATGAAACAATTCATAGTTCTCTGGGGTTACAGCTGCTGTTTACTGAACATAAAAAAAATCCAAGAAATTAATCAAGAGTTCTACAACGCAGCCAGTAATTACAGAGACACAGAGCTGTTCTGAAAACTTGTCATTAATTGGAATTTCCACGCCACCCCTTGTTTTTCTTGCTGAACTGTGAGCTGATGCAATGTCACCTTTTTGGCATGTATAAAACCAATGGCATAACTCCAACCTTTGATCCTTTACTTTCGTAGTGTCAGATAGGGAAATTGAAAGGCAGACCAATGGGTAGTGCCATGGTTTTGCAGCACCAAGCTTTTTAGGTGAGCTCTAAACAGGGACAAACTATGCACAGAGCTTGTATGTTTGTGCTGGATTATTATTATTATATATAATGTAACGGGAGCCAGCTGCTGGGCCACCTGTTTTCCAAGTTTTAAACTTCCATGTGGTGTGGGAGTACATGGTCTCTTTAACGGATTCATGCTTGAACCCAGGGATGGTCCCTAGGCCTACTGAGATACTATGGGCACAAGCTCTGTCAACGTATTCGCTGTATTGGGTGGAATGCCTATACCTTGCCCCTCTAAGGCTCACTCTAGGAGACCCCTGGCTTAGCCTGACCTGAACCAGCATCTTCAGCAGTCCACATCATACTTGCTTCAGGCCTAGAGTTGCCACCTCATCCCTTTAAACCCAAACACATATGAATTACAAAGTTTCTGAGGCTAATTTAATGCAGATAAGGCACCAAGTGAGTTTAATTAGTACCTTAATCAGCCACTGAACCTGTGTAATCAATATGTGTTCGGGTTTAAAGGGATGAGGTGGCAACTCTATTCAGGCCTTATGGCAATAGATGCAGATTACAACAAAATGGTACCTGTCCGCACACTACCTCGGCATATAGAAAACTTCTTAGCAAAAAATGGCTTCAGCTTGGTCTACTACCCATGGGAGAACCCCCTCTAACATGTTTCATCCAGTAGGGGCCTAATCGTAGAGGCCTCTATGATTAAGCCTATAGTGGGTGAAACATTTTAGAGGGTCCGGAAGTGGCTATACAAGAAAATCAGATGACCACACACAAGCACACAATGACCAACTTTTTAGTGCCAGTGGTCGGCTCTCTTGTAAAAGCAAACCTAATGGCTAACCAGCCGCTGGATTTCTTTTACAAGCAGCGGAAGGGGATATTCCCACCACCCGCTGCCCTCCGCAGCTTTCTCGGGCTCTCCCGTCCCACCCAGAGACCAGAGCGACCAGTTGATGCTGGTCGGAGAGCCAAACAAAGCCCGGCTTTGATCGGCTATGGTAACCCTGGAAGCGGTGACCTGAGATTACTTCTGGTTTACTCGGATCTCAACAGCTCCATTTAAAAAAAAAGAAATCGAAAAAACATTTGAAAACACCCATCTTGGTGTTTTGAATGCTGAGGAGGGATTTAGGGTCTTATAGACCTCAGATCTCTCCATAAAGAGTACCTGTCACATGCCTATTGCTGTTTACATCTCTTGTGACAGCAATAAAGTGATCCAAAAAAAATGTAAAGCAACAGTGTAAAAATGAAAAAAATAAAAATAAATTATTAATTGAAAAAATAAAATTAAAGTGCCCTCATCCCCATCGCACAAAGGCGAATGTGCGCGTCGGCCCCGCACATGTACAAACAGCAATCATCCCACACATGTGAGGTATTGACGCGAATGTCAGATCATGGGCAGTAATTCTAGCACTAGACCTCCTCTGTAAATCTAAAGTGGTAACCTGTAGAGCAGGGATATGCAATTAGCGGACCTCCAGCTGTTGAAAAACTACAAGTTCCATCATGCTTCTGCCTCTGGGTGTCATGCTTGTGGCTGTCAGAATCTTGCTATGCCTGATGGGACTTGTAGTTCTGCAACAGCTGGAGGTCCGCTAATTGCATTTCCCTGCTGTAGAGGCTTTTAAATCACCTATGGATCGTAAATTGTACTTCTTTTGTCGCTGTTGCACGGACGTGCGCAATATTAAAGCATGACATAGTTGGTATCTATTTACACAATGTAACATAATCTTTTATATTTTACAAAAAAAATGGGTTATGTATTGTGTTTTTTTGGATTAAAATTAAAAAAAGTGTATTTTTTCCCAAACAATTGCACAAATAATGTGTGACATAAAAAAAAAATTTCAGCTCCCACCAATTTATTCTCTAGGGCCTCTGCTTTAAAAAATATGCAATGTTTGAATGGGGGGGGGGGGGGTGTTCTAAGTAATTTTCTAGCAAAAAAATGCAGATTGGTACATGTAAACAAAAAGTGCCAGAAAAGGTCTTGTCTGGAAGTGGATAGATTTCTTTTTCTGGTAGACCTAACACAAAATATGGATAAGACTGCAGCCGCAAGGTGAGCAGCAGCAACACCCCCTCCCCATTTGACCGTTCCTTTGCCCAAAGCAAATCCAGAGAACTCTTTAGCCAAAATGACCTTCTGCATCTGACTGAAATTGATAACAAATCCCATCAATTCCGGCACAGCCAGGCAATAACCCAATAAACAGTGACTTTGTCTATAATCCATGTAGAATATTGGCATAATTACACAGCGCGATAAGCAGAGATCATTGTTAATGTACATCCATCTCATGGAAGGATGGGCGCATTAGACAAGAAGCCATTTTGCAAGGCAAGCGGAGGGAGTAAAAATCATTTGCTGCAAAAGACATTTAATAGAGACATTCCGGTAAGCAATTGAACAAATGGATCTAATAACAGGTAATAGAAGTGCTTAACAAGCAGCGTTATAACAAAATGGAGATTAAAATAAAAGTGTTTTGTTATATCTGCTGCACCAAGAATGAGCGATAACCAAAAAAAAAAAAAATCCCAATGAGTGTCAGTTACCATCTTTACTGTCAAAGTCGTCGGTAACTTGACAAAGTGATGCGGTAAAGCTTTAACCACTTCAGCCCTGGAAGATTTGGCTGCTGAATGACCGGGCCATTTTTTGCGATTCGACACTGCGTCACTTTAACTGACAATTGCGCAGGTCGCGCAACGATGTACCCAAACAAAATTGACGTCCTTTTTTTCCCACAAATAGAGATTTCTTTTGGTGGTATTTGATCACCCCTGTGGTTTTTATTTTTTGCGCTATAAACAAAAAAAGAGCGACAATTTTGAAAAAAAAACACAATATTTTGTACTTTTTGCTATAATAAATATCCCCATTTTTTTTTAAAAAAAAGCTAATTTTTACTCAGTTTAGTCCGATATGTATTCTTCTACATATTTTTGGTAAAAAAAAAAGCGTATATTGATTGGTTTGCGCAAAAGTTATAGCCTCTACAAAATAGGGGATAGATTTAGAGCATTTTTATTATTATTATTATTTTTTTTACTAGTAATGGTGGTGATCTGCGATTTTTATCAGGACTGCGACATTATGGCGGACACATCGGACACTTTTGACACCATTTTGGGACCATTGGCATTTATACAGCGATCAGTGCTATAAAAATGCACTGATTACTGTAAAAATGTCACTGGCAGGGAAGGGGTTAACACTAGGGCATAGCTCCCAACTGTCCCTGGTTTCGAGGGACTGTCCCTAATTTGGAGCAATGTTCCTCATTTTGGTCTGATCTATATAGTTGTATATAAAATGCACTTTTTATCTATCAAAAAGTGTTTTCCAGCGCTAAACCTTTCATCTGATTCCTAAATTGCTGCATTTGTAAATTCTAAAAGCCAATATAAAGGAATAGCAGTGGTTAAAAAAAAGAGCATCCGTGGGTTGAACCAATCTTTTAATTTTACAATTCCCCTTTAAAAGGGGCGTGGCAAGGGGTGTGTCCTATGCCTGCATACTTTTACTGATAGATGTCCCTCATTCCCATCTCAAAAAGTTGGGAGGTATGCTAGGGGGCGATCAAGGGGTTAACTGTGTTCCCTGGGAGGTGATTCTAACTGAGGGGGGAGGGGACTGACTAGAGGAAGTGACGGATCGTGGTTCCTAGCTATTAGGAACACACAATCTGTCACTCCTCTCAGAACAGAACAGGGATTTGTGTGTTTACACACACACTTCAGTGTTTTGTCCCTCGTGCTCGCGATCGCTCGTTGGCATCGGTCATCGTGACTGTCGGCCATGAGCATCAGCAACCCCGCAGTACAGTACTATCCCGATCCCGCGAGCCGACGTATAGCTACGATGGTTCGCGGGACCTGCCACAGTAAAATGACGACGGCTGGTCGGCAAGCGGTTAAAGTGACAATAAGACCCCTTTCACACTGGAGGCGTTTTTCAGGCACTTTAGCGCTAAAAATGCCTCATCTGCAGTCCCAGTGTGAAAGCCCGAGTGTTTTCACACTGGGGCGCTGCGCTGGCAGGACGTTAAAAAAGTCCTACAAGCAGCATCTTTGGGGCGCTTTAGGAGCGGTGTATGCACCCCTGCCCATTGAATTCAATGGGCAGCGCCCCCGAAGCGCCCGCAAAGCGCTGATGCCACGGCACTTTGCAGGCCATTTTAACCCTTTATTCAGCCACTAGCAGGGGTTAAAAGCACCCCACTAGCAGATGAAAAGCTCCTCTAAAACAATGGTAAAGCGCCTCTAAAATTAGTTGTGTTTTACCGCTAACGCGGCCGCGCTGTCAGTGTGAAAAGGCTCTTAATGATCTCTTTATTCTCCAAACATAATCCATTAACATCCACTACCTTAAGAGGAACTCCAGCCCTCCACCAAAAAATTAAAAGTCAACAGCTACAAATACTGTGGCTGATGACTTTTACTATTAGGGCACTTACCTGTCCAGGGATCCTACGGTGTCCTCACCCAAGCCGATACTTACAAGTATCTGGGGGTGCATATAGATAAGCTGGACTGGAGCTGGGGTGCTCTATAGGAAGGAGACTGAGGTCCTTTAACACGATGCTGAAGATGTTTTATGAGTCTGTGGTGGCCAGCGCTCTCCTGTATGCGATCAAGATATATAATTATTTAATGTGAGGGCTGGAGGTGAAGATTTAATTCTGGTTTATGATCAAGATTTTGTGTTGTTTTTAGAGTATGTTGGTATTGTGTTGGTTATGATCTGGGGTGGTGTTAGAGAAAGTGGTGTATTATTTGCATTTGGTAGTTTACCTATTATTTTAATCAGTGTTATTTATTCTATGTTGTATTTTAATTATATAGATGTTTTATTTGTAGTGTAGTTTTAATTTTGTTATTTAGTGTTAATGGCTGTTATTGGTAATTTTGTTGTTTTTTTGCATCTTGTTCAGTCTATTGTTGTGATCTTGTGTTGTCTTTGTTAAGTTGTCTGTGTCGTAACAATTTCCCAATTTCGCTTTGGGATTAATAAAGTATTCTATACTCTGTATTAAATCGGCTCTCGGGTGCTGGCGCCGCCATCTTAGGTAAGGGAACCCAGCAGTGAAGCCTTGCGACTTCACAGTCGGTTTCTTCCTCTGCATGTGTAAATCATGTTGCGCTTTCTCAATGGGCTGCCTGCGGAGAGGGCCGAACTTCAGGCTGAGTTCAGCAGGAGGTGAGAGCGGGTACCTGTCAAAACCAGGTACCTGCTCCCCTCCCCACAAGGTGCCAAATGTGGCACCGGAGGGGGGAGG
The DNA here is from genome assembly GCA_037952835.1 of Lithobates septentrionalis. NCBI lineage: Eukaryota > Metazoa > Chordata > Amphibia > Anura > Ranidae > Lithobates > Lithobates septentrionalis. The sequence continues at coordinate 4,864,950 of JBBDGP010001212.1, forward strand.
AGGCAGACAAGCGGAGCTTCCCCTTTTGGATGGAGCTCTGCTTTAAAGGGTTTGTAACCCCTCAAGATTTTTCACCTTATCACATTAAGGTGAAAACCATTCTGTCATGCAGCTTCCCCCCAGACCCCCCCTTTTACTTACCTGAACCCATTCTTTCTCGCCCTGGGGACGAGCACACCAGCTCTAGCCGGTGTCTCGTGTCCTGATTGGATAAATTGATAGCAGTGCAGCTATTGGCCCTAGCTGTTGTCAATTAAATCCAATGAGGCAGGTGCCAGGGGGCGGGGCTGAGTCCTGCTGTTTGTGTCAATAGAGGCAGCAGCAGGACACGGGAGCGTGCCGGCACAGATGTCCCGAGTGAGAGCGCTTCTCCGATGGGGCATTCGAGAAGAGGAGGAGCCACGAGCACCGCTGAGGGACCCCAGAAGAGGAGGATTGGGGCCACTCTGTGCTAAAGCAACCGCACAGAGGAGGTAAGTTTGACATGTTTGTTATTTAAAAAAACAAAAAAACAAGGGTTTAGTAACCCATTCTATGCATTAAGGTGAAAAACCACCAGTGATGCAGCTGCCCCCCAGAGCCCCCCTTTTACTTACCTGAACACGGTCTTTCCAGAGACGGGGACGAGCACACCAGCTCCAGCCGGTGTCTTGGGTTCTGATTGGATAGATTGATAGCAGCACAGCCATTGGCTCCTGCTGCGGTCAATCAAATCCAATAACGCGGAGCCGAGTCCTGCTGTCTGTGTCAATGGACGCAGTAGTTAGGACACAGGAGTGTGCCCCATTGGAGAGGGGCTTTCCAATGGGGCACTCAAGAAAAGGAGAAGTCAAGAGCGCCGCTGAGGGACCCCAGAAGAGGAGGATCGGGGCCACTCTGTGCAAAACCAACTGCACAGAGGAGGTAAGTATGACAAGTTTTTTTTTTTTTTTTTTTAAACGAACCTTTAGATATCCTTTAAGCCATTGTTTATTTTTTTAACAGAGAAGTTTTATTATTTCCTTAATACAAAACAAAAGTAAAATAAAAAATAACAGGACAGTATATCATGGTACTAAATACACAAAGGTTTGGACATAGGGTACATAGTTAGTGACAAAAATAATAGAGAAATAAGGGTTAGATTATTTCTGCTGAGTGGTGTACGGATTATTAGAGGTAACATGAATATATCAAACCATATTTGCACAATTAATACTGATTAGGGGCGGCCCTCTCCAGGTCACCTCAAAATGGGAGCAGACTCTTCCCTCAGGTTATCTGCAAGGCTCCCGTCCCCCCTCCGTAGAGAGAAAAAAAAAAAAAAAAAGGAAAAAGGGGGGGGGGTTTCGAGCCCCCACGTCCACCAAACCAGAGGGTCAACCCCCCGGCCTATAAATAGGTCAGGGGTCTATATGGGATTAGCCACATGCGTCGATCCAGCTTGACCATACCTTGTCATACTTTTGTGGACAATTTCTGCTCTCATAAGTAATACGGTATAATGGTAGCACATTATTTATCGCCTTTTGCCAAGTCTCTTTAGTCGGGGCTTCTTTTTGTTTCCATTTGAGGAGTATTTCCCTTCTCGCATAAAAGAGCGAGTAAGTTAGGAATAGTTTAGTGTATCGGTCTCCAGCTATGTCTTCCAGGTGGCTCAAAAGGAAAGTTAAGGGATTAAGTGGGATTTCAATTCCACAAACTCTCTCAAGGGTGTCTGCGACTGATCTCCAGAAGGGATGAAGCTTGGGGCAGGACCAGACCATGTGATAAAAGGTGCCCGTATCTAATTCGCATCTAGCACAGGTAGGGGTAAGAGTAGGATAGATTCTTGCAAGTCTTTCCGGCGTATAGTAGGCCCTATGTATAAATTTCAGTTGGATAAATCTATCCTTCGCAGCGATCATAGAAGGTATAAACGTCGTGAGGCATTCCTCCCACTCTTCCTCCCCCAAGGCAGGAATGTCTCCCTGCCATTTGGTAAGTGATTTGTTATTCTTAACCTCGTGTGAGACTGTTAAGTAAAGGTATAAGGAGGAAAGGGGTTTATCTAGCATCCCCGAGGTCAGAAGGCGTTCAATGGGGTCAGGCTCCAGTGATATCTGGGCGGGGAATTGGGCTTTCAGTGCGTGTTGTAACTGCCAGTACCTAAAGAGGAAAGACCTTGGTATATGGTATGTCGCTTGTAATTCCCGAAAGGAAAGTATGACACCCCGTGGCATGACGTGTTTTATAGTAGTAATACCCCTCTTGGCCCAGATTGCTGGATCCGGGACAGTGAAAAGATGGGGAAGCATGGGGTTAGCCCATAATGGAGTGTGTGGGGAGACTTGTGACTGTGGTATGAGGGATGCTCTAGATGATTTCCACACCTGGATTGTGGTTTTCATAGGGCCTGTCACTGCAGGATCAGCTCTCGGTCCCCTGTACGGCAGATTGGATAACGCTGCATAGGATCCCAGTAGGGCGGCCTCCAGCGTGACTGCAGGGTTCTGTCTAGGTTGTGAGAACCACCACCTCACTGTCACCATTACTGCGGCCCAGTAATACATCAGGAAGTTAGGCAGCGCCAGACCTCCACCGGACAATGGGAGGTAAAGTGTGTTTTTTGCTACTCTTGGGGGCTTGCCTGCCCAAATGAAGGAGATGACTACACTCTCTAGTTTGCTAAAGAAGGACTTGGGGATAGGGGTCGGGGTGTTTCTAAAGTAATAAAGAAATTTCGGTAAAAAGACCATTTTTAAAAGGTTCCCCCTGCCCACCGGGGTCAAAGGAAGAGACTTCCAGGCGGAGCACTTCTGCTGAAGCTGGTTTAAGAGAGGAAGTACGTTCCTTTCCAGGAAGCCCGGCAGCGCTCTCCCTATTTTGATTCCCAGGTAGGTAAACTCATCCACCCATTTCAACGGGGTACCAGTCTCCGTCTCCGACACCGCCCGGCAGAGGGGAAATAGAATCGACTTATTCCAATTTATTCGGATTCCCGAAAATCGGCCAAAATAATCAAACATGGCAAGGGCTGTTTTGAGGGATGTAGAGGCATCTGCTAAATAAAGGATAGTGTCATCTGCGTACAGTGAAACTTTTTCTGTCAACACGCCCACCCTGATCCCCTTAATTTGTTCTTCTGCTCTAAGGAGTATGGCCAGTGGCTCAAGTGCTAGGGAAAATAGGGCCGGAGAGAGGGGGCATCCCTGCCTGGTGCCCCTCTCCAACCGGAACACCTTTGAGAGGACCCCATTAGTGCGGATGCGTGCTCTTGGCTGGGCATAGAGCATCTGGATCCAGGCTCGGAAGCGCGGTCCAAACCCGAACCTGGAGAGAACCGCCCATAAGTAGCCCCACTCGACCGAATCAAACGCTTTCTCCGCGTCGAGTGAGGCCACTACTCCCGGTCTGTCGGGGGAGGCGATAGCTATATGAGTGTGTAGTCTGCAGATGTTTATGTCCGTCCCCCTGCCCGGCATAAATCCCGTCTGGTCCGGGTGTATCAGGGCCGTGATGACAGTATTGAGCCTATTGGCCACGATTTTTGCGATTATTTTTGCATCCACATTGAGGAGAGAGATGGGACGGTACGAGGAGCAGAGCTTTGGGTCTTTTCCTTGCTTATGGATGACTACTATTACCGCTTCGTGCATGGAGTCAGGAAGGCGACCTTCCTGAAAGGAGTGCGCGAAGAGGGATTGAAGTCTGGGGGCTAATTGTTCAGCATACGTTTTATAATATTCCACCGGAAAGCCGTCCGGTCCCGGTGTTTTTCCCGTCTGCATCATCTTAAGCGCCTTTTGGATTTCCTCTATATTGATGGGGGCATCTAATTTATCAGCATAAGTCTGGGTGAGGGTCGGTATATCAATCTTTTCAAGATAGGCTAGTAAGTCTTCTGGAGCATGAGAGGTCTGGGATTGATATAATGTTTGATAGTAAGAGGCAAATGTGTCGTTAATTCCTTCCGGTGTGGAGGTGAGAGTGCCATCTCCAACCTGAATTTGGCCTATTGTCATGCCCACTGATTGCTCCTTGGAGAGCCATGCCAATAGGTGCCCCGTCTTCTCTCCCTGTTCAAATATTCTCTGTTTTTGGTGGAGGAGCCTCTTTTGCGTCAGCGCCGTCCGCAAAGACAGAGCCTCTCCCAGAAGAGATTGTAGCCTAGTGTAGGTTTGTGGGTTTGGGGATCTAATATATAAAGTTCCTGCCTCTGTGCCTCTGCTTCAATACCCGAGAGCTCTCTTCTGCGCGACCCCCGGACTTGCCCTATAATGGTCTGGTACTGTCCCCTGGAGTACGCTTTGAAAGCATCCCAAACCGAGAAGGGCGAGGCGGAGCCCGTATTTAACTGCCAGTATGACTCCAGCTCGTCCTTATATTTCGGTTCTACCTCTATATCCGACACCCAATACCTGGAGAGACGCCAGAGTTTGTCTGTCTGGGCCGTGGAGACATTTAAGTCTAAAAGGATCGGAGCGTGGTCCGAGATACCCCCGGGGAAGGATCGTAACGTCGCGAACCTTAGAGAGAACTGGTCTCCCCGCATACACCAAGTCAATACGGGAGAATGTCTTGTGGGAAGCAGAATGACAAGTATATGCCTTGGTCTGGGGGTACTTCCATCGCCATATATCGTAGAGCCCATAAGTGTCAGCCCAGTCTGAAAGTCCTTGTCTAGTGGTACCAGCGGTAGAAAGTCTGTCCAGACTCTTGTCGGGAACAAGATTAAAGTCTCCTAAGAGGAGCACATTTTCAGTATGAAATTCTGCTATCTTGCCTGTGATTTGATTCAGTACATGCAAAGAGGCCGGGGGAGGGAGATACAGGCCCACTATCACCCAGGGTACATTATATAGTAAGGCATGCAACACTACAAATCTGCCCTCCGGATCTAGAGCCAGATCGAGAAGCCTGAAGGGGAGGGTTTTAAGGATAAGAATACTCACTCCTCTGGAAAAAGTAGAGTGAGTAGAGTGGTAGTGGTACCCCACCCAAGGTTTTTTGAGGCTAAAGGTTCTTTTCCCCACGAGATGGGTCTCCTGGAACACGCAAATTTGGGGATGATAGGATTTAACAAATTGGAATACTAGTGATCTCTTGATAGGAGAATTCAATCCTCTCGTGTTCCAGGATAGTATCTTAAGAGAGGACATTATATCTATGTGGGAGTCCTATAGGATAATGAGAGAGGGTCAGGCTTTTCTCCCCAGTATCTCCAGATCCGGGTGGGTTAGCATAACACAGTGAACTCAGCACCATTTTAGTCAAGATGGTATTTAGCAATACTGTCGTAAACCATAAAAACAATAAATTCAATAACACAAGGTCTGCAACAGCAGGCCAACATAACCAGATGTCCCCCCCCCCCTCCCCGCCCATCCCCCAGTCCCGCAGGAGGGCTTCTATTCCCAAACAAAGGTTGGCTTCCCAGCCTAACATGAGGGCAGTGTAAAAGAGGCGCATCGCCTCTCGCTACAGCTTTGTCAAAAGAAGAGAGAAAGAAAAAACTTTTTGCAAGAAAAAATAAAAGAAAAAGAGTGTGTCTGTAGATTCGGCAAGGATATCGGGTGTGGATCTCCCGGATCCCCGGGGGCACGATCTTCTGAGTCCTGGGACAACAGACCAGTGTTGCATCATAAAAGTAAAAAAGGAGGAAAAAAAGGAAAAAAAACCACTTGCTCCTTCTGTGATTAGATTTGCGAGTAAGTATATCCGGGGAGGATTCCGTAACTATCTTGCCCGCCCCCATCTCATCACCCGGCGGAGGGGGGGGGGGAAGGATCAGGAGGGGAAAGGCAACGCCTGTAGGTTATCCCGAGCGTTCGGTTATCTTCCAAGGGTGGAATGTCAGACAAATATCCACAAGGATTTGAAGGTCTTTTCCACGGTGCATGGCCTGGTCGACGAGGCTCCATACAGTCCAAAACACATCCCTATCCTGGTGGGCGAACTGAGTTCCCAGCGGGGAGAATCCCCTGCAGCGCCAGACCAACAAAACATGAGGAACATTCGCCCCCTTGCCTCCCCCCCATCGGACACAACCAGGGCAGCGGGTACAGTGGGGTCAGTACTTGTAATATGGGGGCAAGTCTCCATTATCGCCAGTCCAGAGTAGGTGGGAGCATATTGGATGTGTGGCTAGCACTTCCAGACCGGACGGGTAAGGAGGCAGTTACCGCAGAAGGAAGCAAGCAAATTATAGAAAGGGGAGATTCAGAGTCATGTTCTGAAGTGCAGCATACCTGCTGAGAAGTTAGTTGGGGAGTGATTCGGCCCATCTTGCAGCCTCCCTGGGCGTGGTGAAGAAATGAACTTTCTCCCCATCTTGGACTCTTAACCTCGCTGGAAAAAGCATGCTGTATTTCACTCCCTTTTGGCGCAGCATACCTCTGACGTGGTCAAAAGCCTTTCGCTGACGTTGCGTCTCCACTGTATAGTCAGGGAAGATGAGGAGTTTCGTGTTGTCAAATTTAAGCTCTCCCTGTAGTCTGGCCGCCCTCAGCACTGTGTCTCGGTCCCGGTAGTGTAACAATTTAAATATGAAAGTGCGCGGGGGGGCCCCCGGGGGTCCCCTGGACGCTGGGATGCGATGAGCCCGCTCTATGGAGAAGTGAGGGGAAAACTTAGCCTTGGGTAGCAGGGACGGCAATAGCTCCTCCATGAAGGCCACCGGGTCAGCCCGCTCCACTCCCTCCGGCAGGCCGAGGACCCGCAGGTTGTTACGCCTGTTACGGTTCTCGGCGTCCTCGGCTCTAATTTCTAGATTTTTAACCTGCAGTTTCAGGGCCTGGAGATCTGCGTGATGTTCCCTCTGGCAGTCTTCTGTCTCGGAGACTCGTCTCTCTACCTCAGACACTCGCTCGCGGAACTTGTCCATGTCCCTACGGATGAGGGCCGTTTCCATCTGCACATGGTCTATTTTTGTGGTGAGTGCAGCCTGGCACGTTGTAATCGCCAGCATTAGGGCATCAAAGGCCGCGGATCCGGCCTGGATCCCTCCGTCAGGTGGCGGGTCTGTCTGGGCCTCCATGTGTCGGGCCTCATTAGGCTTGGTCCGCAATGTAGGCCGGGTGTTTGCAGATGTCACAGCGTTGTTTGGTTTACCGTATTTTCTGCCCGCTGGCATCGCCCGGTCTCCCCGCGGAGATTCCGCTGAAGGATGGCTGATTTTCCGATCCTTATCACCAGGATTACAGTAGGATTCAGTGCCGGAGACGGGAGCTCAGTTAAAAGACGTCTGCTCCCAGCGCCATCTTGGACATGCCCCCCGCTATTGTTTATTTTACCTCTGTATAGTTGGTTATTATACTGTGATCTTGTGGTCGTTTTGAAGACTGCACCATCTTTTTCTGTCTTCTCTCTTGTGTTCCGCCCACCTGTGATGTATTTCCTCTTCCTTCACATTGTATGGGATAAAAGATGGCCGCTTGTCTGTAGGCCTCATGTGAATCTGCACACATTCAGGAACACATTACTATGTTTTGACCTGCAAATACCATCTTTCAATCATCTGCCACATCTTGCGGTCTGCTATACCTGCTGCATTCAATAAAGATCTCCATGGATGAGAAAGCAGTGTTTTTGTGAGTTCAGCTATCTGATAAAGACTGTCTGCTGCGATTGTATCTGCATATACAGGCCAGGCATAAAAGGCTCAGCAAGGGATAAGTCATTATTACAACAGTTGGAGTCAGAATATGTTGCACTCAGTGCTGCGCTCGGTCACCTGCTCAATAAAAATGTGGAATCTGTTGTGAAGTTTATTGTGCCACCAGGTTATTTTAGGGGTACAATGCAGGAAGTACAGTTATGGAACTGGCTTGCAGGGGAGTACATTAGAAGAACATAAGTGTGGGAGAGCTAAAGTGGTGGAATAATCATGTAGAGGGAGCTACAGTAGTAGAGCAGGGGGGTACAGCTGGCAAGTTGGTGTGCAGGTACAGTGGAGAACAGGGGTGCAGGGGGGTACAGTGGGGAAAAGGCATTCAGGGGATTACAGTGGGAAACTGAGGTGCAGAGGGTACAGTGGTAAATAGGGGTGCAAGGGGGGTATAATGAGGAACATGCATTCAGGGGGTACAGTGGAGAATAAGTGTGCAGGTGTGTATACTAGGGAACAGGCATTAAGAGGGTGTACAGTGAGGAACAGCAGGGTCGGTGCTACCACTAGGCAAACTAGGCAGCCGCCTAGGGCGCACTGCTGCCTAGGGCGCCCAGCCACTGGTTTTCCTACTCTCTTCTCTCTGCAGCAAGCAACTAGGTCTCAGCATCAGCAGGCAGCCACTGCTCCAATCGCACATAGTGTCAGAGGCGCAGCAGCAGCGGAGAACTGTGTCCCGACTCCCGAATGAAAGGAAGCAAGCAAACATTCATTGATGGGCACTGGTAGGCTGCATTTGATGGGCGCTGGTGAGGCTGCATTTGATGGGCGCTGGTAGGCTGCATTTGATGGGCGCTTGTGAGGCTGCATTTGGTGGGCGCTGGTGAGGCTGCATTTGATGGGCACTGGTGAGGCTGCATTTGATGGCCACTGGTAGGCTGCATTTGGTGGGCGCTGGTGAGGCTGCATTTGATGGGCGCTGGTGAGGCTGCATTTGATGGGCGGTGGTGAGGCTGCATTTGATGTGCACTGGTGAGGCTGCATTTGATGGGCGCTGGTGTGGCTGCATTTGATGGACGCTTCATTAAAAAGGTGGGGAATACATAGGAAAGGCAAAGGGGGTGGAGTCAGGGGTGGAGGTTTCGTCTAGGGTGTCAAAAATTCTTGCACCAGCCCTGAGGAACAGGTGGGGGGGTACACTGGGAAAGGGGGTATCTAGGAGGTACAGTGGGGAACAGAATCCCAGCCAATAGGAATTTTAACACAATAAGTCAAAAGGAAGGGAAAAGAGTTTATTGTTTTTTTTAGGTGGGATCTGGATGCAGGGACCAGTCAAGTCTGTGCACCAACCACAGACTTATATTAGAGGTGGAGACAGTTTGCGGCAGTCGAGGACATATCCAGGTGGCTTAACCCCTTCATGCCAAAGGGTAAAACAAATCTAAATGTAAGCACAATTGTGAAACTTTGACGTGTTAGTAAAACTGTACATATCACATTACAACTATTTTGTGTATCCAGGTGAATTATACCTGTTTTTTCTTTTTCAGAACAAATCGGGATTTCTTTTCGTGGTAAATGGTAATGAATATCTCCTGATTTTTATTTAATATCAAAGGAAAACTGGCCCAAAATAGTAAAGAAAATACATTTTTTTTATTTAGCTGTATATTTCTTCTCCTCAGTCTTCATGAGGAAATCGGGGGGCTTCAGTAACCAAAACTGCAGTGTTTATCCTCAGGACACATCATAGGAAGCACCTCCATGGTTAACAGAGGACAGGATTAAAATTAGACTTGGGAAACTTAACATTAATAAATCACCAGGGACCAGATGGCTTGCACCCGAGGGTACTTAGGGAACTCAGTCAAGTAATTTCCAGACCGTTGTTCCTAATTTTTACAGACAGTCTACTGACTGGAATGGTACCAGCTGCTTGGAGAAAAGCCAATATATCACCAATATTTAAAAAGGGCCCAAAATACATCCCTGGGAATTACAGACCAGTTAGCCTAACATCAACAGTATGCAAGCTCTTGGAGGGGATAGTAAGGGACTATATACATGATTATAGTAAAGAGAACGGTATCATTAGCAGTAATCAGCATGGATTCATGAAGAATCGTTCTTGCCAAACCAATCTATTAACCTTCTATGTGGAGGTGAGTTGCCATCTAGATAAAGGAAGGCCCGTAGATGTGCAAAAGCATTTGTTCCCCATAAATGTTTACTATACAAAATAAGGTCCATTGGCATGGACCATAGGGTGAGTTCATGAATTGAAAACTGGCTACAAGGGCGAGTTCAGAGGGTGGTGATAAATCGGGAGTACTCAGAATGGTCAGAGGTGGGTAGTGGGATCCCCCAGGGTTCTGTGCCCGGACCAGTCCTATATAATTTGTTCATAAACGACCTGGAGGATGGGGTAAACAGCTCAATCTCTGTATTTGCGGACGATACTAAGCTAAGTAGGGCAATAACCTCTCCACAGGATGTGGAAACCTTGGAAAAATATCTGAACAAATTAATGCATTGGGCAACTACATGGCAAATGAGGTTTAATGTAGAAAAATGTAAAATGATGCATTTGAGTGGCAAAAATATGAATGCAATCTATACACTGGGGGGAGAACCTCTGGGGGAATCTGGGATAAAAAAGGACCTGGGGGTCGCAGTAGATGATAGGCTCAGCAATGGCATGCAATGCCAAGCTGCTGCTAACAAAGCAAACAGAATATTGGCATGCATTAAGAAAGGGATAAACTCCATAAAACATTAATTCTCCCGCACTATAAGACTCTGGTCCAGCCGCACCTAGAGTATGCTATCCAGTTCTGGGCACCAGTCCTCAGGTTGTACTGGAAATGGAGCGAGTACAAAGAAGGGCAACAAAGCTAATAAAGGGTCTGGAGGATGTTAGTTATGAGTAAAAGTTGCGAGCACTGAACTTATTCTCTCTGGAGAAGAGACGCTTGAGAGGGGATATGATTTCAATTTACACATACTGTACTGGTGACCCCACAATAGGGATAAAACTTTTTTGTGGAAGGGAGTTTAACAAGACACGTGGCCACTCATTAAAATTAGAAGAATAGAAGAAAAAAGGTTTAACCTTAAACTACGTAGAGGGTTCTTTACTGTAAAAGCAGCAAGGATGTGGAATTCCCTTCCACAGGCGGTGGTATAAGCGGGGAGCATCGATAGTTTTCAAAAACTATTAGATAAGCACCTGAACGACCACAACATACAGGTATATACAATGTAATACTGACATATAATCACACACATAGGTTGGACTTGATGGACTTGTGTCTTTTTGTAACCTCACCTACTATGTAACTATGTAATTCATGACATTACCCCTTTAAATATGCATACAATTATATAAATGTGACTACAATTTACAATATCACAAACAGCTTTCCTTATCTTCAGTATTGTTTGAATGCTATAACAATGTATATAAAACAGATGATCATTAACACTTAGTCCATCCAAGTTTTTAGTGTAATTTTAAAGTGCAATCTCTTGTGCTGAAACGAACCACTCCTGTGCAGTGCAGGCACAATATTGTGCTCCCCTCTAGTGCCCACACTCACCAAAATGAATGCAAATCAAGTGCACTTCAGATACTAAAGTGTCCAGATATGTATGTTCTCCTTGGATGTCCTCTCCTCCACTCCTTTCCTCTATGCCTCCAGGCTATATAAAGCCCCAATGTTTCTAATGGGTGAAGAAACAAACAAGAGAATACTCTCTCATATGTCAATCTATTTTATTAAAATGTAATCTATAAAAACAGGTTGCACTCACTTGTTGACAAATGTCCCACATACAGATCAGTCTGTCTTATAAGCACCATGCCGGTGTGTGCCTCTCGAATCAGGTGTAACCTCTGTCTAATTGTGTTTCACTCCTCCCACTGGGCATCTTCAGAAGCTTCTGAAGCTTACTAGAGCATTTTTTTTTTAAGGTTAGTTACACTTAACCTAAAAGTCCTAAACCTAAGTCCTATATTTGTTCTGTCACTAGGGAATTCCCAATAATGTTAAGTCCTAATATTTTGTTTTGCCACTGGGGCATCCTGCCTCCATGCCCCCTCCTAGCATAACCCCCCCCCCCCCCCCAAACCCTCCTTCTAGCACAAACCCTCTGCTCCCAAATCCTCACTCCTAATACAAACGCCCCATCCCCAAAATTTCCCCCAAATCCTTCTAGCACAACTCCCACAAATACACCCTCCTTTTTTTCAAGTGTTAATTACACTAAACCTTAAAAAAATTAATAGATAAACTTAACCTAAACCTAAGTCCTAAACCTGAGTCCTAGTTTTGTTTTGCCACTGGGGGAACCTGCCTCCAGGAGCAATTCATACTTCTTCCTTCCTCTCTGTCTGACCCTATGGTTTCCACCACTGCTGAGACATGCCCAGGGATGGCAATTCTAGGTCCTTGCATGGAGCCTCTAGCAGAGGTATGCTGACTCCGCCTGTCCTATTTATTTCCTTTCCATTCTTGGCCACTTGGCCTCTTGTCTCTCCTTATCTTCCATAATTCTGATCCTCTCCTCTCTTCTCTTGTTTTCTCTCCTTTGTGCCTCCTCTGCTTTGTAGCTGTATATTGTTTTAAAGAGGAGCTTATCCTTTTCCTTTCCTTCTCCCCTCGTCTTCAGTTTATTCTTCCACCTTTCCATATTCCACTTTAGGTCAGTTGCAATTCTCTTCTGCTCTTCCAGTCTTTCCTTTTGTCTGATTTTGGCCTCCTGGGCTCTGTAGCTGTCTACTACATTAAAACATTTTTTACACTTTTCCCTCTTTTTTTTCCTATCCTTAAGGTCACCCTTCCTCGTTTTCATATTGCGCTTTAGGGTAGTTGCAATTCCCATCTGCTCTTCCAGTTATTCCATTTGTCTAGTTTTGGCCTCCTGGGTTCTGTAGCTGTCTAGTACATGAAGGAAATGTTGATGTTTTTCCTTCTTTTCTTCCCTATATCCTTAAGGTCACCCTTGCTCTTTTTCATATTCCACTTTAGCGAAGTTGCAATTCTCTACTGCTCTTCCAGTCTTTACTTTTGTCTGGTTTTGGCCTCCTGGGTTCTGTACATGACATCTGAAGGTCTACTGATCTTTGGATCTACCAGTAATGGGCACCTGTCAGTATAGACAATTTATGATTAAAGAGGACCGGTCATTAAGGCCTATCGGTCAATTAACCTTCCACTAAAACAAAATTGTCATATTATCAGAAGTAGGACTTTACTAATTAAAAGTTCACTGTATGTGGAACTATGCAGGCATCATCAAAAGGGAGGTCAATCAGACAGCTCAAGAAACCCCTAGCAACCTGGTCAATGCCTGATGGGTCTAGTATGGATATCAGTGGAAACCCCGCTGTCAGTAGCATGTAATGTAATACTCCTGTTCCATGGCAACTGTTCGTCTCATTCCAGCATCCTGGTTTTGGCTGAGCTGCACTTTGTCTAAATGTCCACCTGCAGGGTGATTAATGTAGACACAGCCTCTGGTTGGAGACAAAACCTGTTTTAAGCCTGCCAAGCCCTTAGTGGCATGTTTGTGAGAATGTTTGCAACATGTGCTTCAAGCTCCTTGTTTGCCTGCTTTATTCCCTTGCCTTGGCCCTTGCCTGATCCCTGCCCTGCCTGCTAGTTTGGATTTCCTTGTTATTGACCTCAGATTGGACTTAGGACTACTCTCTGTACCTTGCCTGCCTTTTGAACACAGATTTGACCCTGACTACTCTATGAAATTTGCCTGCCCTGAACTCGGACTGCCATTGGACCACTCTGCCTGTCTGCCAACTGCAAGGACCTTGTGCCTGCCCTGGCATGGTAGCCAGGCACTATAGCATTGTGTGTAAGACCTGGGGGAAACTGAGCACAGGCAGGCATGTTTGCCTTATGGGAAAGAAGGCTGCTATAGTGCCTGGCCACCAATGCTAAGGGTAGGCGTGACACTGTTTTCTTTTTTTTTTTGCACTCCCTACCTCTTTGTTTAGAATCTTCTGTCAGCTGGGACTCCCCGGTTTACAATTGAATGTGCCGAGCAGGAATGCGTTATGGTTGTTAAGACACCAGCAGCTGTCAGCTTCCTAACAACCAGCCAGAGATTAAGCTGTAACAGTTAGCACCTATAGTAATACCATTGCTAAATGGTTTGGCCATTTGCCAAACCTACAAACAAGCAATATTCGGTCTGATGCTAGGTTTAGACATAACCAGCAGCCAATAACTAATATTTAGCTGGAATTCAGCTTTTAAGGCAAAATCTTTCTTTAATTGTAACTTTGACATTCAAACAATATCTGTATTTTTGTATTCATGAAAAGATTAAATATTATATTTCAAGAGGTAATGGACACATACATAAATAAAGCTCCATACAGACTTTTTAATAAGTTGATTCACATTCACAGCGTTGAAGAACATATTTGTGATGAAATGTGAGTTTCAGCCCTAAATTAATGGCACGGAGATGTGAGCAATTTCCCCTCTCAGCCTTTCCAATTTACATTCAGGTGAGGGGAAAAATGAGATTATAACCTGTTCTTTTTCTGCGGCACGGCAAACAATATGCATTATATCAGCAGCGTTATGAATTCACGGGGAATTTGTGAGAGCACCACAGAGCATGTGAATAGCACAAAATTATTTAAAACATAAATATGTAATTTTCGAGGCCAATATCAATTATGTGAGCCATGGCTGAATATGTAGATTGCTTCTTTGCTGCCAACAGGAACAGAACTTTGTATAAGTAAACATGCCACGCATATAATACAAGGCTTTGTGGAGGCTCTGAGTCCCAGGGAGCTCAAAGGAGATTTTGGGAAAAGATGCTCTTTCTATACAAAGAATGAGAAAGAGGTTTTAAATAAGTTAAAAGAAAATCTAGTCATGGAAGAAAATGTTTTCAAGTATGATTAAAGCTGAACAATAGTCTTTTCTATGCACCCCCCCCCCCCCACCACCACCACCACCACCACCGTGTAAGGGGGTGTCAGCTCAATTCCCAGTTTGGCAACTAGGTGGTGCTCTCTGGTAGCTTCTAAATTGTTTGTAGAATGAGACAGAGTTAGTTCAGGTGGGGACACAGAACAGAAAGGATGTAGTTGCAGAAACTGACCCCTACTGGACTGGTTGGGGCCCTATTCTCAGCCATGTTGTCCCAAAGGTGTGAGGTATTCCCTGGTCAAGGGATGTTGTGGAAATTTTATGAAGATGTATTTTTTAATATGTATTGTCACAGTGTCTCCCAGTGTTCTCCCGCAACCCGCTCTAAAGAGCTGACTTGGGCAGACTGACGCTGGTTGAGATCTCTTGGGTATTGGAAAACTTCCTGTTGTTTGGAGAGAGGTGTTTGCGGAGTGGGGATATGTCCGCCAGCGACGGGCCCCTGTGCAATGCACAGAACGATCGTCCGGGGGGATGTGTTCGCTCTGCAAACACATTATATGTTTAGCAAGTGTGCGCACCTGTCACCCCTGTATGCCTGATCAACGTATTTGAGGTGCCATAACGTACACCTGCAAATAAGCTCCCATCAGCAGGAATTGTAGTCATCGTTCATTGGTTGTTGTATAAATTCATTTATCCTGTGTTGACATTTACATCCTGTGTTGTTACATCCTTATTTGGTCATTTCCTGTGTTGACATTCACATCCTGTGTTACACCCTTGTTTGGTAATTTCCTGTGAGGTCACATCCTGTGTAGGAGGCGATTGGCTGTTGGAGGCAAACCCTCCAGTTTTTGACTTCCTTTGTGTGTGTGAATAAAAGCAAGTGGACTGCTCGGCAAGGTAGTCATGCTGATGGAGCTGAGAACATAAGCTATAGCGATGTCTGTTTACATATACGGGAAATAGAGCTATAGGTGAGATGCATTATATCAATAGACGAAATGTGTGCTTATTAGCACATGAGATATGGTGTGCGCATAGCGTACAGCCTAATTTCCCTGACATCGATAACCAAAGAGGTCCTGGAACCTTAGTTGGGAGCAGTTGTAGGGACAAGACAAAGTACAGGCGGTCCCCTAGTTGCAAACATCCGACTTACAAATGACTCCCACTTACAAACGGAGGGAGACAACAGGAAGTGAGACGAAATCTACCCCTAGGAAGGGAAATTCACTCCTGGAAAAGTTATTATGTTAAAAAGGTTTCTCCACTGATGCTTTATCACCAAGGCTTGTTTCCACAACAACCCAAATATTTCAAAATTTAATTGTCATTGGGACAGAAAGTGAGGTGAAATCTTTTGAACATGGACACAGATAGCAAAACAAACCTTATAGGGGTGTTAACCATTCCCTATGCTATTCAAAAAGCTTAAAAATTGTTTTTCTTTGGCTGCAGCTACACTTAAAGAATGTACCTGTTCCGACTTACAAACAGATTCAACTTAAGAACAAACCTACAGACCCGATCTTGTTTGTAACCCGGGGACCCCCTGTATATCCAACTTGGGGAAGGTACCGCCAACTGCTGCCAGTTATGTTAGATTTTGTCTGCCATATCATTTCTCAAGTAAAACACTCAAATTTACTGGACTGGTCATCTTCTTAATCCTGGCCTATTCTGATTTTGGAAATTGGCTCAGCTGGGAAACAGTGGGGTAAAGAGTCATTGCATGATACATATGGTGTTGAACGGTACACTGTAATTGCTTCTTCTGGTTGTGGGGACTGCTAACTTAGAAGTAAAGTTACTATTAGTGATTCCCGAATGAAAGATTATACCAACACTCTTTTGGCCCTTCCTACACCCAGCTTATAAGGTTAATATTTTGTTAATTCTAAGGTATTAATATAGTAGAATTCTGACTAAATGTGTTCCCATTCAGCCAAAAGATCATTTTTGTGAGGTCAGGTACTGATGTTGAATCAGATGACCTAGCTCACCATTGGAGTTCCAATTCATCCCAAAGGTGTTCAGTAGGGTTGAGACCAGGGTGCTCAAGTTCCTCCACACCAAACTGATCAAACCATGTCTTTATGGAGGTGACTTTGTGTGCAGTGATGCTAGAACAAAAAAGAGTCTTCCGCAAACTGTTGCCACAAGGTGGGCAATGCACAGTTGTCCACAATGTCCCTGTAGGCATTAATAGCCATAGCAGGATCCTTCATAGTGATGGATAGAGTAGAAGTTCTCAATTTTGCTCATTTGCCTGCCTAGACAAAATTTGCTTAACCACTTCCAGACAGACCAGCCATGTACCCGTGCATTGTTGGACTTCGGGTGGGTATACCAGGATGATGCCTGCAACTGCAGGAATCACCCCAGTACCGCCTTTTAGAGCTGGCAGTCAGCTCTCTTGTAAAAGCAATCCTAGTGGCTAACTAGCCCCTGAAATGCTTTTACAATCGGCGGGATGGGACGCCCCCCGCCACAGCCTTTGGCGGGTTGCTCGGGCTTTCCCTTCCCACCACGAGACCTGAGCGACCAGCCAACACATCCACCGGCTTGTCAGGAAGCTGAACAAAGCTGGAATTGGCTTTGATCGGCTCTCCACTATGGTAACCCGTAAACGATGACCTCAAACCACTTCCGGTTTACCCAGATGTCAACGGCGCCATTTTTTATAAATAAAGCAATGAAAAACACCACAATTGGTGTTTTGAATAATTTTAAGGGTAGGGGAGGAATTTGGAGTTTTATAAACCCCAGATCTCCCCATAAAGAGTACCTGTCATATGTCTGTTGCTGTCACGAGGATGTTTACATTCCTTGTGACAGCAATAAAAGTGATTAGAAAAAATAAATTAAAGCAACAGTGTAAACAGTTGTAAAAAATAGTGCAAAAAATTAAATAAATACAAATAAATGAATAATTTCCCCCCATGCTCGCACACAAAGACGAACATGCGTGTCAGTCCTGCACGCACGCAAACGGCGATCGTTCCACACATGTGAGGCATCACCGAGAACATCAAATAATTGGCAGTAATTCCAGTAGACCTATACATTTAAAGTGGTAACCTGTAAAGTCTTTTAAAGCATTGCCTATGAGTAGTCAAATTTCATGAACACGATTATGAGTAATCACCAAAAACCTGACACTAAAAAAGATTTTTTTAAGTTCTTTTTATTGAATTTTAAAGCTTTGTTACAAAACCTACAAAAACAAAGGTACAAAAAGAATTATTACAATGAAACAAATGGCCTTACAGGGTCTACCTTCTGTACATAATTTACTACAGTGGAATAAGTAGTCTTCCACCCCACCTGTGATTTACACAGGAAAGGCCCACTGGGGTGCTCTGAAATATGAACCATTTTTGGATCAACTATGTTGTTACATGTTAGAGGTAAATTCAAGATCTGTCATACTACTCAAACATTTGAACAACCACCAGAATGTGGCAAAAGTGAAGTCCACACTGTTAAAACAAAATTTCGTCAACAGTGATCAACAATGGTTACATTCATACAGTGCATTTATGATCCTATCACCTAGGGATTGATCAGAATCAGTGTTTTACATCTTGGATTACTATGCAATTTCAACAAAAATTGGAATAGAACATTGATTGCGCTATCAAAATGTCACATGTATGGCCAGTTTAACACTTAAAGGGGTTGTAAAGGTGCATTTTTTATTTTTTATAAATAACAAACATGTTATATTTACCTCCACTGTGCAGCTCATTTTGCACAGAGTGGCCTCGATCCTCCTGTTTTGGGGTCCCACGGCCGCTCTCTCGGCTCCTCCCCGCAATAGCTAACCCCCTCGGAAAGCTCTCTCCCAAGGGGGCTACCTTGCGGGCACGCTCCCGTCTCATACACTGTGCGTCCACTGTGCGTCCATAGGATGCATTAAGGTGAAAAAACACAAACCTTTACAACCACTTTAAACAAAAACCTATTCCCGCCTTTAAATGAACACTTCAAACTAATTCTATACCGTAAAGTGGTTGTAAACCCTTTAATATACCCCCAGTGAAGTGACTGGTCTCAGGTGATACACAGATATGAAACAAATCCTCCTACATAAGTTGTACCTGTTTAGTACCCTCTAGTGGTAGTCTGGTGTGAGGAAATATTATCTTGACTCACAGTAGCTGTGTGAGTCTGGTAATTGGTTGGGGGTTGCTGTAGGTCAGGCTGGAAGACTCTACAGTTCAGACCACTGATGCTTCCCAATGATTCTAGAAGTTTGGAGAAGTTTCTAGAAGCTAGTGGGTGGAGGTAGGAAGGCCTTGCATCTGCATATGTATGGGAATCTGGCCAATCCCCAGACAGGAGGCCTGGCAGGGTGGCTGGATCAGCCCATAAATATTGTGGAGCCTGGCCAGCAGGGAGGTTGTTGTCGGGTGAAAGATAGAGTACTGAAGTTGTATCGTGTAGCTTGGGATCTGAGGGGGCTCTGCTTCCAGGCTGGGAGCTGAAGAAAGTCTCTTCTAGGAAACACCCTGGCTAGCATGGGAGAATCTGGACAGCAGGAGGCTTGAACAGCAGTCTTCTCAAAAGAAGCAGGATTCCAGGGACAGTGTGAGTACCTCTACACCCCCAGAGCCAAAAAAGGTTAAAGCTGCCAGATTTAATATTCAGCTGGCTTTTCTGGGACTGTGTCGGCAAGCTAAACCCAATCCCTTGTTCTGGAATACTTTACCAAGCAGCCAGATGGGCTGGTATTTTCAAGAGAGGCGACATAGAGCTTCTGCAAGTTTGGGATTTTGCTAAAATTCCACTAAGGGGACATAGAGCTCCTATAAGAGGAATTCAACTTTGCCAAGTTAAAAGAGACTGTCACAGCCCAGGGTTTGCCATTTTTCAGAGTATAGAGTGAAGGAAGTTGTCCTTGTGTTGTTCTAATCAAGTAAGTTGGGCATTTCGTAGTCCCTATTACCTATCCAGGTTGTTTTCCTCAATAAAACAACAAAAACAAGCCTATGGACTGTGTTACCTGGCTGTGCAGGAAAATGGGGACCCAAAATCCAATGGCCCTCTAGGCGATGCTTTCTAACTGTCAGGGGAATGGGCTCACTGGTAGTACAGAGAGATCGCTGTCCCTGATCACTAAGAACTACTGATCTCTCTCTCCTCCCTGTCAGAACGGGGATCCGCCTTGTTTACATAGGCAGATCCCTGTTCTGCCGCTGTGAGGAGCGATCGTGGCTGGCCCGTGGACATCACGGCCCCTGGGCACACCAGCGGTGCGCGCGCGCTCGCCCTGTATCTATTACACCTGTTATCTATTCACGCAATAGAGCCCCCCAGTATGTGGGCGGTCTTTAAGTCGTAAGTAAAATTTGATTTTAAGTCATATATGTTTTTGTTTATTACATTTTGCACTTAAATATGCACTTTGTGAAATTTATATATGTATATATATATATATATATATATATATATATATATATATATATATAATTGTAGCACCCTCCTAGGTTGGTGCTATTAGAGAGTGTAGTCTGTGGTCTTTATGCTTACCAGGAAGATGGTCAGGTAAAACCTTAGGCTGCATTCACACCTGAGCGTTTTCAGCTCGCAAAATGCTCATCTCAAAAGTATAAAAACTCCCAACAAGCAAAATCCCATTCATTTCAACGGCCCCTGTTCACATCTGAGCGTGTTGTCGCCTTTAGCAAAACTCCTGTCGCTCAAACAAGTACATGAACTTCTTTTGGACTGATTACAAGCATTTTTAGGTCCCATAGAAATGAATGGTGTTGTGGACATTTTATGAAGATGTATTTTAATATGTATTGGGGAGAAGTTTATGTTTCTAATGAAGAAATCTTGGTTTTGGCGGGATAATGGCACTATTCACCATGAGGTCATTGTCGTCCACCATTTTGTGCTGTTTGGCCTATGGGTCACCCCAGAGTGGAAGCTGCTCCAATTCTTTTGTGTGTGTGTATAGCCATGCAGTCTGGGCATCTTGTCTCTGGGCACTGTTTTCTTTTGAGTGAATTTAATTGGCTGTTTTTGTCCTTTTTACATACTTTTCAGTGAAACTGTTGCGTTTTTTTTGTATTGAGTTTTGGGTTTAAGTGAAAATCTCTACTTTGCACTGAATTTACTAGCTTTAACTGAGTTTTTGTACTTTTAGCAGTGTGTGTGTTATTTTTATTTTTAATTGTTTATAGCCTGCAGTAGAAAAAGGCTTTGGCTGACCTCCTTGAGCCATCTTTTTCAGTTTTTGGCTTTTGTTGTGCTGTTGTGTGGTATTTCTGTCTCAAAACTTGTGGTTTGACTGCTCAGGGGATATGTGAGTCAAGGGGGATTCCCTCCCATTCCACCCTTTCCTGGACAAAAGTTTTTTTTTAAATTGTTGTTAGCCATAGATTTTCTTTAATGTCTTGATAGACATAATATGAAGCTATTCAAGGCTTCCCCTCCCCCTCCCTCTTCCTGTTCAGGTGTGCAACAGGAAGTTGGTGTGGGAGGAGCTTGGGGTCTTTTGACTCGTGTTTGGAAGTATGAAATTTAATTTCAATTTTGTTTTTTACTGTAATACAGTTTTGGTTAGAGAGCAAACAGGAGGCATCCAAGTTATTGTTGTAACATCTAGGTACAGAAAGAAGCCATAAGATTGTTTTGAATAACGGAGGATCATCATGGTGTTTTGTAGTTTGTCTGACAACGCATTTACAGGGCTGCCGATAACCGGTTGTAGAGCATGTAAATGTGAGGAGTAGTACGCTAGCATACCGGGAGGCCGTGTATAATAATCGGAATACGCCGGGTGCCAGTACTGTAAAAATACTCACTAGGCAGTACTGCTCCGAAAGTTAGTGCGAGGGTGCCCTGGACGCTGGACCGTCATAAGCGATTCAAATCGTCATGAGTAATGTTGACCGTCCATGCGTTGGAGAAAAAAAATGAGGCTCCACACCAGTCAGACAGCTGCATAGTAAATGAGGTCTGGGTTTGGGACTCCGGACATGAAACCCCTTAAAGATTGGCAGATATGGTCAGAGGGTACAGTAAGGTGTATTCCTTTGGAAGGTACTTTTGATGTCTGGAGGTACGAGACCCCAGAATAAAAATACCTTGGAAGTAGTTCAGCTGTGGCTTCAGAAATCTGTAATGATGAGTGAGTTGATGGATGTGTACAGGGGCGGACTGACCATTCGGGCATTCGGACGCCGACCGAGGGCCCGCGGCCAGTAGAGGGCCCGTGAGAAGCTCCTAAGAGATGGTCGTTGGATCTAGGGGTATGCCGCTGGCAGTGCTGCGGCGGAGCCATTCTGCCGCTGTGGGGGGGCCCAAGACACAGCATCTCCCCCCTGCACCTCTGGCTTTCAGTTTGGGATGCAGTGGGGGAGTAAGAGGCAGCGATCGGCAGCTCTATGGTGCTCGCGTCATCTCCCTGGGGCTTGCATTTCTCCTCCAGAGTGTATACAGAGGGGAGGGGCCTCTGACCCAGGCAGCTACAAGTTTCACTCTTCAGTGTACAAGTGACTTGCTCTGCTTGTACACTGTTGCCGACTGCTGCCCGGGTCAGAGGCCCCTCCCCTCTCCACTGTACAGAATCAGGAAGAGAACTACAAGCCCCAGTGAGATCCCGTGGTCCACAGGCACCATAACGCTGCCGATCGCCACCTCCCACCTCCCCCTGTGCTGGGGGTTGGAGGTGCACAGCCAGGTACAGCGGAACCTCTGGGGGGGAGGGGGGTTTACGTCTGGGGACCCTGATGTATGGGGGGGCTCTCTGGGGACCCTGGTGTATGAGGGGGCTCTCTGGGGACCCTGATGTATGGGGGGGCTCTCTGGGGACCCCGATGTATGGGGCGGCTCTCTGGAGACCTTGATGTAAGGCGGGGCTCTCTGGGGACCCTGATGTATGGGGGGCTCTCTGGGGACCCTGATGTATGGGGGGCTCTCTGGGGACCCTGATGTAAGGGGGGGCTCTCTGGGGACCCTGATGTAAGGAGGGGGCTCTCTGGGGACCCTGATGTAAGAGGAGGTTCTCTGGGGACCCTGATGTAAGGGGAGGCTCTCTGGGGAGCCTGATGTAAGTGGGGGAGGCTCTCTGGGGACTTGTTTACATCGGCAGACCAACGTTCTGCCTCTGTTGGAAACGATCGTCGGGGCCCGGCAGACATCGGGTCCTCCGGACCCTCTGATTAGCTCTCGGTGTGTCCAATCACAGCGGCAGCACGCAGACCCGCAAGTGCAGAATCAAGTACCTGTACGTGATTCTGCTCACAGGAGACGCAGCCCCCCAGTAAATGTACGTGGTTAATGTGAGTTTGATTTTCTTTATTTTCTTAACTCTTTAAACATTTATTTTGAACATACAGTAGAGAAATTCTGTGACCAATGCATGTAATGTAGCAGTGCAATATATACGTGGGGCTTTGTGAGGGTGTGGCTTGTGTGTGGATGGGTGGAGACAAAGGGGGCCCCATGATCCCCTATTGCCCGGGGGCCCCATGAGTTGTCAGTCCACCCCTGGATGTGTAGTACACGTTTGTGTGATTAAAAATTCTCAGGCCTGTTTTTGAACTTTGTGTGGCTGGTCCATGCAAGGATGTCGAGATGCTCTCGTGTCTTTCCCATTGTATTTTTTTTTTCTATCGCTAAAAGAGTGAAGATAGCATTCCATCTGGTTGTTTTGTTTTTTTAATTTTTGTTATTTTCATTTTTGTTTTGGGAACTATGAAATATCTCCCCCACATTTGTATCTAAATGTTTGTCTCATGTTTGTATGTGGTAACAAGAATATGTTTGAACCTACCGCGACAGCCCTCTTACGTGTTGTGGCTGTTGTATTTTAGTAGGAACGTGAAAATAAGAGTTACAGAGGGTTTAGTTATTATCGGTTTTGAGGAATGTCAGTGACAATTTACCAATGTACACGAATGTTCTATTGTTTACCATTCTTTGCAGGTTAATTAGGAAGGATAGAGTAATAACTTTTGTTTATAAGTATCTTTTCAGGTCCAAGGAGTTTCTGAAAGTGTATGTACATAGAAAGTAGGTGTATAAGAAGGTAAAACTATCATAGGCTATTTCACTGTTTGATTGTTTTTTGTTTTTTTTTCTACACCATTCTAAACCCTGCATGTCTTCCTCCAGTTTTTAATGAGGAGGAAAAGGGGGGGGGGGGGGGGTGATAGTGGTGAGATAATGGTGGTTTTCAAACCAATACTACTAACCGCTCTAATTCTAGCCAAGTTTGTGAGCTAGTAGGAACGACAGGTTCTACGACTTTCTTCCTTTGATGGAATTTGAATCAGCAGTCTGGTGAAGGACACTCCCATAAGAACCTTTTTGTCAATGGTTCCAGGTATTACACCCCAGATGGTAAGATGCAGTGACCACAGTCATTAAGTTCCCACATGTCCGGGTTATTGCCATATGAGGTTTGTTTAGGGGTCAACCAAAACCAGAGTTGTACTTTCCTCAGCAGCTGTCACCTACATTCTCAGCTGATGGGGTAGGTGCAGTCACTGTAACATGAACTTCAAAAGGTCCACCACAGGGTTCATGAGTCTCTCCTGGACCCTGACACAATAACCAGTTTACATTCTTTCTAACCAGGTGACTGGGTCGTTGTAAAGAAGCTTGAAGGACGAGACCAGGCCATCCACTGCAAGAAGCTGCTCTACACCAAAGGATGAGGAGTATCTTTGTTTATTTATATTTTCCAACTAGCTAAGAAAGCGAACAGGACACATGGTTGGGTCTACTCTGAGTCTCCACCAAACTCTAGTGCCCCAGCGATGACGGCGGTACATGCTATATGTGATGTTCATATTGGTATGAGGAGTTTTGACAAACTAGTAAAATCCAAACAGACACTTGTCAATAGAATTTAACAATACATTTCTAGAGGGTAAAATTAGTTATAATGTAAACAATAGCTCTAGTTCTTGCCAGCTTTGGTATCAGGACAACTAGGTAGCCCACAAGTGTGCTTCAACTTTAGTTTGGTATTAATGCGGATCTCCCATCCCGCTACCTTACAAAATTGTGCAAGATGCATGCTGCCTTCACTGCACAGATGGATATCTGCATATTCAGATAGATGGCGCTGTGCAAAAAACTCCATTTGTTGGAAAGCAAGCCAAAGGCACATTCCACCACTCTTCTTCCTCTGGTCAGCCTGTAATTAAACACCCTCTTCTCAATGTTTAGGTTTCTACTGGAGTAGGGCCTGAGAAGGTGCTCTCCTAACGCGAATGCTTGATCCCCAGGGAAAACGTAGGGTGCAGGTGGACGATTGGTTCCTGGTAGCGGAGAGTTTGCAGGCAGGTCCAGATCAGTGGAACGCAGCATCTGGCCGAAGGTGGAATTGGCAAAGATGCTGGAGTCCGAACTACTCCCATAGGAGCCAATGTCCACATATCGGAAGAAGTAGTTAGCATCCACAACTGCCAGTAGGACAAAAGAGAAGTATTTTTTATAGTTAAAGTATTTCCTTCCACTTGAAATTGGTTGGACGATGCAAATATGTTTTCCATCCACGGCTCCAACACTGTTCGGAAAATTGCACAACTCCCAAAACAAATTTGATATTGATACCCATTCCTCCTTCGTAGGCTTTGCCATAACCATATTGTGCATCACATCCCAGATTATATTGCACGTCTCGCGAATTATGTAGCTCGTTGTAGATTTTCCAACCATGAAAGAAAAGTGCAAACTGGCCAATGAATGTCCAGTAGCTAAGTACTGTGGGTGAAAGAAAAATTATCATTTTTGTTTTGTTCTTTTTACGGTAATCATCATGAAAAAAGAATGGAAGAGCCTCAAGGGTGCCTACACACAATATAAGAGGCAAGTGAGAGAATTTAAAAGTGGACAGGCGGCCGTTTATCCGTCTCTCTACATCCACGCAAAGGATTTGGATTTCTTGAGCTTGGCTTTAGAAATGAGCTGATAAGTCATGCTCCTTTGAAAGTATGTCATGTAAAGTACTGTATATAGACATTCTAAAGCATGGTTCTTTTCTTTTTCTTTTACAGTACCCAAAGTTCATGGGAAACGGCAGCTTCTGCTGCTGCTTCTCCCGCTCCTGATCCAGAATGCCATGATGAGAGCCCTGATGAAGAAGGCAGCCAGTCAATGCCTTACATGCCACCAGAAACCACACCGATGTCTTCTTCTTTGGGGGGGGGGATGTGATCCCTCGGGCTGATGTTGTAACCCCTTCGGCTGAAGAGGTCACCCCACCAGCTGGAGTGGTCATCCCTCTGACTGGAGTGGCCACCCCTCCGGCTGGAGTGGTGTTCCGTTCATTGACAAGGTTCATTCGAGGCAGGGGGCAGGACAGATTCAACCGTCTCGTAGACCTAATGGTTGAATTCTCGAAAAGAATTGAGATTAGCACAAGCATTCTATTTCTTAAAAGCTTGAACAAGTTCGTAATGCTTGTCCCCCAATCTAGCCAGGTAGAAATGCGTAGAGCAATGCTGAACACCGTTTCATCGTTCATTCCCAAAACCACACCCTCCCAACTCCCACCTGTCCCATCAACAAATCATTACAGTACAAGTCCTCCTTATCCTACACCTCATCACCATGCTCCATCATCATACACATTCACACCCCCACCGGCTCCCTACACTAATTACCCACATTACCCACCCAGCTCTTATCCCCCTCCTCCATCCTCATACCAACAAGACCATTATTCCACCAATATATTTCAATCAGTTTCACAGGATACCCCCCACCTTTTAAGTCCCATTCATTCCTACCCTCACTCTGCCATGCAGTCCAATTAGCCGACTTCCACGCATTCACCTACTTACACGCATCCCTCACAATCATCTACATTCACATGTCCATTCCAACAGTCAACGTACATGCAGAATTCCAAACAGTCATCATCCATTTCTTCCGCTGAATATTCTCCTTGCCCACCGACTACATCCTCCTATCCTGCTCCTTCTACTGGATCGACCACAGGAATGAATGATGAAGGACGAGTGGCATCTGGTGTGGTCTTCTGCTGCTGAAGCCCATCTTCCTTAATTCAATTTTTTTGTGCGTCTAGGATGATATTCTGGCTAACTAGGTTCTAACGAATGGTTATTTTAAGTTACTGTTGCCCTTCCCTCAGTCTGCCCGTTCTCCTCTGGCTATAGGGTGAGAAGGGAAGAAGGGAGTTGATCCCTGGTGCCGCACATCCGTGTGGTCCTATTGATGGTGTTGAGAGTGGCAACCTCTGCCATACTTAAGTGTCTCCTCCGGGGGTAGCACTACACATTCATCATTTGTATTCTTCCTTGAATCTTGGTGAGCTTTGTGTATTTCTTCCAGATCTGTGCAGTAATCCAGTGTGAGACTTTTCCTCTGTGCAGGAGCTTCCTGTAATAAAGACCGGTCAGTGCTGCTCTCTCTACATGTGCAGAGTGACTGGTCTTGTCTCCGCCACCTCCTTTAGTTTTCTGCAGGCAGTCCCTCCCTCAGCTCTGCTCTCTGCATAGGCTATGTACAACACAATGATGAAGCCATTACTACTTTTACAAGGTAATATCTGGGTTTGCCAAGGCATCTGGTGGATTTGTATCCTTTGAGAAATATATATTTAAACAAGTATCTGTGCTCAGAGTTAAGCTTTAAATTCCATTACTAAAATTTGGAACAATTTTTGCAAAAACGTCTAAACTCTCCTCTGTTCCGTCTGGAAAAATAAAAAAATAGATTCAGGATTGGCAGCCCCAGTGTGGTCACCAGTTTTGCGTGTCCCACAATACGCTGACGTGCTAATTGATCGCCGCTCAGCGCGGCTAATGCTCAGATTACAAATCCGTTCTTGATATCCTGAGGATTCATTCTTGGCAGCGACTGCCTTGGCTGCGATTAATTCATGTGTTAAACATAAATTACTGCAAGGCAATTGTTATAACAATGGGTTTCTGAGACACCATGAGATGAATATTGAATCAAATAGGATTTAGAAAAGGATATTGTCGACGTAAGGTGTGAATTATGTGCGAGCCATCGCGGCTGCGGTCAAGTTGTCAAGGATTAGTATCTGAGACAATTCATTTTGCTGTATGCAGGAACATGCTTAAAGGAAAATTCTACTTTTGTTAACAAAAAGAAATCTAACATTATTAATGGCTTCCTTTTAGGAATCAATTAGCAAATGTTTGCCCATTCAAGGATGGGTTCATTCAATGTTTTTTTTTTTTTTTGATTGCTGACACTGGTATGTTTTACTGCCCAATCTGACTATATTTTAACTGGTCATGCATTTGTAGCACCTCCTGTGTACATAGTGGAGATTAGGTCAATTTAGTTCAGGCTCCACTGTAGCCAGTGGAGAAAGGGTTCATTGGTTTGTGTACAGTTACTTGGCAGACTCTGAGGGCTGGGTCTCAGTCACCTCCCCCTGGCTTCTGGAAGCTGCTAGGAGGCTCCAGAACTTAGTGGGCGTAAGGGTGGAGACCTACACCCAAATATTCATGGAGACTCTACCAATTTCTGGGGGAAGGACCACCCAGTAGGTAGAGAGTGCCCCATAAGTAATTGGGAGCCTGGCCAGTCCAGGAGCAGAGTCCGGCATCCAGAAGCTTGGAGGGGACCCCTGTGCTGGAGGGGCTCTGCCTCCAGGCAAATGTGTGCTGCTGAGAGAGAGGAAGAAGAGAAGGAGCCAGAGACTTCCTCACCCCCTGCAGTCTCAACCAGGCTTGGCTGTGACATCCTACTAGCAAGGGACCTGTACAGCAGAAGCATACCTCACAACTTTTTGAAATGGGAATGAGGGACACATTTGAGGGACATATGACACCCTCTCTGCCATGCCCCCTTAACCGTTTCAGCCCATTAAGGTTTTACCCCCTTCCTGACCAGAGCACTTTTTGCGATACAGCACTGGGTCATTTTAACCGACAATTGTGCGGTACCCAAACACAATTTACGTCCTTTTTTTCCTATGAATAGAGCTTTCTTTTGGTGGTATTTGATCACCTCTGCGTTTTTTATTTTTTGCGCTATAAACAAAAAAAGAGCGTCAATTGTGAAAAAAAGGCAATATTTTTTACTTTTTGCTATAGTAAATATCCCCCAAAATATATAAAAAATTTTTTTTTTCCTCAGTTTAGGCTGATATGTATTCTTCTACATATTTTTGGTAAAAAAAAATAAAAATCGCAATAAGAGTATATTGATTGGTTTGCGCAAAAGTTATAGCATCTACAAAATAGGGGATAGTTTTATGGCATTTTTATTATTATTTTTTTTTAATTAGTAATGGCGGCAATCTGCGATTTTTATCAGGACTGCGACATTATGGCGGACATATCGGACATTTTTTACACTATTTTGGGAGCATTGTCAATTATACAGCGATCAGTGCTATAAAAATGCACTGATTACTGTGTAAATGACACTGGCAGGGAAGGGGTTAATCACTAGGGGTCGATGAAGGTCTTAAGTGTGTCCTAGGGAGTGATTCTAACTTGGAGGAGATGGGCTTCAACTCAAATGACAGCGATCACTGCTCCCGATGACAGGGAGCAGTGATCTCTGTCATGACACAAGGCAGAATGGGGAAATGCCTTGTTTACATAGGCACTTCCCCGTTCTGCGGCTCTGTGACACGATCGATTTATACAGCTCTATAGATCAGACCAAAATGAGGGACAAATGAGGAGGAAAGAGGGACAGAGGGACTTTGTTCTGGATCAGGGACAGTTCCTTGAAATTAGGGACAGTTGGGAGCTATGCAGAAGACCTGGACAGAAGTTGCCGTCTTTGTCTTTTCCCCACAAATCACCAGGGACTGAGTGAGTGATCCCTATTTGTTAACCCCCCCTCCAAGTCTACAAGGGAGAAAGCAGCCATGTGTAAGACCTAGCTAGTGTTCAGGAGGGACAGTGCTTAGCCTACCTTGACTGCTGAGGTGCAATGGGCCTAAGTCCCAATTAATGTAACACAATGGGTTCAAATCCCCCTCCACCCTTGCCCTTTACCCCATAAAATAAGACACTTACAACCATTAGGTTGGAAAGGGCAAGGCCACAGCTTTATTAAATTCCAACACATGACATGTGAACATATTTAACCAGTGCCAGTCATAGTCGTACTGTGAGCACTTAACCAAAAGAGGGAAGTGGGGCCTGTCCTTACCATAAGTGCCGGACAAACAGCCTACTTCCAATTTTCCATTTAAGGGCATAGCCCATTACAGCAACTTTAACTGCTGGCAAGATCAAGAAAACCACAGCAAGCTGTGACATACCATAGGAAAAAGAAGCGGGAGTGTGGGCAGCTCTTCCAACGACTGTTCCGAAAAGACCCAGAATTCCCTGGGGCACATGCTTTCCTGAGCTCAGGCCCATCTCATCCCACCTGTCCCAACCAATCGTTTCTCTTGTCATGTACCTAGCCATGCCCCCATCAGTAAAGGCTCTCTTTCCCTAGGGAGGGGCTCAAGAGGCCTTCATCATCCCTGCTGGGACATTTCAAGTATTGAGTTACACATATTAGGATTTCTTCTAGTGGAAAAGTGCAAGATCCCTGTGGTTCAGTTTTGTAAGTTCTTTTAAGCCCGGGTTCACACTGCCCGCGACTTTGAACTGATACAGAAAAGTGGAATAATAGTGGAAAAATATGTCAAAAATTTGAAAAAATGGGAAAGGGGGAGAATTAAAAGAAATCGAAACCTTTGATGTGAATAAATAATTGAAAATATATGTGCATCCTGGATCTTTTAAAAAAGATTCGGGATGCACGTATATTAATATATGTTTAATTATTTATTCACATCAAAAAAATGGGGAAAGGGGAAAATTTAAAGAAATTGGAATCTTTGATGTGAATGAATAATTTAAAATATATTATATATATATGTGCATCCCGGATATAACGCATTTAATGTGTTGAAGAAACAGTGCTTTCTATTCCAGAAAAGTGGAATAATAATGGAAAAATATGTAAAACGTGAAAAAATGGGGAAGGGGGTAAATTAAAAGAAATTTGAACCTTTCATGTGAATAAATAATTACAAAATATATTTGCATCCTGGATCTTTTAAAAAGGATCCAGAATGCACATATATTTTAATATATTTTCAATTATTTATTCACATCAAAGATTCCAATTTCTTTTAATTTCCCCACTTACCCATTTTTTATGTGAACAAATGATTAAAAATATATTAAAAATATATGTGCATCCCAGATCTTTTTTTAAAAGATCCAGGATGCACATATATTTTCAATTATTTATTCACAGCAAAGGTTCCAATTTCTTTTAATTTTCCCCCTTTCCCATTTTTTCAAATTTTTTACATATTTTTCCACTATCATTCCACTTTTCTGTATCAGTTGAAAGTCGCGGGGAGTGTGAACCTGGGCTTAAAAGAATTTAAAAAACCGACTGCAGGGATCGTGCACTTTTCCACTAGAAGAAATCCTAATATATGTAGCTCAATACTTGAAATGTCCCAGCAGGGATGAAGGTAGTCTAAGCACTGTCCCTCCTGAACACTAGCTAGGTCTTACACTTGGCTGCTTTCTTGGAGGGGGGGGGGGGGTAAAAATAGAGATCACTCACTCAGTCCCTGGTGATTCTTGGGGAAAAGACAGCAACTTCTTTTTTTAAAAGATCCAGGTTGCACATAGATTTTTAATTATTCATTACCATCAAAGGTTAAAATTTCTTTTAATTTACTCCCTTGCTCGGTTTTTTCACATGTTTTACATATTTTTCCACTATTATTTTAAATTATGTATTCACGTAGAAAATTCCAATTTCTTTTAATTTCCCCACTTCCCCATTTTTTATATGAATAAATAATTAAAATAAATATGTGCATCCTGGATCTTTTTTAAAAGATTCAGGATGCACATATGTCTTTTAATTGTTTATTACCATCAATGGTTTCAACTTCTTTTAATTTACCCCCTTCCTAATTTTTTTACATGTTCTACATATTTTTCCACTATTATGCCACTTTTCTGGATTGGAAGCACTGTTTCTTCAACACAATAAAATTGAGTGCTCTTACACTTTAAACATTGGTTGATATGACAAACACATTTTTTTTTTCATATTCATTTATTTGTGAACAATTTTTACTCCCTTCCTCTGGGATTTGGAACTCTTCTGCATCATTTTCTTTGCTGGATTAAATTCGCCATAGCAACCAACAGACCAAATAGAGGATGTCCAAATATCTCCTGCAGATCAGATTTATTTTAAAGCAGATGTAAACCCTAACAGAATGAAATTTGGTTAGCAAAATCACTGTGTATGATAAATAGTTGCATTTTTAAAAAAAATAAATAAAAATAGTTTTCCTCTGCTTTTCCATCCTTCAATAGATCTCATTGATGCTGATCTTCATCAGCCTGATTGCCACCACATCCTGTCTTCATGCATTCTATCAATGACTACATGGGTTTGCTCTGGGTGGGTTTCCTGATACTGGCAACGGTTGACCTATTTGGTCAAAAACGGTTGACCATACCTGCATAGTGGGTGTTAAAATGGACACTTGCAGTCTTTATCAAAAGTCAATAACTTGAAGTAGTTGAACAAGGTCCTTCATGGCAGGATCACCAGATTTTTTTTTTTTTTTTGTAAGAGATTATTATGTAAATTAAATATTTGAAATTACTTTTGAAATGACATTAACATGTTATAGCTTGTATGAGATTTTAGTGTTTGGGTTTATGTATCAATAGATGGTAGGAATATGTAATACAAAGCAACCAATCAGATCTCAACAGGAAATACAGAAACCCTGCTTGGACCAGAGTTCTTTTTTTTTAATAGAGCTCTTCCTTAACTAAAACAAAGTTCATCCATCCAACTTGTGAATTTATTGGCTGCGGCATTTGATCCCGCGTCCTCCTTGTAACAAGACGTTCTCCAATTTACAACTTTCATGACACAAAGAACTCTTTATGGTTCCAATTAAACTCGCCACGGACAGTTTTACAGCAATATATGTGTTTTTTAGAACACTCCTTAAATTTATACATTTCCCTACGTGCCTGGAATAAGGATAGCGGAGATAAATCTGGGAGGCAGCGGGACTCCGGCCTGAGAGGGCCTCGTAATATATTTCCTTGTTTAAAACTCACCACTTATTCCAGGAGACGTTCTCTAATCAATGAGTCAGCTTGGACCAGCTTTGGCTGATTCGCTCGCCGAAACGCCAATAATATATCAGGTGTGATAAAAGGGACGCTTCTGAAAATTGCCTGCTAGGAAATTGATTTTGATCACATACAGAGTGTTAGGCTTTTATCCCGTCATGTACGTGTTATGAAATTCTGCAGAGAGGCATCAATACTGCATACCTTACAAGATCTGATTGCAATCTATGGAATTGAGTGTCTAAAGCCAAAACTCTTTTTTTTTTTTGGGGTGGCTAAAGCTGCATCTTTTTTTTTTTTGGTGGAATGTGGAAGGGTTAGAATCCCTGACTTTTTTCATTGCTATCTGTGTCCTCATGGGGAGATTTACCTTCTATATTTGTCCTGGTGATCACGGAATAGAAATGCAGAATTGAAGAAAAGCCCAAACTTTGAGGACAGCATACGTGTCACCTGGGAGCAACATGATCAATGCAAGAAGTACCCTTCCACACTACAGACCAGAAGAAAGAAGACTCACTGTTCTGGAACACTAATGCCTCGTACACACGGTCGGACTTTGTTCGGACATTCCGACAACAAAATCCTAGGATTTTTTCCGACGGATGTTGGCTCAAACTTGTTTTGCGTACACACGGTCGCACAAAGTTGTCGGAATTTCCAATCGACAACCACGCGGTCACGTACACCACGTACGACGAGACTAGAAAAGGCTGGTTCAGAACCAAGCGCGGCACCCTTTGGGCTCCTTTTGCTAATCTCGTGTTAGTATAAGTTTGGTGAGAGACGATTCACGCTTTTTCAGACTCGTGGCTTTCAGACCGTTTTCTGCCATTCAGTTTGTGCTTGTGGGTTTGTATCTGCTCTTCAGTGCGTGCAAGCAAGTTCCGCGTGACTTTAAGTATTCATTGTATTCTTGTTCGTTCGTTACTGGTTTTCAGGTCGCTCTTCACAGGCCTTGCTGTTCTTCAGTGCGTTCTGTTACTTCGTTCTGAGCAGCCGACCGTTTTCTAGCCATGTTTCGTATGCGTACTCCTCGTAGAGTTCGTGCTGTGTGGGGGCTTGGTGTTGGGGTCCTGACCTTGACACAAGTCCAGTCCATGAACAGGGTGGGGAGGAGTTCATGGACCAAGAATTGGTTGCTTCAGCGTGACCAGTTCTGTCATATGCCTTTGCTCCGTGAGATCCCTGAGAATAATCCTGATGATTTCAGGAACTTTCTCAGGATGACGGACCCCGTGTTTCACCATCTGTTGGCTTCGCTGACCCCCTATATCAGCAGGCAGGATACCTGCATGAGGCAAGCCATCACTCCGGAGCAGAGGTTGGTCGCTACCTTGTGGTATTTGGCCACAGGGAGAAGCCTGCAGGACCTCAAGTTCTCGACAGGCATCTCCCCCCAGGCTCTGGGGATCATTATCCCAGAGACCTGTTCTGCCATCATACAGGTCCTTCAGAAGGACTATATGAAGGTAAGATTTTTATCCTTTAATATCACATTTTATTGTATTGAATGTTTGGTAATATATTGTATTTCTTTCCTCATTCCCTAATTACCATGATTGGAATATGCTGTGAATGTCCCCTTTGCCCTCATGCATGCTGGATTTTTATGTAATTATTATTTTAGGTCCTTCATACATATTTGCCCTTCAATAACCTCTCCAGCATGGTGTCTCCTGCCCCTATATTCACCTCATGTAGTCACTTAACAATGTATTTTATCAGCTCCATAGTAGTACTTTACCCCAAACACCCCCTAAAATGTTAGGAAATGTTATTTTTTATTTAAATTCAGGCAGAGTGCCAGAGGCTTTTTTTGTGGTGTCCCCAAATTTTTTGTAACCCTCCCTCCCCCAACTGCTAAGTCAGCTGATCCCAATTCTCTATCCTCAATCATCTATCTGCTGACTTTGCTAACCCCATACACACTATACCCATCTCTTTACTGGTCAGATTTATGGATGAATTCCCCAAAGCATGTAGTGCAAGGGCCTGCCTGTATACTTTCCAATGGTACTGTTTAAAGTTTTTGTATCCTATTATTATCTTGATAGGTAATAGCAGAATGTCCAAATGTCCTCAAATGTGTACAGTGTGTATTTATATCTTTGTATTATGACACTTCTTACCTGTCCAGTGGTCTGCCAATAGTGTAACTAAGGAGGGGCTGTTCCAAGTAATACCCTGTATTTAGGCATTCATCTCTAAATGAAGTGAAGAGGGTTACCTGTCCAAGAGTTCCCCCCCTATAATGTTAGAAATGGCCCATGAGGGGGGGAGGGGGAATATGATAGGTGTACCTTATACTTTGTTGTTGTTAAATTCCCCTTAATAAATGCTATCTGGAGGTTGACCCAGAATGTTTGTGTGTAATCTGCTTGCCATGTTTCTGTGAAAAAATAGTAATGTTTATTGTTTTTTCCTCAACAGTTTCCTTCCACGCCACAGGAATGGCAGACTGTGGCCTCCCACTTTGCCCAGCGGTGGGACTTTCCTAACTGCAGAGGGGCAATTGATGGGAAACACGTCCACATCGTCCCACCACCCAACTCGGGGTCGTACTATTATAATTACAAGGGGTTTAATAGTATAGTGATGTTGGCGGTGGTGTCGGCTAATTACGAGTTCCTGTATGTGGACGTGGGGAAGAATGGCCGGATGTCCGATGGTGGAGTGATCGCCCAGACGGAGTTCTACAGGCGTCTCCAGAATGGCAGCTTGGACTTGCCACCTCCAGAGGACAATGTTGAAGGTCTCCCATTTGTGTTCGTTGCTGATGAAGCATTTGCGCTGGGGGACCACCTGATGCGGCCATTCCCGATGAGGACCCTCAGCCCGGAACAGAGGGTTTTTAATTACCGGCTGGCCAGAGCCCGAAGAGTGGTGGAGAACATATTTGGAATCCTGGCCAGCCGATTCCGATTAATGCTGACACCCATCCATATGGCGGAGTATAAACTGAACCATATAATACTTGCCTCCCTGAGTGCCCGTGATGTCCGGTTACGCTACCTGGAGTTCTTTGCGGGTAGGGGGCTATCAATATGCCAGACAATCTGTGAAAACTTTTTCAAATAAAAACCAACCAAAAGAAATTCTTTGTGGACATTTACTGCTTGTGTTTGTTTTAGCTGACCCTGACAGAAATGTGTGGAGTCCAGAAAATGTCGTGATTGTGTAACCTTACAAAGCACTGTTGTCTGTTATTTACTAAATGCAAAGACACTTTTCACTACAAGTGCACTTGCAACTGCACTGAACCTGCACTTGTAGTGCAAAGTGTATTTGCCCTTAGGAAATAACCCCCATTTTTGCATAAAACAGCAATTACATCACCCCAAAAGTGTTGTAGTGTTGAGACAATAATCCACACATTCTTGAGTAAGCCACTTTTTTATACCTGCACAATCACATGTGCATTTACGAAAGGTTTTTAAAACAAACCAACATGTTTGTTGTATAACAATTTTTGCAGTAGCATTATCAAAAATCGAAATATCCATTTCAGATAAAACAGGCCTGTGTAAAACCAACAAGAAAGCCAAAAAACTTGAACTTACAAAGTTCACATATGGTAAAACCTGAAGGCTATATCAGACATCAGTATTTAGGAACTGGGTTTGATATAGCGTTCAGATGGGGGGAACTCACCCCTGGAAAAGCCAAATTTGGAAGATGCACACCAATTTACGAATGTCAACATGTGCTATCTGCCATCAGGGGGGATCAAGGGACGTGTTTTGGGGGAGCAAGCACTTCCTCAACGCGACTTTATAATTGAGGAAGGGGTTGCACCCCCAAAACGCGTCCATTGATCTCTCGTGATGGCAGATAGCACATGTTGGCACACTGTGTGCATCCTCCAAATTTGGCTTTTCTAAACATTGTAAAAATTTTTGGAAGATTGGACCACAATAAAACAGGTGATTTTGTGGGGTTTAAATTTGCCCCAAAACATCAATGATGTTATTATTTTTTTTAATAACATCACTGATTTGTTGCTGTATGTTGTGCAATTCGAGATTACACCCCATGATCTCCCCGATCAGTATCTGGGCACTTTCAGATGTGAAACGTTCTCTCTCCCTCACATCACGATCACCTAAAAAGAGATAAAGAACAAAAAAAAAGGTCTCAAAAATCTGCCACCATCCATCTCTTTTACCTGAGTCTGTGGTCGCAGACACTCACCTGTTGTGGTGCCAATCTCCACCACATCTTCTTCTTCCTCCTGCTCTTCTTCTTGGGTTGGTGTTATTTCCCCTTCTTCCAGAGGTGGGGGGTCTCTGGTCTCCTCGGATGAGGGGTGTCCTCCGAGTCTTTTCTCCCCTATGTAAAACTAAAATGGTATACTTAGCACACAGATATTTGATGGCAGAACTAGAACTAGGAAACATTGCTTGGAAGTGGGGTACAATTGTCTATTTTAGCCGAGTTCCAAGATGTATATTTTTTATTGCCCTTTGTCAAGCTGCAATACTTTACCTGTTTGGTACAAGCTTCACAGATGTAGCCCCCCCTATAGTATACACTGGAGCACCTGTGTGCCCCCCTAATAAAAATGGTGTTCTTGTGTCCCACACTAGTGCTCCAGTGTCTAGATGTGAAAACAGCTGCTCAGTGTCCTCTCCTTACACACAATCTAGTTGGCATTTAATTCTAGTAACAAACCCATCTACACAAACAAATATTTGGCATCCAAGTAGGCCCAAAAAATGTGTGAAATTGCATATGGCCTAAACAATGGTGTTCTAGAGGCCGAAAGAAAAATGTTTGATACAATCGATTAATGGGCCCATGAACATTAAAGTTGCCCTTTTAAACGTTACAATTAATAAAAGCATATGGAGCAGAACGAACGGAATAAAGACAGAAAGAATAGGAAAAACAGCACAACTACTTACTTTTTTGCAGCACTCTCCGGATCTTTCGGTACTGCTCTGGCTCTCTCAACTTCAGGTCCGACCACCGTTTCCTGAGCTGATCTTTAGATCTTCGGACCCCGAAATTCCTCTCAAGACTCCTGACCACTTTCGCCATGATCTTGGCCTTTCGGATGTTGGGGTGGGGGTAAGGCCCATATTTTCCGTCATAGTCGGACTTCCTCATGATGTCGACCATCTCCAACATCTCCCCAAACGACATATTTGTGGCCTTAAAACGTCTCCTTCTGGATCGGGACGTGCCTGGATCCGGGCTTTCCTCCTCCTCGTTGCTAGAATTAGCACGCACCTGCTGTAACTCCGCCATCATGCTCTTCACCCACTGCGCCGAACTAAAAGGGGCGGGGAATAGACTAGAAAGAACGTCAGGGGCGGGCGGAGTTACACGCATGCGCAGTGTGTATAAAGCGTAACACGCGTGCGTATTACGTACGATCTGTGAGCTGAGGAAGGAGCATTGGACGCGCCGATCGTAAGAACGAAGGTAAGAGACAAACTTGTGCCTACACTGCTTCTAGATTGAGGCCTATATTGTAACAAGATTAGGAGAGTTTTGTCTGACATTAGGCTTTGTCTTGTGTTGTGTCTTGCAGTGAACATGGATATCTTATTAAAAGATACTGACTTCATGTCATTATGCCTCGAGATGCTAAGGGAGCTGCCCTGTCTGTGGGAGATTACCCACCCCCATTTCAAGAACCAAGCAAAGAGGAAGGCAGCACTGGAGCAATTGTGTGAAATTGTGAAGCAGGTGATCCCCACGGCAGACATCAACTATTTAAATAAATTAATTGGTGGCCTGAGGAGCACATATCTAAGGGAGCGCAAGAAAGTCCTGGATTCACAGAGATCCGGAGCAGCAGGTGACATCTATGTCCCCAGGATGTTGTACTACGACAGGCTGCACTTTCTGGCAGGCCAGACTGAACCCAGGCCATCCCTCTCAAGTCTTCCTTCCACGCTTCCTTCCCCCCCGGCTGAGGCTTCTGACGCCCAACCTGGGCCTTCCAGGCGATTTGTGGAGGAGCCCAGATTGAGCCAGGTATAGCATTCCTTTTAAATATTTCTACTTGTACAATCAATGATGTTAGCTAGATGTTAGTTGGGAGTACTAATTTAGGATTGTGATTGATGATGCAAAAACTAAAACCATGTCCCTTTTTCATACACAGGGAAGTCTCAGCCAGGAGGTGGCCGGGCCGAGCCGGCTGGCTGATATCAAGGTCCCTCCACCCCCCCTGAAAACAGAAAGTGGCAGTAGGAGGAGTACCCTAGAGGAGGCGGCTATAGGATTCTTTTGGAGGGCTACAGAGGTCCTGGGAGCACCCCACACCATGCAGGAGAACATTGCTGCCTTCAAAGCATATAAAATGCAGAGGATGGAGGAGGGCCAAAAAGTAATGTGTGAGGCCCTCATATCAGAGGCTCTGGAGAAAGGTATGATGGGCCAAATTACACCTCAGACACACCTTCGCGATGGTCCTCCTCCTCCTCCTGCAGGTCCTCCTCCTCCTCCTCCCTCTCCTCCAGGTCCTCCCAGTCCTCCTCCTCCTCCAGGTCCTACTCCTCCTCCTGCCACATCTCCAACTGCACAGCCACAGCCGGGAAGGAAGCGTGTAAGGAAGACCAGACAGTGATTGGCCTGGGTTCAGTCTGGTCGGCCAAAAAATGCAGCCTCTTGTGGTACCACAGCCTGGGGACACCGATGTCATCTGCTGCTTTCCAGATCTCTGTGAATCCCGGACCAGACTGCCCTCCCTTACATATGGACTCCTCAGGCCACCAATTTTGATGTTGAAGAATTGTTGTCTGCCGTGGGGGTCCCAGGCTTCACTAATTTCTCCTGTTGATCCAGTGTTGCCTTCCTCTTTGTTTGGTTCTGATCCCTTAAACACTTCAATACCAGGCACTTAGACACCTTCCCGCCCAGCCCAATTTTCAGCTTTCAGCGCTGTCACAATTTGAATGACAATTGCGCGGTCATGCTACACTGTACCCAAACAAATTTTTTATCATTTTGTTCCCACAAATAGAGCTTTCTTTTGGTGGTATTTGATCACCTCTGCGGTTTTTATTTTTTGCGCAACAAATAAAAAAAGACAGTAAATTTTGAAAAAAAACACGTTTTTCTTTGTTTCTGTTAAATTTTTTTTATAAATGAGTACGTTTTCTTCTTCAATGATGGGCACTGATATGGCTGCACTGACGGGCACTGATACGGCGGCACTGATGGGCACCGATGAGGTGGCACCAATGAGGTGGCACTGATGAGGTGGCACTGACGGGCACTGATGATGGGCACTGATAGGCGGCACTGATGCGCACTGATAGGTGGCACTAATGGGCACTGATAGGTGGCACTGGTAGGTGGCACTGATGGGCACTGATAGGTGGCACCGATGGGCACTGATAGGCGGCACTGATGGGCACTCGTAGGTGGCATTGATGGGCACTCGTAGGTGGCGTTGATGGGCAGTTATGGGTGGCACTGATAGTTGGCACAGATGGGCACGGATGGGCACTGATAGGTGGGCACAGATGGGCACTGACAGGTGGCACCGATGGACACTGATGGGTGGCACTGATGATTCTAATTGATGGCAGTGATGCCCCTAAGTGTGGCATTGCTGGGCATCACTGCAACATAATTGTGCCAATCAGTGCCCATTTGTGGGCACTGATTGGCACAGATTTGGCACTAACTGGGCACATGTGGATGGCCATGGGGTACATACCTGGCCATCCACATGTTTCCCTTCCCTGGTGGTCCTAGTGGCGATCCCTGGTGGTCCAGTGTGGTGATCTGCGGGGGGGGGCTGCGCTGATAAACAATCAGCGCAGACCCCCCCTGCCAGGAGAGCCGCCGATCGGCTCTCCTCTACTTGCGTCTGTCAGACGCGAGTGAGGAAGAGCCGATCAACGGCTCTTCCTATTGACAGCGTGATCAGCCGTGATTGGACACGGCTGATCACGTGGTAAAGAGCCTCCGCCGGAGGCTCTTTACCAAGATCGGTGTAGCGGTGTGTCAGACTGACACACCGATCCACCGATCGCCGCGATGCGCGCCCCTGCGGGCGCGCGGCGGCATGTTATCCTGAAGGACGTCATATGACGCCCAGTCAGGATAACTGAACCACCGCCCGGCCGTCAATCCTCTATAGGCCGGGCGGGAAGTGGTTAATAAAGGAATTTTTGTTTTGAATTATACTCTCCTATGTGTTTTACTTCAAAAATGACTTTGTTTGAGGTACATTTCTAATATACAATGTGAAATGAACAAGGGACACCAACACCAAACAATCTCCTGGAGATTAAATAATAAAAGATATCAATGGTGTTGGGGTAACTTGACACACAAAACACAGACAAAAATATTCTGTAGTAAAAATAAAAATAACATTGAACAAAGATCAGCCTTGGAAAAAATCCAAACATTAAAGAAAAAAAAAGGCTGAAAATCCAAAAAAACAAACAAAAAAAAAAAAAAAAACTGTCAGATGTGACAACTAATAACAATATATTCAGGAAATCCCAATAAAAAAACACAAAGAAAAGTTTGTGAGAAGTGTGTGTGAATATGAGCAGCAAAACTACTTCATTCTTGTCACATTATAAAGAAGAAGAGAGTGCGCTGTATTAAACCATTTTGAACATTGCAGCGTGACGAAAGTGCTGTATCCATTGCGAACGCTAAGTTTACCAGAACGAGCTGTCCCGTGTCGGAATTTCTTCTGAGCATGCGTGGCACTTTGTGCGTCGGAACAGGCCACACACGATCGGAATTTCCGACAACGGATTTTGTTGTCGGAAAATTTTATCTCCTGCTGTCCAACTTTGTGTGTTGGAAAATGTCCGATGGCGCCCACACACGGTCGGAATTTACGACAACACGCTCCGATCGGACATTGTCCATCGGAAAATCCGACCGTGTGTACGGGGCATTAATGTGTATCCATAGCTGTTGAATTCAATTTCCTTATGTATGTATGTATTATCTTGATTCTGACATCATTGAGGAGATTTACTAAAACTAGAGCACTCAGAATCAGGTGCAGCTATGCATTGCAGTCAATCAGCTTCTAACTTTTTATTTATTTTAGGTACTTATATAGTGGCGTCAATTTACGCAGCGCTTTACATATACAATATACATGCACATCAGTCCCTACCCTCAAGGAGCTTACAACCTAAGGTCCCTAACTCACATTCATACATATACTAGGGCCAATTAACCTACCAGCATATCTTTAGAGTGTGGGAGGAAGCCGGAGTACCTGGAGGAAACCCAAGCAGGCACAGGGAGAACATTCAAACTCCAGGCAGATGGTGTTGTGGTCGGGATGAACCAGCGACCCTTTTTGCTGCTAGGTGAATGTTCTGTTCTCGCTACAAGTTTGCTCCTGGTGTATAGCTCAACATACAGCTTAAACCTTGAATCCTAAAATAACCAGACTGTCTGTAACTTTGGAACTTTATTACAATGAACAGATGGTGGCCGTATAAGAATAGGATGCACACAGTGAAATAAACAGATAACAGATAAATTTAGTTCAGAAACTGGTCTGAGGAACAACTTTATCTCCTTGTTTCTATGAATCTTGACTTCCACTTTTCTGACCTTTCCATCCTCACTTGCAAAGGTGTTGGTGATGAGACCCAAAGGTCACTCATTCCTATGGGACTGACAGTCCTTAACAAGAACAAGGTCTCCTCCTTTTATGTTGGGCTTGTTGTCTTGCCATTTAGTATGTGGCTGTAAAGTGGAGAGGTATTGCTTCCTCCACCTGTCTCAGAAGGTATTTTCCAAACTTTGTACTTGTCTCCACTGGCGGAAGCACTATGCCCGTACACACGATCGGACTTTCTGACGTAAAATGTGCGATCGGAGCTTATTGTCGGAAATTCCGACCGTGTGTAGGCTCCATCGGACAGTTTCCATCTGAATTTCTGTCGCACAAAATTTGAGATCTGGTTCTCAAATTTTCCGACAACAAAATCTGTTTGCGCAAATTCCGATCGTGTGTACACAATTCTGACGTACAAAGTCCCACGCATGCTCAGAATAAATTACGAGACGGAAGCGATCGGTCTGGTAAAACTACCGTTCGTAATGGAGCTAGCACATGCGTCACACTGCAAATGTAAAAATCTTTTAATACAGCGCATTCTCTTCTTCTTTATAATGCTAGAAGAATGAAGTTGTTTTGCTGCTCATATTCACAGGGTTTATTTCTCGTGATTTTATGAATATCATTTTTTTTTTCGTCACATCTCCAGTAGTTTTTTATTTTTAGTTTTTAGATCAAGATATCCTTTTTTATTCAATTTTTTTTTTGGTGATCTCCCTAATTTTTTGGGTGGGTTTTGTGTGCCAAGTTACCACAACACCATTATTATCTTGTTTTTTCTTAACCTCAAGAGGGTTGGTTGGTGTCCCTTGTTAATTTGAAATTGTATTGTTGAAATGTACCTGCCTACTCACAAACTGTCCTTTTTGAAGGAAAACACATAGGCAAGTATTTCTCAAAAATAAATATACCTTTATTAGAGGTCATAACCAAATAAAGAGGAAGGCAACGCTGGATAAACTGGTGAAATTGGCGAAGCCTTTGTACCCCAGGGCACACATCAACTATTTGCCAGCCAAAATTGGTGGCCTGAGGAGTCCTTATAATAGTGATCCCAATCCAGTCCCAGACTACAAGAGATCAGGAACAGCAGCAGATGACATATATGTCCCCAGTCTGTGGTCATACAACAGCCTGCATCTTTTGTCAGACCAGACTGAACCCAGGCCATCACTTTTTTGTCTTCCTTCCACTCTTCCTTCCAGGCTTACATCCAGGCTGTGGCTGAGGTGTTGGAGGTGTGGCAGGAGGAGGATGGTCCAATTCACACAGCTGGGTGTTATTGGTGATTTTGCCCCTCAAACCCTTATTTAGTGTGAGGTACATGATTTCCTCACACAAGAGGCGTTGGCCCTCCTCCATTTTCTACAGTTTGCATCTAGCCATGGAGGCAAAGGCCTCTTGAAGAGTGGGGGTGGTTCTGAGGGCCGCAGAAGCCTCCCCAATCAGCCTGAGTGCTGACTCCTCCACATTCCTGGGCCTTTTTG
Organism: Lithobates septentrionalis; assembly: GCA_037952835.1. Lineage (NCBI taxonomy): Eukaryota > Metazoa > Chordata > Amphibia > Anura > Ranidae > Lithobates > Lithobates septentrionalis. Next base: position 4,908,611 of record JBBDGP010001212.1, read on the forward strand.
GTGGAAGGGAGGGACGTGGAGGGACCTGTGATTCTGTCAGGCTACTGGGCCCGGCCACCTCCTGGCTGCCACTAACCCCTGCCACCTCCTGGCTGCCACATTCCACAGCCTCCTCCTGGATGCCACATTTCACAGCCTCCTCCTGGCTGTCACATTCCACACCCTCCTCCTGGCTGAGGCTTTCCTGTGTATGAAAAAGGGACATAATTTGAGTTTTTTGGTCATCAATCACACACAATCTTCAGCTCATGACTGTTGCAAATTGAATGTTGACAAATAGAAAAGACTATTCTGAGCCCAGCATTTTTCATTCTTGTCACAATCATTTTTGGCCACTACTGTCTATTGATATGTAAAACACTTTATTAAATTAGCAATTAGTGATCACATCATTAATTTTTTTAAACAAAATCTGTAGAACAATGCTATACCTGGCTCAAGACGGGCTCCTCCACTTCTTCCTGGCTGGAAGGCCCAGAGTGGGCATCGGAAGCCTCAGCTGAGGTGGAAGGAAGAGTTGAGAGTGATTGCCTGACTTCAGTCTGGTCTGACAGAAAATTCAGTCTGTCATAGTACCAGAGCCTGCACATTTACTACATAAATGTCATCTGCTGCTGCTCCTGATCTCTGGGAATCCTGGACCGATTTGCGCTCCCTAAGATATGTGCTCCTCAGGCCACCAATTTTTGTTTTTAAATAGGGGATGTTTGCCGTGGGGACGTGCGGCTTCACCAATTCAAGCAGTTTCTCCATCGCTGCCTGCCTCTTTATTTTGTTATTATATTGTTGATGTTTCACCTGACACAGACAGGGCAGCTCCCTGTACTTGTCTATGAAGATTGGTAGAAAGCTGAGGTCTTTGAACCCATCCATTTTCTCTGCAAGACGCAACACAAGACAAACCCTAATGTCAGGCTAAACTCTCCTAATCTTGACCCAATATAGGCCTCAATCTATAAGTAGTATAGGGCCAGTGATGCACCAAGTTAAAATTGTACCTTCGTTAGAACGATCGTCACTTCCGTTACTTCGTCCTCCGCTCACAGATCGTACGTACGACGCACACGTGTTACACTTTATATACACCGTGCATGCATGAAACTCCGCCCGCCCCTGATGTTCTTTCTAGTCTATTCCCCGCCCCTTGTCTTTCGGCGCAGTGGGGAGACAACATGGAGGAGACACAGCAGGTGCATGCAGACAGCAGCAGCAATGAGGAAAGCCCGGAGCCACGAATGTCCCGATCCCGGAGGAGATTGAAGGCCTCAAATATGTCCTTTGTAGAGATGGTGGAGATGGTGGACATCTTAAAGAGGGCTGACTATGACGGGAAGTATGGACCGTACCTAAACCCAAATGTGAGAAAGGCCAAGATCATGGCTAAAGTTGTGAAGAGTCTGTAGAAGAATTTTGCGGTACGACGATCCAAGGATCAACTGAGGAAACGATGGTCAGACCTCAAATTGAGGGAGCACGATCAGTACAGAAGAATCAAGAGAGTGCTTCTAAAAAGTAAGTAGTTGTTGTGTGTTCCTATTATTATTATTATTACTTGCATGCTGCTCCATGTGCTTTTCTTTATTGTTGTACAGTTTAAAATGGCAACTTTCATGGTCATGGGCACATTAATCGTCGTAGGAAACATCGTTTGTTCGCCGGACATACCACAGGAGGTGGACAGAGGCTGTGGACATACTACAGGAGGTGGACAGAGGCTGCGGACATACTACAGGAAGTGGACAGAGGCTGCGGACATACTACAGGAGGTGGACAGAGGCTGCGGACATGATAGTGTCCTCCTCACCCCCTCACAGTAGCTTCTCTGTCCACCATCATATTACTTCTCCACATAATCAGTGTGCTATGTCCTCCTCCTGTGCCCCTTATACCTCTCCACAGGTCAGGGCTGCCCTGACCTGTGGAGAGGTGAAAGGGGCACAGGAGGAGGACACAGCACACTGATGATGTGGAGAAGTAATATTATGCTGGACACTGGACAGAGCACATAAGATACTCTCTGTCCCGGCCTCCCCTGCATGCCACAGCTTAACCCTCCGGGCTCCCAGCGATGTCCTCCTCTCCCTTTGATATCCCCCCACAGTACTCTCCTCCTCCTTACCCCTGCTCAGCTCCTCTGGACCTCTCTGCCTATGGTGAGTGCACTGCACAAGCCACCGACCGCCATAGTGTCCCGACCGTCTATTCGAAATCTCCTGGAGATTAAATAATAAAAGATATCAATGGTGTTGGGGTAACTTGACACACAAAACACAGACAAAAATATTCTGTAGTAAAAATAAAAATAACATTGAACAAAGATCAGCTTTGGAAAAAATCCAAACATTAAAGAAAAAAAAAGGCTGAAAATCCAAAAAAACAAAAAAAACAAAAAAAAAAAAAACTGTCAGATGTGACAACTAATAACAATATATTCAGGAAATCCCAATAAAAAAACACAAAGAAAAGTTTGTGAGAAGTGTGTGTGAATATGAGCAGCAAAACTACTTCATTCTTGTCACATTATAAAGAAGAAGAGAGTGTGCTGTATTAAACCATTTTGAACATTGCAGCGTGACGAAAGTGCTGTATCCATTGCGAACGCTAAGTTTACCAGAACGAGCTGTCCCGTGTCGGAATTTCTTCTGAGCATGCGTGGCACTTTGTGCATCGGAACAGGCCACACACGATCGGAATTTCCGACAACGGATTTTGTTGTCGGAAAATTTTATCTCCTGCTGTCCAACTTTGTGTGTTGGAAAATGTCCGATGGCGCCCACACACGGTCGGAATTTACGACAACACGCTCCGATCGGACATTGTCCATCGGAAAATCCGACCGTGTGTACGGGGCATTAATGTGTATCCATAGCTGTTGAATTCAATTTCCTTATGTATGTATGTATTATCTTGATTCTGACATCATTGAGGAGATTTACTAAAACTAGAGCACTCAGAATCAGGTGCAGCTATGCATTGCAGTCAATCAGCTTCTAACTGATTCGAAAATGGCGCCATTACGTTACTGCGCATGCGCCGTCCGGCCGAGCGTGTACGAGCTTTCTCAAGCCCGGCCGGCTTTGGAACGGCGCATGCGCAGTTGTGTGGTCGGCTCACGGCCACCTTTTTTACGGGCACCGGTGCCCGTAATGGACTTTAACGGGTGGCCGCGAAAGCCAAGAAGTCGCCACTGGAGCGGCGCTGCCCCTGCACCACTGCCACCCCGGGGCCTGGCCTCGGTGGCCTTGTGAGAAATCCGGCCCTGCAGATAATTGTACGACACTTCCAAGCAATGTTTCATTTTCCTATTTCTGCCCTCCAATATCTGCGTGTTAAGTATACCTTTTTTTAATTCACATAGGGGAGAAAAGACTCGGGACATCTGAGGACACCAGGGACCCCCCCACCTCCGAAAGAAGGGGAAGTCACCAAAAACCAAGCAGAGGATGAGGAGGGAGACATTTTGGAAGTGGGCAAAATTATCACCACAACAGGTGAGTGTCTGAGACCACAGCTTCAGGTAAGAGATCTGTTCCTGCATATTTATAATAGATGGTGTTTTTTATATATTTTTTTTAGGTGATGTGGATGTTGTGGAAAAAGAAACTCATTTCACAAGTGAAAGTGCCCAGATCCTCATCGGGGAAATAATGGGGTGCAATCGCGATTTAGAAAATATTAAGCAAAACATCAATGATGTTCAACAAAAAATGAAGAACTTCATTGATGTTTTAGGGAGAATCTAAACCACACAAAAATTATCCACTTTTTTATTGTGTATTTTTGCTTTTGAAAAAATATTTAAAAGTATTTTAAAAGCCAAATTTTGAACATGCACACAGTGTGTCAACATGTGCTATCTGCCATCATGGGAGATCTGCCATCATGGGTGCAACCCCTTCCTCCCAACTAAAGTAGCTGAGAGGAAGGGGTTACACACCCAAAACATGTCCATTGATCCTCCATGATGGGAGCTAGCACATGTTGACATTAGGCATGGGATCAGGAGGGAAATCCCCATTTTGACTGTCAATTTGTTTGCATCTTCAAAATTTGGCTTTCACAGGGGTAACATCACCCCATCTTATGAAGGCAATATCAACACAGTTTGGACATAATAATGTCTAATATTGCCTTCACTTTATCAAAGTTGAACTTTGTAAGTTCCTGTGTTGTGTATCTTATGCTTTGATACATGCCTGTTTAACCAAAAAAGGCTATTTCTAATTAATGTGACAAAAAATAATGTTATACAACAAAGATGTTGGTTTGTTAAAAAACTCTTTTAAAAATGCACATGGTAATGTGCTTTGATTAAAAAGTTTGATACTCAACAATGTGTGGCTTCTTTTTTCAATGCTCAAAAGCAGTTGGTGTTTACAGTGACAATGGGGGTTATTTACTAAAGGCAAATCCACTTTGCACTACAAGTTTTAAGTGCACTTGTAGTGCAAAGTGGATTTTCCTTTAGTAACTAGCACCCATAGTGCTTTATAATTTCCAACAATCACGCCATTTTCCTGACTCCCAAAAATTACTTTATGTTGCTTACAATTATGAATATTTTTAGCATTAATGCATTACATACATTAACAACAAAAAAAGGTGTGTGTGTGTAGCAGACCCACAACATAATAGTTAGCTGAAGAAGAGATTGTCACCTCATTAATCAAACAAATTACGTTTGCACTATTGAAGAAAATGGCCAAAAAAAAGCCCATTGGAGAACCTAGGAGACAGCTAAAAGAAACACAAGCAGTAAATCAAATAAAATATTATTTCAGATTCTAAAGAAGATTTATTGAAAAAATGTCTCAGACATTTGCTGGCATATCAATGGCCCCCATACCCGCAAAGTATTCCAGATATTTTTGTCTCACTTTGCGGGCGCTTTGGGGGGGGGCAAGCCAGGACGGCCAGCTTCAAGTGCCATCAGGGTTGAAGTATCAGCAAAGCCGGCCTCAGTCCCAACTGAGGCCACATAGTTTGTAGTATTTTTTCTAAGAAAATTGTGCAGAATGCAGCAGGCAAGCACAATATAGTTCAGTTTATATTCCGGCATGTGGATTGGTGTCAGAAATAGGCGGAACCGGCTGACCATTATCCTGAAATCGTTCTCCACCACTCTTCTGGCTCTGGCCAGCCGATAGTTAAAAACCCTCTGGTCCGGGGTGAGGGTCCTCATGGGAAATGACCTCATCAGATGTTCACCCAGCCCAAATGCTTTATCAGCAACAAAGACAAACAGGAGTCCTTCCACGTTCTCCTCCGAAGTTGGCAATCCCAAGCCACCACTCTGGAGACGCTTGTAGAACTCCATCTGGGCTACGACTCCACCAACCGACATCCGGCCATTCTTCCACACGTCCACATAGAGGAACTCACATGTCGCTGTCACCACCACCAACATCACAATGCTATTAAACCCCCTTATGGTTATAATAGTATGACCCCGGGGGGTGGGACTATGTGGACGTGTTTCCCATCTATTGCCCCTCCACAGTTGGGAAAGTCCCAATGATCGGCAGAGTGGGATGCCACAGTCTGCCGTTCCTGTGGCATGGGAGGAAACTGTGGAGTCAAACAAGAAAAATAAAAGTAGTAATTTTGCACATAAACATTGCAAGCAGATTAGACACAAACATTCTTGGCCAACATCGGTATAATATTTATTTGAAGGAGTATTTAAAGACAAAAGTATAGGGTCCAATTATCAGATTCATCCCCCCTCTGATAGCCTATTGTAAAAATTTTAGGGGGGGATGTTTTGGACAGGTAACCGTCTCCACTTCATTGAGAGCTGAATGCATAAATAATGTGTGTTACCTTGGCCAGCCCCTCCTTACTTACACTATTAGCAGCCCACTGGACAGGTAAGAAGTGTCATAATATAAAAATAAAAATACACACTGTACAAATTGAAGCACATTTTTACATTCTGCAATTACCTATCAAGATAATAAGAGAACAAAACTTTAAACAGTACCATTTGAAAGTATTCAGGCAGGCCCTTTCACTACATGTTTTTGGGAATTCATCCATAAATATGAACACAAAAGAGGTAGGTATAGTGTGTATGGGTTTGGTAAAGTCAGCAGATAGAGGATTGGTATCGTTTGACTTAGTGGTTGGGGGGATGGAGGGTTCCAAATGATTTTGTGACCCCAAAAAAAGTCTCTGGCACTCTGCATGAATTTAAGCACACAAATAACATTTGGACACATTTTAGGGGGTGTTTAGGGTAAAGCACTACTATGGAGCTGACAAAATACATTGTTAAGTGACTAGGCTAGGTGTGTATGGGCCCAGGATAGCATTCTGGGCAGGTTAGTGAAGGCAAATATGCATTGTAAAGAACAGAGCACATATCATGAGGGACTCCATTTTAATTCTAAGACACCATCTTATGTTTTACAGGAAAATTGAGAAAACTCAAATATGAGTTTCAACTGAAACCCACATCATCTTTAAGCTGTTATCTATAGAAAGCCTTCTCAGGGTTACATATACATTTAAATATAGCTAGAATGTGGAGTTTGTCCTAGCTCATCTTTGTTCTTGATAAGATAAATGCTTCCCTCAACATCTGTTTAAGAATACATATATACTCTAATAGTGAAAATGATGCAAGATTTTGTCTTATAACACCAGCTAATAGGTAAATATTAACTGAACCTATTTTCATTTCAATGACATGTATAAGTTTAGTAAAACTCCTCCCATCCCCTCAAACTGCATAAATACTGTATCTCTGAATATTGCTAATTAGATATCTTTAAGTGGCTAAGCAAACCTGTCTCCTGTGTCACTTTATTGATATCTCCAGGCCTGGGGGTCTACGGAGGTCTTCCTGCATTACCTGAACCTACCTGGGTGGTCTTAGAAGCTGAAATTTCCTACATGCATGAAGGACAAAAAAGGAACTTAAAAAAATTCAAGCATGCATGAGGACAAAGAAGACATTCACAGCATATTACAATCATGGTAATTAGGGAATGATTAAATAAATACAACACATTAGCAAACATTAAATACATAGAATGTGATGTTAAAGGAGAAAACTTACCCTAATATAGTCCTTCTGCAGGACCTGAATGATGGCAGAACAGGTCTCTGGAATAATGATCCCCAGAGCCTAAGGGGAGATGCCTGTCGAGAACTTGATGTCCTGCAGACTTCTCCCTGTCGCCAAGTACCGCAAGGTGGCGATGAGCCTTCATTCAGGAGTGATGGCTTGCCGCATGCAGGTGTCCTGCTTCGTAATATAAAGGGACAGCAAAGCCAACAAACAGTGAAAAACGGGGTCCGTCATCCGGAGATAATTCCTGAAAATATCAGGATTATTCTCACGGATCTCCCGCAACAAAGGCATATGAGAGAATTGGTCACGCTGGAGAAACCAATTCTTGGTCCATGAAGTCCTCCCCACCCTGTTCATGGACTGGGCTTGGATCAAAGTAATAACCCCAACACCAAGCCCCTGCGCAGCACGAACTCTACGATGAGTACGTATCCGCAACATGGCTTCAAAATGGTCGGCTGGTCAGAACGAATGAACAGAACACACTGAAAAACAGCAAGGCCTGTGAAGAGCGAGCTGAAAATCAGATATGAGCGGACAAGAACGCACTGAAAAAACAAATACGAACTGACTATATGCACTGAAAACCAGATACAAACCCACAAGCACAAACTGAAGAGCAGTAATAACGATCTAAAAAGCACGAGTCTGAAAAGCACGAATCGTCTCTCACCAAACTTCTACTAACACGAGATTAGCAGAAGGAGCCCAAAGGGTGGCGCACTTGGTATTGAACTTTCCTTTTCTAGTCCCGTCATACGTGTTATCTGTCACCTCGTTCTTGACGTTCGGAAATTCCGACAACTTTTTGTGTGACCGTGTGTGACATAGACAAGTTTGAGCCAACATCTGTCGGAAAAAATCCATGGATTTTGTTGTCGGAATGTCCGATCAATGTCCAATCGTGTGTACGGGGCATAAGTCTTTAGTGGTTAAATTCCCGTGGGGAGCACTGATTACTCCAGTTTTCTGTGTAAGGAGTGCTACTGGTGTGAGTAAAACAGGCTCATCTGGGTCAATTGAGACTGGAGTTAGAGGTCTGGCATTGATGATGGCTGAGACTTCTGCCATGAAGGTTACTAGACTCTCGTGGGTAAGTCTTGTGGTACCTATTTGCAGAAAGATAGAGTCCAGAATTCTGTGGGCTATGACTATAATTCTTTCCCATGCTCCATTCATGTGAGTGGAGTGAGGTGGGTTTAAAGTTCATGAACAGCCCTGGTCTCTGAGGTATCTCTCTACCCCTTTGGTGTCCATGTTTGAAGGAATATGCAGTTCCCTGGCTGCTCCAACAAAGTTAGTGCCTCTGTCTGAGCGGATGTGTTTTATGGGGTCTTGGATAGCAATGAAGCTCCTGAGGGCATTTATAAAGCTTGAAGTGTCCATAGACTCAATAACTTTGATGTGCACTGCTCTGATGACCATACAGGTGAATATTACTGCCCAGCGTTTGTTGTTTGCGTGACCTCCCCTGGTGTGAGGTGTGACAACAGACCAAGAGCCAAAGACATCAAGGCCAACATTGCTGAAAGGAGGGTCTGGAGCAAGTCTGTCAGCTGGAAGGTTGGCCATTTTTTGTGTTTGTAACATGCCATGAAATTTGCAACAAGTAACACATTTAAAGACCGTTACTCACACATCTCTTAGCTCTAACTATCCATAGGCCGGCAGCTCATAAAGCTCCCTCTGTGAACAGTCTTCCTTGATGTTTGACGTGGAAGTGATTCAGTTTTAGTAAACCAACCCCCTAGTGTCAATTCAGCGTTACTATACCTTGTTATTGCTGTATTTATTAATGGTATACTCCATCTTTCCTGTATGTTGGGGCTAGTCAACTTAGTCCTTAGATAGACCCCTTTCTTCTTCTTTTTTTGTTTACAAAAGTTTATTTGGAAGACATATAATAAAACAGTTGTAGAGTATAGCAATATGGTTATACAGGTGCGGTAAAGATTTGTAGGATATACAAAGTTGGGTAATTAATAAACAGGGTACAATGAAGATGTTGTACAAAGGTGTGAGAGATATATAACACAAAGCTAATATAATAGGGTGGGTTACATTAATTGATTGTTAGGGTATAAAGGATGTGATCACAAAAGATAGAAATAAAAAAAATACAACAATAAAGGAGATTAATTTTTAGCAGGGTGTGAAAAATTATGAGCAATGAAGGTCTGGTGAGGACCAAAACTTCCACTTCTCATTATAAATGTGCATAGTATCTGAGAGGGTATGATAAATTCTTTCCGAGAGTCTGAGTGATTCCATTCTGGATTCAACCTGGGGCCATGGTAAGTTCTGTGTTTTCCAGTTAAAGGCTATCATCCAATGTATTGAACTGATTAGAGAGTGGATTAATCTGTTGCAAGGAGAGGGGACATCTGGAACTGTAGCGTATAGGAGGCATATTTGGGGGGATAGGGAGATTTTTTTTTTAAGGGGGTTTTCTAGTTTGTTGATTAACTTATCCCATATTGGTTCCAGAAATTTACATCCCCAAAAGATGTGGGTATAGCTGCCTTCAAGGAGACATCCTCTGAAACAGTTCGGGGAGGTTGAAGGGTAGAAGGAATGTATCCTAGATGGAGTCATGTACCATCTGATGTGTAGTTTTATTGGGGATTCTCTGAATGCAGCAGCGCAATTACTTTTGCGGAGGTTTTTAATCATTTTGGTCCACGAGTCCATTGGGAATGAGCTACCAATCTCTGTTTCCCATCTAATCATGGGGCCAGATTTTTCAGGTTGGAGAAAGTTATTGAGATAATTATAGAGTAGGGAAATCAATCCTTTGTCTCTAGGTGAAGAGATACAGATGTGTTCAAATAAAGTACTAGGGGGATTAACAGATAATGAGTAGTATGTAGAATAAAACTCGTGGATCAAAGTGTACTGGTGGTGTTCTGAGGGGGGGGGAATTAAATCTGGATTGTAGTGAGGCAAAAGATGGGAATTTAGAGTTGAGTGTAATTGATTTTAAAGTGGTAAGATTGTTTTTGGTCCAGTTGTGAAAGAGTGTGTGGTCAAGGAAAGCAGGAGGGAATCTGGGGTCCCCCAAGAACGAGGCTAATGGAGGGGTTGCAGAAGGGAGTTTGAAGTTATCCTTGATTCTATTCCATAGGAGTATAAGTTGGGCAATTATAGTGTTTTTCTTATTGAGAATGTGATACAGTTTTGTGTTAGACCACAGAATACCCCTGATATTCAAAGGATGAATAGAGGTGGACTCGAAGATCAACCAGGAGATATTTGTATCAGGGGAAGACCATTGAGCCATTTGTACTAATCTGGCTGCTAGGAAATAAAGCCGAAGGTTGTAAGTCCTAGCCCACCCCTATCTTTTGGTCTGTGCATAAGAATGTAGCTACATCTAGGTTTTTTGTTGTTCCAAATAAATCTATTGATTTCACGTTGTAGGGATTCTAATCTTGTTTTGGGTACATTAATGGGAAGAGCTCTGAAATAATATAGTAGTTTTGGAAGGATTGTCATCTTAAAGGCACATATCCTTCCAAGGAAGGATATATGGTAAGAGGACCAGATTTTTAACAGTGAATTGATTTGTGAAAAAAGGGGAAGGTAGTTGCTTTTATATAAGAGGTTGTGGGATATTGTGATATTAACACCTAAGTATTTAAAGGAGTGTGAGGATCATAGAAAATTGAAGTTTGTCTTCAGAAGTGAGGTTAAGTTTGGAGGGCTATTAATAGGTAGAATGGAGCATTTGTTAGTATTAATAAAAAGACCAGAAAGTTTATGGAATGCGTAGAGATCTGAGAGGAGGTTGGGGATTGAGATTAGTGGGTCGGTTAAGAATAGAAGTGCATCGTCAGCATAAAGACTGAGTTTAAAGTGATATGGATCTTTTTGATAGCCTTTGATATTAGGGTTATTTCTGATGGCAACTGCGAGGGGCTCGATGGCTAAGGCAAAAAGGAGGGGAGAAAGAGGGCAACCCTGTCTAGTTCCTCTGCTTAGGGGGAAGAAATCTGAGTTATTCCCTGGGATTCTAATTCTGGTTTGGGGGAAGTGGTATAGAGCATTAAATCCATGTATAAATTTTTCAGATATGCCATATTTAGGTAATAGGTGGTTTAAGTAGGACCAATTGACACTGTCAAAAGCTTTGTGGATGTCAAGGCTGAGCAAATAGAGGGGGCGAGAGTGAAGGTTGGCATCTTGAACAATATTTGTGACTAGTCTAATGTTGTCGACTATTTGTCTGCCTGGGATAAAACCCGTTTGATCTGTATGGATCAGGGAGGTGATAACTGTAGCTAGTCTATTTGTCAGCAATCTGCCAAATAATTTGAGGTCGTTGTTAAGGACTGAAATAGGACGAAAATTTTGGGGGTGGGAGTGGTCCTTTTGGGGTTTAGGGATTAATGAAAGGTTAGCCAGTAGCATATCTTCAGGGAAGTGACCACCTGATAAGATATAATTAAACATTTTGGTGAGACTGGGAGTCAGTAATGGGGCAAATTTTTTTATAATATGATGTAGTAAAGCCATCTGGGCCTGGTGCTGTCGATGTTTTGAGTGATTTTATTATATTAAGAATTTCACTGTCGGTGCATGGGTCATTTAACGAAGAGGCTTGGAGTTGACTGAGCTTAGGGAGTTGTAGGGAGTTTAACCAGTCTAAAGTGGTGGGAGGTGGATGTGTTTGGGGGCCAGATAGGAGGTTTTTATAGAACGAGGTGAAAATTTGTAGGACATCTTGGGGGTGTGTTACAATATTGCCTTTTTGGTCTCGAAGTTTATAAACGTGTGGGGGTTTAGTATCATGATTTAGTTTTCTGGCAAACATTGTTGAGGAGGAGTTGCCATGTAGTAGGAATTTGGCTTAGAAAATCTAAGGGATTTCTCTGTGTCTTCAGAGAGTAATGTGTTTAGGGCCTTACGTTTTATTTGAATGAGATTTAATAAATCTGGAGTGATGTTATTATATAGATCATGGAGTTCTTTGGTAAGGCATTTAATTTCTGTCAGTTTAGATTTATTTCTGGCTGCGGCTATGTTAATCAGGTGACCTCTCAAAACAGCTTTGTGGGCTGCCCAGACCGAGGTTGGGAGGACCTCCTCTGACGTGTTTGTGCGGAAATATTCTTCAATATGGGTATTTATTTGTTGGACAGTAGAAGGGTTTGATAGGAGTGAATCATTAAGGCGCCAGTTAAAGGGGGTGGGAGTCATGCCAATATAGGAGGTTTCAAACGCTACTATGTTATGATCTGACCATGGGCATGGATGTATGTCTGTATTGCAAGAGTTTGCTAGAAGGATTGGAGTGCAAAAAATATAATCTAACCTGGCAAAACAACTGTGAGGGTGGGAATAGTGGGTATATGCTCTGACACCTATATTATGTGCCCTCCAAGAATCAATTAGCTGCAGTTTGCTAAGAGAGCGGTTAATAGATTTACTAAAGGCTTTGGAAGAAGGGGCCACCTTGCTTCTATCAAGAGCTGGGTGTGCAGATAGATTGAAATCGCCTCCAATTATCAAATGAGGTGAGATATATTGTTCTAGTATGTTAAAGAATTTAGTGAAGAATGTTGTCTGGGCTTCGTTTGGGGCGTAAAGGGAAGCTATAGTGACATTTCGTCTATTTATACTGCCCTTTAAGATGATGAATCTACTGTCTTCATCTTTGTAGATAAATTGGGGTTCAAAAATAATGGAATTTTTAATAAAAATAGCGACACCACGTGATTTATTGGAGAATGTAGTATAGTGGAATTGGTTGAATGATTTGTCAAAATACTGTGGGTGATTGGAGGTAGAGAAGTGGGTCTCTTGCATTAGTATTATGTCTGCGCCCAATCTCTTGTACTGTTTGAATGCCTTTTTACGTTTATTGGGAGAGTTGAGGCCTTGGACATTATGGGAGAATACTTTAAGACCCATATTTATTGAGGATGATAATTCTAATTATATAGAAGAGGATCAATATGTACCAAAATAAAGGAGACAGTACAAGTGGGATGATATTGAAGTGATAGGTTATGTATAATTTCATCGATTGAAAAGAGATCAATAGCTCTGTATTAATATTTAATTTCAGTATATGAATCCTATGAAGAATGATTGATATATATTTAGAATTACCCAAAATAGAGTGACCTGAAATAAGAAGTCTTCCAAAAAGTATATTATTTGCATAAATTGCCATAAGGGCTAAAATAACAACAACTGAAATAACAAAAAAAAGGGGACTGAAGGACTTAAAGTCGTTCAGCCTAGTAAATTTTACCAAAGGACTAAATCGTCCAATTTCCGCCTGCGGGGAGCGCAGCCCCCCTCCAGGAGAAGGCAGGGCCGCAGGCCCCTCAGGCAGAATGGGGGTCAAACTAGCGACGGCGGATGGGCCAGGCAATTTGAAAAGTAATAACTAGGTATGAAACCAAAAAAGGAGATTAGTGCATGGTAAGAATACTATAGGGTTAATATTAGCATACCACTAAATGGTAGATATCTTCTAGAAGTGAACGAGAAGAACTTTTTTATAACAAGTTTTTCTTCTCCTTTACCTCTCCTCTTTATCCGAGAGGAATCAAAAAAAAAAAAAAAAAAAATTGTTAGGAACCAAAGGAGCAAACCCCTGAATAGTATACACTACAACAAAATTTGCTGAATTCTACACCACTCTGGGGTGTAGTTATTGGTCAGAAGGTTCCACTGCAAAATTATGTAGCATAATATAACATCTATTATGTCTGATCATAAGTAAGGAGGGTGATTATGAGATCTGAAAACCTGAATAGGAGAAGAAAAACAAAAGAAAGAACCAACAGAATATATAAAAAATAATGAGAACAAGGGAACATGGGAACTTCCCTTCTCAGCCCCACCATCCCCTACTATATCCCCTTTCGATCCTATTCCTTCCAGAGGAAGAGTCAATGAAAAATGGGAAAAAAAAAAAAAGGAAAAATAAAAAAAAATAAAAAAAATAATAAAAAAATAATAATGTTTGTATGGGAAGGGGATTGAGTAAATGTTCTGATCCAAGGTTCTGAGCCAGGGTTGATTGTAGCATCAGGAGGATTCACAATAAGCTTGAAGGTTACCTCATCGCTGGGGTGTTAGGTGTATGAACAGATCAGGCGACACGATCTTGGGGGGAGTGTTGTTGCCATCTTCTTAGTTCTCTTGGATTGTGTCTGGTGGAGGGTGTGTACCATATAGGTGAAGATCTGGGAGTAGCGGGTAAACGCTGTGATGGTTGTGGGTCTAGCAGTCCCAGTTTAATGAGCAGATCTTTTCCTTCAATGACATTATAGACAGTGTAGGTATTGCCATTGTGAGTTAATGACAATTTAAACGGGAATTCCCATCTGTATTTGATTCTGGCTGTTTGAAGGACATTTGTAACTTCTTTCATCCTGCGTCTTCGGTCCAAAGTCGCAGGGGAGATGTCAGGGAAAATCTGCAGCCTAATCCCATCTAATTCTATGGATGGGGAGTTCCTGGCAGCACGCATTATATCTTCTTTGGTGAGAAAGTCCTTCATACACATTATTATATCTCTGGGGGGTTTTGGACGTAGGGCCCTGTGCATTCGATCACATGCAAAAGCAGTGAGAGGTTTGTCTGGTACAAGGTTATGGAACAGCTTTGTAATGACTTGGTTTATGTCTGTGAAGGACTCTGGAACTCCACGAACTCTTATGTTATTACGTCTGTTCCTATTATCGAGATCTTCAATGTGAGCCTGCATAAAAGAAAAACTGTCTGCCAATGTTTCATAGTCCTTTCTGAGGTCATTATGTGCAATGGCTAGTTCGTCATGCTTGGCTTCTAATAGGTCAGTGCGGCCTCCTATACTGGCAATCTCCTGTGAGAGAGCGGTGGTGGATCTGTGAATCTCCTTCTCTAGTTTGTCCACAAATCTATCATAGATTGCTGACAGGCTTGCATCTAGATCGGCCTTGGAAAGGGGCTGAGAGTACTCACTGTCTTTGGATGCATGCTCCGGACCGCTGGAGGCCGCATGGTGGCCGGCGCCATTTTGGGTCATCCTCCTCTCCATGCTCATAAGGTAGTTTGTGAGGGTATGTTGGGAGCGGTTCTGTCGCCCCTTTTTGCTGGATGGCATGCACAGAGTGATCCCACGGGGGTGATCGGGCAGATGGTGCAGATTTTGGTTGGAATTAGCCCCGGGTATCGTGCCTGGCCTACCTCGTCAGACGGAGCTCAGCTCAGCAGCGTCCGTCCCGCATCGTGCCGCGCATGCGCCCCCCCCTTTCTTCTTCATGAAAGCTGCCAGCTTTCATAGCAAGCAAGGAGCTGAGAAGACTATTCGAATGACTGGCGAACTTCCAATGTATTGCACTTTAACAAGTAAAACTACATTTGATTAAACTGTCTTATTTGAAAGTTAAGCTGTCTGTGGAGGGAGCTTATTCAGCAAGTAACTATAATGGCTGTACAAACTGAAGAAATAAAGCAGAAATTCACCCAAACTCTCCTCGTATGACTCTTCTTCATTTGGAGTTTCAAGTAGAGGGAGATATTCTGAAAGGAATACCATGATGATCTGTACTAGAGGTCGACCGATTTATCGGCTGGCCGATATATCGGCCGATATTTGGCTTTTTTTACTTAATCGGCATCGGCCGATTGTGCTGATAAAAAAAGCCGATTATAACTTCAGCGGGACTTGCTAATGACTTCTGTATTAGAAGTCAATGCAAGTTGTCTGAAGTTTTCTTCTCTCCTCCCTGGGCAGCCTGCCAAGTCTGATAAGAAGATACATTTGTATCTCTTCATGTTCTTTTATCAATGAGCTGAACTCAGTGTGTAGAAGCTCTCAGTTTAACCATTTAAAGACTAAATCTTTTCTGACACTTGTTGCTTACAAGTAAAAATCCTGTATTTTCTGCTAGAAAATCACTTAGAACCCCCAAACATTATATATATTTTTTTAGCAGAGACCCTAGGGAATAAAATAGCGGTTGTTGCAATATTTTATGTCACACGGTATTTGCGCAGCGGTCTTTTAAACGCAATTTTTTTTGAAAAAATACACTAATGAAATAAAAAAAAAAAATAAGCAGTAAAGTTAGCCCATTTTTTTTCGTCCAAAAGTTTTGATTACCTGTTTTTGTGTATTTAATATTTAAGATATAGTTATTTTTTTTAATCTAAATTATACATACAAGTGAACTGATTGGAGGTTTGTTTTGTTTAATAAATGTTTAAATGTAAAAAAATTTCTGTATCACTTATTACTTAAAGCGGTTGTATACCCGCTGTCTTTTTTTTTTTTTACACCTGCAAGGGAAAAGGCATAATGAGCTAGTATGCACCTCATACTAGCTCATTATGAGATACTTACCTTAGAACGAGGCGCCGGCATCTCACCTGGTCCACGCCGAGGGAGCTGACATCTCCCCTCAGCGTGTCTTCCGGGTATCGCGGCTCCGGCGCTGTGAGTGGCCGGAGCCGCGATGTCGTCACTCCCGCGCGCATGCTTATGCCCGGCAAGCTCCGGAGTTTGCCGGGCTGTCAGCCGAGAGTCCCCTGTGCGCATGCGCTGCTGCAGTCAGCGGCTCATTGCAAGGGGAATATCTCCTAAACCTTACAGGTTTAGGAGATATTTTTTTTACCTACAGGTAAGCCTTATTATAGGCTTACCTGTAGGTAAAAGTTACAAATAAAGGTATACAACCACTTTAAGGTTGCTTTCACACTG
This sequence comes from Lithobates septentrionalis, assembly GCA_037952835.1. Taxonomy (NCBI): domain Eukaryota; kingdom Metazoa; phylum Chordata; class Amphibia; order Anura; family Ranidae; genus Lithobates; species Lithobates septentrionalis. The sequence goes on from JBBDGP010001212.1 coordinate 4,925,392, forward strand.
GAGCGGGCATGCATTGACGGTAAAACGCTGTTAGTTTTAGCGGCGCTTTACCGTCATTTTAGCGGCGCTATTCGGCTGCTAGCGGGGCGCTTATAACCCAGCTAGCGGCCGAGGAAGGGGTTAAATGCGCCCCTGAAGCGCTGCTGCCGAAACGCTTTGCAGGCGCTTCAGCAGTGGTGCGCATTAATTTCAATGGGCAGGAGTGGTGGAGGAGCGGTATACACTGCTCCAAAGATGCTGCTTGCAGGACTTTTTTTTAACATCCTGCCAGCGCATCGGGATATCACACTAAGACTGCAGGGGAGCCGTTTTACAGGCACTTTACAGGCGCTATTTTTAGCCCAAAAGCGCCTGAAAAACGCCCCATTGTGAAAGGGGTCTAACTGTTAGATTTTATGAGATGAAGGGGGAAAAAAAAAAAAATCGGCCTAATATATCGGCCCCAAAAAATCGGCATCATATATCGGCCATCGGCCACCGCGATTTCTAAATATCGGCATCGGCCAGAGAAAAACCCATATCGGTCGACCTCTAATCTGTACCATAGGTTTACCCTGCATTTAATAATAAAATAAAGATTTTAATATACAAAAAAAATGTAAGACATGTCCCTTGGCCAGAGTGCTAAAGTTAGGATTTTTGTTAGTGTAGGTAAATTCAGCCGTGGCTGGCAACCAAGCCTCTCTGTTTTTCTGAGTCGGGGTTTTGAGTGACTTGATGACTCAGCAGCAGCATCTCTGGTGACTCTTCCCTGCTTGCTGGAAACTTGGAGAAGATTCCAGAAGCAGTTGGGAGGGTCCTAGGAGAAGATGACTGGAGTGTTCTGAGAGCCCTGACCAATCCCCAATAGATGGGTTGGCAGATGGAAGCCCCCTGAAATACTCAGGATCAGCCCAGCTAGGGGCAGTGGAGTTCGGTTGGAAGATGGAGATGGAGTGTAATGCCGCGTACACACGACCGGTTTTCCCGTCGGAATAAACTCTGAAGGTTTTTCCGACGGAGTTCCGACAGAATTTCGCTGAAACTGTCTTGCATACAATCGATCACACCAAAGTCTGATCGTCAAGAACGCAGTGATGTACAGCACATACGGCGGGACTAGAAAAAGGAAGTTCAATAGCCAGTAGCCAATAGCTTCCGTCTCGTACTTGCTTCAGAGCATGCGTCGTATTTGGTCCGTCGGAACAGCATACAGACGATCGGTTTTCCCGATAGGAATTGGTTCCGTCGGAAATATTTAGAACATGTTCTATTTCTAGTAAAAAGAAAGATCTGCTGCGCTTAAACAAGGTAAAACTCAGATGCAGCTGACACAATATTGCTGGGTACAATAACAAAAAATATAAGTAAAGGTGTAGCGCTAATAAATGAAAATGGTAAAAAGCATATAAACGTAATCAATGACACAAAAAATTGCAGTCCATCTTGAAAAATGCAAAAGGATAGAAGACAGGAGAACCGTCACCGACACCCAACACAACTGACTCTTACCGTCAGTGTATAGGACATACACATTGGGCAAATGGTTGAAAAGCCAAATTCACAACTTGTATTAAACGAACGATCCACCAATAGAATCCTCTCTCATAGATCCACCAGAGACAGATAGCTTGTTTCTTAACAATCTCAGCTGGGAGATGGACTCCACAGGAACAACTCAATATTCATATAAAAAAGGATGAAAGAACAAACTCATTGCGCAGACATCCAAAAGTTTGATCATTTATTGCAACAAAAAAAGTTTAAACTCACATTTCACCATTAAAAAACGAGCATGAGCCAAAAATGAAAGCGTCCAGCGCTTCCTACCATCAAGACGGCGTCAGCCAGGCGGGCTGGCAGTGTCTGAAAAGGTGGCACTGGAAGCAGTAGCCACAGGAATAGGACAGCTAGAACCAGAGATCTCTCTTTTTGCTGCACTACCAAAGGGGCCCGCGGTCCCTGCCTGCAAAGGGCATTCACTTGGATTTAACTGAGATTGTGTTGGATCAAACAGTCAGTGCTAGCTATTCCTGGGAGATGTAGTAGTTCTACAAACAAGTCTGTGCTGGAGGTAGAAGAGAAGTGTGTATGTACCTGATGTATATAGAGCCCCTGAGGAGATTCTTTGCCGATCAAGTGTGCATCCTATAAGAACCCTTACCCCATCCAAGTTTAATACAGAGTGAATGGAAAATTAATTTGCCTAGCTGTGCAAGGTGGGTGATACCCATATTCACCAGTGGCTCCTATGGGGGTAGTGCTACAGACACTTTAACAATAATAAAGAAAAATAAAATAAACCTCATACCATTATAGTTACCCCAGAAAAAATATCAGTACTGAAAATTAGCAATTTGATGGGTATTTATAAATAAAAATTATATATCTGCGCTAAGTGATAGATGAATTAAACAATGTGAGAAATTTTATCAATTAATGACCTGCAGCTTAGCACTATAACCCAGATAGGGGGCACAAAATAAAAATGCAAAAAATAAAGTGCAGTGCTAGGTATAAACACAAGACGATCCTGTGCAAAAAAGCATATATGAAAGTAGATATGTCACTGTATTATTAGTACAATATGACCATAAACAATAAATAGCAGATATTCAAATAAAGTGCAACTATACAGTGCACATATAATGAATTGTATTATATGCAACCAAAATATTTAGTTTTAGTGCGATCCCATGCGACAAAAGCAAGACGAAAACAAAGTTGCATAAAAAATGCGACTTTGTTTTCATCTTGCTTTTGTCGCATGGGATCGCACTAAAACTAAATATAAAGGAGAAAAATGACCTGTTTTCAAAATCTTATAACAAACTATGAATTTTTTTTTTGTTTTCTCAAAATTTTCGGTCTTTTTTTGTTTTTTTAGCAAAAAATAAAAAACCCAGTGGTGATTAAATACCACCAAAAGAAAGCCCTGTTTGTGTTTGAAAAAAAATGATAAAAATTTCATTTGGGTACAGCGTTACATAACCGCGCAATTGTCATTCAAAGTGTGACAGTGCTGAAAGCTGAAAATTGGCCTGGGCAGGAAGGGGATTTAAGTGACAGTAAGCAGGCTTTTTTTTTCTCAGAAAATAGGTACAGGAACGTAATCACGGACCCCCCCCCCCCCCCTTACAAACACCCTCCAAACCGCATTAAATAGTGGGTATGGTAAAATTTCACTAAGAATGGGAGGGTCTTACCAGGGTGTGCTACATAAATAGTGCAAAGTTTAGCAGTGCGCTACACACAGTGTGCAGAATTCAGCCTTCTTCCACAGCTGCTTACCTCTGCACCCCCCATCCACGTCTCACGTTTACCCCTCTTCAGCTCTGACCCCTGCATGCAACCCCACTTTCACTGCCCCCATTTCCTCCCCATCTCCTTAAAAGCTCCACCATCTTCCACATGTCTTATTTTTGTTGCTGTATTAAGCTGAAGCCCCCAGCCAGCTCTAGTATCTCCCCACATACTGTAGTTGGCTCCACCTCTCTCACCAGTGGTGATGTTGGCATTTGCACTGCGCCCCGTGTACCTGCATCTCCCTTGTCCCCATCCTTCTCTCAGTGGGAGCCACTCAAGAGATCTGATCTGTGGTAGCTGTTGGGGAACAAGCTGTCACTTGTAAGCATAGAAGCCTGACATTTGTGTTTTCAAGTAATAGTGGTCAACAGGGAGCAGAGGGCCTGAGCCAGAGGTGGTGGAACTGAGTTCCACCAAGTTCCAGCTGAAAAAAAAGCCCTGCTAGTAAGTAAGTGGTTAAATGCAACCTATGCTGGCGTGCCTTCAAAACACAACACTGAGTCTCATTTGAGAATATTACAGTGTATCATATCAAAACATGCTGTGTGTTGTGAAAAGCAAAGCAGTCAACATTTAATAAGCTACAATGAATTCCGAGCCTTTACGGTCTTACCAATTTCCCCAGATATTATAACAAAAAATGATTGTTTGAATACAGCAGAGGGACCTGAATGTGAACTGATTTTCCCTCCCTTGTAGCATGTGTGAGTCACAGAGCCCCCAGATCCGCCGTCTCGCCCAATTCCTCCGCCCGCTGCAGGACACACATTCCACCTCGTTCCAGGCAGCTGTATCTGCTATAGAGGAATGTAAAAGGTTCATTTGACTGGTCTTATCATCAGAAACCATATGAAAATCCTCAACCCTCAATCCTCAGAACGCTTTTCTGACTACAAATGAATTAGCGTGCCCATCTGGCTAGAGCCGTATTTTATGAAAATAAGGTCTCATTACTAATATAGACGAAGAGACAGACTGTTCCTGCGACGGTGGTCACATTTTCTACCGTACAGCCTACAGCGGCCCCGTGGCCTGTTAATTGTTTGGCTCTGATTATCCTTGTACTCTTGAAAACCGATGGGCTGAAAAGATAATTTCTTCGGATGGCAGCAATTAAACTCTCTTTATTAAAACCGATGATGTAGCCAATGCCATGGGTGCGAAATCTGTCCTCATGACGCTGGGCTGGCAAGCCTATTGTACCTGAATAGGAAGGATTTGGGAATATGGGTGTGTAGTACTACTACGCTTACTACGTCACTTCCCGGCAGACGAGTGGGTGGAACACAGGCATATCCATCTGATCGTCACTTCCCCCATCTCGATACCTGCATTGGGTACAGTGACTTTGCCTGTCATCCAAGCCGACATCCGAGTGCCATCCCACCCCAGTGGTCACTGGGCGGGTGGACCTATTTTTCCTCTTGGATTTTTTCATTTTAATTTTACTTTAGCCTTGTGCTTTTGGTTTTAAGAGTGGTTTTTTAAATAAAAACATTTTTTGGTACTTTATCACACCATGGAAGCCCTTCTTTATATTTTTCTGATGCATGAGGGTATTGCCGCATTGTGACCCACCTGGATATCACTGGAGACATCTAAGAACCAGCAGCAGTCTAAAGTACTACAGGCCTGATACCCCTGCAGGGGTTCCGACAGTTGGTGAGTGGGCAATTTGAGGGGGGAGCACAGAAGTCACCAGTCAACTCTGTTCACATTAAAGTCACCCTGGGAAATATCTTGCCTTGCTGTCGTGAAAAGTGCATGGGACTAATATACAGTGCTCCAATCGTCATAACATATGAACTGTGCAAACACTGATACACGTATGCATATGGTGGATGTAGCCTCTTTTCATAGGAATTAGCAAAACCTCACTAGTATATGCTTCCTGCTACACATAGTATGTTTCCAGCTGCTTTGCAATAGTGCTGGACATAGGTGTGCGCAGCCTATTGCATTAGGGTGTGCACCCCAAAGCTCAAATATATATGCATGTGTATATGTACTGATGGTGTCAGTAGGGCAGTGGACAGTGTCAGTAGTTGTATTTTTATTCTTTTAAAATCATTTTATTTTGGAACATTTTTTTTTTTGGATGAAATATCAGTGGTTTAAACAAGGGGGGAATATGCACCACACAAGGCGATTAGGGTGTGCCCAGGCACACCTGGCACACCCTGTGCGCACGCCTATGGTGCTGGATATGGTTACTGATTTAGAGATTGGCTATTGATCTATCAGTAACATATAGTGTTTATATAAGGTTTTTTCTTATATGCTTTACATACCATTCTTAACGTAGGCTGCATGCAACAATGGTTACGATTTACACGTATGTCTCCTACCCATTTTTAGTATTATTAGATATTCCCTCCCATACATCTTTGAGGGTTTAGAATCTTGTATATATGAGATAAAAAAACATTATGCTAATTTTTCCTGTATAGGCTTAGCCAACAGGTTTTTCAGGTAGCGCCGTTCTATCCCTAAATCTTTATAATATATATGCTTGGCAGGGCACTCCTAGTGAGTGTCTTTGTATAAGGGAGGCAGCAACCTGTGTTTTTCTTTGCCATATAGACTTGTCCTAAGCGCGATTTTTCAGGAATATTATCTCATTCTGGATACAGATGTGCACTCCCTGAGTCCCTGGCAGCAAAAGAGTGAATTTCCCCAGGCAATCCAGTAAATGTGGTCTTGCCCCTCCCCCAGCTCCTCAGTGCAGAGAAAAAGAGATTTTATCTAATACGGAAAGGTTTCTTCACAGTTAGAGCTGTGAAAATGTGGAATAGACTCCCTCAAGAGGTGATTCTGGCCAGCTCAGTAGATTGCTTTAAGAAAGGCCTGGATTCCTTCCTAAATTTAAATAATATAACTGGGTACTAACATTTATAGGTAAAGTTGATCCAGTTGATGAAGTTTTTTGATTTCCTCTGGATCAACTGTGGGTATAGGATTGGGTATATGGGATTGTATTTTTTTTTAATGGTTGAACTAGATGGACTTGTGTCTTTTTTCAACCTGACTAACTATGTAACTATATTGCTGGGGTAGAGCCCATCAGGGTGGAGATCTAGAGGTTTAAGATGAATCAATGCTTCCTATACTAGAGTTCACGTTTTGCCAGTGGAGACTGGAGAGAAAAAGGAACTGGAGTGCTATTGCTGGAACGAAGATGAGAATTAAGGAGGAGCGAAATTGGGAAATCTTGCTTTGCCCAATTTGGTGAAATGCATTGCAGTAAAGGAATGACAATTTTTTTTATGGGTGCAATTAACTTTAAATGGCCCCTGAGATTTTTCAGAAGCTGTTCTTGCATCCTCGTTAGTTGGCAAAAAATACCTTCGATACTGAAGGATAGGAGAAGCCAACTCTAATACAAACGGCAATGGCAAGGCCTTGTTTTTTATTTTCTGGCCCTAAACACCCTCTATGCTTTATGTTGGCCTATGTGTCCATGCATAGGAGTTTAGAGGTAAGGACGTTTGGGGTAGAAATCTAAAATGCACCAAAATCGCATTCAGTACTGTAGTGGAACTTCTGGCCCTAAAAATGGCTGATGTGCCTAAACACGTGTAAACGCGCCTAAACTCTAGGCAGGTTTCACCCAAAAGGGGAAGTTCTGCTCTTCCCGCCCCCCGAGATATATTTGGCACATATTTATTTTGCGGAGGGAGCGGGTACCTTGTTTTGACAGGAAGTTCTCCTCCCCCGCTACCTGCCCAGATCCCTCTGGGACACGTCACAGGTCCCAAAAGGCTGTGGGACCATTCACGAAGCACAGCGTGGCTCGCTCATGTGCAGTTGGCAGCCGACTGTGAAGCTGCAAGGAGTTACATCCGGCTGCCGTAGTTAACATGCTGGCACCGGGGACCGAAGACCAGTGAAGAAATCAACCCGGTTGAGGACAACGATGGATCCTGGGACAGGTGAGTGTCTGTTTACCGAAAGTCAGAAGCTACAGTTTTTGTAGCTGCTGACTTTAAATGTTTGCAGAATGACTGAAGAACCACTTTAATGTGAAAAAAATATTTTTAAAAAATTCTATTTAAAGCGGAGTTCCACCTGGGAAAAAATTAAATAAAAGTCAGCAGCTATAAATACTGCAGCTGCTGACTTTTAATATAAGGACACTTACTGTCCAGGGAGCCCACGATGTCAGCACCTGAAGCCCACCCGTCCCTCAGCTCCAGGTGCAGGCACCGGCAGCCTTACCAAGGGAAGCCTTGCGGCTCCACAGCCTGTTTCTTACTGCGCATGCGCGAGTCGCGTTGCACGTTCTGAATGGTCCCTGTTGTCTTCTGGGACCTGTGTGTCTCCCGGAAGGCAGTGGGGAGGAAGGAGGAGGGGCCGGACATTGGATTTGACAGGTATCCGCTCCCCCCTGAAAGGTGCCAAATGTGGCACCGGAGTGGGGGGAGGAATCTGATCTCTGGAAGCTCCATTTCTGGGTGGAACTCCGCTTTAAATGCTAACTCTTTTGCATCTTTTGGACCATGTTTCATGTTACAGATAAATAAAAAATAAATAAATAATAACCACGTTTGGAAAAAATGATTTGAAGTGATAAAACATATAAAATATTAATGACCAGGAGCGAGCAAAAAATTATTAATATTTGATCTTGAATGACAAAATATAAAAACTAAGCAAGCAACGCTCAGTCTAGAATGTCCATATTAAATTCAACAATAAATGAATAATGGTGCTTTAAACATTAAAGTTCATTTAGGTAGTATGACAGAGGAAGACTAACACCAGCTTCAATGTGGATAGAAGCACTTGGCATCATCGTGATCAAGCCAAGCAGCTTACTAGATAGTGTAGACAAGGGGTCTCAAACTGGCGGCCCTCCAGCTGTTGCGAAACGACAAGTCCCATGAGGCATTGCAAGGCTGACAGTTACAAGCATGAATCCCTCAGGCAGAATCATGATGAGACTTGTAGTTTCGCAACAGCTGGAGGGCCACCAGTTTGAGACCCCTGGTGTAGACCTGTAAATTATAGAGCGGTCCAAAAGGCTTAAATGATGGTAACTCCAGAGCTCCTAATCACTCAAATGACGAGAGAGATGATAATCTCTAATCAGATCACCGAAGGTTTCATCTGTCATGTAAGAAGTATACAAAGCGCTTGTTTCAAACCAATAAAATGGCCGCGGCATCCAGTGTGCTGATGTGATACGTCCCAGGTCCTGCCTAACGCATTTTGTCACAGTTGACTTCATCAGAGGCGATTACATCAATATTTAAGGGGTATTCATTGTGAATGGTCCCACAGCCTCTTGGGACCTGAGGATTCTTAAAAGTGGAACTTCCCATTTAGTCTGAAGTTCTGTTTAATGTGTAAATCAAAAAACAGGGAATGGTTTGCATAAGGCTATACCTAAAAAAAATACATAAAGTAAATAAATAAATGGATGATCAAAATTTTGTGGATCTAAATTGGAAATTTAGTAAAACGCTAATATAAGCAGGGCTTTTTTTCTCAGAGTATAGGTGCAGGAACTCCCCCCTTTCTGAGTCACCCCATTTCTCCTCCCCCTACCCACCTCCGAGGACCGTTCCTTGGATCCACCCCCTGCACACCCTCCAGTACTGCCCTTTATAGAGAATACAGAACCTAGTATAATTTTTTGGTGCCAAGTAATTTGTATGGAATTTGTTAATAACAACAAGAAAAGCAGTAAAATAGATTCCTTGCAGCCAGCAACAACACTAGAACCTACAGCAACAATAGATCTCCCTCCAACAATAATGGACCACCGGCAGCAAAATATCCTCCAACAAAAATAGACCCCCCAACAACAATAGACTCCTGGCAGCAACAACAGATATCTCCTTAGCCAGCATCAAAAGGCCCTCCAGCAGCCAGAAACTTTAGACCCCTCCTCAACAGTAGATCTCTCCCAGCAACAACTGACACGCCCCCAGCAGCATAAGACCCACCCCCACCAACAATAGATCTTTCACCAGTAACAACAGACTTCCTCAGCAACAATAGACCCCCATGCAAAAATTGATCCCCTCCAGCTACAATAGATCCCTCAGCAGCCAGCATCAGCAGACCCTTCAGCACACCCCAGCATCCCTTGCACATATTCAGTCCTGGGGGGTTCCGGAACTGCGTTCCCCCGCGTTCCTGCTGGAAAAAAGCTCTGGATATAAGGAATCAATAGTATATCAGATGATCAATGGTAGCCAGATATATAGCTATATAGTTATGATAATCATAATAATAGTATAAAATTATTATAAAATTCTAACGTATAAGAAATAATCATGGTGAGATTATTAAAAAGTAAATGTAGAATTCATAGAGATAGATAACCATTGCTAATTAACTATGGATAGTTAAATCTACAATAGATAAAGGTATATAAATGGATAAATATAAAAGTCAATATAAAAACTGAAAAAAAAGAAAATACAACTAATACTGCTATTGTGTAACAAAAATAATAAAACCAATGGATTGGATGGATTATGACAAATAATAAAAAGACAAAAACAATTTTATTGAGATGGTGGAGCTAGATAATACAGTTCCCCACAAGAAGGGGAATATAAAGACCATTGTCATATCTACATCTGATAATGTATGGAGGGAAGCGAAGAGGGGAAAAGGGGAGAGTGTATATGCAGAATGTATAAGAGAATATATATCCAGACTCATATAGGGATATAAGGAAAAGCAATGCAATATCAAGTTAGAGCCCTGTTTGTTACTCTCTGTATTCGCTTATTTTATGGCATTGTGCTATATACACTATATTGTCAAAAGTATCGGGGCGCCTGCCTTTACACGCACATGAACTTTAATGGCATCTCAGTCTTCGTCCGTAGGGTTCAATATTGAGTTGGCCCACCCTTTGCAGCTATAACAGCTTCAACTCTTCTGTGAAGGCTGTCCACAAGGTTTAGAGTGTGTTTATGGGAATGTTTGACCATTCTTCCAGAAACGCATTTGTGTGGTCAGGCACTGATGTTGGACGAGAAGGCCCGGCTTGCAGTCTGCGCTCTAATTCATCCCAAGGGTGTTCTATCTTTATGGCCCTTGGGTTGTACACTGGTCCAAATCATTTGTGCGAGGTGGGATCATGGTGTGGGGTTGATCTTCAGTGGTTGGGTCTGGTCCCTTAGTTGCAGTGAAGGGAACTCTTAAGGCAGGGGTCTTCAAACTGCGGCCCTCCAGGTGTTCAGGAACTACAATTCCTATCATGCCTAGTCATGTCTGTGAATGTCAGAGTTTTACAATGCCTCATGGTATGTGTAGTTCTGCAACAGCTGGAGGGACATAGTTTGAGGATCCCTGTCTTAAGGCATCAGCATAGACATTTTGGACAATTTCATGCTCCCAACTTTGTGGGAACAGTTTGGGGATGGCCCCTTCCTGTTCCAACATGACTGCGCACCAGTGCACAAAGCAAGGTCCATAAAGACATGGATGAGCAAATTTGGGGTGGAGGAACTTGACTGGCCTGCACAGAGTCCTGATCTCAACCCGATAGAACACCTTTGGGATGAATTAGAGTGGAGACTGTGAGCCAGGCCTTCTTGTCCAACATCAGTGCCTAACCTCACATATGCTCTTCTGGAAGAATGGTCAAACATTCCCATAGACACACTCCTAAACCTTGTGACAGCCTTCCCAGAGGAGTTGAAGCTGTTATAGCTGCAAAAGGTGGGCCAACTCAATATTGATAACTATGGACTAAGATTGGGATACCATTAAAGTTCATGTGCGTGTAAAGGCAGGTGTCCCAATACTTTTGACAATATAGTGTAGTTTGGATAAGGGCTGTTTCAGGTGTCAGGCATTTGATAAGGGCTGTTTCAGGTGTCAGGCAATTAGACTTCATGTTACATAATTGTACTTGGGCTCTGTGTTTTCTTTGGTCTTTGCTTCCTTCTTTAAATCTAAACTCCAGTCAGAATTTTTATTGAGTCTCTTAAAAAGCCATCCCCTTCTGTAATTGAATCTCTGCACGTCTTTTGAATAATAACCAAAGTGCCAGAAAACCACCTTGAAAGAGGACATCCACAGGGCTTCATTAACGCATATGTAAGCCCTCACCTTGTAAAGCAACCCATTCCGTCTAAAATAGAAATGAAAAGCAAAACATTTGTGATTCAGGGGGGCTGAATACAAATGCACGCCACACTTTTCACATATTTATTTGTAAACAATTTTTAAAAATATATATCTTTTTAATTCCACTTTACAATTATGTGCCACTTTGTGTTGGTCTATCACATAAAATCCCAATAAAATACATTTACCTTTTTGGTTGTAACATGACAAAATTTGGAAAATTTCAAGGGGTATGAATACTTTTTCAAGGCACTGTACATACCGCAACTGTGATTCTTTGCTTCACCTGCCAAAGATCATCAATTCAACTAAATGGGAACTGTCTGGTCCATGTGTACCTTCTGTGGTCACTATAGAATCCCAAGTTTTACACCAATCTGAGGTTTTACCTCCCTTTCCAATAGCTGAATGATACGTTTTTGGGGTATGCAGGATTTGGCTACGGCTGCAGATGTCAATTTTTGCACTTCTGTGAGATTATTAATTTCTTTGATTTTGTTAAATTGTTCATCTATGTTGTGTTTTCTTTGAAACGGTTCGAAATTACCAGCTGTTATCTTCCCCTGAAGAAGCCCCTTTGGGCAAAACATGTTGGGAAAATTAATGTTGGTGCCGCTGCAAAAAAGAACAACAAGACCATGTCAATATGATATTTGATTTCATTATGGAATCTTTTAATTATGTAACTCAATAACATTTGTACAATTTTAACAGTATACAGTGTATATTTGTAAGCACCTCAAAAGTCCCTGACTTACTCTTCTTGGTAAATTGTCTTTAATGACGATGTGGTGTGGATGTATTGCTATCAACTACCCACACTATAAATTAAAGTAGTTGTAAAGGCTGAAGGTTTTTTTATCTTCATGCATTGTATACATGAAGGTAAAAAACCTTCTGTGTGCAGCTCCCGCCACCCCACCCCCCCAGCCCCCTAATACTCACCTGAGCCCCCTCTTGATCCAATGATGCGTATGGGAGCCTTGGTTGTCTCAGAACTCCCTCTCCTCGTTGGCTGAGAGCGATTGGCTCCCACTCCTGCAAGCATGCCCCAGGGGGAACTGGTTAAGGGGGTTGAGCCAGGAACGCCAGCGGGGAAGAGGAGGATCGGGGCTGCTCTGTGCAAATCCACTGCACAGAGCAACGAAGTATCACATGTTTGTTTTTTGGGGAAATTTTGAATGCTGAACCTTTAATACCACTTTAAGAGCTTAATGGGACCACGTCGCAACTGCCAAAATTTATCCCCACTGTTGCATTAGTCAAAAGGTATCCCCACTGTCGCTGAACACAACCCATTCAACTGAATGCAGCTGCACCGCAATTATTCCAAAGCATGCAGTTGTGAGGCCTTATAAGGTGCAAGGAAATAAAGAAAAAAAAAGCATTTTTGCTTTCACATGATTGGACGATGGAAGTCAGCAGAGCTTCACCACATTCATTAAGCTCTGGGAAAAATAAAGGCAGCTGCACTTGCAAAGTGCACAGTCTATTTGCCATCATTATGTAGCGCACCCCTTTAAGGGCCACAGATAGACTGTGGTCCCCCACCCTGCACAGCCAGGCACACCGAGAACAGTCCATGACTTTTTTTTTTGTTTTTTTATTGAGGATAATAACATGGGAGATTAAGGGAGGCCCATTTGACTTCAACAACAAACTTCAGGGACAACTCTCCCTATATATAGTTTCTATATAGAGATCCACTTCTTCCTCCAGAACTCACTTGCTTGCAGAACTCAGCTGCATCACTGTAAGGATCTGACAGGCTCTCAGCGAGATATTTAAGTGTTGGCCCATTACAGACAGGAGCCCAAGGCACCTTGTATGTGTAGCAAAGAGAACAGTGTCCAGCATTTACTGATCCCAGCACCACCTCTTCAGACACTGCCAACCAGCCTGGCTGCAGCTGCCCCTTTCACTAGCCCTCCAGGCTAACTTCTCTCCACATTCCTCCTGAATGACACTCACCAGCCCACCCAGGTAGCTCTCAGGAGATCTCCCAGTAGTGTTGACCTGCTCCTGCAGACCTCACTCCTTGCTCCCATGCCTCCAGGAGGAGGCTTTCTCCATGGATGGGTTTTGGCAGGATCCTTCCAGCACCTGAGCCCCAGCCCAAGGTCAACCCCCCCCCCCCCTCCCCAGACTAGGGGGCACACCAAGAGCCACAGACAACCTCCTCAACACTCCATCTCCATCTTCCACCCGACTCCCCCCCCCCCCCCGGCATGACTCATGCCTATTTATGAGGTGGCCTGCCCCCTGCAACCCTTTACTGGGGATTGGCTGAGGCCCTCATAAATATTTCAAGCAGCTCCTCCTAACCTCCACCCACTGTGTCTAGAACATTCTCCAATGTCTGAGAAAACAGGGGGAGGCACCAGAGAAGCTGTGAGGATGAGTCATATAGCCCTGAGTCTCAGGCTTAGCCCTGAGCTGAAGTAAATTTACCTACACTAACAAGCCTAGTTTACAAACCTACACTAAGAACCCTAGCACACTTGAGGGTGCTACAAGTAAATCCTCCAAAATGCCTCCTCACCGCCTGTCAAACATCCTCTGAAGAGCAGTCCACGGTGGACCGCTCTTTAGGGGGCGACACATGTGTAAAGGAGCCCTTAAGGGCTGTGTGCTTTTTTTGTTCCTAGCAAATTTCACGTAAGTAGACCTCACAGTGACATTTGAGGCTATTATGCAAAGGCATAATAAGTAATTCACAGCGTTGAGCCCTGGGACAATGAGCTCAGACACAAAAGATTTACACATCTTTCAATAAGAGGACAGAGATGTAGCAGACACAGATTCAGAGTTTTTTTTTTGAGCCCATAGAGAAACATAACACAAAACCAATGCAGACTATAAAACCCTTTCCATACTAAGCACCATCAAAGCGCAGAAAACTGTTGAGCAGACCGTCCCTGGATTATCAGTTTGGTTGGTCGCATTGATTTTCTGGCCCCCATCTACCATAAAAATACTTTTTCACAGTACAGAGAATGCCAGGTTGAATCCACAATTGACAGAATTTTTTCCTTTTAATAAATGATTTGCAGCTATGGCCTTTTACCCCCCGAAGGCCGCCATTAGCATCAGTATAGGCTTTCACTCTCTTCCATCTTTTCATTATCTCTTAAACTGGCAGTAATCGCTCCCGTTGGCACTGAGCAGTGTTCTGTGTTCTTTCTCTGTTCCCCATATTCTGCCTAAACCTTCTTCTGGATGCGACTCTTGGTATCGCTGATACTGCGGCACAAATCTCTTAATAACTCTGCTCCCCCCCCCAACATGGTTAAAATCACCGTTTAAAAACCTGAAACCTTTTCATTGGGGAAAAATGCTTTGTAACAATAAGGATCTGGATAATTAATATAACAGATGTCTGGGAAAATGTCAGCATAACAGTATTATCCCAGTTGCAAGAGTGCCAAGATCTCCGGGAGCTGGCAGGTGCACGGCTCTTGGCGCCTAATGGCTTGCTCGCAGTACAAAAGAGCCAACGGTTCATTTTTATTTTAACACAAGCGGAATTAAAACTAGATTGATCTCACTATTAACAGCGTGACTCGCTCTGCTTCAGATAACTGTCGGATATTGAAAGGGGAAGCCAGCGTAAAAAAAGGAAGAAAGTTGTCATAATGACCTGCAGACTTATAAAACCGGATCCGTTCCTCCATTTAGCTCACCCTTAACGTACGGATGTTTTACCTTTAAAAGGGAGACACAGGCTTATGAGCCTCCTATCGTATTCTGTTTAGAGGAAGAATGAAATATAGGAGCACCACGCCAAGAGGTTGGAAAAAGTAAATTAAAAAGAAAATTTTTAGCTAAAACCATTCATGCAAGATCTGTGAGTACAACACATTCTATTGGCCCACTAATGCTCCCTCTATCAGGGTTTGTGCTGTATATGAATATTCGCTGTTGCAAGACTGATCCTTCTTCCGGCAAATCGAGAAGTGGGTCTGATACCCGTCACCCGATTGGCTGAAAGGCGATTCTATTGGACGCCTAGGAGGAGGGGAGGAGACGCACGGCGGAAGCGAGGAGGAGAAGACACAGGAGCCTCTGCCCAATGCCTGCCACAGCCTGATGTCCGCTGATCCCCCGATTCCCACCACTGCCCAATGTGCCCGCCGATGCCCCAATCCCCGCCGCTGGCCAATGTGCCCTCCACTGCCCGATCCCCACCGCTGCCCACCATCTAGATGGGGTAAGTTCTGGTAAACCGGCATACAGCAAGGGGAGGGTTTGAGGTGCCGCGGGGGGGTTGTTGTTTGCCGCCCCCCACCCCAAACAAAAAACCACCAGCCGCCACTGCTTGTGGTTCTACAAGCATGTGCTCTGTTCTTATACTTCCTTGCTATACAGAGGCGGTAACTTTGGAAGTCACCCGTCTCACCTGCTGATTAATTTACCTTGCTCCATGGCTAGTTCCTGCCCAGCCTCCCAATCTTCCTCATTAATTATTAGATATTTTTTTTTTTTTGTTTATCGGAAAATTCTGAAAATTATGATCGGCATTCCTTACTTTGGATAATTTGTAACTTTGGATGCATTCGTATTTGTTACGTTCACTAACAGTTAGCCAAATTTAAAAGGAAATTTCAATACCTATAATTTAATTGTTTTTAACTATAATTATAGTTTTTATTATTATTATTATTATTAATAATAATAAATAATAATAATAAAAAAACGTATAATAACAGTTAATAATTGAATTATGAAAGAAAATACGAAAAACGTAATTATCTGAATGTAATTAATTCGTTAAACTTGTAGGTTGAATAGTTTTTTGTTCTTTCGGATTTTCGTTCTTATTTTCTGATTTTTGTTTTTTCTGATTTTCTGATTTTTGAATTTTCGTTTTTTTGTTCTTAGGGATTTTCATTCTTTCTTACAATTTGTTTTTGTATGCAATCATCAAAAGAGTCTTTAATTCGGAAGCACCCGAATGAACGAATATGCCGAATTTCATTCGAAAACGAATTTGCAACAAAACCAATTGCATATGTCTATTAATTATGTCAAACTTAGATCAGCTGCCATTGCCTGCGCTATAAGTTATACTGAGGCCTTGAGTTCCAAGAGTTCCTTGTGTAGCCAGATGTCTTGCCAGCTGTGATCTCCTGCTCACCTCCTCAACCCCTCCGCTGCTGTGAGCAGTGACAGTTCCGGAGGAGGAGCATTGGCTCTGTATGTTATTGTCAGGGAATGGTTCGCAGATGAACTGGCACATCTAGCAACTCTCAAAAGGATCACAGGTTACGGGCACTTAGGCGTTTGCCTGTGCGAATGCGCATATGCGGCCACGAATGGCTGCGGACATTGATGCGCAATCGGGCATGCGCCAAGGCATGACACCCAGATGCTGTCACCCAGTGCCCTATTTAGAGTCTGATCCACAGTTTGCTGGATGATCTTCAGCTTTCCGTGTGTTCCTTTGTTTTGCTTCTGCTGTTACTGGATTCACTGTTACCGACCCAGCTCACCTTTGACCTGTCTTGTCTCCATTCCTGGCTCCGGATCCTTGGCTTTCTCTACCGACTCTGCTTCTGCTTGTTCACCAGTGTATGACCTTGGCTTACCCTTCTGACTTCGCTGCTGCCTAACTTCCAGTGTATGACCCCAGCTTGTCTCTGATTCAGCTCTCTGCCTTTGCACCTGGCTGTTATTCCGTGTATGACTACTGGTTTCACTCCTGACCTTGCTTCCAGCTCTCCCTAGTATCAAGCACCGCCTGGTACATCTGAGAGACTCCTGCCCTGCACTGCATCCTGCTCGTCCGGCTGTCATCGGGTGTAAATCACTTCTACACTTGAGCCTCTTGCAGCTGGCAACCCATGCTTCTTCGAAAATAGCATTCCCTATCATCACCTTCAGGGTTGCTCTGCACTTAGCCACAAGGGAAGCCCTCTCAGCATTCCGGCTTCAGACCAGGTACGTGACAGTTATACTTAGGCCTTGAGTTCCAAGAGTTCCTTGTGTAGCTGGGTGTCTCACCATCTGTGATCCCCCACTCACCCCCACCCTGTGCTGCTGTGAGTAGTGAGAGACGTGGAGGAGGAGCTCTGGCTCAGAGTAACTCTGTGTGTGACCCCTGGCTCACTCCCCCTCTCACCTGGCAAGCAGAAGAGGGACCATTCAGGGAAGGCTGGAAAAGGATCATGGGGCATTTAGTCTCCTTGGAGCACTGCCCACTTAAAGAAATGTGGCCTGAAGTACAGCCCCCACCAGACCCTGCAGAAGAAGGAGCAGTGTGAGCCTTGTTTTGTCTTCTCTTCTGCATATCATTACTGGAAGGAGTCATTTCTGATTATGGGCCAAGTTTCTCCCCTTCAACCACTAGATGTTGCTCTGTAAATACCAAGACCAAGATCAGAAACATCTACCGAAGATAAAAATAATGTAACAGAGATGCTGAGGATGCCATAACCACCTTCATTGGGGTCCTGTGGGGAATGCACATTTAATGACAACTACATATTGTGGTTGCCAGTATTTGGGATAATCTCATCAGGTACAAACATTTATAGTGAAGTCCTGGGCCTCTCTAGGCCTAATGGTGACCTCCAGAGTTAGGGACAGCTGACATCCTTCTATGTAGAGTGGGTTACGAGGCATGGTGGGTGTAATGCCAGGTAGATTCATGGGTGTCAGACACTTCTTGAATGCAAAGAGAATTATTGTCTCTTAGGCCCCTTTCACACGAGGCGGGCTCCGTTTCTACAGAGCCCGCCTCGGTCCGCCGGCTCAGCGGGAGATCTGTCCGTTGATCTCCGCTGAGCCGGCGGATGACAGGTCCCTCTCTGCTCACTGAGCGGGGAGGGACTTGTCAGGTGCCTCTGCCGCCTATGGAGGGATCGGACGAAAACGGACAGCGTGTCCGTTTTCGTCAGATCTCCCCCGATCCGATCCGCCAGCGACGGACCTGGACATAGGGCCATCCGTCTGCTCTTCAGCAGATCGGACCGGGTCGGATGTCAGCGGACATGTCTCCACTGACATCCGACGCTCCATAGACTAACATGGAGCGCCCGTTCAGGTCCGCCGTCAAAACTGACAGGCGGACCTGAACGGTCCGATCGTGTGAAAGGGGCCTTAAACAGAACTGGGGGAGCGAGGGTTAGGGCCAGGACACCCTTTAGCAGTTGCAATGTTAATTTAGCAGACTCTCAAACTTCTATAGGCAGACAGCCATGCAGGGAAAGGCATCCAGCAAGACATCACACCTGCACGAGTTGGATTGCTGTCTCCTATGGCAACAGTCTTATAACAGTTTGGAACACAAGTTGTAACAAACTCCTTTACTTCCTCTAAAATCTTCACTCAGCTGAGCTCCCAGTCTTTCTCACTAGACTTGCTGATCCACTGCCACTGGATCCATGAGGTCTTCCAATCTTTGCACACAGTATCTTCCTCAAGCGTCACCTCCACATCCCTGCCTGGTCCCTATCTTGGCACACACAGATACTACTCAAGCATCACCCCACTGGCCTGCTCGGTCCCTGGCTTCGCACACAAAACTGCTCTGCAAGCGTCACCTCCGCTGGCTGGGTCCCTGGCTTGACACCTGCTGAAGTTTCCCAATTCTTCACCGTCACCGGTTGGTGAGAATACTGCTCTGGTACTTGCTTCAGCTACTCACGGTGATCCCTGGTAAGAAGGTGGATGTTCCCTAAGTGGGCGACAACTTCCCCTCTACCTCTGACCATGACAGGTTCTCCGGCCGGCAGAACCATCACTTTTTGTTGGACTGCAAACCGCAATCCCAACCCTACGCTGCTCTCTTGCTTCTGAATAGGCCCTTCAGACAGCCTAGCAACCAGATGTCCCTGGGATAGGCCTCAGGCTCTGGCCTAGAAGCCCGGGGCAGCACAACACATGTCCACCCAGACAGCCATCCAAGTAACACAGAACCCCGATCACCTGACTCCACCCAAATAAATAGGTTTTCCCAGCAGGCCAAAGGATTCTAGAAAATCCCGGCGCACTGGCTGAAATAGCCCATATACTCCTAATCTGTCCTTGCAATGCCCTTGTCTTATCTAATGTCGCCAGGCACCCGGCCACCTAGCGACAGAAGATAGAAGTGCAGCAATTCCAGAATTAGGGCGAAGTCAGTTGACCCCCTAGCAATTGGCCAAGGCAACTATCACTTGGCAAATACATTTAAGAGCAACCCTGCCTAAACATCAGGGTGCTACATTAGTAATGGTTATGCAAATGTAAATGTTTATTAGCTGACCATGGAATTTATCTATAGAGACCCTAGAATGTATCCAGAAAGATTCTCCATAATGTGCGATAACCATCATTCATCATGACCTTATGGGAAGGGACATACACAGAGGGTAAAATTTGACTTGGTTACTCTGTAAGATATAAAAATACAATGGTGAGCCCACACACCACTACACAGAAAAACTCATATTCCCAGTACAGTTAACACCCCCCTCCCCCAAACTAAGTCAAGCCAAAATGTTTACTTTTGTTTTGGATGGAGTGTGGAAGGGTCAGGTTTTTATTGCCATCTGTCAGGACGGGGAGTGATGGTGTATCACTACATTGGGGACACAAACTGGGAAAAATAACATTTTATAAGAACATCTCACAATTTTTTTATTGCTGTCTGTGTCTTATTGTATCAGTGACAACCCTTTCCCTGTGTTTTTGTTTAGGTGTCCCAGGGGCAGGAAGTGGGAGAAAATCTCCCCAATGGGTACACATGACAGAAATATAAAGAATATGCAGAAATGTCAACTCTACCCATGTTATCAAAAACATCCAAAAATTACTGGCCTTCTCCTCACTCCAGTGATACGTGTTGGCAGGTGTTTGTACCCTCCTGTAGTAATGTGAGGGGTGGAGATAGTGTCCCTTTATATTGCAGTTGTGGAGGGGGGTGCCAGTGGAGTTGGTGTATGGGAGCAGGACACCCCTATACAACCAAGATGTAGAGCTGTGCTGAGAGAGAGCCCTCTGCAGGGCTGAACTGCCCATGTGGTGAGTTAGAACAGATTGGGGACAGAAAGGGAAACCTTGCCACACCTGATCCTCATCTGGTGGGTCCGGTAGCTTGGTTTACAATGGCTTGGGGGCCTAAGGAAAAGCACCCTTCTGTGTGAGAAGAACATCTGAGATAGGAGAACATGTTGACAAATGTAACATGAACGCAAGTTACTCGCTAGGGGAAGAATCCAGGATAGAAAAAGATCTGGGGGTCCTAGTTAGGGATGAGCTTCGAGTTCGAATCAAACCCATGTTCGACTCGAACATCGCACGTTCGACTGTTCGTCGAATTGCGAACGTTATAGGCCGTTCGCGCCAAATTCAAGTGGTGCGTCACAGCCCATAATTCACTGCGGCATGGCAGTGCATTGCTGGCTGATGATTGGCCAAGCATGCACTATGACCCGCATGCTAGGCCAATCACAGCGTCGTCTGTACAGAGAGCTGTAATTGGCCAAAGCCAGGGTGGCTTTGGCCAATTATGGCTCAGGAGGTTTAGTACACGGCCCACACTATATATCTGCACATCGGCCCTGTGTAGTGTGTTCCGGCGTTGAGAGAGAGATAGAGAGAGAGAGAGAGAGAGAGACAGTGTCATTTGATTTAAGTTAGATAGAGTTAGATAGAGTAGGCAGGCGAGTCAGTTAGCTGCACTTACAATGTATTGTGTATATATATGCATCCTAGGTGTTGTATATATATATATATATATATATATATATATATATATATATATATATAAATATATATATATACACACTGTATTCAGTTTAGCTAGATCCGTTCCTGTTATTCTCTTCCTATGCCGCGTACACACGAGCGGACTTTACGGCGGACTTTGCCCGGCGGATTTTTCGACGTACTTTACGACTGACTTTCTGAATGAACGGACTTGCCTACACACAATCCACCAAAGTCCGTCGAATTCGTACGTGATGACGTACGAACGGACTAAAACAAGGAAGTTCATAGCCAGTAGCCAATAGCTGCCCTAGCGTGGCTTTTTAGTCCGTCGAACTAGCATACAGACGGCGGACTTTTCGACCGGACTCGATTTCAACGGATACATTTTAAACAAGTTTCAAATCTAAGTCCGTCCAACTTTTGAGAAAATAAAGTCCGCTGGAGCCCACACACATCGAATTGTCCGACGAAATCCAGTCCGCCGGGCAAAGTCCGCCGTAAAGTCCGCTCGTGTGTACGCGGCACTACTGACAGGCAAGCAGGTGTTTTTACAGTATTTACAGCTACCTGAAGAAAATTGCTGGTGTTCTTCTGATCCTATTAGTACCACAGGCAGCTGCAGTATTTACAGTTAGTGTAGTGCGTTCTCTGCACAGTGTGCACCTAAAGCTACTTGAAGAAAATTGGTGGTGTTCTTCTGATCCTATTAGTACCGCAGGCAGCTAGAGTATTTACAGTTAGTGTAGCGCGTCCTCTGCACAGTGTGCACCTAAAGCTACCTGAAGAAAATTGGTGGTGTTCTTCTGATCCTATTAGTAATGCAGACAGCTGCAGTATTTACAGTTAGTGTAGTGCGTTCTCTGCACAGTGTGCACCTAAAGCTACTTGAAGAAAATTGGTGGTGTTCTTCTGATCCTATTAGTACCGCAGGCAGCTGCAGTATTTACAGTTAGTGTAGCGCGTCCTCTGCACAGTGTGCACCTAAAGCTACCTGAAGACAATTGGTGGTGTTCTTCTGATTCTATTAGTACCACAGGCAGCTACAGTATTTACAGTTAGTGTAGTGCGTCCTCTGCACAGTGTGCACCTAAAGCTACCTGAAGACAATTGCTGTTGTTCTGATCCTATTAATACCACAGGCAGGCAGCTGTGGTATTTACAGTTAGTGTACTGCGTCCTCTGCACAGTGTGCACCTAAAGCTACCTGAAGACAATTGCTGTTGTTCTGATCCTATTAATACCACAGGTAGGCAGCTGCAGTATTTACAGTTAGTGTACTGTGTCCTCTGCACAGTGTGCACCTAAAGCTACCTGAAGACAATTGCTGTTGTTGTGATCCAATAATACCACAAGCAGGCAGCTGCAGTATTTACAATTAGTGTACTGTGTCCTCTGCACAGTGTGCACCTAAAGCTTCCTGAACAAAATTGGTGGTGTTCTTCTGATCCTATTATTACCACAGGCAGGCAGCTGCAGTATTTACAGTTAGTGTACTGCATCCTCTGCACAGTGTGCACCTAAACCTACCTGAAGACAATTGCTGTTATTCTGATCCTATTAATACCACAGGGAGGCAGCTACAGTATTTACAGTTAGTGTACTGTGTCCTCTGCGCAGTGTGCACCTAAAGCTACCTGAAGAAAATTGGTGGTGTTCTTCTGATCCTATTAGTACCACAGGTAGGCAGCTGCAGTATTTACAGTTAGTGTACTGCGTCCTCTGCACAGTGTGCACCTAAAGCTACCTGAAGACAATTGCTGTTGTTCTGATCCTATTAATACCACAGGCAGGTAGTTGCAGTATTTACAGTTAGTGTACTGTGTCCTCTGCACAGTGTGCACCTAAAGCTACCTGAAGACAATTGCTGTTGTTCTGATCCTATTAATACCACAGGCAGGCAGCTGCAGTATTTACAGTTAGTGTACTGCGTCCTCTGCACAGTGTGCACCTAAAGCTACCTGAAGACAATTGCTGTTGTTCTGATCCTATTAATACCACAGGCAGACAGCTACAGTATTTACAGTTAGTGTACTGTGTCCTCTGCACAGTGTGCACCTAAAGCTACCTGAAGAAAATTGGTGGTGTTCTTCTGATCCTATTAGTACCACAGGCAGGCAGTTGCAGTATTTACAGTTAGTGTACTGTGTCCTCTGCACAGTGTGCACCTAAAGCTATCTGAAGACAATTGCTGTTGTTCTGATCCTATTGATACCACAGGCAGGCAGCTACAGTATTTACAGTTAGTGTACTGTGTCCTCTGCACAGTGTGCACCTAAAGCTACCTGAAGACAATTGCTGTTGTTCTGATCCTATTGATACCACAGGCAGGCAGCTACAGTATTTACAGTTAGTGTACTGTGTCCTCTGCACAGTGTGCACCTAAAGCTACCTGAAGAAAATTGGTGGTGTTCTTCTGATTCTATTAGTACCGCAGGCAGCTGCAGTATTTACAGTTAGTGTACTGCGTCCTCTGCACAGTGTGCACCTAAAGCTACCTGAAGACAATTGCTGTTGTTCTGATCCTATTAATACCACAGGCAGGTAGTTGCAGTATTTACAGATAGTGTACTGTGTCCTCTGCACAGTGTGCACCTAAAGCTTCCTGAACAAAATTGGTGGTGTTCTTCTGATCCTATTAGTACCACAGGCAGGCAGCTGCAGTATTTACAGTTAGTGTACTGCATCCTCTGCACAACGTGCACCTAAACCTACCTGAAGACAATTGCTGTTTTTCTGATCCTATTAATACCACAGGCAGGCAGCTACAGTATTTACAGTTAGTGTACTGTGTCCTCTGCACAGTGTGCATCTAAAGCTACCTGAAGAAAATTGGTGGTGTTCTTCTGATCCTATTAGTACCACAGGCAGGCAGCTGCAGTATTTACAGTTAGTGTACTGCGTCCTCTGCACAGTGTGCACCTAAAGCTACCTGAAGACAAGTGCTTTTGTTCTGATCCTATTAATACCACAGGCAGGTAGTTGCAGTATTTACAGATAGTGTACTGTGTCCTCTGCACAGTGTGCACCTAAAGCTACCTGAAGACAATTGGTGGTGTTCTTCTGATTCTATTAGTACCACAGGCAGCTACAGTATTTACAGTTAGTGTAGTGCGTCCTCTGCACAGTGTGCACCTAAAGCTACCTGAAGACAATTGCTGTTGTTCTGATCCTATTAATACCACAGGCAGGCAGCTGCAGTATTTACAGTTAGTGTACTGCGTCCTCTGCACAGTGTGCACCTAAAGCTACCTGAAGACAATTGCTGTTGTTCTGATCCTATTAATACCACAGGCAGGCAGCTGCAGTATTTACAGTTAGTGTACTGTGTCCTCTGCACAGTGTGCACCTAAAGCTACCTGAAGACAATTGCTGTTCTTCTGATCCTATTAATACCACAAGCAGGCAGCTGCAGTATTTACAATTAGTGTACTGTGTCCTCTGCACAGTGTGCACCTAAAGCTTCCTGAACAAAATTGGTGGTGTTCTTCTGATCCTATTATTACCACAGGCAGGCAGCTGCAGTATTTACAGTTAGTGTACTGCATCCTCTGCACAGTGTGCACCTAAACCTACCTGAAGACAATTGCTGTTATTCTTATCCTAATAATACCACAGGCAGGCAGCTACAGTATTTACAGTTAGTGTACTGTGTCCTCTGCACAGTGTGCACCTAAAGCTACCTGAAGAAAATTGGTGGTGTTCTTCTGATCCTATTAGTACCACAGGTAGGCAGCTGCAGTATTTACAGTTAGTGTACTGTGTCCTCTGCACAGTGTGCACCTAAAGCTACCTGAAGACAATTGCTGTTGTTCTGATCCTATTAATACCACAGGCAGGTAGTTGCAGCATTTACAGTTAGTGTACTGTGTCCTCTGCACAGTGTGCACCTAAAGCTACCTGAAGACAATTGCTGTTGTTCTGATCCTATTAATACCACAGGCAGGTAGTTGCAGTATTTACAGATAGTGTACTGTGTCCTCTGCACAGTGTGCACCTAAAGCTACCTGAAGACAATTGGTGGTGTTCTTCTGATTCTATTAGTACCACAGGCAGCTACAGTATTTACAGTTAGTGTAGTGCGTCCTCTGCACAGTGTGCACCTAAAGCTACCTGAAGACAATTGCTGTTGTTCTGATCCTATTAATACCACAGGCAGGCAGCTGCAGTATTTACAGTTAGTGTACTGCGTCCTCTGCACAGTGTGCACCTAAAGCTACCTGAAGACAATTGCTGTTATTCTGATCCTATTAATACCACAGGCAGGCAGCTACAGTATTTACAGTTAGTGTACTGTGTCCTCTGCACAGTGTGCACCTAAAGCTACCTGAAGAAAATTGGTGGTGTTCTTCTGATCCTATTAGTACCACAGGTAGGCAGCTGCAGTATTTACAGTTAGTGTACTGTGTCCTCTGCACAGTCTGCACCTAAAGCTACCTGAAAACAATTGCTGTTGTTCTAATCCTATTAATACCACAGACAGGCAGCTACAGTATTTACAGTTAGTGTACTGTGTCCTCTGCACAGTGTGCACCTAAAGCTTCCCGAGCAAAATTGGTGGTGTTCTTCTGATCCTATTAGTACCACAGGCAGGCAGCTGCAGTATTTACAGTTAGTGTACTGCATCCTCTGCACAACGTGCACCTAAACCTACCTGAAGACAATTGCTGTTATTCTGATCCTATTAATACCACAGGCAGGCAGCTACAGTATTTACAGTTAGTGTACTGTGTCCTCTGCACAGTGTGCACCTAAAGCTACCTGAAGAAAATTGGTGGTGTTCTTCTGATCCTATTAGTACCACAGGCAGGCAGTTGCAGTATTTACAGTTAGTGTACTGTGTCCTCTGCACAGTGTGCACCTAAAGCTACCTGAAGACAATTGCTGTTGTTTTGATCCTATTGATACTACAGGCAGGCAGCTACAGTATTTACAGTTAGTGTACTGTGTCCTCTGCACAGTGTGCACCTAAAGCTACCTGAAGACAATTGCTGTTGTTTTGATCCTATTGATACCACAGGCAGGCAGCTACAGTATTTAAAGTTAGTGTACTGTGTCCTCTGCACAGTGTGCACCTAAAGCTACCTGAAGACAATTGCTGTTGTTTTGATCCTATTGATACCACAGGCAGGCAGCTACAGTATTTACAGTTAGTGTACTGTGTCCTCTGCACAGTGTGCACCTAAAGCTACCTGAAGACAATTGCTGTTGTTCTAATCCTATTAATACCACAGACAGGCAGCTACAGTATTTACAGTTAGTGTACTGTGTCCTCTGCACAGTGTGCACCTAAAGCTACCTGAAGACAATTGCTGTTGTTCTGATCCTATTAATACCACAGGCAGGTAGTTGCAGTATTTACAGATAGTGTACTGTGTCCTCTGCACAGTGTGCACCTAAAGCTACCTGAAGACAATTGGTGGTGTTTTTCTGATTCTATTAGTACCACAGGCAGCTACAGTATTTACAGTTAGTGTAGTGCGTCCTCTGCACAGTGTGCACCTAAAGCTACCTAAAGACAATTGCTGTTGTTCTGATCCTATTAATACCACAGGCAGGCAGCTGCAGTATTTACAGTTAGTGTACTGCGTCCTCTGCACAGTGTGCACCTAAAGCTACCTGAAGACAATTGCTGTTGTTCTGATCCTATTAATACCACAGGCAGTCAGCTGCAGTATTTACAGTTATGCCCCGTACACACGGTCAGACTTTGTTCGGACATTCCGACAACAAAATCCTAGGATTTTTTCAGACGGATGTTGGCTCAAACTTGTCTTGCATACACACGGTCACACAAAGTTATCGGAAAATCTGATCGTTCTAAACGTGGTGACGTAAAACACGTACGTCGGGACTATAAACGGGGCAGTGGCCAATAGCTTTCATCTCTTTATTTATTCTGAGCATGCGTAGCACTTTGTCCATCGGATTTGTGTACACACGATCGGAATTTCCGACAACGGATTTTGTTGTCGGAAAATTTTATATCCTGCTCTCAAACTTTGTGTGTCGGAAAATCCGATGGAAAATGTCCGATGGAGTCCACACACGGTCGGAATTTCCGACAACACGCTCCGATCGGATATTTTCCATCGGAAAATCCGACCGTGTGTACGGGGCATTAGTGTACTGTGTCCTCTGCACAGTGTGCACCTAAAGCTTCCTGAACAAAATTGGTGGTGTTCTTCTGATCCTATTATTACCACAGGCAGGCAGCTGCAGTATTTACAGTTAGTGTACTGCATCCTCTGCACAGTGTGCACCTAAACCTACGTGAAGACAATTGCTGTTATTCTGATCCTATTAATACCACAGGCAGGCAGCTACAGTATTTACAGTTAGTGTACTGTGTCCTCTGCACAGTGTGCACCTAAAGCTACCTGAAGAAAATTGGTGGTGTTCTTCTGATCCTATTAGTACCACAGGTAGGCAGCTGCAGTATTTACAGTTAGTGTACTGCGTCCTCTGCACAGTGTGCACCTAAAGCTACCTGAAGACAATTGCTGTTGTTCTGATCCTATTAATACCACAGGCAGGTAGTTGCAGTATTTACAGTTAGTGTACTGTGTCCTCTGCACAGTGTGCACCTAAAGCTACCTGAAGACAATTGCTGTTGTTCTGATCCTATTAATACCACAGGCAGGCAGCTGCAGTATTTACAGTTAGTGTACTGCGTCCTCTGCACAGTCTGCACCTAAAGCTACCTGAAAACAATTGCTGTTGTTCTAATCCTATTAATACCACAGACAGGCAGCTACAGTATTTACAGTTAGTGTACTGTGTCCTCTGCACAGTGTGCACCTAAAGCTTCCCGAATAAAATTGTTGGTGTTCTTCTGATCCTATTAGTACCACAGGCAGGCAGCTGCAGTATTTACAGTTAGTGTACTGCATCCTCTGCACAACGTGCACCTAAACCTACCTGAAGACAATTGCTGTTGTTCTGATCCTATTAATACCACAGGCAGGCAGCTGCAGTATTTACAGTTAGTGTACTGTGTCCTCTGCACAGTGTGCACCTAAAGCTACCTGAAGAAAATTGGTGGTGTTCTTCTGATCCTATTAGTACCACAGGCAGGCAGTTGCAGTATTTACAGTTAGTGTACTGTGTCCTCTGCACAGTGTGCACCTAAAGCTACCTGAAGACAATTGCTGTTGTTTTGATCCTATTGATACTACAGGCAGGCAGCTAAAGTATTTACAGTTAGTGTACTGTGTCCTCTGCACAGTGTGCACCTAAAGCTACCTGAAGACAATTGCTGTTGTTCTAATCCTATTAATACCACAGACAGGCAGCTACAGTATTTACAGTTAGTGTACTGTGTCCTCTGCACAGTGTGCACCTAAAGCTTCCCGAACAAAATTGGTGGTGTTCTTCTGATCCTATTAGTACCACAGGCAGGCAGCTGCAGTATTTACAGTTAGTGTACTGCATCCTCTGCACAACGTGCACCTAAACCTACCTGAAGACAATTGCTGTTGTTCTGATCCTATTAATACCACAGGCAGGCAGCTGCAGTATTTACAGTTAGTGTACTGTGTCCTCTGCACAGTGTGCACCTAAAGCTACCTGAAGACAATTGCTGTTGTTCTGATCCTATTAATACCACAAGCAGGCAGCTGCAGTATTTACATTTAGTGTACTGTGTCCTCTGCACAGTGTGCACCTAAAGCTTCCTGAACAAAATTGGTGGTGTTCTTCAGATCCTATTAGTACCACAGGCAGGCAGCTGCAGTATTTACAGTTAGTGTACTGCATCCTCTGCACAACGTGCACCTAAACCTACCTGAAGACAATTGCTGTTATTCTGTTCCTATTAATACCACAGGCAGGCAGCTACAGTATTTACAGTTAGTGTACTTTGTCCTCTGCACAGTGTGCATCTAAAGCTACCTGAAGAAAATTGGTGGTGTTCTTCTGATCCTATTAGTACCACAGGCAGGCAGCTGCAGTATTTACAGTTAGTGTACTGCGTCCTCTGCACAGTGTGCACCTAAAGCTACCTGAAGACAATTGCTGTTGTTCTGATCCTATTAATACCACAGGCAGGTAGTTGCAGTATTTACAGATAGTGTACTGTGTCCTCTGCACAGTGTGCACCTAAAGCTACCTGAAGACAATTGGTGGTGTTTTTCTGATTCTATTAGTACCACAGGCAGCTACAGTATTTACAGTTAGTGTAGTGCGTCCTCCGCACAGTGTGCACCTAAAGCTACCTGAAGACAATTGCTGTTGTTCTGATCCTATTAATACCACAGGCAGGCAGCTGCAGTATTTACAGTTAGTGTACTGCGTCCTCTGCACAGTGTGCACCTAAAGCTACCTGAAGACAATTGCTGTTGTTCTGATCCTATTAATACCACAGGCAGTCAGCTGCGATATTTACAGTTAGTGTACTGTGTCCTCTGCACAGTGTGCACCTAAAGCTACCTGAAGACAATTGCTGTTGTTCTGATCCTATTAATACCACAAGCAGGCAGCTGCAGTATTTACAATTAGTGTACTGTGTCCTCTGCACAGTGTGCACCTAAAGCTTCCTGAACAAAATTGGTGGTGTTCTTCTGATCCTATTATTACCACAGGCAGGCAGCTGCAGTATTTACAGTTAGTGTACTGCCTCCTCTGCACAGTGTACACCTAAAGCTACCTGAAGACAATTGCTGTTGTTCTGATCCTATTAATACCACAGGCAGGTAGTTGCAGTATTTACAGTATTGTACTGTGTCCTCTGCACAGTGTGCACCTAAAGCTACCTGAAGACAATTGGTGGTGTTTTTCTGATTCTATTAGTACCACAGGCAGCTACAGTATTTACAGTTAGTGTAGTGCGTCCTCTGCACAGTGTGCACCTAAAGCTACCTGAAGACAATTGCTGTTGTTCTGATCCTATTAATACCACAGGCAGGCAGCTGCAGTATTTACAGTTAGTGTACTGCGTCCTCTGCACAGTGTGCACCTAAAGCTACCTGAAGACAATTGCTGTTGTTCTGATCCTATTAATACCACAGGCAGTCAGCTGCAGTATTTACAGTTATGCCCCGTACACACGGTCAGACTTTGTTCGGACATTCCGACAACAAAATCCTAGGATTTTTTCAGACGGATGTTGGCTCAAACTTGTCTTGCATACACACGGTCACACAAAGTTATCGGAAAATCCGATCGTTCTAAACGCGGTGACGTAAAACACGTACGTCGGGACTATAAACGGGGCAGTGGCCAATAGCTTTCATCTCTTTATTTATTCTGAGCATGCGTAGCACTTTGTCCATCGGATTTGTGTACACACGATCGGAATTTCCGACAACGGATTTTGTTGTCGGAAAATTTTATATCCTGCTCTCAAACTTTGTGTGTCGGAAAATCCGATGGAAAATGTCCGATGGAGTCCACACACGGTCGGAATTTCCGACAACACGCTCCGATCGGATATTTTCCATCGGAAAATCCGACCGTGTGTACGGGGCATTAGTGTACTGTGTCCTCTGCACAGTGTGCACCTAAAGCTTCCTGAACAAAATTGGTGGTGTTCTTCTGATCCTATTATTACCACAGGCAGGCAGCTGCAGTATTTACAGTTAGTGTACTGCATCCTCTGCACAGTGTGCACCTAAACCTACGTGAAGACAATTGCTGTTATTCTGATCCTATTAATACCACAGGCAGGCAGCTACAGTATTTACAGTTAGTGTACTGTGTCCTCTGCACAGTGTGCACCTAAAGCTACCTGAAGAAAATTGGTGGTGTTCTTCTGATCCTATTAGTACCACAGGTAGGCAGCTGCAGTATTTACAGTTAGTGTACTGCGTCCTCTGCACAGTGTGCACCTAAAGCTACCTGAAGACAATTGCTGTTGTTCTGATCCTATTAATACCACAGGCAGGTAGTTGCAGTATTTACAGTTAGTGTACTGTGTCCTCTGCACAGTGTGCACCTAAAGCTACCTGAAGACAATTGCTGTTGTTCTGATCCTATTAATACCACAGGCAGGCAGCTGCAGTATTTACAGTTAGTGTACTGCGTCCTCTGCACAGTCTGCACCTAAAGCTACCTGAAAACAATTGCTGTTGTTCTAATCCTATTAATACCACAGACAGGCAGCTACAGTATTTACAGTTAGTGTACTGTGTCCTCTGCACAGTGTGCACCTAAAGCTTCCCGAACAAAATTGGTGGTGTTCTTCTGATCCTATTAGTACCACAGGCAGGCAGCTGCAGTATTTACAGTTAGTGTACTGCATCCTCTGCACAACGTGCACCTAAACCTACCTGAAGACAATTGCTGTTGTTCTGATCCTATTAATACCACAGGCAGGCAGCTGCAGTATTTACAGTTAGTGTACTGTGTCCTCTGCACAGTGTGCACCTAAAGCTACCTGAAGAAAATTGGTGGTGTTCTTCTGATCCTATTAGTACCACAGGCAGGCAGTTGCAGTATTTACAGTTAGTGTACTGTGTCCTCTGCACAGTGTGCACCTAAAGCTACCTGAAGACAATTGCTGTTGTTTTGATCCTATTGATACTACAGGCAGGCAGCTACAGTATTTACAGTTAGTGTACTGTGTCCTCTGCACAGTGTGCACCTAAAGCTACCTGAAGACAATTGCTGTTGTTTTGATCCTATTGATACCACAGGCAGGCAGCTACAGTATTTACAGTTAGTGTACTGTGTCCTCTGCACAGTGTGCACCTAAAGCTACCTGAAGAAAATTGGTGGTGTTCTTCTGATTCTATTAGTACCGCAGGCAGCTGCAGTATTTACAGTTAGTGTACTGCGTCCTCTGCACAGTGTGCACCTAAAGCTACCTGAAGACAATTGCTGTTGTTCTAATCCTATTAATACCACAGACAGGCAGCTACAGTATTTACAGTTAGTGTACTGTGTCCTCTGCACAGTGTGCACCTAAAGCTACCTGAAGACAATTGCTGTTGTTCTGATCCTATTAATACCACAAGCAGGCAGCTGCAGTATTTACAATTAGTGTACTGTGTCCTCTGCACAGTGTGCACCTAAAGCTTCCTGAACAAAATTGGTGGTGTTCTTCTGATCCTATTAGTACCGCAGGCAGCTGCAGTATTTACAGTTAGTGTACTGCGTCCTCTGCACAGTGTGCACCTAAAGCTACCTGAAGACAATTGCTGTTGTTCTGATCCTATTAATACCACAGGCAGACAGCTACAGTATTTATAGTTAGTGTACTGTGTCCTCTGCACAGTGTGCACCTAAAGCTACCTGAAGACAATTGCTGGTGTTCTCATACTAATGATACTACAGGCAGGCAGTTGATTCTGCTAGCTGCAGTATCAGTGTATATATATATATATATATATATATATATATATATATATATATATATATATATATATATATATATATATACATCCCAGCTTTGTGCAGCTACATCTCACTGCAGGCCATTAGTATGTCTGGAAGGTCAACAAGGAGAGGCAGACAGTCACAAGCCAATAAAAGAGGGCAGGCTCTGTGTCTAGAGGCAACAGTGCTGGTCGTGGAGACGGTACATCCTCATCAGCAAGTGGCCGTGGGACACGCTTGTCCTTTTTTGCAGCAACTGGCCATGTTGAGCAGCAACATGCGGAAGACTTGGTAGAGTGGATGACCAAGCCATCCTCATCCTCCTCATCCTCTCTCACCCAGGCTCAGGGTACTTTGTCTGGCAAAGCAGCTGCCAAGCGGCCTTTTCCCTTGGCTCAATGGCATCAGTCACCCCTTCCCTAGCCCCACCATGTCCTCCTGTTTGACCACAGTGTTGGGTACATGCTTCAGGAGGATGCCCAGCATTTTGAAGGCTCCGATGATGGTACCCAGCTACAGGAAAGCAGTAACGTGAGCCCAGAGAGAGGGGGTGCCCAAGAAGGACAGCAATCTGGCAGTCATGTTTCCCCAGCTGCAGCATACTGCCAGGTTTGCTCCAGTGATGCGGAGGGAGGGGATGATGAGGTCACTGACTTCACGTGGGTGCCTGATAGGAGAGAGGAGGAGGAGGCACATCACCAACGAGGCAGGATGCCCTCCGGGGCCAGCTTTAGGGCAGCACACCAACTGCATCACATCGCAGAGCTCCGCATGTGCAGGGCGCTGCGGTCTCTGCATGTTATTCCAAAGTTCTTTGGTGTGGGCCTTTTTTGAGACGAGTGCATCAGATCCCACCACTGCTATTTGCAACATATGTCTCAAGCGTATCTCGCGTGGCCAAAACATCACCCGCTTGGGCACCACATGCTTGACCAGACATATGTCGACCTGCCATGCAGTTTGTTGGCAAGCGTACCTAAAAGACCCACACCAAAGAACAAAGAGGGCCTCTCCTTGCTCCTCATCAGCTGGGATCTCCAACCCCACTATACCTTCAGTCCTCTCTGAGACCTGCACTGAGAGGAATGAAGGTGTAGAATTAGGTGTGTCACAGCCAAGTACTTGCAGACAATCTGCTATCGGTACACCAACGTCAGATTGTACCAGGCAAATTTCCCTGCCCCAGCTGCTGCACCGCCGAAAGAAGTTCACTCCCAGCCATCCACATGCCCAGCGATTGAATGCTAGCTTATCTAAATTGCTAGCACTTCAACTGCTGCCTTTTCAGTTCGTAGACTCTGCCCTCTTCCGTGAGTTTGTGAAATGTGCGGTTCCTTAGTGGCAGGTTCCCAAACGCCACTTTTTCTCACGAAAGGCGATTCCGGCTCTCTACCGGCATGTGGAAGGCAATGTCTTGGCCTCGCTGGACAGGGTGTTCAGCGGTAAGGTGCATATTACCGCTGACTCATGGTCCAGAAGGCATGGACAGGGACATTACCTATCTTTCTCCGTGCACTGGGTGACTCTGCTGGCAGCTGGGAAGGATGCAGGACAAGGTGCCATAGTGTTGGAGGTTGTTCCGCCACCACGCCTCCAAAATGCTACTACTGGTGATTCTCCCACACCTCTCTCCTCCACCCCCCCCCTTCTTCTTCTTCCTCCATGAACCAGCAGTGCTCTGTAGGCGTTCAAGGGGCTACGCAAATATGCAGGCCAAAAGATGTCATGCGGTGCTTGAGCTGGTGTGCTTGGGGGACAGGAGCCACACTGGGGCAGAGATTCTGTCAGCTCTGCAGGGGCAGGCTCAGAGGTGGTTGACACCACGCCAGCTTAAGGCAGGAATGGTGGTTTGCGACAATGGCACCAACCTCCTCTCCGCCCTCCGACAGGGACAACTGACCCATGTGCCCTGTTTGGCTCACGTCCTTAACTTGGTGGTGCAGCGGTTCGTGGGCTTACAGGATGTCCTGAGGCAGGCCAGGAAAGTCTGTGTGCATTTCCGCCGGTCATATAAGGCCAGTGCTCGGCTGGCTGACCTCCAAAAGCAACTTAACCTGCCTAATCTGTGACATGCCCACCAGGTGAAACTCAAGGTTGGCCATGCTTCAGCGGCTGCACATGCAGCAGAGGGTCATCAATGAGTACCTGTGCGACTATGGCACCAGAACAGGGTCAGGGAAGCTTAGTTTTTTTTCCTCATGCCAGTAGGCCATGATCAGGGATGCATGCACTATCCTGTCACCATTTGAGGAGGCCACGAGGATGGTGAGCAGTGACAGTGTATGCATCAGTGACACTGACCCTCTTGTCCACCTGTTGGAGCACACGCTGCGTGGAATAATGGACAGGGCACTTGAGGCAGAACAGAGGCAAGAAGGGGAGGACTTCCTTAGCTCTCAAGGCCCCCTTTATCCAGACAGTGTTCCTGCTGGCCGCCGATCACACAGGAAGAGGACGAGAAGGAGGAGGAGGATTGTGTCAGCATGGAGGTGGAGCCTGGCACTCAGCTTTAGCAGCAGTCTTCAAGGGATCATTTACAGTCCCAAGAAACCCATGGACTTGTACATGGCTGGGAGGAGGTGGCTGCGGATCATGTCGTCCTTAGTGACCCAGAGGACTCTGGACCGAATGCCTCAGCAAACCTACGCTGCATGGCCTCCCTGATCCTGCAAAGCCCGCGGAAGGATCCTCGTATTCGTGGTATCAAGGAGAGGGATCGTTACTGGCTGGCGACCCTCCTTGATCCACGTTACAAGGGTAAGGTTGTGGACCTTATCTTCCCGTCGCAGAGGGAGCAGAGGATGAAACATCTTTGGGAGGCCTTGCAGAAAGGTCTGTGCAACGCGATCCCAGAGACTGGGAGGATACAAACTCCTGTTCCTGGACAGCGTGTTGCTGAGGCTTTGGTCAGTCAAAAAAGGAGCGGTGGAGAAGGTGGCCGTCTGACCGATTGGTTCAGACAATTTTTTAGTCCGCAGCCCCAAGGTATGAGCGGTTCCAGCAACCATCGCCAGTGTCTGTTTTACAAGAATACCTAGGGGCAAGATCTGACTTGGACACCTTTCCCACCGAAAATCCTCTGGGTTACTGGGTCTTGAGGATGGATCAGAGCTTGCACAGTATGCAATTGAGCTACTGGCCTGTTAGTGCTGCTGGAGGCTTTGTAACCGATCACAGGTTCGGTAGATCGGTCAATAGACTGACCTTCATAAAAATGAATCAGTCTTGGATCACCACCAGCTACCAAGCACCTGATGCTAATGTAACAGAATCATTTTTTTTGAAATGTCAGATCCCTTCAAGAGTGATTATCCTCTTCTCCTCAATGATCAGGCTGATAGCTTGTAAGAACATTTTTGGTTCTGGGCGCCGCCACCAGTGGCTAAGGCCCAATTTTTAAACCCCTGTTTAACAGGGGCGTGTAATTACAATTTTTGATGCAATACTTTGCAACAGGGCTCGTTCCTGCGCTCCAACTAGAGTATCTGTGAGGGGTTGCAGTGTTGTGGCACCAGCACCAGTGCCTAAGGACCAATTTTTGAGCCCCTGTTAAACAGGGGTGTGTAATAACAATTTGTGATGCAATACTTTGCAACAGGGCTCATTCCTGCGCTCCAACTAGAGTATCTGTGAGGGGTTGCAGTGTTGTGGCACCAGCACCAGTGCCCAAGGCCCAATTTTTCAGCCCCTGTTTAACAGGGGCATGTAATTACAATTTTTGATGCAATACTTTACAGCAGGGCCCATTCCTGCACCCACCAGGAGTAACTGTGAGGGCTAACAGTGTTGTGGCAACACCACCACCACCACCAAAGGCCCAATTTTCTGCCCCTGTTCAACAATGGCATGTAATTACAATTCTTGATCTAATATTTCACTGCAGGGCCCATTCCTGTGCCCACCAAGAGTAACTGTGAGGGCTTACAGTGTTGTGGCAACACCAACACCTAAGGCCTCAATTTCTGCTGAGTATATAGGGCAGGCCCCTACTTTCAAACATTCAACTTACAAACGACTCCTACTTGCAAACGGAAGGAGACAACAGGAAGTGAGATGAAATCTACCCCTAGGAAGGGAAATTCTCTCCTGTAAGAGTTAATATGGGAAAAACGCGTCTCCTCTCCACTGATGCTTTATCACCAATTCTTGTTTCACTAAAAAATCCAAATTTTCAAAAAACATTTGTCATTGGGACAGAAAGTGAGGTGAAATCTTCTGAAGAGGTGCACAGACAGCAAAACAAATGTTACAGGGGTGATAACCCTTCCCTATGTTTTCCGAAAAGCTTTAAAAATGTACCAGTTCAAAATTACAAACAGATTTTACTTAACAACAAACCTACAGTCCCTGCCTTGTTTTCACCGCCTGTATACTGCTGTTCAGATTATATAGGGCCTGGGGGCCCCACGCCTTTCCTTTTTTTAATTTGGGTGCAGGGTTCCCTTTAACATCCATACAAGACCCAAAGGGCCTGTTAATGGACTGGGGGGGTACCCATGCCGTTTGTCAAACTGATTTTCATCCATATTGCCGGGACCCGACATTACATTAAAGCCGCAAGCAGTTTTAAATGACTTTTATTCCTTTAAAAATGTCATTTTGTGCAGGGACTGTTCTAAGCATGGGAAACACGCGCCACTTTACAGGCATACTATAGACACTCCCCCAGGTACGATATTTAAAGGAATATTTCACTTTTTTTTCCCTTTAGGCATCATTAAAATCACTGCTCCCGAAAAAACGGTCGTTTTTAAAACTTTTTTTTGCATTGATATATGTCCCCTGGGGCAGGACCCGGGTCCCCAATACCATGCATATTAGCCTTTAAAATTAGCACTTTTGATTTTGAACGTTCGAGTCCCATAGACTTTATTGGGGTTCTTAAGTTTGCACGAACTTTCGGTTCGTTCGCAGGTTCTGGTGCGAACCAAAAAGGGGGATGTTCGACTCATCCCTAGTCCTAGTATATCACATGCTGAGCAATAGCATGCAATGCCAAGCTGTAGCAAGCAAAGCCAGCAGACTATTAGCATGGATTAAAAAAGGGATTTACTCCAGAGATAAAAACTACAATTCTACCACTTGGTTTGGCCACATCCGTAGTATGGCTTCCAGTTCTGATCACCAGTCCTTAGTCAGGAATGATGTGCTGGAACTGGAAAGCAGTGGCACAGGGGCACCGCCCCCCTAATCTATGCGTCCGGCCCATAATCTACATTTGGGATAATTTGGAGCGGAGACTGTGAGTCAGGCCTTCTCGTCCAACATCAGTGCCTGACTTCACAAATGTGATTCTGGAAAAATGGTCAAACATTCTCATAGACACACTCCTAAGCCTTGTTGACAGCCTTCTCAGAAGAGTTGAAGCTATTATAGCTGCAAAGGGTGGGCCAACTCAATATTGAACCCTACAGACCAAGACTGGGATGCCATTAAAGTTGATGTGTGTGTGTAAAGGCAGGCGTCCCAACACTTTTGACAATATAGCACAGATGACGATCACATCCAAGAAGAAGCGGGGGTGCAAAGTAAATATGGCGGCGCTAACAGCTGCCCAATCAGGGACTCTTACATATGCATTAAAAAGATCTCAGCAAAGCTCGCTGCAGATTCTTACCTACTTCTGCTCCACAGAGACCCAATTATACACTAACTTCCTCAAACTAAAGAAAGTTGGAGTGAAAACTGGAAGGGTCTCCCTGAGTCATGTGATCAGTTGCAGCGTAGTAGGAGAAAAAATGTTAGGTTAAAGCTCTGAGCCAATCACATGGGCAGGAAGTGAAATTTCCAGGCTGTGGTAGAGCAGGGAAATTACATTTTGTGTCAGTTTCAGAGAATCACAAATTCTTCAGAAATGTAGGAAGTATGTTTTATATTCAATGAAAATAAAATTTCCAGAAGCGTCTCTCCTGTCCCTTGAGGTGCCATTGTCCCTTACGTAGGGTTGGACTCATTAGGAATCTTCCTTTCTTTCCTTTACTGCTGGTTTCTCAGAGTACGGAGAGCAGAAACAGTGTGATTACCTCCGTCGTGTCGTGAATATTTAATGGCCCTTTGTTTAAAGTAACATAAAAACCGGAGCAGAACGGATGGCTCAATTAAACCTGCTGGGAGCGTGTGTTCACTGTTTAATTTAAAAATGCCATCTGTAATTTCGGTGTCAGAGCCGTACGCAGTGATTAAAGCTTTCCCAGATTACCGCAGATCATTTTACCGTTTGAAAAAAAGACCAAAAGTCTGAAAATGCCCCTCGGAAGGTGATAGTACCGACCAATTAACAGTCATGGTGGTTTTGTCCTGAAATGTTAAAATGGACCTTTTTAAGTTTAAAAATCTGCATTAATAAATTACGAGCATGTCACAAATATACAGTGGCAGTATCATTAAAAAAAAAAAAAATCTCCACCTTTTATCATTAAAAAAACGACCTTGAGCTCCAGTCAGTGACTTTGCCTAGGTTGAGGTTATGTCATCATGATATAAGAAACTTGAAAAAAACAGGTATTGGGACTTTGACCGGAGCCATGTGGCTGGCCTTAACTCAGTCAGAATACATACAGTTCCATGTTTATACAAAGCTGGCTGTTGTCTCTTCTGACAACTTGGTGCCCCTGTTGGTTCTCCTTGATATTACACATACAGTGCCTTGCAAAAGTATTCACACCCCCCCCCCCCCCCCCTTGGCTTTTTACCTATTTTGTTACATTACAGCCTTTAGTTCAATGTTTTTTTTAATCTGAATTATATGTGATGGATCAGAACACAATAGTCTAAGCTGGTGAAGTAAAATTTGAAAAATATATACAAAAAACTATTTTTCAGAAATAAATAACTGATAATTGGCATGTGCGTATGTATTCACTCCCTTTGTTATGAAGCCCATAAAAAGCTCTGGTGCAACCAATTACCTTCAGAAGTCACATAATTAGTGAAATGATGTCCACCTGTGTGCATTCTAAGTGTCACATGATCTGTCATTACATATGCACATCTTTTTGAAAGGCCCCAGAGGCTGCAACACCTAAGCAAGAGGCACCACTAAACAAACACTGCCATGAAGACCAAGGAACTCTCCAAACAAGTAAGGGACAATGTTGTTGAGAAGTACAAGTCAGGGTTAGGTTATACAAAACAATATCCAAATCTTTTATGATCCCTAGGAGCAAAATCAAATCTATCATAACCAAATGGAAAGAACATGGCACAACAGCATACCTGCCAAGAGACGGCCGCACACCAAAACTCACGGACCGGGCAAGGAGGGCATTAATCAGAGAGGCAGCACAGAGACTTAAGGTAACCCTGGAACAGCTGCAGAGTTCCACAGCAGAGACTGGAGTATCTGTACATAGGACGACATTAAGCCATACACTCCATAGAGTTGGGCTTTATGGCAGAGTGGCCAGAAGAAAGCTATTACTTTCAGCAAAAAACAAAATGGCACATTTTGAGTTTGCGAAAAGGCATGTGGGAGACTCCCAAAATGTATGGAGGAAGGTGCTCTGGTCTGATAAGACTAAAATTGAACTTTTTGGCCATCAAAGAAAACGCTATGTCTGGCGAAAACCCAACACGTCACATCACTCAAAGAACACCATCCCCACAGTGAAACATGGTGGTGGCAGCATCATGCTGTGGGGATGTTTTTCAGCAGTCGGGACTGGGAATCTGGTCAGAGTTGAGGGAAAGATGGATGGTGCTAAATACAGGGATACTCTTGAGCAAAACCTGTACCACTCTGTGTGTGATTTGAGGCTAGGACGGAGGCTCACCTTCCAGCATGGCAAACACACTGCTAAAGCAACACTTGAGTGGTTTAAAGGGAAACATGTAAATGTGTTGGAATGGCCTAGTCAAAGCCCAGACCTCAATCCAATAGAAAATCTGTGGTAAGACCTAAAGATTGCTGTTAGCAAGTGCAAACCATCCAACTTGAAGGAGCTGGAGCAGTTTTGCAAGGAGGAATGGGCAAAAATCCCAGTGGTAAGATGTGGCAAGCTCATAGAGACTTATCCAAAGCAACTTGGAGCTGTGATAGCCGCAAAAGGTGGCTCTACCAAGTATTGACTTTAGGGGGGTGAATAGTTATGCACATTGACTTTTTCTGTTATTTTGTCCTATTTGTTATTTGCTTCACAATAAAAAAAAATCTTCAAAGTTGTAGGCATGTTCTGTAAATTAAATGATGCAAATCCTCAAACAATCCATGTTAATGACAGGTTGTGAGGCAACAAAACACAAAAAATGCCAAGGGTGGTGAATACTTTTGCAAGGCACTGCATCTGCTCCTTCTGTACATCCTGTGGTCACACGCAAGTCTGTTGTTTGACATCATTATGAGACTTATCTATTTTCTCAATTGATTTATGACAAACCATAGGCTTTCAGATTATTAGCAGTTAATACTTCCCCTGAGGAAGCCCTATGGGCGAAACATGTTGGGAGTTTATAATTTTTTTTTTCGACGGGGAAATAAGAACAACAAGACCATGTTAAGAATGTGTATGATTTTATTATGAATTGTTTTTAACATTGCAGATTAATAAAGGATGATTTTTTTTTTGTAAATTGCTTTTTATTGAAATACTGTATACAACAGTAAACCGCACATAACAGAAACAAATAAACCGGTCACAAGAACACACAACATATTTGCCCAAACAAAACATGCACATTTCATGAACCTACAGCAGGAGGCAGATATGTAGCTATGCTGTCGTGATGACGCCTCCTTCAACTATATGAGACAATACATTCATTACAATTCCCAAATCCCTCCACCTCTCCTCGTCAGAAAAATTAAGTTCCATAAGAGCACTCATCGGATTATAACATTATAATGGGATAAGTCAATAAAACCCCCCACCCCAGAAATACACTCCCCTCAACTATTCAGCTAGTACCAAGGAACAGATAATATATACACATGGATTTAATCAGAAACAGTGTTTGTAGATACCACACAGCCCCCCCCCCCCCACACACACATCTTATCAAATTTGGCCAGGGCCCCTCTACTCGAATACGTAGCTTTGTAAAAAGGGACTGCTTTATTAACCAGTGATTTCCAGAATACCAATGTTGCGGCAGAAGACTTCTTCCATGACAGAATAATTTGTTTCTTGGCAATGAACAATAAGAGGGTGGTAAGAGTACGTATAGCCCTAGTGGTAGCGAAAGGTTCAACTATGCTCAACAAGCATACTTCAACTGAAAGGGGAATCGAGATGGAAGTGACCGATTGGATACATGTAGCAATTTCTTGCCGGAAGGGCTTAATGTTAGGACATTCCCAAAAGATGTGCAGGAAATTTGCGAGGGGTGCAGAGCATCTCCAGCATAGAGAGGGTTGGCCTCTAAATATCATAGCCAGCCTAGCGGGGGTAAGGTAGATTCTATCTAAAAATTTGTAGTGGATAAATGGTCTTTAGTGGAGACTAGGCACTTAAACAGGGCCCCCCAGATGTCATCCTAATTGTCCTGGTCTAGACCAGGAGCTGCAGCCTCCCAGGCCAGTCTGCAGGGCTCCATCAATTGAACCATTTCCGGAAAGAGGTCTTTGTATAGAATGGACACTGGTTTGGATAATGAGTCACTGTAGTGTCAGTAGTTCTAAGTCACTGGGTTCAAGATCAAGAGAGTCCTTCCAAATTTAGAGCAAAAAGCATGTCTCAGTTGGATATACTTAAAAAAATTGTGAGTTTGGCAATCCGTAGCGCTCTTTAAGATCATCAAAGGCCATCAGGGACTCATTAGATACTATATGTTGTAGACTCTTAATACCATATTTGGTCCAAACTAGCAGATCAGGATAGTCAAAAAAATGTGTTAAGTTTGGATTTCTCCACAGTGGTACGTTGGGAAATAACCGACCAGGACTAGATGGCATAAACCTCTGTGCCACAGACCATGCCTTTATAACTGAACGCATAGAAGAGGTAAGTGAGTAGGGGGATTTCAAACTATTATACACTAAGTTGGAGAGAGCCTCATATGATCCCACACAGGCAGCCTCCAAGGATGCAGAGGCATCATCCAAGGGAGTAGTCAGCTAGCGGTGAGCAAATGTCAATTGGCCAGCAAGGAACTACTTATAAAAATGGGATGGGAGTGTAAAGGAAAGATTTTGGACTTAGTCCAATTAACCTTGAGGCCAGAGACTATTGAAAACCTGTCTAAAAGCAAGAGTGCAGCCTGTAGGGAGGGTCCTGTATCACGTACAAAAAGTACCAGGTCGTCCACATAAAGGGCTGTCGTTTCAGTCAGAGTACCTACGCTGATCCCTTGTATTTGAGGAGATGAGCGCAATACTAATGTCAGAGGCTCCATAACCAGCGCAAATAGCTCCGGCAAAAGAGGGCACCCCTGCCTGGTGCCTCTGGACACTGGAAAGACATCTGACACTCTACCATTTATTCGGGGGGCCTCTACCGGATGCTCATATAATAGCGAGATCCACTTAAGGAACGTAGGGCCAAATCCCATGCGTTGCAATACATGCATCATTTATGTCCCAGAGGAGACCTCAGGAGACAACTGGGTATGTGTATACACCCTACGTTTGTTAATATCTGTGGTCTTTTTAGGCATGAACCTGATCTGGTCTGGTGATATCAGGTGGTGCAATACTTTAGTTAACCTATTGGAAATCAGTTTTGTAAGTATTTTAAGGTCCATGTTGACTAATGCTATGGGTCGGTGGGAGGGACAGTATAGAGGATCCTTATCTGGTTTGGGCAATAACACAACATGAGCTTCATAGAAGGATACCGGTAAAGTCCCAGTGTCAAAACATTCCCCGTATCATTTTAGAAGCCTAGGAGATAAAAAGTCTAAGTACTGTTTGGACCACTCTAAGGGAATCCCGTCAGAGTCCGGTGATTTGCTATTGGGAAAGGAAGCTATAGAAGCCGCCAACTCTTCTTCTGTAAAAGGGTCATCCAGGCTTGCTGAAACCTCGTCCTCGTCCAGGATCTGAAGGAAATCCAGGAAGTCAATTAAGACCTGTGTCTCATATGTAGGAATTGGAGAGTATAACCCAGAATAATAGGTCACAAACGACTGCATGATACCCTCACTATCGATTCACCAGGGTATTATCTGGGCAGTAAATGCAAGGGACCCCCGTATTTGCCTGAATATCTGCTGTCAGGATGGCCAACAGTTTCCCATTTTTTGTCACCCTTCTAAAACAATTCTTCTGCTCGATGTTTAAAAACACATTGAGTGAGGTTCTGGAAATGAACTAACAATTCCCGTCTTGCCATCTGCAGCTCAGCCCAGGAAGTAAGAGAAGGCGAATCAGCATGAGTTTGGGCACAGCTTAGTTCATGAGTTTGAAGCTCCTCAGATTTTGGATTTTGTTTCACCCTGGCAACTTTGATAGCAGACAAATAAACCCCCCTGTGTTGACACCTTAAAGGCATCCCACATGACAGGCAGAGCGGCAGAGCCCTTGTTAAAACTCCCAGAACTCCTTCAAATGTGGAGACCACCGAGGGCTCTGCCACCCAGCCCGGGTGCAGCCGCCAAACACCCATGTTCCTTCCCGGCACAAGATCCAGTATATCCTGTAAGGGGGTGTAGTCAGAGATCCCACCAGCTAAAAAACAGACATCAGTAATGAGCAACCAAGCAGAGTTGGCGAAGGCTAAGTCAATGCGAGAAGAGGAGGCTGTTACATGGGAAAGATAGGCGTAACCCCCTTCCATGGGGTGTTTCCAA
Organism: Lithobates septentrionalis; assembly: GCA_037952835.1. Classification (NCBI taxonomy): domain Eukaryota; kingdom Metazoa; phylum Chordata; class Amphibia; order Anura; family Ranidae; genus Lithobates; species Lithobates septentrionalis. Next base: position 4,969,507 of record JBBDGP010001212.1, read on the forward strand.
GGTCAAGGTTCTGCACCCGAGTTGGGTTGGAGGTGTCTAAAACATAATCTAATATGTTATTGAAATCGCCAGCTACGAATAACTTCAATGGGCCAAAGGTGGTAACTTTCTCCAAACAGTGTATAGAACCTCGCTTCGGAAGGGGGGTGGGACATAAATATTCACTACTGCCAGTAATTGGAACTCTATCTCCAAAACCACAATTGGGGATCCGTGACCACATGTTAAATAGTACAAGCCAATTTTTTTATGTATTAAAATGGCAACACCTCTAGCATTTGAAGAATGGGTAGAGTGTATTGTTTTCTGTATCCAGTTTCTGTTAAAGGAGAGTGTTTTACTATGGATCAAATGAGTCTCTTGCACAAGAACTATACATGGGTTCTGGGATTTGAGATATTGAAGAACCAGGGATCTTTTAAACCTCAAATTCAGCCCCCGGACATTCCAGGAGAAAATTTTAAGATTACTCATAAAGAAAAAATCTATGTTCTATGGGGACAGGATATGTACAACAAAAGGAGTGGCGAGGGGGGGTAGGAACCTGGATACAGAGAACCACATCCCACCAAACAACAATGTAACATCAGTACAGATTGTGCAAGGCAAATGGAAGGCCCATAGATAGACCAAGGAGGGCAAAACATAAAAAAGAAACAAACCAGAACAATAAAAAAGTAAAAATAGGTAGTCCATGGTCCCAACGCCCTGTTTGCTCTGGGTTAACAAACCCTGAGAAACTTCAATCCCAAAACTAGAAAAAACAGCAGCAGATTGTTCCAAAAGGTTCATCCACTTATAGAGGGGCCAGGGAGATGTATAGTTAAGTCATATCGCCCAAAAACAGTACCTTAGCTACCCGCAGTGAGCGGACAGGAAATCCCGGACTCTCCAATATGAGCCACCTGCATGTGGGAACAGTTTAAATAGAAGACCAAATTTTAAAGCAAGTTGCATATTCAACATCTCCCAGCACCATCTTGGAACAGGGTGAGTAGAGGTGCCCACAGCCGTGGGCACAGGACCAGGTAGGCCAAACGACCACACCGCATTCTAAGCAATGGAATCCAACCAGTCGGCTGCATCGGTAGGGGAATAAAAGAACTTAGCAGAGCCATTGTGTAGGTCCTTCAGGCAACTAAGATGCAGCATATTATATACCAGGCCCTTCTCCCGTAGTCATCTGCGAACATTTTTTTTATAGATCAGTACAAAAATCAGGGGATAAAAGGATCACTGTATTTTCATGCCACAGCTCAAGGTGTTTACGGGCCTCTGCCAGGATCAGATCCCTATCACTGAAATTGAGCAGGCGAACCAGAAAGGCGCATGCCATCAATCCAGTGGGTCTCAGACCAGTGGGCACTATGTGTGCACATTCGACTATATACACAGGAGACAGGTGTTGCAAGTCCAAGAGTTGCTTGAAGAAAGCCTTAGCAAACACCAACAGGTTGGAACCCTCTGCACCTTCTAGAAGGCCAACCACCTGGACATTATTTTGTCATAGGCGATTTTCAGCATCCTCCGAGCGGGCCATAAGGAGTTTGACTTTTTGCTGAAGATCAGCTAGTGTCTGAGCAGTGGAGGCTGGGGTGTCTTCCACCACTGAGATGCGATGCTCTGCAGCTGTGATGCGGCCTCTAAATTTGTCTAGATCCTGTCTGATCAGCCCATATTCTAATGCCAGTGTGTCTATTTTCCCCTCCAGGGAGGGCTTACTTGCTGCTATGGTTCCCAGGATTACAGTGGTCGCTGGGTCCCCATTAAGCTCGGGGTTGGCAGATGGTGAAGTGCTGCCTGGATCTGAGTCCATAGCCACCATCCAGCGCTCTGTCTGCACTGCCACGGAAGCAGGAGGAGGAGAAGTGACAGGCAAGATGGCCTGCCGCATGAGTTTTCAGCGGGAGGCTCTTTGCTTGCCAGTATTTCGCTTGCCAGCCATAGGAAGGACCGGAGCAGATCCCCAGGTGGGAGGAAGAGGTTTGCTGAGCAGGATGTCAGGTTAGAGCCCAGGATGGAGACGATTAGCTGTACGGATGGTGGGAGCTAGTACAGGACATGTCTGCTCACTCTCACATCCCGGCTACGTCCCATAAATGATGAATTTTTATGAAGTTTATTATTGTTTGTATTGAGCGCTCTCAAAATCCCAATACTTTTTCCAAGTTTCCAATAAATATATGGAAGTGTTACATTGACACATTATTTAGCATAGCTCCCAACCTTTTGATATGGGAACAAGGGACACCTATTAGCAAAAGTAGGTAGGCATAGGACACACCCCCTGCCGCACCCGCTTAATGGAGAATTATACAAAAAAAATGATTCGCTTTTAACGGGAGTCACTTTGGGGGGGGGGCGTGGAACCCAACTTACCTTAGAGAGGTCGGGAAACTCCTTGTCCAGCTCCCCAGGCCCCTCTTATGTGTAAGTTACCCTGTGTCTATTAGGGGCACAGGGTGACTGAGAAAATGATGGAAACTACCTAATGGATGTTGAGAATGTGGTTTGGATTACTTCAAATTGGACAGTAATATTTGTCAACCATATTCCTCAAGAAATATATGAAGTTTATTGCACCTTTTCAGACTGAGAGACTCATAGCAGATGTTATTATGATCAGCAAGCCACCTGGCGCTGGTGGTCTCCTGCTATTGTCTGTTTATTAAGGTGTTATGTGTTTTCTGCTAAGCATGTCTGTCCCATGGTTAAAGTGTTTTGGCTCAGGAACCCCTGCTGACGTCATTCAGGAGGAGAGGAGAGGGGTGGCCCCGCCCGCTGCAGCTGTCATGTGAGAGAGGAGAAAGACGGCGGGTCACGTAATCGCCAATCAGCGCTCTGTGTCAGGTCACCTGAGCCCAGGTGACAGATGCACATCGTTGCAGTCAGGAGTGCACCGCTAAGGTAGTGGACCCTACGGCTGACTGCTGCGGATGGAACTCTGGGTGGTTCAGGAAGGCAGATCCACTGGAGCACCAACACGGATCCCACTGGGAGCTAGAGCATAAGATTCCCCAGGGTGCAGAGTCTGAGAGCCAGCAGGTGTTTACCAGAGCCTCTAGTGGTGAGGATGGACTGCGTAGCAACTGGCTCCAGGTCACGGCCCCCAGGGTCTCCCAGCTCACGCTCACGGTAGGCTACAGGAGGACAGAGAGGAAGGAGCAGCCCAGGACAACAAGGGATAGTAAGGAGATAAGCCAAAGGTCAGGGCGACTAGCAGACAAGGATAGACAGAGAACAAGCCAAAAGGTCAGGGTCACAAGCAAGCAGGGATAGTCAAGAACAAGCCAAGATTGGTAAACAGGATCAGACGTAGGACACAGAGCAATGAGCACACAGAAGTCAAATCACACAATATTGATCAGCAGAGCTGCCTTGCAGTGCACAGGTTAATATAGAGTTCCCTGATAGGGGCTGGGGTGGAGCCATGCTTTAAGGACAGATTACTTAAGTAGCCAGGTGAGAGTGGTTGGCCTCTTAATCTGAATACATGGAGAGGTAAGCTGACAGACAAACATTACTGCATAACCATGACAGTACCCCCCCTCTTATGAGGCCTCCCCCGCCTGGCCCAAGCTTAAAGGGAAACTTCAGATGAAACCTCTTCAACAGACGAGGCGCAAAGACCTCAGATGCAGTGATCCAAGACCTCTCCTCAGGACCAGACCCTTTCCAATGTACGAGGTACTGAAGAATGCCTTTACAGAGCCAGGAATCCAGAACTTGACTAACCTCGTACTTTAGATTATCCTCAGAGACCGGAACCGAGGAAGGGAGAGGACAAGAGGACTTATTGAGGACTAAAGGCTTTTTAGGAATCGGTAAGGGCATGAGAAGACCATCAGGAGTCTGAGCAGGGTCCCCCAGACCCTTAAAGATTAGCTGGACATCCAGCACAGGACCATCAAACTGGGCAGAGGTCAGTGGATCCCTGAGGCCAGGTTGGTTAGAAGGTTAGAAGCAGAATGCAGAGAGCCCTGAAAAAAAGGTTAAAATCCCCACCTGGCCGAATGAGGCAGTCTATCCAAAGGATGGATTGAGTCTCTTAGACAGGTTTGAATGGAGGTAGTAGTAGTAGGGTGAGGCCAGGTTACAGAAGGTCCTGAATAAGAAAAAACAGAAAGCTCACTGGGCATAGGCTACCTTCGCCCGATCCGACAGGAAGTTTTGGGGCTGGAGTTCAAAATGAATAGTGCATTGGCTGAGGAACCCCCTGCAGGCCTTGGAGTCCCCAGAGAAATGGGACGGAGCTGGCAGTTGTAGTGAATGTGTAGCTGCGACTGTGACCGGAATAGGTGCAGCCGCTGGATGTACTTGAGGTTGCTGACTCGCGGGTTCCCAGGGAGGCCTGAAGCTGTTCGAAGCGGGAAGCCAGATCCTGGAGGAATCACATCACTTGAGTCTGATTCGATTCCTGGGTCTCAAGTCTGCGGACTAAGCCCTGCAATGGATCATCTGCGGAAAGCGACACATCAGCCGGGTCCATGGCTGATCAAACCGTCAGGTCACCTGAGTCCAGGTGGGAAAAATGTACAAATTGATTCTGCGCTGCCCTAAAGACACAACCAAGCAGCTAACACGGCCAACAGGATATATGACAGGTAGAGAGGAAACAAAATAAGTGTAGCGCTAAAAAAGTTAAGATGTCCAGCATGTAAACAAAAATGATCCAACAGTTCTAGGAGTAAATTAGAGGAAGGCCCTCCATATGTGTATGGATCCTAGTAGTAGGCAATCCACAGAAGTTATGTGACTTCATGTAAGGAGCAAATCAATGGGTGCATAACATCTGGAGTGGAAACAGACACACCACCACCGACAATGAAGAGGCTTACCGGATCTAGTGGACCCAAAGGGGCATACGCCGAGTTGGGTCAAAACAAGCTTGGGTGGTAAGTGGCTGTAGATGATCTGGAAGGATGGCGGTCTTGGGATGCACCATGGACTGGTATGTCCCTCAGAACGGTGTTAAAAACCAAGTGGCAGTGATGATGAGTGAGGAGGAGAAAGGAAAGGCCACTTAGTGTAAATCCATAAAACAATTGTAAAATGTATTAAAAGTAAGAAATACACTCACATGTACGTCTTTCAAACCAGCGCTGTGAAAATATGGTGGCAGTGGGGTCCTACCCAACGCGTTTCGTCCTCTTAGACTTAGACTCCTTGAACTGTTGGATCATTTTTGTTTACATGCTGGACATCTTAACTTTTTTAGCGCTACACTTATTTTGTTTCCTCTCCACCTGAGTCCAGGTGACAGATGCACACCGTTGGAGTCAGGAGTGCACCACTAAGGTAGTGGACCCTACGGCTGACTGCTGCGGATGGAACTCTGGGTGGTTCAGGAAGGCACGTCCACTGGAGCACCAACATGGATCCCACTGGGAGCTAGAGCATAAGATTCCCCAGGGCGCAGAGTCTAAGAGCCAGGGTCTCTCAGCTCACGGTAGGTTAGAGGAGGACAAAGAAGAAGAAGCAGCCCAGGACAACAAGGGATAGTAAGGAGATAAGCCAAAGGTCAGAGCAACTAGCAGACAGGGATAGACAGAGAACAAGCCAAAAGGTCACGGTCACAAGCAAGCAGGGATAGTCAAGAAGAAGCCAAGATCGGTAAACAGGATCAGATGTAGGACACAGAGCAATGAGCACACGGTAACCAAATCACACAATATTGATCAGCAAAGCTGGCTTGCAGTACACAGGTTAATATAGAGTTCCCTGATAGGGGCTAGGGTGGAGCCATGCTTTGAGGAGAGATTACTTAAGCAGCCAGGTGAGGGTGGCTGGCCTCTTAATCTGAGCAAATGGAGTGGTAAGCTGACAGACAAACGTTACGACATAACTATGACACTCTGTAAACAAGGTATATAGCTGCATTTTTTATAAAGCACAGTCACAGAGGGACATTAGATTCACCAAACAAGAGGATAATGTATATTGTACCCTAATTTGAGCAGCAGAAGGGGAGAGGGCGGGCATGGACACGGAGCTCACAGGCAGGGAGGACAGAGAAGGACAGAGGAGACAGAGAAAAGGACTGCGGATGACTGAGGCATGTAAAGTGACCACGGTGTCTGGGCTCAGCAGCCATGATGAACTGTGGTCAGTGTACAGAGGGGAGGACAGAACCAGGCAGGATCAGCCAGGTTTTTTAGGTGTTACAGGGGGTCAAATGGCATAGCACAAGCACTGTGCTATATAACATGCTTTAAAGGAACAGGATCTTTATTTTTTATTTTTTGAGGTTAAACACTTTAATTGTTAATTGGGTCCCCTATTGTCTGATTAATCACAACATTGTCTGTCTGCTAGTATTGTGTGCACTCCACCTAGGCTGGTTTAAGTGACTATTTAATTAGCTTAAGTTAATTAAATCCCTGTCAGCTATTAGTTGCGAGTGGGGACGTAGTATACTGTTTGTGTTGGTTGTTCCTTAGTTATGTTAATTATATGTAGCAATAACTCTCGGTGGAGCAGCTGGTTTAAATCGGGCCTGTCCTCTTATCTCTTTACCCCTCTTAAATTGTTCAATCCCCTTGGCACAGCTGAAGTGCAGTGTTGTAATGATATGAATATTGACTTTAACCCACAATATACAGTTATATTTATATTTACCTCTACCTGGGTGTCTGTAGCTCCACCTGCAGGAGAAATAACAACACTGCACACAAACTTTAATAATAACCAGAAATAACTTCTTTCTGTGAGTAAGTGGTATATTTATATAAAGGGTTATTACAATGACTACACTATCACACCAACGTAGTGCAATAGTATAGTAAATAGTTATGACAATTGGTAACATACACGAATATACCTAATTGTATATATCTATACCAGGGAGCTCCCCCTGCTCTAAACTGTAAAGTCACTATACTTAGTAATTAAATGCAGAGCCCTGCAATAAAAAAGATAGTCTTGACGTCTTCAGTCTTCGCTAGCTAAGAACTTGTAATTGTAATCCACAAGGGGTTCCTCTTGGGTGTTGCGCAGTGTAAGGTAATACACTAAGGCAGTTATAATCCGGCAGACTGACTAAGTGTTCTCATATGAAGAAGACAAACATCTAGCGTCCGCTCTTGAATACTGAAGTCTATGCAGATGTACTGTTTTCCAACTTAGCTTGTTCTGTGGGACTATCAGTCCCAGCAACACTCTGTAACAGTTCTACGTGTGTGTAGTAGTATTAAACAAACTTCCGGGTGTCAACCCTCTCACCACACAGGATCCAGGCAGATGGATGTCTCCGTTTCAGCAGTTCTCAGTCCGTATGGAGGCACTACTGCACCGTCACACTGTTCCGTTCACTAACGACCAGGAGTCCTCGGTTACCTCCCCACGGGTCTCCGGAACGATCACTTCTGCTGCTCCAGCACACTGTGATACTATGGCAGGATCCTTGCAGCTGCTCCGCTCCTTCTCAAAGTAGGACGCAACCCTGTGGGACACACACACCCACAGAGTCCTGCTGGCAGGCCACGCGTCCCAAGAACAAGAGACCTAAGATGGCCGCACCTTACCCTTTTATATCCTCCAACAATGCAGTTCAGTTCTCTTCTTGTCCAGGAGCATTGTGGGTGGGTCACAGCTAAAGTTCCGAAGTAAACAATCACTTCCATGTCACTTCACTTAATCATGAAACCTAAAAGTATTGTACCTTTTCAATTATCCACAAGATGGCACTATAACAACTTATGTACTGCATAGCACACATATGGCAAAAAACAACAGTTGTCAGCGCTACATATATTTCTGTATACAATTTAATTTGCATAATGTAATCAGGATCACCTGACCTGGTGGAGTGTATATTCTGTATGAGTTTGTTCAATAAACAGTTCCTGTTTTCATACAAGCTATTTGTTGGCTAGTCTTGTATGCTGAGGCTATAATATCTGGTATCTATGTCCAGACTGGAGGAAGCGGTATATTGAAGGAAGCACCAAAGTTGGGTGCTGAGATGGTTCCATCACAGGTAAACCCACAAGTGCTTTTTTTATATCTCTTCTTTGCCTTTATACTGGCTTTTGAAATTTACAAATGCAGTTATTTAGAAATCGGCAGAAAGGTTTAGCACTGGAAAACACTTTTTGAAAGATAAAAATGTGCATTTTATATACAACAATATAGATCAGAGCAAAATAAGGGACAAATAGAAAGGAAAGGGGGTCAGATGGACTTTGTTCCAGATCAGGGACAGTCGGGAGCTATGATTTAGCCTTTAAGGTATGCTTTAATATAATGCTATGTGAATAGGTTTGTGGAAATGAATAAAAAAAAAAAAATAAGGCTGATATACTCATCTTTGTTGGACAAAGTGCTGAATAAGATTCTCTTCAGTGCTGACCATGTTATTTGGACATTTTTGTTGGTCTTCTCTATCCTTGCAAGGATAACACCAAGAGGATAACACTAAGAAGATTATTTGTATATTAGTATGTTGGTAATTGTACTCTTTTGTGGTTTTGACAAAGCACGCTAGCCGTGTGAAATGCATCACCTTTTTGTGTCTTTTTGCCACATGCTCATGTATTCGTTTTTATGATCTCCTTTTTATTTTTGCATAAACAGTTTATTGAATTTTCACAGGGATACAAAAGAAAAAAAGATTAATATGTAGTTTACAAAGTCACAAGCGAATGTATTAACAGTGGAGCTTAGACCAGGAAAACCCAGAAGGTGAGCAAGACAAAGGGAAAAAAGAAAACCAAATGAACCATTTCTAAACAGTAATAATACATTCCTCTGTGTGGTAAGGGAGGTCATATACAGTATCTCACAAAAGTGAGTACACCCCTCACATTTTTGTAAATATTTTTATTATATCTTTTCATGCGACAACAAAAGTGAGTACACCCCTCACATTTTTGTAAATATTTTTATTATATCTTTTCAAGCGACAACACTGAAGAAATTACACTTTGCTACAATGTAAAGTAGTGAGTGTACAGCTTGTATAACAGTGTAAAGCTGCTGGCTTTGCTTTGTCAGATCTAAGGGTAGGAAAACATTTAAAGCCAAAGATTTGGAGTAATTCATTTTCAGATTGGACAGGATTTTGAAGCGTTCAAGAACTTGCAGGAGGTTGGGTAAAGACGTTAACGGCGAGGCTATCTTGAATTCACAATCTCGTACATGTATGCCCCTAATATCCGTATTAGCTTGGATGCAACAGAGAAGGGCTCCAAGCATAAGGATATAAAGCAAAGGGGAGAGAGGGCAACCCTGTCTGGTCCCGTTATGGATGGAGAAAGCGTACGACAAGCGCCCATTGACCTTGACTTTTGCGCTAGGGTTAGCATACAGGGACATAATGAAGGCTCGCATACATGGCCTGAGCCCCAAGAAGCCCAGAACCGCGTCCATATAGTCCCATTCCACTCTGTCGAACGCCTTCTCTGCATCCATTGCCAGAAAGAAGCCCTCCTGCTGGGTAGACGTGAGCCAGTGGTGTAGGTTCAGAGCTTTAATAGTGTTGTCCCTGGCCCCTCTACCAGGGACAAACACCACTTGGTCTAAACCCACCCAGGCAGGTACATGAAAGGATAATTGGGTTGCTAGAATTTTGGCAAAAAGCTTAACATCCACATTAAGAAGCGAAATTGGGTGGTAGCCAGCAACATTTGTGGGATCCTTCCCATCTTTGGGGATCACAGAAATATAAGCTTCTAGCAACCTCTCCGATCTGCAGGGATTAGTGGAGAGTGAGTTGAACGCCTTAAGGAAGCTCTTATAGTATTGAGCCATGAAGCCATCAGAGCCCGGGCTCTTGCATGGCTTTGTGGCTTTCAGTGCCGCCAGAAATTCCTCTGATGACAATGGGACCTCTAAGGCCTGGGAATCAATGACTGAAAAGGCAGAGGGGCTAGATGAACTTAGAAATTATCATATCAGAGTAGCTCGCATGGAAGGCAAAATGGGGTCTGAGTTCCCTGCTTGGAGATTGTATAAGTTGTTATAGAAGGCTTGGAACTGGCGAGCAATATCTTCATTCTTGGAGTGGGTCTGGCCTGAGACGTCTACGATATGATGGATCGTGGATTTAAGTTTATGTTGCTGAGTAGCCCTAGCAAGTAGTCTGCCTGGTTTGTTCCTCTGTTAATAGAACAGCTTTTGGGATAAGACATTACGACGGCGCACCCTTTTAAATAGTTCTTCTGCTTACTGTGAGCACATTTCCTGCAATTCCTGCGTCATCTTGATTGCTAACGAACATTTATGTTGCGCTTCCAAGGAGCATATCTTGGTGGAGATTGCAAGGATCAGTGCTTGATGTTCCCTTTTCCTCCGTGCCGAGATAGATTAACTGGCCTCTGATGACACACTTGTGGGCCTCCCATTGTGTCATGGGTGAGACATCAGGGGTATCGTCACGGAGGAAAAATTTGTTAAACTCCTGTCTCAGGATAGCAGAATCACCAGAATCTGCGAGAAGAGACGCATCCAACCTCCAGAGCTAGATGGAGGTGACAATAACTGGAAATACCAAGGTGAGTGTGATAGGGTGGTGACCTGATAGAACCATGCTCTCGATAGAAGCACCATGGAGATAAGACAGGTCTGATTGGAAGATAAAGAGGTAATCTATCCTGGCATATCGATTGTGAGGTGTTCCTGAAATAAATTTTATGAATCGGTTTGGGAGTGCAGCTGTTCCTTTTTTGCCCACTTCACCAAGAGGTCTATGTTTAAAAAATGATGCCATGTGTATGTCTCACAGCGGAACTTCACTCTCTCAATCAACATTGATTATTTTTATTCCTTACTGCTAGCATTAGTAAATAGACAGGAAAGTTTATCACATTTACTTGTTTTAAACATTTTTATAATATGATTATCCCCTATGATCGTCAGCTCCATCTAGTGGCCATAATGCTGTATTTTCCTCAATCAAGAAAGCACATTATGGCCACTAGATGGAGCTGTTAATCATAGGAGATAATCGTGTTACAAACAATATCATTGTTGCATCTGTGCATATGCTTTAAGTGAAACTACACTGCATATGATCAGCACAAACCAAAAACGCTATTTAAATAATTTTTAATCTAGTGCCCATAATGTGGTATTTTCCTCAATAAAAAAAAAACAAAAAAAAAAAAACCCATTATGGTCACTAGGTGGAGCTGACAATTATAGGAGATAATCATATTACAAACAATATGGCGATAATTCGTTCCACCTGTGCAAATTGCGCAAAACATCCAACTGTGAACTTTGTTTAAAAAGACCACCTTGGTGTTATTCTCTAGGCTAGAATAGAAAATATCAACAGAAATATGTGAGTGCTTAAGACATCTGCATGGTGAATTTCTTATATATATATATATATATATATATATATATATATATATATATATATATATATATATTTAAAAAGGAAAAAAAAGCAGAGTAAATAAAAAAAGAATTCCTCTGTATCAATAACAAACTTTTGTTTAATGTAGGAAACTAAACACACATTGACCATAATCCACAAAACAACGTTGTCATTTTATTGCGCTCTTTATGTTACTGTTTTGTTTTTTACAGCTGAAGTATTTTATTATTGTATCTATTTTATACAACAGGCTAACTTGTTTGTTTTATACGCACAAAGTGAATTTACTGCCCCGTGACAGTGTTTTGTTTGTTTTTATATAGTGCATAGTATGTTGTTTTTATTTCTAAGTGATCCGTATTTTCGTGTCCCCGGCCCTCTAGCTGCGTGGTTCCAGGCTGTATGAAAATGTACTTTGTATTTTATGAAACAAGGTGTGTTTGTATTTGTCTCTTTTATGCTATAGTAAAATTTCCAGCTCTTACTTTTGCAGTAAAGTTGGACTGTACATCTGTTATATGTTTCCTTTTTTTTTTTTTTGCACTAGTTATTTCTTTTACGTTGTAAAAACTTTTTTTATGTATTTGTTTTTTCAAGCTCATACCTTGTAAAATAGACTCAAAACTATTATAGTTTCTTACTAAACCAAATAAAAGAACTACACTAGTTTTGAGTCTGTTTTGCAATTTGAATTCCTTCCTTGTATATTCATAGTTAAAGGGGTTGTAAACTCTCGTGTTTTTTCACCTTAATACATCCTATGCATTAAGGTGAAAAGCCTTCTGTTATGCAGCAGCCCCCCAGAGCCCTGGTTTTACTTACCTGAACCTATTCTTTCTCGCCCCAGGGACAAGTACACCAGTTCTAGCCGGTGTCTCGTGTCCTGATTGGATAGATTGATAGCTGCGCAGCCATTGCCTCCCGCTGCTGTCAATCAAATCTAATGGTGCGGGTGCTGGGGAGCAGGGCTGAGTCCTGCTGTCTTTGTCAATAGACGCAGCAGCAGGACATGGGAGCGTGCCTGCTCCTTGTCCACATCTATTCCTGCCATAGCTCCAACATCAGCCATTGAGGAGTCAGCTGAGTTTTTTGACCACAGCATCAGCCACTTGCTCCTTGATGATGCCCAGCCATTAATGGATTCATATGTTGGTTCTGAGGTTGAGGATGACAGGAAAATGAGCCTAGAGAGAGGGAGGAACACTGGTAGACAAATTGGCAGTCATGTTCCCCAAGCCGCAGCATATTGCCCAGTTGTCTCCAGTGGTAATGATGAAGATGGAGGAGATGGAGATGATGATGATGATGAAGTCACTGATGCGACTTGGGTGCCAGATAGAGCAGAGGAAGAAACTGAAAGTGAGGTGGCACAACCCCAAGTTGGCCAACATCAAGAAAGAGTAGAGAGCAAGCCACCCTATTCCATCACATTCTGCAGCTGTTATCTCCCAGCCCACTCCCCAAAGCTCAGCTGTCTGGGCCTTTTTCAGCACATCTGCAGCAGATTGCACTGTTGCTATCTGCAAACTGTATCTCAGGCACATCAAACATGGCAAAAACACCAACCATATGCATATCATTACAATTTTTTTTGCCTTCATCAAAAGCACCTCTATAGGGTTACAGTGGGAAGGTGGCCTGACCCCCAAAGAGTAATTTTTCTAAACCTGCTTGACAGGGGCATATCATTGCAATTTTTTACAGCAAAGCCAATTCTTGCTTTTATCAAGATTACCTCTATAGGGTTATGGTGGGAAGGCGCCACCGACACCCAAAGACCAATTTGTACGCACCTGTTACTTCTATACAAAGTCAAAGTGTCACCAGAATGTATCCAGAAAATCTCTAATCTTGTTCCCAGTGCACTACATTGTGGCCTCATCATACACACTGGTTTCCCAGCTGTTGCTGAGCAAAATAAAGGCAGCTTGCAGAACAAATTTCATTTTTTTTTGCTTTATAAATTCAATTATTGCTGCAGCAAATTCTAGTACAGATCTGCCACTTTACAGGTAGACTAAGGGTACCCCACAGGCACTATATTGGAAGGAATTTTTCATTTTTAGGCTTTCACTTTAAAAATAAAAAAATCACTGCTCATTTAAAAATGACGTTTTTCACAAACTTTTCTTTTATTGATACATGTTCCCCAGGGCAGGACCCGGACCCCTATAACCATTGTATACCCAATTACTTGCATATAAGCCTACAAAATGGGTACTTTTGATTTTTGACGTTCGGGTCCCATTGACTTTAATGGGGTTCGTTATTCGGGTCTGAACTTTTGCGGTATTCAAAAGTTCTGATGCGAACCGAACAGGGGTCCGTTCAGCCCATCCCTAGTAAAGTGTCACTGGGTGTGCACACTGTTTTGGCGGGTTGAGTATACCCTTTCTCACCGCCAAGGGCCCCTGTGTTTTATATCTTGGCAGGCCAAGCCTCCTAAAGGGCCAAACATACACAAACATTTTTGGATCCGTGAAGGATGACATGACTTCTACCTTTAAAAGATCTCAAAAAATGTATTTCAGAGGTAAAGCCTCCTACAGCTCCCTCTGGAAGTTCCTCTCCCATAGCCTCGCCAAGATCAGTCGCCTCAGGGTCGTAGGAGACAGTGAGGGAACGAACGGGTACTGATGCGGTTAGCGAAGTAGCTACTGACAGCTCAGATTCGGAGCAGGAAGAAGAGTGAGAATAAAAAAGAGGCCCCAAGTACAAATTGTCCTTAGAAGTTGTAGAGGACTTGCTGGTGGCTATATATGAGACTTAAAATAGAGGAAGAAAAAGGGCTTCCATCAAAACATGACTTAAAGAGGAGTTACACCCACTTTTGAGAGGTGGTCTTAAATGAAAGGCCACCTCTCCACAGCTCGTTTTTGGCTGGTTAAAAAAAAAAAATTCTTCTAGCTTACCTTTTTATGAAGTACAACCTGTACTTTCGATCCATCTGGTCAGCGGCGCAGGACGTCATAGCCTCTTATTCGGCGAGCCTCCCCGATGTCTTCTGGGACATGTGTGTCCCAAAAGACAGCCGGCCATTCACAAAGCACCGCGCGACTCGTGCAGGACAGATCGGCCTGGGGGGGGGGGCGACATCGCGGGCTCCCTGGACAGGTACGTGTCCTTATTAAAAGTCAGCAGCTACAGTGTTTGTAGCTGCTGAATTTAAGAAAAAAAATTTGCAGGTGGAACACCACGTAAATGTACCAGGGTCTAAGAAAGAAAAAGTCCAAAGTATTCCCGGTCCACCAGGTGATGTCGGACGTTGTGAGGAATGAATGGGCAGACCCGGAAAAGAAGCCCTTCTTTGCAGCTCGCCATAAGAAGCGGTTCCCTTTCAGTGATGATCCACCGGCAGTGTGCAATTAGAATCCTAAATTGGATGCGCAACGGGCATGGGGCAGCTAAAGGATTGTATGGACAAGTGGGGTGACATTGTCCTGAAGAGAGATTGGGAAATGAGTGTCGCCAGCCTGAAGCCTGTGCTGGTCACCACTTCCGTGGCAAGAAACCTCAACTTTTGGCTCTCCCAACTTCAAGACCATATCAAGAATGGTACGCCTAGGGAAGAAATTCTGAAAACCCTACCAGTTCCCTCCAAGGCGGTCGGTTACATAGCGGATGCATCAGCAGAATCCGACAAACTGGCAGCAAGATCAGGAGGTCTAATCGTGGCAGCCAGGCAGGCTATTTGGATGAAGACTTGCATCCAAGATGTAACTTCCCATTTTCCGGAGATCTTTTATTCGGAACAGGCTTGGACGAAGCTCTAGAAAGAACAGCGGACAGGAAGAAAACCTTCCCGACCGAGAGACGCAAACCTCCACAAAAGAGGGTTTTTTTTGCAGGCAAAGAGAACGTCCGCAAGAAGAAAAGATAGATTATCCCAAGCAGCACAGGACGGGTAACAAGGGGAAGCTGAAGAGTAACGTCCTCTTTGGCTCTTCTAACCAAACCCCAAAACAGTGACTACAAAACGCCAGTAGGGAAAAGGCTGGCTACCTTCCTACTTCAATGGCAGAAGACGACAGCCAACCAATTTATCATAGAGATCATCGCAAGGGGTTACTCCCTGGAATTCAATTGTCATCAGTGGCGTCAGCCGGTGCGGTAAAACATGGTGTCACCCCCTCCCCCTCCACCAACTATAGTTGCCCCTCAATACAGACCCCCCTCCTTCAGAACAGACCCCCTTCCAAGTATAGCCCTACCCTCAGTACAGACCCTCCCTCCACAAAGTATAGTCACCCCCTCAGTATAGATCTCCCCACTTAGTACAGACCCCCCCTCCCTCAGTATAGACCTCCCACTAAGTATAATTCCCCTCCATCAGTACAGACCCCCCTCAGTACAAACCACCCCCCCTCCATTAGTACAGACCCTTCCCCAGGACAAAGCACCCCCCTCCATTAGTACAGACCACTCCCCCCAGGACAATGCACCCCCCTCCATTAGTACAGACCCCTCCCCCCAGGAAAAGCAACCCTGTCCATTAGTTCAGACCCCTCCCCCCAGAACAAACTACCCCCCTTTATCAGTACAGCCCCGCCAGGGCAAACTACCCCTCTTTATCAGTACAGCTCCCCCCAGGACAAACCACCCCCTCCATCAGTACAGCCCCCAGGACAAACCACCCCCTCCATCAGTGCAGCCCCCCAGGACAAACCACCCCCTCCATCAGTACAGCCCCCCAGGCCAAACCACCCCTCCATCAGTACAGCCCCCCGGACAAACCACCCCCTCCATCAGTACACCCTCCCCCAGGACAAACCACCCCCTCCATCAGTACAGCCCCCAGGATAAACCACCCCCTCCATCAGTACAGCCCCCCCAGGACAAACCACCCCCTGCATCAATACAGCCCCCCCAGGACAAACTACCCCCTGTATCAGTACAGCCCCTCCAGTACAATCTACCCCCTGTATCAGGGCAGCCCCTCCAGTACAAACTACCCCCTTTATCGGTAGTACAGCCCCCCACCTGTCACAACACCACGAAAGACATCCCCCCTCCCTCATCGCAAGCCGACACCCCCCTCCCCTTGCCCCTTACCACACTAGCTTAGGCAGCTCAGAAACATGGAACACCCGGGCAGCAGCTGGAGAGGAGAGGACAGCGTGCAGCCACGGACCGCACCCCCCACACCCCCCCTAGCAACGCCACTGATTGTCATCCTCTAGAGAGATTTTTATTAACAAAATTTCCCAGGGATCCCGAAAAGGCAAGGGCTCTCCCACTGTTGCTGGGGGAGATGGTAGACCAGAAGGTCCTTACTCCAGTCCCAGAGGAAGAAAAGTGAAAGGGTTTCTACTCTCACATTTTTGTGATCAAAAACCTTTCGGGAAGTTTCAACTAATACTAAATCTAAAACCCCTAAATCAAGGGACACAATACAAGAAATTCTGCATGGAATTAATATTCTCAGTCAAGAACATTCTTCAACTGGGAACCTTCATGGTGACCATGGATCTCAGGGATGCCTATCTCCACATTCCCATACGAGAAGACTCCCAGAGATACCTGAGGTTTGCAGTGGAGATAAAGGGAAAGATGCATCATTTCTAAAGCAGGGCTCTTCCTTTCAGGCTATCCTCATTACCAAGGATATTTACCAAAATCCTAGCAGAAGTCCTTGCCCCTCTGAGGTTGAAAAAAATGACTGTAGTGCCCTACCTAGATGACCTGCTCTTCGCGGCACCGTCGGAAGTACAGCTGATAAAAGACCTGGCGGAAGCCCAACTATGGCTGAAGTCATTGGGATAGATTTTAGAGACAAATATATTTTTACTGTACATAAAAAAAATATAAGAACAATTGAGGAACATCCCCATATTTATCATTTCAAACGGTACAGTACACAATTTTTAGCAAAAGTAGGAAGAGTACAATACAAACAGGGATAACATTTCAATAAAGGTTTGTGCCTTGGGCACATAAATATGCAAATATATAACCCCAGGGATTGGGAGCCAAGACCCGAAGTTGGTACACTCAAGTATTGTAAAAGGGGGAAAGAAAATGGTAAAATGGAAAAAAAAAAAGAAAGAAAAGGGAAATTAAAGAGGGAACAAAGAGCAAGGGGTCCCGAGGAGATCGGAAAGGGAAAGAAGAAAAAGGTTTGAGTCAGCAGGATGAATTTTAAACATCAAAAAACCCAACCTGTGTCCTACTCATAACATACAGTTTCTGGGATATCTGCTCAACCTTACAGAGCAGAAAACGTCCCTAACGTAAGAGAAAGTTCAAGGCCTTACCAGGAGAGTGAGTTCTATACAGAACAACCTCCCAATATCCATCAGAGAGCTGATGTTGGTTCTGGGTCTAATGACCTCAACGATACCTGCAGTACAATGGGCCAATTATCATCTAAGGCCTCTACAAACCTTTCTCCTAAAAGAACAGCAAGAGGATCTGGACAGAACACTCTTACTTCCAACCTTGACGAAAAGGTCATTCTGGTGGTGGAGGGACCACACAAATCTGAACCGGGGTCTGGCATGGTCTTTTCCAATCTCACGGAAGTTGACCACAGACGCAAGCAGTTGGCGTTGGAGAGCCCACCTAGCAGGTCAGCCAGCTCAGGGGAAGTGGTCCCCTGGAAGAAGCCCAGGCGTCTTCGAACTGGAGAGGATCTAATGGCAATAGCCAAAGCCATAGAACACTTCCAAGACCAACTAAGAAGTGAGCACACCCTCGTCCTGTCAGACAACGCCACGGCAGTAGCCTATGTAAACAAACAGCGGGGCAGATGGAGCCCCTCCCTAATCCACATCTCCAACCAAATCTGTCAATGGGCAGAAAGAAACTACTGTCGCTGGGAGCGGTCCACCTAAAGGAGGAAAACAATCAAGTGGCAGACTTCCTCAGCCACCAAGAGATCTCCCAAGTGGAATGGGTATTACACCCAGAGGTGTTTAGGGAAATTGCAGCCCGCTGGAGAATGGCAAAAATAGATGGTGAAACGTTTCTTTTTTTTTTTCTTTT
Source organism: Lithobates septentrionalis (assembly GCA_037952835.1). Lineage (NCBI taxonomy): Eukaryota > Metazoa > Chordata > Amphibia > Anura > Ranidae > Lithobates > Lithobates septentrionalis. Next base: position 4,987,814 of record JBBDGP010001212.1, read on the forward strand.
TTTTAACCACTTCAGCGAATTTTTTCCTAAGAGACGTTGTTTCAACTTTTTTTTTTTTTTTTTTGAAAAATTATGTTTATTCACAGTTTTTAATAACATACATACAAAACATAACATACTTGCAATCCCAACCCTCCCTCCCTTATCCCACCCCCTCCCCTCTCCCCCTATCCTGTGCAGCGACCCTACCGGTTACAGGAACATATTCTTATATCATGGTGTCTGAGATAGTAACCTTATATTCTTATTCATACAATATTTCACTGTAACATACACACAAAAGAAGAATCTTCTACCTAATCACGCCTATATTTCAATTATTACCATAATGTCCCTCACTTCGTAATACCTTTAGTTATTATGCTAGGGTCTCACTAGCATCAATCCAACACTGCCACACCTTCTCAAATTTCGTAGGACAGCCCCTGCTTAAATATGTAGCTTTGTATAATGGGAGAACCTTATTTATCATATCTTTCCAAAAGGGTACCGTTGGTGGCTCGGGCTTCTTCCAATAGCTTACTATGGCTTTACGTGCATAAAACAAAACAATAGAAATCAATGTCCTCTGAGCTCTCCGTGGTGCAATACCTTCCAGCAAGCCCAGCAGGCAAACCGACACCGTGAGAGGAACCGTCATTTTCAGCAAGGACTGGACAGTGCTAGTTACCCCCGTCCAGAACCCCCTGATCTCCTGACAATGCCAAAAAATGTGGTCAAAGTCCGCTGGGCTGTGCGCACAACGCCAGCACTCACTTGTACCAGTGCCATATATGCCCGCTAGCTTCGCCGGAGTATAATAAATCCTATGCAGCAGCTTGAATTGGATAAGTCTGTCTCTAGTTGATACCAAAACTCCGAATGTGTGGTCCCACATATCATTCCAGTCGTCTCTCCCAAAATCCGGGACTAGCGCACTCCAAGTGTCTCTGCACTTATTAAGCATTTTTGGTGTGTCAACAAATAGCCCTTTGTATACCTCCGATAAATGTTTCTTTAAATTTTCCTCACTCAATAATGATTCAATGGGAGGTGTACCTATAACTAGAGAATCTGATCCAAATTGCGACTTAAACGCGTGGCTAAGTTGCAAGTAGCGGAAAAAGTACCAGTTAGGCAGTTTGTGCCTGTCTTTCAGCTGGTTAAAAGTAAGAAGTTTGTTACCACCCACTATATGTTTCAATTGTTTTATACCAACTCTGGCCCATATGATTGGATCAGGAATTGTGTTCAAATGCGGGAGTTTGGGGTTGAACCACAGGGGAGTGTCTGGGGACCACACATCAGATTGAGACTTCATCAACGCCCTCACTCTGACCCATGCACGGATTGTTACTCGCATTGAGTTAGTCGGAGATGACATAGCCGATGTTTCTCTATATGGCAAAAATGAAAGGCTTTCAAAGGACCCCAAATGGGCTGCTTCCAACACATTTGCCGCGTCCCCGTCATCCCGCACCAACCATCTTCTGGCCACAACCATTTGTCCAGCTATGAAATATTTAAATAGGTCTGGGAGAGCAAGCCCTCCCTGCCCCCAGGGCTCCTGCAGCGTCCTAAGGCCTATTCTGGGGTGTTTTCCGGACCAAATAAAAGACCCAAATATACTGTTTATCTTTTTGAAAAACTTTGCCGGGACCCAGACTGGGGAGTTCCTTAGAAAATACAAGAAAACCGGCAACACCTTCATTTTAATGAGGTTGACTTTCCCTATCAGCGAGAGTGGTAAGTGCTTCCATGCTTCCAGCTGTATTTTAGTTTTTGCCAATGCCGGCATAAGATTTATTGATATATAGTCACTCACTTTAGGCGTTATATTGATGCCTAGGTATTTGAACTGTGTTACCCAGGTTATGGGGACCTTTTGTGTTGCCACTGCCCTTGCCCCAGGATCAATGGCCATCCCACTAGATTTCTCCCAGTTCACACACAACCCTGAGAATCTCGAAAATTCCTCCAGTATTTTGAATACTCCCTCCAGAGACAGACCTGGGTCTTGTAGGAAGAGAAGCATGTCGTCTGCGTACAGGGCAGTACACTCGCGAATGCCCCCCACCCTTAATGCCTGTACATCCTGGGATTTACGAAGCGCTATAGCCAGTGGCTCTATTGCTAGAGCGAACAGGGACGGCGACAGGGGGCAACCCTGCCGCGTTCCCCTGCCCACCTTGAATGGCTGCGAAACAGAGACTCCCAACTTAATTGCCGCCTTTGGCTTACTGTAAAGTAGTGATATCCATGTCCTAAATGTTGCCCCAAACCCCATGTGACATAACACTGCTGACATATAGTTCCAATCCACAGAATCAAAGGCCTTAGCCATATCTAGGGACAAGACCACCCTAGTCCCTTTATTGACATGATCAATCTGCAGGTTTGTAAATAGCCTGCGTAGGTTTGTGTCTGTGGATTTCTGTGGGATAAAGCCTGTTTGATCTATGGATACTAAGCTAGTGATTACTTTAGAAAGTCTAGTGGCCAGAATTTTGGTTAAGATCTTAAGGTCTTGATTCAATAATGCTATGGGTCTATATGAAGAGCACTCCAACAGATCCTTCCCTGGTTTAGGTAATAGGATGACCTGAGCCTCCAACAGTGACTCCGGCAAGATCTCATTTTTAAGACAGAAAAGATATATATTTTTGAGTCGTGGGACCAAGGTCTCTATATTTGCCCTGTACCATTCAATACATAGACCGTCAGGCCCTGGTGATTTGTGCGGTGGGAATGATTTGATGGCAGTTTCGATCTCTTTTTCAGTGATCTCAGCCTCTAGGTCAGCTCTATCAGATTCTGAGAGCCTAGGGATTTCTAGAGAAGTTAGCAATGTTTCCAACTCCTGTGAGCTATAAGTAGGTATGGGAGTATATAAGGTTCTATAATAGTCCACAAATGTTTCTAAAATGTCATTGGGATCTGTTAGGAGATTACCGTGTCTGTTCCTAATGCATGGTATATTTGTCTGAAGTCTCTGCTCCGCAGCCAAAATGGCCAATAGTTTCCCATTTTTGTCCCCCTTTTCAAAAATGGATTCCGCCCTCCTTGTCCAGGAAGTATGTGTCAACTCTGTGAAGTGCAACGCCAACACCCGTCGCGCCTCCAAGAGCTCCGAGTATGTGACCTCTGAATGATCTTTGGCATGTGTTGCTTCACGTGCCCTCTCTGCCTCCTGTAACTCTTGCGTTTTTTTATTAAAGTTTTTCCTTGCTTGTTTGATGGCTGAGATGTATTGCCCCCGCATGCACGCCTTAAAGGCATCCCATACAATGGGCAAAGACGCTGAACCCAGGTTGTCCTCCCAGTAACTAGAAACATAAGGTGTCACCTGTGATGCCACTGACTCTACCTCTATCCAGCCCGGGTTCAGTCTCCAAGCTCCTCCTCTAAGTCTGGAAGGCAGACTCATGTGTACAGATAGTGGTGTATGATCTGATAGGCCCCCGGCCAGATAGTTTGCACCCTTTATCAGCTGTAACATGAGTGAATTAGCAAATGCTAAGTCTATCCGGGAAGAAGACTTATGTGTTTTAGATAGATATGAAAAACTCTTTGTAATTGGGTTCTTCCAGCGCCATACCTCTGTCAGGGATGCCGTATCTGCCCATGTAGCCAAATCAATCGATGCCGCCCTAGATGCATTAGATGAATCCATCGCGGCACACAGAATGGCATTGAAATCCCCTGCTATCAGCAGGGGAGATGCATAAAGGGGGCCAGCTTACCCAACAGATCATACAGTATCTGAATCTGAAAAGGAGGAGGGACATATACATTGACCAATACCATCTTGTGTGTAAAGAGATCAGCCACAATAATTAGATACCGACCTCCTGGGTCAGATATAACATTATGTATTGTGCATGGTAATGACTTACTAATTAAAATAGCCACCCCTCTAGCATAGGTAGAGTAAGTTGCATGGAGCGCTCGCTGAATCCAGGGTCTGCGAAGCGACAGAATCCTGTTCCCATCTAGGTGCGTCTCCTGCAAAAATACTAATTGTGGTTTAAGTGGCTTCAGGTATTGAAACATCAGGGCCCTGCGGAATTTATCGTTGAGGCCCCTGACGTTCCAAGACACTATGTTAACCATTGACCCCGCCATATTTATAGATTATCACATCACAAAAACTACCATGAAGCATAACATTTCTTAGGCGCGACCACGTTGTTTCAACTTTAAAAAATCAAAAACTAGCCCATCTCTTTTTTTCACATCATTGTGGCTAATATACAATTTTATCTTTATTTATTCAAAAACTTCTTAATTAGAAAAGAAATAAAAGCAACAAATTCTCCAGCCAAGCGGAAGTTATACATAGTGTTTGTACAAACTACAGTAGTGTCTGCTGCTATCTCCCTCCCTCCATCCCCCTCAAACCCCCCCCCAACCCCCCCCCCACCCTCACCCCCCCCTCCACCCAAACACACACCACCCACACAACCTAGATTCTATTACGCCTCACTAATTCATTCATGCTCCAGCCATAACTTCCATATACTCTTGTATTTCTTTAAATTTCCTCTCCTTCTGTACCAGAATTCCTCCTTAATGATCATATCCTTGACCTCTCTTCTCCATTCTCCTACCGTTGGGGGTTCTTTCGCCTGCCACTTCCGTGCTATAATTTTCCTACCCTGAAACAAACATCTTATAATTGCCCTCTGGGTGTCCTTCAGCATATCATTTTTCTCAAATAAACTCAAAAGGCAGGTTCGGGCCTCCATCGCCAGTGAAGATCTAAATATTACATTGATTTCCTCCACTAGTTTTTCCCAATATCTATGTAACTTGTGGCATCGCCAGAACATGTGTATCAGGTCGCCTCTTCCATCTCCACAACGCTGACAATTCGCCTCCTGCCTCTTTCCGAACCTGAATAATTTTTCTGGTGTATAGTAAAGTCTTTAAATTAGGTACAGATGGGAGACCCCTTGTGATGGTGACAGAGATACCCTTGGGCCCAATGCTAGATTAAACTTCCATTGTTCCTCTGTTATGGTGCCGATCTCTTCCCCCCATTTAGTTCTCCTCTTGGGCTCTACCTCTCCCTCCTGCCCCGCCTTGATTATACTCCTGTACATTTCTGAAATCAGCCCTCTAGATCCCTTGCTATTTACCAATTTCACTCCACTCTATCTCTTTGCCCTTAAATTGTGCCTCCAAGGCATGTCTTACCTGCAAGTAGCCAAGGAACAATCTATTGGGCACTGCAAACTCCTCTCTTAACTCTTGGAACAACTTCATCCTCCCTGCTCTATACATCTGCCTCAGACGGTGGATACCCCTCCTATCCCACTCTTCCATTTTCCCCATCACACTGAGCTCCTTCAGATTTTTGTTGTTCCATAACGGGGAAAATTCGGAGAACCCCGAGTATCCTAGTACAGCCTTTACCATCTTCCAGCTTCTGATCATTAACTTAGTTGTGGGGCAGCTATGTCCAAAGGATTCGGCCTCCACTGCCTCCACCTCTGTAGCATAACTGATGTTACTCCTCCATAAGTTATCTCTTCCTGACCTTTCTTCAGGCACATTGCTGCCTCTCATAAACTGTATTTCGGCTGCTAAGAAGTAGCTCCAGGGGTCCGGCAGCGCCAGGCCTCCCTCCTCCCTCGGCCGCCGCAGCGTTTTCAAACCTATCCTTGCCACACCATTTTTCCAGATTAATTCCCTGAACAGACTATCCAGCCTCCTAAACCAATGCCTTGGAATCCAGACAGGGGAATTCTGTAGTATAAATAAAATTTGTGGCATCCATATCATTTTGATAAGATTACATCTGCCGGCGACCGAGAGAGGAAGACCACCCCACACCCGGCTCTTCTGCTTTAATTTTGTCAATAATGGTACTACATTGCCTGTTATGAACTGCCCTGGATCTTTTGTTATATTTACCCCCAGGTATCTCATTTGGTTTACAATTTTTATCGAATTCACCTGACTAGGGAGAGGATTTACCAAGGGATCTATCGGCAATAAAGCCGATTTATCCCAGTTAATCTTCAAGCCCGAGAAATGTCCAAATTCTTTAATTAGCCTCATGGCTGCTAGCAAGGAGGTCTGTGTATCTCCCAGGAATAACAGGATATCGTCGGCATACATAGCGACTTTCTCCTCTGCACCCCTGCTTTTGAAGCCCTGGATTTCCTGTGACGTTCTCAGAGCGATTGCCAAGGGCTCCAGTGCGAGGGCGAAGAGCAGGGGCGACAATGGGCACCCCTGTCTCGTCCCCCTCCCCAACTGGAACCACTCAGAGCACTCACCATTAACTCTGACTCTAGCTTTCGGGTTATCATATAGTAGCCTCAGCCATTTCACAAAGTTAGGGCCGAATTTAAACTCTGCCAGTACCTTCCACAGATAGTGCCACTCAAGGCTATCAAATGCCTTAACCGCATCTAAAGATAGAATAGCCCTGTTGCCTCCCTTCTCCATAGGTACTTGTATGTTACTATACATTCGCCTAATATTCATACTCACCGATCTATCCTGAATAAAACCGGTTTGATCCGCGTGTATTACTCTAGAAATTATTTTTTTCAACCTATTCGCTAAAACTTTAGCCAGAATCTTAACATCCGTACATAAAAGTGAGATTGGTCTGTATGAGGCAGCATCTAACGGGTTCTTCCCCACTTTTAACAAAATTATGATCGTAGCTTCTGTCATAGACATGGGTAATTTACCTTCCGTCACGGCCCCATTCAAAACTTCTACTAGTTGTGGGAGCAAAACTTCCCCATATTTTTTATACAGTTCTGCAGGCAAACCATCAGGTCCTGGCGCTTTTTGATTCGCCATTTCCTTTACCACTTTTTGTATCTCCACCAGTGTCAGCGGGGCGTCCAGGGTATCTCTTTCCTCTCTGGCTAGAGGAGCAATTTTGAGTCTTTCAAAGAACTCCCACATCTCCCCTTCTACATCTAACTGAGAGGCCTTATACAGATCTTCATAATAATCTTTGAACACTTCCACCATACCAGGAGTATGCCTTATAATACCCCCGCCTCTATCCCACACCGCCGGTATCGTGGAGGAGGGGCCATTTGCCCTAGCTATTAATGCCAAAGTTCTACCCACCATTTCCCCTTCACAAAAAAAATTCTGTTTCTGAAACATTCTACTCTTTTCCTCTTTCTCCAGGATTCATTTTCTATATTCCTCCTGGCCCTCTACCCAAGCCTCATATCTGACTGTGGTAGGCTCCTCCAGATATCTAGCTTCTACCTCCCTCACCATTTCCCTTGTTCTTTGTTCCTTAGCTTGTGCTTTCTTCTTGACATAGGAGATTTTCTGTACAAGAACCCCTCTAAGGAATGCCTTCAAAGCATCCCAAGTAATACCTATCGGGGCAGACCCTTGATTCAGGTTTATGAACTCTTTCAGGTTACTGATGATCCCTCCATAGTCCTCAATCACTTCAAGCCAGAAGGGGTTCAATTTCCACTCCCCTCGTCCAGTGTTCCACCCCATTTTCACTGAAAAAACCACTGGAGAATGATCTGAGAGCCCCCTAAGATCATAATCTATCTCTTCCACCATTTTCAGAGCTTCCTCGTTACAGAGCACCAAATCTATCCTGGAGAGGGTGGCATGCGTCCTTGAGTGGCATGAATATTGCCTCGCACCCGGATGCCACCTCCTCCAGACATCCACCCAACCCACTTCCTCACAAAATTGGAGAAGCGGGCCCCTAGATATCCCTCCCGGAGCCATCCTTCCCTGGTTTAGGTAATAGGATGACCTGAGCCTCCAACAGTGACTCCGGCAAGATCTCATTTTTAAGACAGAAAAGATATATATTTTTGAGTCGTGGGACCAAGGTCTCTATATTTGCCCTGTACCATTCAATACATAGACCGTCAGGCCCTGGTGATTTGTGCGGTGGGAATGATTTGATGGCAGTTTCGATCTCTTTTTCAGTGATCTCAGCCTCTAGGTCAGCTCTATCAGATTCTGAGAGCCTAGGGATTTCTAGAGAAGTTAGCAATGTTTCCAACTCCTGTGAGCTATAAGTAGGTATGGGAGTATATAAGGTTCTATAATAGTCCACAAATGTTTCTAAAATGTCATTGGGATCTGTAAGGAGATTACCGTGTCTGTTCCTAATGCATGGTATATTTGTCTGAAGTCTCTGCTCCGCAGCCAAAATGGCCAATAGTTTCCCATTTTTGTCCCCCTTTTCAAAAATGGATTCCGCCCTCCTTGTCCAGGAAGTATGTGTCAACTCTGTGAAGTGCAACGCCAACACCCGTCGCGCCTCCAAGAGCTCCGAGTATGTGACCTCTGAATGATCTTTGGCATGTGTTGCTTCACGTGCCCTCTCTGCCTCCTGTAACTCTTGCGTTTTTTTATTAAAGTTTTTCCTTGCTTGTTTGATGGCTGAGATGTATTGCCCCCGCATGCACGCCTTAAAGGCATCCCATACAATGGGCAAAGACGCTGAACCCAGGTTGTCCTCCCAGTAACTAGAAACATAAGGTGTCACCTGTGATGCCACTGACTCTACCTCTATCCAGCCCGGGTTCAGTCTCCAAGCTCCTCCTCTAAGTCTGGAAGGCAGACTCATGTGTACAGATAGTGGTGTATGATCTGATAGGCCCCCGGCCAGATAGTTTGCACCCTTTATCAGCTGTAACATGAGTGAATTAGCAAATGCTAAGTCTATCCGGGAAGAAGACTTATGTGTTTTAGATAGATATGAAAAACTCTTTGTAATTGGGTTCTTCCAGCGCCATACCTCTGTCAGGGATGCCGTATCTGCCCATGTAGCCAAATCAATCGATGCCGCCCTAGATGCATTAGATGAATCCATCGCGGCACACAGAATGGCATTGAAATCCCCTGCTATCAGCAGGGGAGATGCATAAAGGGGGCCAGCTTACCCAACAGATCATACAGTATCTGAATCTGAAAAGGAGGAGGGACATATACATTGACCAATACCATCTTGTGTGTAAAGAGATCAGCCACAATAATTAGATACCGACCTCCTGGGTCAGATATAACATTATGTATTGTGCATGGTAATGACTTACTAATTAAAATAGCCACCCCTCTAGCATAGGTAGAGTAAGTTGCATGGAGCGCTCGCTGAATCCAGGGTCTGCGAAGCGACAGAATCCTGTTCCCATCTAGGTGCGTCTCCTGCAAAAATACTAATTGTGGTTTAAGTGGCTTCAGGTATTGAAACATCAGGGCCCTGCGGAATTTATCGTTGAGGCCCCTGACGTTCCAAGACACTATGTTAACCATTGACCCCGCCATATTTATAGATTATCACATCACAAAAACTACCATGAAGCATAACATTTCTTAGGCGCGACCACGTTGTTTCAACTTTAAAAAATCAAAAACTAGCCCATCTCTTTTTTTCACATCATTGTGGCTAATATACAATTTTATCTTTATTTATTCAAAAACTTCTTAATTAGAAAAGAAATAAAAGCAACAAATTCTCCAGCCAAGCGGAAGTTATACATAGTGTTTGTACAAACTACAGTAGTGTCTGCTGCTATCTCCCTCCCTCCATCCCCCTCAAACCCCCCCCCAACCCCCCCCCCACCCTCACCCCCCCCTCCACCCAAACACACACCACCCACACAACCTAGATTCTATTACGCCTCACTAATTCATTCATGCTCCAGCCATAACTTCCATATACTCTTGTATTTCTTTAAATTTCCTCTCCTTCTGTACCAGAATTCCTCCTTAATGATCATATCCTTGACCTCTCTTCTCCATTCTCCTACCGTTGGGGGTTCTTTCGCCTGCCACTTCCGTGCTATAATTTTCCTACCCTGAAACAAACATCTTATAATTGCCCTCTGGGTGTCCTTCAGCATATCATTTTTCTCAAATAAACTCAAAAGGCAGGTTCGGGCCTCCATCGCCAGTGAAGATCTAAATATTACATTGATTTCCTCCACTAGTTTTTCCCAATATCTATGTAACTTGTGGCATCGCCAGAACATGTGTATCAGGTCGCCTCTTCCATCTCCACAACGCTGACAATTCGCCTCCTGCCTCTTTCCGAACCTGAATAATTTTTCTGGTGTATAGTAAAGTCTTTAAATTAGGTACAGATGGGAGACCCCTTGTGATGGTGACAGAGATACCCTTGGGCCCAATGCTAGATTAAACTTCCATTGTTCCTCTGTTATGGTGCCGATCTCTTCCCCCCATTTAGTTCTCCTCTTGGGCTCTACCTCTCCCTCCTGCCCCGCCTTGATTATACTCCTGTACATTTCTGAAATCAGCCCTCTAGATCCCTTGCTATTTACCAATTTCACTCCACTCTATCTCTTTGCCCTTAAATTGTGCCTCCAAGGCATGTCTTACCTGCAAGTAGCCAAGGAACAATCTATTGGGCACTGCAAACTCCTCTCTTAACTCTTGGAACAACTTCATCCTCCCTGCTCTATACATCTGCCTCAGACGGTGGATACCCCTCCTATCCCACTCTTCCATTTTCCCCATCACACTGAGCTCCTTCAGATTTTTGTTGTTCCATAACGGGGAAAATTCGGAGAACCCCGAGTATCCTAGTACAGCCTTTACCATCTTCCAGCTTCTGATCATTAACTGAGTTGTGGGGCAGCTATGTCCAAAGGATTCGGCCTCCACTGCCTCCACCTCTGTAGCATAACTGATGTTACTCCTCCATAAGTTATCTCTTCCTGACCTTTCTTCAGGCACATTGCTGCCTCTCATAAACTGTATTTGGGCTGCTAAGAAGTAGCTCCAGGGGTCCGGCAGCGCCAGGCCTCCCTCCTCCCTCGGCCGCCGCAGCGTTTTCAAACCTATCCTTGCCACACCATTTTTCCAGATTAATTCCCTGAACAGACTATCCAGCCTCCTAAACCAATGCCTTGGAATCCAGACAGGGGAATTCTGTAGTATAAATAAAATTTGTGGCATCCATATCATTTTGATAAGATTACATCTGCCGGCGACCGAGAGAGGAAGACCACCCCACACCCGGCTCTTCTGCTTTAATTTTGTCAATAATGGTACTACATTGCCTGTTATGAACTGCCCTGGATCTTTTGTTATATTTACCCCCAGGTATCTCATTTGGTTTACAATTTTTATCGAATTCACCTGACTAGGGAGAGGATTTACCAAGGGATCTATCGGCAATAAAGCCGATTTATCCCAGTTAATCTTCAAGCCCGAGAAATGTCCAAATTCTTTAATTAGCCTCATGGCTGCTAGCAAGGAGGTCTGTGTATCTCCCAGGAATAACAGGATATCGTCGGCATACATAGCGACTTTCTCCTCTGCACCCCTGCTTTTGAAGCCCTGGATTTCCTGTGACGTTCTCAGAGCGATTGCCAAGGGCTCCAGTGCGAGGGCGAAGAGCAGGGGCGACAATGGGCACCCCTGTCTCGTCCCCCTCCCCAACTGGAACCACTCAGAGCACTCACCATTAACTCTGACTCTAGCTTTCGGGTTATCATATAGTAGCCTCAGCCATTTCACAAAGTTAGGGCCGAATTTAAACTCTGCCAGTACCTTCCACAGATAGTGCCACTCAAGGCTATCAAATGCCTTAACCGCATCTAAAGATAGAATAGCCCTGTTGCCTCCCTTCTCCATAGGTACTTGTATGTTACTATACATTCGCCTAATATTCATACTCACCGATCTATCCTGAATAAAACCGGTTTGATCCGCGTGTATTACTCTAGAAATTATTTTTTTCAACCTATTCGCTAAAACTTTAGCCAGAATCTTAACATCCGTACATAAAAGTGAGATTGGTCTGTATGAGGCAGCATCTAACGGGTTCTTCCCCACTTTTAACAAAATTATGATCGTAGCTTCTGTCATAGACATGGGTAATTTACCTTCCGTCACGGCCCCATTCAAAACTTCTACTAGTTGTGGGAGCAAAACTTCCCCATATTTTTTATACAGTTCTGCAGGCAAACCATCAGGTCCTGGCGCTTTTTGATTCGCCATTTCCTTTACCACTTTTTGTATCTCCACCAGTGTCAGCGGGGCGTCCAGGGTATCTCTTTCCTCTCTGGCTAGAGGAGCAATTTTGAGTCTTTCAAAGAACTCCCACATCTCCCCTTCTACATCTAACTGAGAGGCCTTATACAGATCTTCATAATAATCTTTGAACACTTCCACCATACCAGGAGTATGCCTTATAATACCCCCGCCTCTATCCCACACCGCCGGTATCGTGGAGGAGGGGCCATTTGCCCTAGCTATTAATGCCAAAGTTCTACCCACCATTTCCCCTTCACAAAAAAAATTCTGTTTCTGAAACATTCTACTCTTTTCCTCTTTCTCCGGGATTCATTTTCTATATTCCTCCTGGCCCTCTACCCAAGCCTCATATCTGACTGTGGTAGGCTCCTCCAGATATCTAGCTTCTACCTCCCTCACCATTTCCCTTGTTCTTTGTTCCTTAGCTTGTGCTTTCTTCTTGACATAGGAGATTTTCTGTACAAGAACCCCTCTAAGGAATGCCTTCAAAGCATCCCAAGTAATACCTATCGGGGCAGACCCTTGATTCAGGTTTATGAACTCTTTCAGGTTACTGATGATCCCTCCATAGTCCTCAATCACTTCAAGCCAGAAGGGGTTCAATTTCCACTCCCCTCGTCCAGTGTTCCACCCCATTTTCACTGAAAAAACCACTGGAGAATGATCTGAGAGCCCCCTAAGATCATAATCTATCTCTTCCACCATTTTCAGAGCTTCCTCGTTACAGAGCACCAAATCTATCCTGGAGAGGGTGGCATGCGTCCTTGAGTGGCATGAATATTGCCTCGCACCCGGATGCCACCTCCTCCAGACATCCACCCAACCCACTTCCTCACAAAATTGGAGAAGCGGGCCCCTAGATATCCCTCCCGGAGCCAGCCCTGTCGGGAATCTATCTAAACGGTTATCCATAGCCATATTAAAATCCCCCATTACTATGACCGGCACTCCTGGTTTGTCCGCTGTAAAATTTATCAGTTTGTTGAGTATCTCTGTTTTAAATGGTGGGGGAATATATACACCCGCAAGAATACAATCCCACCCCTCAATATTACAATAGAGAAAAACGTACCGACCATACTTGTCCAGTTTGCTCTGTCTACAGGAGAAAACCAATCTGGTGTTTATCAGCACACTCACTCCTCTTGAGTACGAGGAATAGGTTGAGTGGAACTGCTCTTGGTAGCCCCTATTCCTTAGAATGTTGACCGAACCCCTGTCTAAATGGGTCTCCTGGAGGCAGAGTATCCTGACATCCCTTATTCTGGCCATAGAGAAAATTGCTTGTTTCTTACATGCATCTTTCACCCCCCGCACATTCCACGAACATACCTTCACACAATTAACTATTCCTAACATTACCCTCGTATCTGTTTTTGTGCCTACCATCACCTGTTCCTATATCTTAATTCTAAATAATACTCAGTTTCCAACACTGTTGTGATTAATTTTTTAAAATTTTGGTGCTATTACTTTTTGTGTAACTTCAGTGCTACACCTGTTCCTATATCTTAACTCTAAATAATACTCAATTTCCAACACTGTTGTGATTAATTTTTGAAATTTTGGTGCTATTACTTTTTCACTCCACTCTACCCCCCCATCTCCCCCCGAACCCCCATTCACACATCCTCGCCCCCACACCCTCCCAGCCCTCCCAACCCCCCCACCTCCCCTCCCCCCCACTCCATCTAAACCCTCCCCCCTCCCCCACCGACCCAATCTTGGGCCCTTCCCACTGAGCTTCCAAAGTGACCGTGGTTAACCCTTTAAACCTAGGTGTACCACCTTCCTCCTCTTGCGTTGCAACCCGAACCTTTATAAGGGGGGTATTACCCCCAACATACTTAATAAGTGTAAACACCAACAGGAAAGAGAAGGGGAAAAAAAAAAACAAGAAAAATTGTCTCTCCTTTCCTTTTCCCATGGCTGCTTCTCCCTAAAACCCACACCATTGAACCATATATCCCTACTATACCAACTGTGAAAAGGATAGGAGGGGAAAAAAGAAAAGGGGGAGGGGGGGGAGAAGGGAGGGAGGCGAGAAAAAGAGAAAGGAAAAGAAAAAAGGGGGCAAAAAGAAAAAACCCCAAATTCCGATCTCCTACTCCCACTCCTACTGAGTGGCCTTGGCTGACCCCCTGGATGTGGGACCCTCGGGGCAATTCTGTGTGCTCGCTCAATAGCAAACATTTTGGAGAAAGCGTCCTTACCAAACATGTCCCTGAACCATCCCTCCATGAATTCTACAGGGTTGTTGCCCTCACTCTTTTCGGGGAGACCCAGGACCCTCACGTTCTTCCTGCGTGCTCTGTTCTCATATTCATCAATTTTCTGGAGGCATGTGTCTAGCTGTACCTTCATCTTCTTAACCTCCTGTCTCAGTGGGTTCACATCGTCCTCCACCTGACTGAGCCTCTCTTCTAAAGCAGTGGTATGGGCACATACCTCTTGCATATCCTTTTTCAATATGACCAGGTCATCTCTAATTCCTCTAAGTTGGTCTGATAGATCCGACAACGTGGTCTTGCAGACATTAATTGCTTGAAGGATGTCCTTCAGGGATGGTTCCTGCTCTGCGGCCTCCTTATCCTTTATTGCTTCATGGCCCAGGCCACTCAGGCCACTCTCCTTTACCAAACATGTCTGCAATGCTGATTCGGTTACTGAAGGTATACAGATTTCAGCTGGACCTTGGCTCTTCCTCCCCCCCAGGGTGATTAATCTGTGCCCCTTGGAGTTGTGCACCCCCCTGGTTTCCCTTTTTTAGTGTGCAATTTGGTGTGTGGGCAAATCGCTCCAATTTAGCGGCCGCTCCCTGGGCTACCTTTTCCTTGGGACCTCGCAAATTGTGCGCTCCCTCCTGTGCTGCGGCCTCCTCTGACCCTTTTTTCCTTGTCATCTTATCCACCCTCACCCTTTAAGATTTTGGGGGCAAAGGTTTGTACCACCTGTACAATTGCTGCCAACTTTTTTCTTCCCAAATAAACCAGTGGTCTGCTGATACCCCAGGGGAGAAAACCGCCTCCGGAAACCGGCTCCAGAAAGTTCAACAAAGCCCTGAGGTGGTAGCGCTAGGCAGTATGATCACCTTGCACCTTACAACTCCCTCTTCAGCCTTTGAAATGCCCCCTCCAATACATCAAAGTAAAGACTCACCGGGAGATGACACTACAGGAGGGTTCCCCAGGTTCACGTTCATTAGGGGTGACACAGACAGGTTACCTCAGATGTGCAGCGCGCTGTGTAGCTGGACAGTCTTTCTTCCTCCTGTCATGAAAACCGCTAACCAGCGGTATCCACCTGTGTGCTGGCAGCCAGCGCGAGCGCTCAAATGAAGGATCCGGTGCAGTTTTTAAACTCCTGTCTCCAGGAGAGCCACGGCTTCGGCTAGATCATGAGCCAGCTGCTTACTCCTTGTCTCCTCCACCCTCCGGCCGTCATAAACATGGGGGAAAGCCGCTACGGCATCCCGAACATCCGGCATGGGTGGTGGGCGGACGTCGGGAGGAACAGCTGATAGCGGCTAGGTCCGGGTTCTCAACGCCCTCCCCTCTCCCTCAGCCTCCGGTCACGCCTATCCCCACGAGATGACTGTCTCTACCCGAAACGTTTCTACTCGCTAAACCCGCAAGACCGGCCTCTGGGGATAGATGCACTTCAAAACACCGTGGGATTTCAAGATGTGCTGCGCCTTCCCCCCAGCACATCTAATTCCTTGAGTGGTGAAGAAATTCCTACAGGAACAGACAAAGCTGATACTGATAGCACCATATTGGCCCAAGAGAGCCTGGTTCTCTCAGCTCCTCAGTCTCTCAGCAGATGAGCCTTGGCTACTTCCTTGCAGGGACAACCTGATGTGTCACGGACCCCTAACAGGCCTAAAACAAGAAAGCTTCAAATGGGCGGCCTGGTTAATGAGCAAGACATCCTAAGATCGAAAGGACTCTCAGATAAAGTGGTGGCGATGCTTCTGAGCACCAGGAAGCCAAACACCAGGGCCTTCTACAGAAAGACATGGAAAAAATTTAACAGCTGGTCCGCTGTGAATAACAGACAAAAGATGGATACACCGACTATCTTAGAATTCCTACAGCAGGGTGCTGATAAAGGTCTAGTGCTCAGTACGCTGAAGGTCCAGATAGCAGCGCTGTCGGTGTATCTAGAACAGACAATACAACAAGACCCGCTGGCTTCTCATTTTTGCAGAGTGTTGGCTAAGTACAGACCATCCAAGACACAAAAATGTCCCACATGGGATCTGTCGGTGGTATTGAGGTGGATCATCAAAAGCCCCTTTGAGCCTCTACAAGAAACATCTTTACGCCTGCTGACATTTAAAACTGTCTTCCTCATGACTATCACTACAGGACGTAGGATAGGAGAACTCAGGCTCTGTCTGTCAGAGAGCCTTTTCTCAAAATTCTCAATGACAGAATCGTTCTTCAAACAGATCCAGAATTTACACCGAAAGTGACGTAAATTTTTCACAAATTCCAGAATATAATACTACCTTCATTTTGTAGTTCACTGGCTAATAGTAAAGAGCAAGAATTAAGTCTTCTAGATGTTAGAAGATGCCTACTTCAGTACCTTAAAGTCACCAATGAGTTCAGAGCATCAGACGCTCTATTCATCCTGTAAGCTGGAAAACAAAAAGGTAAACAAGCATCCAAGAAAACGCTAGCCAGATGGATCTAGTCAGATATACTGGAATGCTATGAAGTTATGCAAGTAACACCACCAAACGATCTAAGAGCTCATTCTTCAGGGGCTTCAGCGGCCTCATGGGCGGAGAAGACGGGAGCCACCCCGGAGCAAAATTGCAGGGCAGCAACTTGGTCAAGACTTTCTAACTTTGTTCAACATTACAGGCTGGATCTGATATCCAGTCAGGACCATGCTTTTGGTAGGAAAATCCTCCAAGCCGTTGTCCCACCCTAGTCTGGTGAGTACTTTGTTATCCTCTCAAGGGCTGACCTGGAAGAAGACTGGGGGAAAAACTGAGTTAGTCTTACCGGTAACTCTGTTTCCAGTAGTTTTCCAGGGCAGCACAATACCACCCTAATGTCTTTCAGATTCCGGCCTTCAGTTCTTTTGGATGACTGACTAGGGACCTGAGGGACCGCCTTAAAAGACTAATTGGCAATGTGTTTCCTGTTTGAAGGGAGGAACTCCATCTCTCAAGGGCTTCCCTGGAAGACTACTGGAAACAGAGTTATCGGTAAGACTAACTCAGTTTTTCATGAATTAAAAAAAAAAAGTAAAGTTAGCCCAATTTTGTTTGTATAATGTGAAAGATGATGTGACACCAAGTAAATAGATACCTAACATGTCATGCTTTAAAATTGCGCACACTTGTGGAATGGCGACAAACTACGGTACTTAAAAATCTCCATAGGCAACGCTTTAAAAATTTCTACAGGTTACCAGTTTAATGTTACAGAGGTAGACTTGTGCTATAATTATTGCTCTCGCTCTAACGATTGCGGCAATATCACAAATGTGTGGTTTAAATACTGTTTACATTTGCAGCTGCGACTTGCATATGTGTTCACTTCAACATGTGAGCACAGAGGGAAGGGGTGCTTTAAAAAAAAATAATTTATTTAAAAAAAAAAATATTTTACACTGTCCCTTTAAAAAAAAAGAAATATGATCACTTTTATTACATAGTACATAATTACATAGTAGGTGAGGTTGAAAAAAGACACAAGGCCATCAAGTCCAACCTATGTGTGTGATTATATTTAAACATCCCTTATGACAGTAATAGGCAGTGACAGGTACACTTTATGGAGAGATCTGGGGTCTATAAGACCTCAAATCCCTCCTTTGCACTTAAAAACATTAAAAATGCCAAGTTTGGCTGTTGTAAATGCTGTAATTTTTTAAAATTTGGCGCCTTTAAGTCTTCAGTAAATGTCATGACATCGCTTCCGGGCTACATATCTGAGACCCGATCAAAGCCAATTCTGGCTTTGTTGGGGTCTCTGGCCAGCCAGCGAATGTGCTGGCTGGTCGCTTGCGCCTCCCGGGGGACAGGAGAGCCCAGGAGAGTTGCGGAAGGCGGCAGGAGGGGAGTACGTCCCCTCCCGCTGCTTGGGATAATGGCCAAGCAACTGCTTAGGCACATCAGCTGTTATCACAAGAAAGCTGACCGTCTAAAAACCGATTCCAGGGCGATACGTGCAGCTGCATGCATTACCCTGGTACAACCCGTTCAAGCCAAAGGCCGCATATTTGCATTACGTCGGTGTGAAGGGGTTAACGCTTGGCCATACATTATACAATTTTTTTGTACAACTTTCCTTAAGATTTACCAAAACCATATAATATGAGGTCAAACCTAAACACTTTCAATTTTTATGCAGTCAGGCAGGCCCTTGCACTACATAGTTGAAGGTAAATCTGAAAAAAAATTGAATAAGAAAATTCTATAGTGTATGGTCAGCTTAAGACCCAGCTCTGGGCAAAAAAAAGCTTTACCATGCACGTGTCAACTGCTTGTTTGGTCTAGGTGTAATGAGAAGGAGAATACTCACCCAATCCTTTGTTTCACCAGAAAACAGCACTCTCCCATGGTTCAGCGGTGGAATGTTCCTGGTCTATGGAGCCTGCTCTTGGATTGATGACATAAGGAACAGTCCACAACCTGGTCTTGTGCGGGGGGATCAGAGGATTCGATAGAAAAAAATAGGCCCACTGCATTGAAAAAATTTTTTGCCCAGAGATGGGCATTAATCCAGTAGGTATGGCTGGGTCAATCTGGATAGCCCGATGATGGCTATGGGCTTCAGTTATACCTGTTGGATGTTAGGGAATTGTCCAGCCAGATTAAAGATATAATTCCAACATCATTCCTAGGGTCTGTCCTAAAGCCTCCTTCCAGTTCTACACGCCCAGCAAAGAAATCCTGAGAGGCATCCATATGTCCAAAGTACCTAAACTGAGACCTCCTAATTCAAAAGAGAAGGGTTTCTAAATCAGGAAACTTCTAGGCCCCAGTTCTCTTCACTGTCAGAAAAATAAGCTCTGCTTTTCTCTGGGGAAAGTGGATGAAGAAATTTAATTTCCAGAATGTGTTATCCAGTAGAAATGGATGGGTCAATATGGATATCCCAATGCCCAGCTATGGACTTCAAGCTGTTCCTGTTGGATGTTGGATGTTTGCCTTCTCTGTTCTAAAATTGGCCAGACTTTTTTCCATAGAGTTTTTTTGGAGCACTTACTCTATTCAGATTCTATATTCTGGCCTATAAGAATCTATGCTCACCTAGGTTTTTCAGGAAAAGTAGTTGATAAATTTAGGAAGGTCATCCCCAAACCTTGTTCACTTTATCGTGTACCCACAAACCTGCCACCGCTTCTGTGATCTTTCTTCTGGGTTTATGTTCCCTCTTTACACTGGTTATGCAAGATATAGATTGTTTTAAATCCTTCTGTAACTTGAGGGAACTTTCGCACTCTGAAAAATTCCATGCCCTAGTATTTAGAGCAGTGGCGGAACTACCTGGGTCACAAAGGACCCACTTGCAAATGGGCCCTGGTGTTCCGTCACTTATGGGGGCCCCAAGATGGCTGGAAGGGGGCCCCTGTAGAACATGTCAAAGGGTCCTGCTGCAAGACTGCATGGCCTGGTTCAGACTGTTGCGACCCCAAAGTCATGTGACTTGCTTGCGTTTTCCTCACGCCTTGCTTGTGATTTCCTTGTGACTTTTGTGATTTAACATTGCAGTCTATGGCACTCAAATTGTACCATAGTCACTGAAAAGTAGTAGACAACACCTTTTAAAATGAATGTGAACTGGTGCACACAGAATTTTGTGCAGCTGTGCACAGTAACCAATCAGCTTCTAGGTTTTACTGTCAAAGGGTAATTGAACGCGCTGAAGTTAGCAGCTGATTAGTTACTATGCTGAGCTGCACTCTATTCTGTGTGCACTTGTTTTAGTAAATCTCCCCCTATGTGTTGCAAGCTGCATGATAAGTCACAACAGTGTGAACCGAGGCTTATATAGGGCCCTGTGATGGGAGTAAAGGGCCCCGGGATCAAAGGGAAGGTCCCCTGGTTTGGAGGGAAGGGCCCTAGGACTGACAGAAAGGGCCCTGGCGGCTGGCGGTCAGGGGCACCCTTCATGGTTTCTTGCACGGGGGCCCTGAAGGTTCTAGTTACATCTCTGATTTGGAGGTGGTGACCCTTGCACTTCCACTTCAGATACAAACCAATCAAGGGCAGGAGTTTGCAGTAATATAGGTTCTGAAGGATCACCAGTCAGAGAAACTGCCTTCAAAATGTCAACTATGTAAGTGTTCTGAGCTTGCAGGTAAACTAACAGCCCTATTAAATTCCCAAAGAATCGGAGCGACATTTGTGGTGGGGTGACGTATTAGGTTCATAGAAAAACGACTAGCACAGGCTGCAATAGCTTTTACTTTTTTTTTTTTAGGTTATCCAATCTCAGCCAGAGCCGGCATAAATCTATCCTAGCCGAGTCTGACTAGCGGCTGGCGTTATGTGACTCTGCAATGATAAAATGGCAGGTACGTAGCGAACATGAAAATACCGGCTATTAAATGGAAGGCCATTTTCTATTTTGACAAGTTTAGATGTTTGAGAAGCTGGAAGATTTTTTAAAGTGTAGAGAGGACAAATGTAGGTCAGGTGAAATGAGCGTCTATATATGAAGACGTATTGCAAGGCTGCAAGACACCTCCTGTGAACTAGGAATCAGGAGACAGCATGGCATGAAGGAAAACCCAGACTGGGGCTTTCTGATTGGTCATGCAGGACAGGCAGCCATGTTGTAACTCTGGATTTTGGTACCATGGCACAATCTAGTTTGAAGGGAAGATGAAGTAATTCCTCATTCTACACTGTACCCCCATATGCAAACCAATGGCATCTCAATATACAGCAGTCACATAATTTTTGGGTTGTTTAATACTGCAAATACTGAACACTGGTTCCATGCTCTGTCTCTCCTCTTTCCACCCTGCTATAACTCACTATTGATCTTTAAAGCGGATTTCCACCCACATTTTTCACTCCTCACCATGCAGTACTAATGTGCATCCTTAAAATGAATTGGCAATTTTTTTTTTTTTTTTAAGTAATTAGAAAAAGTCCTGAACAGCCACACTCAAAATGATAGGTTGCCTTTATTAAATAAAAGTCAACAAAGATACATGCCACAGCAGAAAAATGCAGGAAAGCTGACGCGTTTCACACTGTAGTCAGTGCTTAATCATAGCTGATTTAGCACTGGCTACAGTGTGAAACACGCCAGATTTCCTGCATTTTGAGTGCAGCTGTCCAGGACTTTTTCTAATTACTTCATTGTACAAGCATTGCCAGCACCTGTTGCTTCCAGCATGGAGGAGATGTTCATTTCCAATCGGCCTTCCTAGAGCGGTGATATCTTTCTTTCTTTATTGTTTTTTTTCCTTTTCACTTACCTACTTTATGCCTATATCTAATTTCACTTCCTCCTTTAGGCGCCGCGGAGCCATGCGTCATTTCCGGTTTTGCATTGGCTCCTGGGAGATCTTGCTCAGCTTGGCATGGCACTGCTCCCGTAACATTTAACATTGGAGTCTATGGAAATTCTTGGTCAGCTTGGCATGGCACGGCTCCAGTAACATTTAACATTGGCGTCTATGAAAAATCTTGATCAGCTTGGCATGACACTGCTCTCGTAACATTTAACATTGGCGTCTATGGAAAATCTTGCTCAGCTTAGCATGGCAAGCACATGCGTGAGATCGTCAGGTGCATGCTGGGTAGCCAGCATGCATGGAATCCAGGAAGAAGGACACTGTGGCTTCAGATGCTCTCACTGGAGATGGCCGCGCTGTGCAGGAACTTCACAAAGTAAGAAAACGATGCTACACGAATAGGAAACTAGGCATAGTTTACAGCAGGGGTAGGCAACCTCGGCCCTCCAGCTGTTTTGAAACTACAAGTCCCATGAGACATTGCAAGATCCTAACAATCACAGGCATGACTCCTAGAGGCAGAGGCATAATGGGATTTGTAGTTTCACCACAGCTGGAGGGCCGAGGTTGCCTACCCCTGGTTTACAGCATAGCTTTGTTACATTGCATGAGACATGAGTATTCTAGGGGTATTGTTATCTTAAGTCATATTTCGACCGAAACTCCGCTTTAAAGTTTAAGCTTAGGTTAATAGAGAGGTACAAATTAGGAGAAGGCAAGGCATAGGATGATTGTGCAACTAATACTAATTTAACAGAAATTCCTGGGATTTGGAGAAGGAGTCTTGCAAGAAGATTGTGCTCTGTTGAGATACTATGGGTGCACTTTAAAAAATAAAGTCAATCATAATGTAAGATGTATCTCTAACACCTGTATGTATTTTTCTAATGTACCCATAGGTTTATAATGGGAAATTAGGAATTGACAGAATTCCTATTAGTCCATGATACAAATGGCAGAGGAGTTTATAATCTATTAGGGGAGAAGGAAGGGATGCAGTCGGTGGGAGAGCTTACAATATATTTGAGGGAGAAGAGTAGTGGCCCATACACACGATCCGAAAATCAAACGAAAAATACAGTTTTCGACGCGATCGTACGATAATCAGATCGTTAGTATAGAGCTTTCGAGAGCCGATCACGACAGTTCATGCGATATTATTAGATCGGACAAGCACGAAAATTTTCCTCGTATGATACCAGATCGTACGATTTTGGTTTAGTCAGTACAGTTGTCGTCCAAAAATACAATACAAATACATTACAACACATGACATCACTTCCGATTTTTTTTTTCTGTCGTACGAGAATTTTCGTGACTTTAGTAACCTATTCAATTTCTACTTGCGGCTAGTAAGCGAAAAAAGTCAGACGGTCTGTCATCCGATTTTCGGATCGTGTGTTTGGGGCATAAGACCTTACAATCTAAGTATAATTAAGGATAGAGATGGCAAGAGAGCGTACAATCTTTTAAGTTATAAGGGAGGGATGGGGAGAGGTGAATAAACGAATGTCTGGGGAGAGGGGTTTGGGAAAGGAGGAGAACACGAAGCTTGTATTGTCTATGTGTGTGTGTGTGGATAAAATCTCTCTAGCTGGGTTTTCAGCTTTCTTTGTCAGCAGATAATTGTCGTTGTGTCAATTATTTAATCAGCAGTGATTAGTCATAATGCTGGAATTGTGAATCCTTTATCTCACACAAACTTTCAGCACAAATGATTGCCTCTAACTACAGAAACAAAGAAAGCCGATAATAAATTCTGACAGGTTAAAGACCATCCAAGTCCAAGAACAAAAATCTAATATATTGCAGCTTGCCAGTTCTTAGGCTCACTGCATTAGCTTTCTTTTCAGCTTTTTTCCTCTTTATTTTCTCCTATAGATCCTGCCAGTAACACGTTTCCTATTCCCAGGGTGGCAATGCCCATAGCTCCCAACTGTCCCTGATTTCGAGGGACTGTCCCTGATTTGGAGCAATGTCCCTCTATCCCTCTTTCCTCCTCATTTGTCCCTCATTTTGGTCTGATCTATATAGTTGCATATAAAATGAACTTTTTATCTTTCAAAAAGTCTTTCCCAGTGCTAAATCTTTCATCCATTTTCTAAATTGCTGCATTTGTAGTAAATTTCAAAGGCCAATACAAAGGAATAGTAGTGGTAAAAAAGCACTTATGGCTTTAACTACCGTATATAACCGAGTTTTTCAGCCCATTTTTTAGGCTGAAAAACCCTGCCTCGGCTTATACTCGAGTGAATGTCAATTTAAGAAAAAATGTCCCGCAATGGAGGCGAAAAAGGGGTGGGGCCGTCCCGCTAGGTGCCGCTCATGAATCAGTCCTTCGCCCCTGTCAGTTTCCCCTCCTATGCTGTGTGTCCAGCCGCATAACCATGTCCCGCCTCCTAGACCGCCTCTTGTGATTGACGGCACAGTGATCCAAATGCTAGGAATCATTGTGCCGCCTGTCATAGGAGGCGGGACATTGTTACCGCGGCTGCACGGCGATACAGATCTGACACAGCGGGACATCGTGACATTTACCAGGAACTGGTAAGGCTGTATATGATGGGCACTGGCAGGCTGTATTTCATGGGCACTGATGGGCACTGGCAGGCTGTATTTCATGGGCACTGGCAGGCTGTATTTCATGAGCACTGATGGGCACTGACAGGCTGTATTGCATGGGCACTGATAGGCTGTATATGATGGGCACTGGCAGGCTGTATTTCATGGGCACTAATAGGCTGTATATGATGGGCACTGGCAGGCTGTATTTCATGGGCACTGATAGGCTGTATATGATGGGCAATTTACCAGTAGCTGCTGCATTTCCCACCCTAGGCTTATACTCGAGTCAATACGTTTTTCCAGTTTTTTTGTCGTAAAATTAGGTGCCTCGGCTTATATTCGGGTCAGCCTATACTGGAGTATATACGGTAATTATTATTTTGTATAATGTCCCTTTAAGGGGGTGTGTCCTATGCCTGCATACTTTTGCTAATAGGTGTCCCTTGCTCTCATTTCAAAAAGTTGGGAGGTATGGGCAATGCCTATTCACTGTACTTTATCTAGAGAGGAGCAGCATTGTTATCCTAAGCTGCTGATTTGGGCTACAAACACCCCCTCTTCTCCTCTTCCCCATTATGTAGATGGGAGTTGCTTTGTATTTCACAACAGATATTCTGGAAAAGCTAATAACATTGCCTGAGATTTTAGTTTAGTGCACAGGAAATGACAAGCACACTGGATTTCAAGCAGGATCAGCACTCGCATGATATGTAGTTGGCCTGTAAAAAAAAAAAAAAAAAATTAATGCAGCCCTTGTAGCTAAGGACTGGAAAGCTGCAATATATAACATTTTTGTTCTTGGGCTTAGATACACTTTAGGGGCACTAACGTCATTTCCTTAGGCTAAGTTTAGACTTGCGTCAAAACTGCGGTGCCTATGAAAAGCAATCTGTGTTTGGATCATTTCTCAGAGGCACTTGACAGACAGTGATGCCTCCTCACAGCCTGTTTAATCCACTCAGTGCTGCACCAGCGTAACTCAAATGCCAGGGGGGTTGGTGGAGTTGCAAGCTGGTGGTAAGTAGGCTTGGAATTTTTTCCTGGGCATTCCCCAGGCTTTGTTTATATCGGGTTGGTGGAGTTCCCCATTTGCTTGGATGGATCATATTCAGTGGTAGGAATGCCCGCCAAACATGTCAGAAGGGATGCTTTGCAGCCACGGGCATGTGAACACCCCAATCCACTGCCTTTGCTGCTTAAAGGGGGGTGCTAATAACGTGGCTCAACTGTGCATTTTGAAATGCCCCTCCCAACTGCAAGTATAAATGAGCCATTAGAAGCATACTTAAAAAGACTAGTGCGTTTCGTAAAAACAAAAAACAAAAAAAAAACCTTCATGTACACAAAGCTATACTTACCTAGAGTTGTTCCAGAGGAAGGCAAGAAAACCCCCAGCAAAGTATGATTCAATTAGTTCCAGCAGGGGAAAAAAATGATTTCCTGATCCCCCAAGAGGTAATCGTATATTCCCTGAATTTACTACCCCCTGGTGTTATTACTTCTAAAAAAAAATTGTATCCAGATATATTTTGTGCATTTAGAAATGCATCCAGCTCCTTTTTTAAAAACAATCTACTGAGCTGGCCTCTTGAGGTGATCTATCCCACATTTTCACAGCTCTTACTGTGAAGAAACCTTTCCGTATTTGGAGATTACATCTCTTTTCCTTCAGACATAAAGAGTGCCCCCTTGTCGTCTGTGATGACCTTAAAGTGAATAACTCAACCCCAAGTTCACTATATGGTCCCCTTATATATTTGTACATGTTGATCATATCCCCCCCTTATTCTCCTCTTCTCAAGAGAGAATACATCCAGTTCCTCTAATCTTTCCTCATAGCTGAGTTCCTCCATGCCTCTTATCAGTTTGGTTGCTCTTCTCTGCACTTTCTCCAGTTCCCGGATATCCTTTTTTGAGAACTGGTGCCCAAAACTGAACTGCATATTCCAGATGAGGTCTTACTAATGATTTGTACAGGGGCAAAATGATATCTCTCTCTCTGGAGTCCATACCTCTCCTAATACAAGAAAGGTGTCAGGATACACATCCCAGCAGACAGAATAATCCCTCCAGAAGAACTCCTGAGCGCAAGCTCACACTGATTCCCTTTCGTGCTCTCAAGAATTGGGTATTGTCAAATAGATGAGCGCATGCGCGAACTCGCATGCAAACACAAGCCGTTGCACATCCCCGTGCGCACCAATGCTTGCGCGCACCTGTGGTTGACGCTGGCGCCAAAGAGATTACTTAAACCCAGCCAGTACTCAGATTCAGTGCTGCCTTGTCTTCAGCCTTCCGTGTATCCTGAATTCTGTGAACCTGTATCCTGCTTCCAGTTATCTACCCGGCTTGTTTTGACCTTTTCCTTGACCTCCACTTGCACCGACCTCGGCTTATCCTGTGACCAGTCTTCTGTCTGCTCCTTTGGCTCCTGTTCCACTGATTCAGTTCCAGACCCGGCTTGCCTCCTGACTACGTTCCTGCCTGTGCCCTGTACCCGATTCTCCAAGCCTGTTTATGACCCAGCCTGCCTGACCCTGCTATTCTGTCTGCTGTCATCTGCACCAGTTGCCTACCTACCAGTCCTCCTGCTGAAGCCATCTGACGTGTTCACCAGCCCAGCAAGGACATCTGCCCTGCTGCTTGCAAGACCTTCTGGCACTCGTGCGACTCTGCACTCCTGCGCCTTCTGTCTACACTATCAGAGGCCCCGAGTCAGAGGTGTAAGAGGATGTTCCTACCAGGTACGTGATAAAAGGACTTTGCTGACTTTGGAAACAGCATTGTTAAGCTTATGATCTACCAGACCACCCAGATCCTTCTCCTCCATTGATTCCCCCAGTTGTACTCCTCCTAGTATGTATGATGCATGCATATTCTTAGCCCCTGAGTGCATTACTTTACATTTATCAACATTAAACCTCACTTAGTTGCCCAATTAGAAATTGGAGACATCCTGTAAGGACGTTAATCCCATGCATAGCTTGGTGTCATCTGCAAAGACAGAAATGTTACTTTTAATCCCAGACCCTATATCATTCATAAATATATTAAAAAGTAAGGGTCCCAACACTGAACCTTGGGGTACACCACTGATAACCTTATACCATTCAGAGCAAGAATCATTAACCACTACTCTCTGAATTCTGTCTTTTAGACAGTTTTCTATCCATTTACAAACTGATATTTCTATATTGTAGAATTTACCTTACACATTCGCCGTGTGTGGGGAACTGTGTCAAACGCTTTTGCAAAATCCAAGTATACCACGTCCACAGCCACTCGTGGCTTGTTAAAGTGGAACTTTAGTCAGAAAATTAAGTCCTGCTAAATCACTTCAGGCTGGCTCCTTTTGCAGGTATAGTTATGTAAAACATTAAAAATAAGTGTCTGTACTGTTTAACACTCAGTAATACACTGTCTCACCCTGCTCTGCACATGCTCAGTTGCTCTCTATTTTTAGGCATTTTTAGACACTGCTGAATTTGTAGAAGCCGATCTGCTGACAGCCTTAAAGCAGAATTAAACCCTCCTATCCATTACAGTTAAGGAAGCTGTTTCTGTTTGATCTGCAACAGCCATCGGGCTGCACATGTGTTAAGTTATGACACTAGCCATTTGATGGTTTGACAGTTTGGTTGAAGACACATGCAAATGTGATAGAAATCCCAGCATTCCAGGAATGTAACTGTTTTTTGAAACAGTTAAATCAATGGATTTAGTTCTGCTTTGATTTACTGCTGTTCAGGGGCTCTGGGCTTCAACAAATAGGCTGCCTCCAGCAAGAAGAAACAGGAGCAATGCTGGAGGCAATTTACAGCGTTCACTAGTTTTAGTAGCATAATTATTATTGCGGAATGTATGTTCCTTACTAAAGAACATTTTTTTTATCAAATAGTTATGGGTAAAGTTCCGCTTTTAATAGAGCTCTGCTTAACAGTTTATCTTTCCATTCTTACTAACAGACTTTCTGAAACAATTTTGCTGTAAGAATCGGACCATTTGCAAAGCCCCATTAGTTATTTCTGCTGGGTATGACATGTATCCTAGTCTTGTTGAAAAATCTAACACAGAGAATTGGCCAATGCTGGACTTGTGCAAGGATTTCAGTATTGACTCTTAAAATGGTGCAGGCTTAAAGTGTCACTAAACCCACATCATACAAAATCATCAATAAATGGTGTATTACATGCTGTTCATACTCACCCAGTCACTATGAGATTCCTTTTTGGGTTTCTGCAAAAAACTTGGTTGATCCTGTATCCTCCCCCTTCTGTCCATGTCCCCGATTCAGCTAGGGTTTTCCAGAGCAGTGTTGGCAGCTCTGCACATGCTCAGTTTTCAGTGAGTTTCAATGTTGAGCATTTCCTCTCTATCACATCTGAGCAGCCCATGTGACTAGAGTCATACATGTTGGGATATACACAGTGGTAAATGACAGCCCACTCCCTCCCTCCTCCATGCCCACTAACCAGCTAAACACAAGGGGGGTTGGATATTGCATGCAGATTAATGGAGGCTTTACCCCCCCCTCTTATTCTAACACACAGGCTGGAGGGGCGTGACACAGCCTGTGACTGGCAGAAATCCGCTCACACCATGTTATTTCCAAAAAAATAATGAAGATTTAATTTCAAATATGTATTTGTATGATGATTTAAAACAATGTATTGATATCATTTTTTTAAAATCTGTATTCCAAAGCCTGTTTTTTTTTGAACATGTGACCAGCAGCAGAGGACTAGAAGCTCCTCCGGCTTATGTTTCCCCGCAGACAGACTCGGAGAGATCTGGGTTATGTCACAGCTGTATATCGATTAGGAAAAAGGTACTTACAGTGGCTTGAAAAAGTATTCATACCTCTTGAAATTTTCCACATTTTTTCATGTTACAACCAAAAATGTAAATGTAATTTATTGGGATAGACCAAATGTAAATGTAGACCAAATGTAAATGTAATTTTTATGTGATAGACCAACACAAAGTGGAAGGAAAATGATAAATGGATTTCAATTTTTTTTTACAAATAAATATGTGAAAAGTGTGGGGTACATTTGTATTCAGCTCCCCTGAGTCAATACTTTGTAGAACCACCTTTCACTGCAATTACAGCTGCAAGTCTTTTTAGGTATGTCTCCACCAGTTTTGCATATTGAGAGAGTAAATTTTTGCAAATTCTTCTTTGAAAAATAGCTCAAGTTCTGTCACATTAGATGGAGAGCGTCTGTAAACAGCAATTTTCAAGTATTGCCAACGATTCGCAATTGGATTTAGGTCTGAACTTTGGATGAATGACTTGGGTCATTCTAATACATGAATATGCTTTGAACTAAACCATTCCATTGTAGCTCTGGCTGTTACTTCTTGTTGCTTTGTGAAGGTGAAACCCCTAAGTGGGCAACCTTGTAAAGACTTTCATTTTGTTTAACAAAAGTGGGCTGTGCCCTTAAAACACAGTTTTACACATCAGTGTGGTCAATGGGAAGAATGCTCCTTACATTGGTGGTCAATGGGAAGAATGCCCCCTTCATTGATTGTCAGGGAAAGAATGTTCCTTAAATTGATGATCAGTGGGAAGAATGCCCCTTTTATTGATGGTCGGTGGAAAGATTGTTCCTTACATTGATGGTCGGTGGGAAGAATTCTCCCTACATTGATGGTCAATGGGATGAATGCCTATTACATCGATGGTCAATGGGAAGAATGCTCCTTATATTGATGGTCAATGGGATAGAATGTCTCTTACATGGATAGTCAATGGGAAGAATGCCCCTTATATTGATAGTCAGCGGGAAGAATGCTCCTTACATTGGTGGTTAGAGGAACGGTGGTCAGACGGAAGAATTCCCTTGATATTGATGGCCAGTTGAAAGCATGCTCCTTACATTGGTGGTCAGTGGGAAGAATGCTCCCTTTATAGTGGTGGTCAGAATGTCACCCTTACAGACAGCTGGTGTCATTCAGATGGCTCTGGCAAGTGGTGTTGGCCCCAGAACTATGTAGGAACCATAAGATGGGGGGTCAATCAGCCACAGCTCAATGAGACCCTAGCAACTTCTGGAGGTACCCTGGTTGAGGATGGTTGGTCCAGCTGCTAAGATAGCAAACTTTTTTTTTTCATGATTTATGAAACTGTTCTGAATCTAACCCCTGCAAGGCCATCTTTGGACTTTATTTGTACATTGGTGGTTAGAGGGACGGTGGTCAGAGGGAAGAATTCCCTTGATATTGATGGCCAGTTGAAAGCATGCTCCTTACATTGGTGGTCAGTGGGAAGAATGCTCCCTTTATAGTGGTGGTCAAAATGTCACCCTTACAGACAGCTGGTGTCATTCAGATGGCTCTGGCAAGTGGTGTTGGCCCCAGAACTATGTAGGAACCATCAGATGGGGGGTCAATCAGCCACAGCTCAATGAGACCCTAGCAACTTCTGGAGGTACCCTGGTTGAGGATGGTTGGTCCAGCTGCTAAGATAGCAAACTTTTTTTTCATGATTTATGAAACTGTTCTGAATCTAACCCCTGCAAGGCCATCTTTGGACTTTATTTGTATAAAAGACTTTTTGCATTTGCATTTTGTTATTTGTACCCTGTTTATTACTGTGTTTGGTCACATGCAGGCATAACGCTGCTTATATGTAGAGATTAATTGCTGGCAATATTCTTTGCAGCTGCTGCGTATTTAGTATTTATTTTAAGTTATTTTTTGGGGGTGAAGAGTGGTAGTGTGGGCATATAGCAGCTACATCTCTATCTGATGCTTTCACATCTGAATATTCGAGCCACGCTGTGTCCGTGTTCAGTTTCCCAGGTGATGGGAATAATTCACATTTTTATTAGATTACTCCCGTACAATCTGCCTCAATATACATTTCTTTCCACTGTACTTTTTAAACACACTTTATTTTTCCCCGAGGTACTTAGGACTCTAATTAACCGAAAGGGCTTTTTTTATTTCCAGCAATCCTTTACTGATGAATAACGATATACACTCGTAAATGAAAATTGCTTTTCTATTTAAATTCTGTCATTGCTTTAAATTAGAAAAAAAGGGAAGCGCGAGTAGGAGGCCCAAAGGTTATTTGCAACTTATTAATTTCTGTACGTGCATTCCCTCGATGTATTAGCATTGAACATATCCCTGAAACATCAGATGTGCTGGCTATTAATTACTTTCATTCTGCATATTATACAGTTGTAAAGTGTAGGGAGATGGCAGAAACAAGACAACCTATCAGAAATAGAATATGGCTCAAAAAAAAGTTGGAAAAGACCTAACTCACCTTACTTCTGCTGCCCCAGGTGGAAGGGATTGTTTTGACAAACAAGCATATACCAAGAGTGATGAGTCAAAATGTATGGATTAGTAAAATGGAGAGTGTTTGCTTTATGAAAATTTTCTTAATTTTGACAAAAAATGCATTGGAGTCAGTGAGGGTGGTGAAAAGGAGGTTGTTTCTGGTGGCTTTTAAGGGTTCCCTGGGATTTAAATGGCTTCTGAAAGTTTCAGAAATGACTTTGTAGCATTCTACACTATTTGTGAGCTAACCCTAACCCTAGTGCTAACGCTGATGTCTACTCTAATGGCCGCTCTAAAGGAAACCCTATCAATAACTCTACTGCTTAACCCAATGTTAACCCTAACCCTTAAAGGAGTTGTAAAGGCAGAAAGTTTTTTTTATCTTAATGCATTCTATGCATTAAGATAAAAACCTTTTGTGTGTAGCAACCACCCAAGCACCCCCTAATTACTTTTACCTGAGCCCCATCTCTCTCCAGCGATGTCCACAAATGTCTAAGCCATCAGGGACACTCCTCCTGATTGGCTGAGACACAGCAGCGGCGCCATTGGCTCCCACGGCTGTCAATCAATGTCAGTCAGCCAGTCAGGGGAGAGAGGGGGCGGAGCCAGGTCAGGGCTTGGTGTCTGAATGGACACACAGAGATGTGACTCGGCTCCAGTGCCCCCATAGGAAGCTGCTGACTCTGGGGGCACTCGATAGGAGGGAGGGGCAAGGAGCAGCAAAGAGGGACCTGAGAAGAGGAGGATCCAGGCTGCTCTGTGCACAGCGCAGGCAAGTATAACATGTTTGTTATTTTATATTTTTTTTAAGTGAGACTTTACAATCACTTTAAAGTAACCCTAACCCTAGCAATAACACTAATGCTAGCCCCAAGAGAAACCCTAACCCTTTCTATGTAAACAAAGTAAAGTGACCTCCATAAAATCGCTGTCATGGCATCCATGTGGCTTTGTTGAATAAGTCATTTGATCACAACACTTATCAAAAGTTTTATCAACAAACCTACGTGATGTAACAGCGGGGTCTTGAAACTTCACGTACCCATTTCTAAAGAGGAACATATTTAGGCTAATATTGCCACATGGCAATTTTGACAAAAGAAAATTGCTAATATTGCAAAGAAATCAAGTTGGACAAAATGACTCATGCCTAGTCAATGGCTAACCTGAAGAAGAACTCATCATTGATCTTGTTAATGGTCAGCAGATGCAAGAGATTGGGGAAGCTATGTTCCTGCTACCATTGCTCCGAGTCCTGATGTTGGTTTTCTGTCCACAATCCAGAGTTCAGTATTTCTTAAGCTTTGTTCACTTGTGAGGAAAGAAGGGAAAGGGGAGATGTGGTTGAGTTATTTAAAAGAGAAATATGGGTTTGTTTGTTTTTCAGCTTCACACTTACCTAGGTGGATGTAGCATCGGTCCAATGCTGCATCTGTCCCCCGCTAACTCTAATAGGGCGTACACACGGTCGGACTTTGTTCGGACATTCCGACAACAAAATCCTAGGATTTTTTCCGACGGATGTTGGCTCAAACTTGTCTTGCATACACACGGTCACACAAAGTTGTCGGAAAATCCGATCGTTCTAAACGCGGTGACGTAAAACACGTACGTCGGGACTATAAACGGGGCAATGGCCAATAGCTTTCATCTCTTTATTTATTCTGAGCATGCATGGCACTTTGTCCGTCGGATTTGTGTACACACGATCGGAATTTCCGACAACGGATTTTGTTGTCGGAAAATTTTATATCCTGCTCTCAAACTTTGTGTGTCGGAAAATCCGATGAAAAATGTCCCATGGAGCCCACACACGGTCGGAATTTCCGACAACACGCTCCAATCGGACATTTTCCATCGGAAAATCCGACCGTGTGTACGGGGCATAACACTGAGAACTTAGCAATTTAACACCACAGATCGCTCAGTTCTCACAGCTCCCTGAACAGAGAGCTGGTGCCTGTCCAGAGACCGGCAACAAAAATGGTGAAAGGTCTGAAGGATAAAACATATCAGGAGAGACTTCAGAAACTTAATATGTACAGTCTGGAGGAAAGAAGGGAAAGGGGAGATGTGGTTGAGATATTTAAAAGAGAAGTATGGGTTTGTTCTCTCACTGGAGTGCTAGGCTGTGGAGGGGTGGGACTGGCAGGCTCAGCCTCTCAATGGCTTGCTGAGAGGCTGAGCCAAGTGCCGGTCCAGGCATATGGGTAAATCCCGACTCCATTGTCGTGATCTTCTCCGAGCCTGGGTCGGCTCTGTGATGACAGCAGACAGCGGACTTCAGCCCGCTGTCTGCTGAAAATGAGTCACAGGAGTGCAGAACGGACTGCACTCCTGTGATCTACAGGAGAAGTACAGCCAAAGGAGCTTTGACTGTACTTCTCCTTTAATTACATCAAGGTGGTGAATTAAGTTAAAGAGGGCTGTATTCCAATATAAAACCAAGATCAAGAACATGGAGACATGACTTCAAACAAACAGGAGGAAATTAACTAACGCATTTCACCCTTCATTGGCTTAATCGTAGAGGTCATGCCCCATGTTTGGCACAAACATAGATCTCTGCTCCGGCAAAAAAAATGGGGCAGACTTGATGGACCACTTGGTCTTTCTTCTGCTGTTACTCTATGTTTTTATGTGTCTATGTTTCTATTCTTCAATTTGAAGAAGTTACACAATTATTTTTAAGCCTAATTAGTTGTTCAACAGCTTGCCAGCCAGTCTAGAAAGGATTTTTTTTTACACTATTTTGACCTGTGGCCTACAGCGTGAGTGTATATGACAGGTACTCTTTAAAAACTGTTAGGAGAGACTGAATACACAATTTCAAAGAGTGCTCTTATCTTAGAGTGAGTGTCAGTACAAATCCAGCAGTGAATCCATAGCATACAGGAGCCCTTGGCAAAGTGTAATGAAACAGAGATTAACTCAGAATGAATAGGCTGCATGTACTGTAATCTGATCCTTCAGCAGATTATTGCTGCTCTCTGTTTGATGTAGTTCTGATTGTGAAAGGCACTCTCACCAGTTGCAATGTGTTATTGCCAGTAACGAGGCTGAGCAGTATGGGAACCCAATGGCTGGTATATATAATTCAAATAGGCACTAATGAGCAATACAAGCCTCTCCTGCCATAACAATAGCTCTTAGCGATGTCGTACCATCACATCCCATCTAAGTCATGTTGGCAGTTCCTATAGAGAGTTAACTTTCTATACAGAAAAAAAAAGCATTTTTTTTAACATTTCCAAAATTTTACAGAACGCTTGTTAGCAAGTCTTTTCACTGAACGCCAGCAAGTGCTCCAAATATCTATATATTGTTCCCTCCATGACAGCAACAAAGGCTGAAATCTCATATAAATTATATGATGTGAGCTTCATTTTTTTGTAGCGCTTCAAAGTACACAGTTTGTTCAAATTTTTTGAAAATGTCATGGCTTGAAGGGAATATCGAGGCGTGTTTGCAAAGTGACATTTATAATTCCCCCGCTGTTTCACTGTGTTCGTCCTCTGTCCTTAACATTCACTAGAATGAAAAGTCTATTGCTGTGTGCTTTAAATTATACAGTCCTTTTAACGTCAGGCAAAGGGGAACACAGAACTCACAAATATACAAATATATTAAAATTAATATATGAATATTTACAGTATCTCACAAAAGTCAGTACACCCCCTCACATTTTTGTAAATATTTTATTCTATCTTTTCATGTGACAACACTGAAGAAATGACACTTTGCTACAATGTAAAGTAGTGAGTGTACAGCTTGTATAACAGTGTAAATTTGCTGTCCCCTCAAAATAACTCAACACACAGCCATTAATGTCTAAACCGCTGGCAACAAAAGTGAGTACACCCCTAAGTGAAAATGTCCAAATTGGGCCTAAAGTGTCAATATTTTGTGTGGCCACCATTATTTTCCAGCACGGTCTTAACCATCCTGGGCATGGAGTTCACCAGAGCTTCACAGGTTGCCACTGGAGTCCTCTTCCACTCCTCCATGACCACATCACAGAGCTGGTGGATGTTAGAGACCTTGCGCTCCTCCACCTTCCGTTTGAGGATCCCCACAGATGCTCAATAGGGTTTAGGTCTGGAGACATGCTTGGCCAGTCCATTACCTTTACCCTCAGCTTCTTTAGCAAGGCAGTGGTCGTCTAGGACAGGGATATGCAATTAGCGGACCTACAGCTGTTGCAGAACTACAAGTCCCATGAGGCATAGCAAGACACTGACAGCCACAAGCATGACACCCAGAGGCAGAGGCATGATGGGACTTGTAGTTTTGCAACAGCTGGAGGTCCGCTAATTGCATATCCCTGGTCTAGGAGGTGTGTTTGGGGTCGTTATCATGTTGGAATACTGCCCTGCGGCCCAGTCTCTGAAGGGAGGGGATCATGCTCTGCTTCAGTATGTCACAGTACATGTTGCCATTCATGGTTCCCTCAATGATCTGTAGCTCCCCAGTGATGGCAGCTCTCATGCAGCCCCAGACCATGACACTCCCACCACCATGCTTGACTGTAGGCAAGAGACACTTGTCCTTGTACTCCTCACCTGGTTGCCGCCACACACGCTTGACACCATCTGAACCAAATAAGTTTATCTTGGTCTCATCAGACCAGAGGACATGGTTCCAATAATCCATGTCCTTAGTCTGCTTGTCTTCAGCAAACTGTTTGCATGCTTTTTTGTGCATCATCTTTAGAAGAGGCTTCCTTCTGAGACGACAGCCATGCATACTAATTTGATGCAGTGTGCGGCATATGGTCTGAGAACTGACAGGCTGACCCCCCCACCCCTTCAACCTCTGCAACAATGCTGGCAGCACTCATACGTCTATTTCCCAAATACAACCTCTCTGGATATGACGCTGAGCATGTGCACTCAACTTCTTTGATCGACCACGGCGAGGCATGTTTTGAGTGGAACCTGTCCTGTTAAACCGCTGTATGGTCTTGGCCACCGTGCTGCACTTCAGTTTCAGGGTCTTTGCAATCTTCTGATAGCCTAGGCCATCTTTATGTAGAGCAACAATTCTTTTTTTCAGATCCTCAGAGAGTTCTTTGCCATGAGGTGCCATGTTAAACTTCCAGTGACCATTATGAGATATTGAGAGCGATAACACCAAATTTAACACACCTGCTCCCCATCCAACCCTTGTAACACTAATGAGTCACATGACACCGGGGAGGGCGTCTCAATTTTCAGACAAAAATTGAGAAAAGGAGAGGTCCAAGAACAGAACCTTGGGGGACCCCAACAGAGAAAGGCAGAGGAGAGTTGTAAGTGACACTGAAGGAGCGGTGGGTTAGGTAGGATGAGAACCAGCGAAGAGTACAGTCATGGAGACCAAAGGAGTGGAGTTTATTGAGGAGGAGGGGGTGGTCCACTGTGTCAAAGGCAGCAGAGGGATCCAAGAGAAGTAGTACAGAACAGTGTCCATTGGTGTTAGCCACTAGTAGGTCATTTGAGAATTTAAGGAGAGCAGTTTTCCGTGGAGTGTTGAGGGCGAAATCTGGACTGAAGGGGATCAAGAAGTTTGTTCATAGTCAGATGGTTGCTCAGTCAGTTGTAGACCAGTCTTTTAAGAAGTCTGGAGGAGAAGGCGAGTAAGGAGATGGGACGTAGGTTGTTAAGATTGGTGGGGTTCAGTGAGTGCTTTTTAAGTATAGGGGTGACTAGCGCATGTTTTAGAGAGTTTGGAAAGATGCCACAAGAGATAGAGAGGTTTAAAATGTGAGTTAGAGAGTGTAGAATTGAGTCAGAGGGTGAGCGTAGCATTTGCAAGGGAGCAGGATCCAGGGGGCAGGTGGTTAGATGAGTGTTAGATAAAAGTTTAGCAGCCTCATTAATACTAGCAGGGTTGAATGAGGGAAGTAATGATTGTATCTGTGGACATGGAGTGTTGCGTGGGGGAGGTTTCTGTGCGTTGGAGATCTCCTCATGAATTGTATCAATCTTAGTTTTTAAGTGATTGGCGATCTCCTGGGCAGTGAGTGAATTAGAGGGTGGAGGCAGTGGAGGGCTGAGCAAAGTGTTGAAGGTAGAGAAGAGTTGACGTGCACTGGATGAGAAGGTGTTAATGAGTGTTAAAGTAGGTCTGTTTGGCAGTGTGGAGGTAGGAATAGTACTTTAGGAGGGCAGATTTATATTGTTTGAAGTCTTCCTGGAACTTAGTCTTATGCCACAGATGCTCAAGAGCGCGGCTACGTTTTCTGAGACTTCTGCTGTTAGCTGTTTGCCAGGGTTGTAGCAGTCAGGGCCTGATTTTTCATGTAGTGAGGAGTGCAAGCTTGTCTAGGGAGGAAGACAGAGATCTGTTGTATACAAAAGTGGCTAGGTTGGGGCAGGACAAGGGTGAGATTTTGTCATAGAGGTGATCAGTACCAAAGTAGAGAAGAGAAGGGTTGAGGTGGAGAAGGTTTCTACAGGTAACTGTTAGGCGGTTGGAGGGAGAG
The DNA here is from genome assembly GCA_037952835.1 of Lithobates septentrionalis. NCBI lineage: Eukaryota > Metazoa > Chordata > Amphibia > Anura > Ranidae > Lithobates > Lithobates septentrionalis. The sequence continues at coordinate 5,025,651 of JBBDGP010001212.1, forward strand.
GAGGTGGAAGACAGGGAGAAAGCAAAACGAATAAGGTGGTGAGAGTGGGAGAGGATTGCTGGAGAGGTTGCACGGAGTGCACAGATAGGAGAAGATAAGGTTAAAGATAAGGTCAAGGGTGTTGCCGTTGGAGTGAGTAGGAGCCCGTATCCATTGCTTCAGGTCAATAGATGAGGTTAGACTGAGAAGTTTAGAAGTAATAGTAGTGTTAATGTTAGCAGGGATGTTGCAGTCACCGAGAATAATTGTGGGGATTTCAGAAGAGAGAAAGTAGGGTAGCCAGGCAGAGAAGTCATCAAGGAAGGCTGATACTGGTCCAGGGGGCCAGTAGATTACAGCAATTCTTATAGAAATAGGAGAGAATAGACTAATGCAATGTGCCTCAAAAGAGGAGAGTGTTAGAGAGGGAGGTGGGTGAAGTACCTGATAGGTACTGCATGGGACTAGAAGGATTCCCACTCCACCTCCCTTCCATCCACTTGGTCTGGGGGAGTGAGTCCAGAGAAGGCCACCATGGGAGAGGGAAGCAGGAGAAGTAGTATCTGATTCATGAAGCCAGGTTTCGGTAATGGCAAGTAGGTTAAAGGAATTTGTGATAAAGAGGTCGTGGAGGGCAGTGAGTTTATTACAGACAGAGCGTGCGTTCCCAAGGGCACAGGAGAAGGGGGGCTGGTTTTGGAAAGAAGAGGAATAAAGACTAAGTTCTGTGGGTTGTGGCTGCTGCCAAAGGGCGTAGGGAGATGGGAGCATCGGGCAAAGACAGATGATGGAGGCCCAGGGTTTGGGGATATGTCACCAGAGGTTAGGAGAAGCAGGATGGTGAGGGAGGTAATGTGAATGGGAATGTGATTTATATAAAGGGCCATGCCTCAGAGTACTGGAGGTTTTATCAGTATATGGATGTAGAATGAGCAAGAGTTGATAGGAGCAGTACAGGGGGTCCCCTAGTTACAAACATCCGACTTACAAACGACTCCTACTTACAAACGGAGGGAGACAACCGGAAGTGAGAGGAAATCTACCCCTAGGAAGGGAAATTCACTCCTGTAAGAGCTATTATGGGGAAAAGGTACCTCCACTGATGCTTTATCACCAAGGCTTGTTTCCACAACAACCCAAAATTTTCAAAATCCAATTGTCATTGGGACAGAAAGTGAGGTGAAATCTTCTGAACAGGGGCACACACAGCAAAACAAATGTTACAGGGGTGTTACCCCTTCCCTATGCTATCCAAAAAGCTTAAAAATATTTTTTAGGCTGGAGCTACACTTAAAAAATGTACCTGTTCCGACTTACAAACAGATTCAACTTAAGAACAAACCTACAGTCCCTAACTTGTTTGTAACCCGGGGACCCCCTGTAATAGGGAGAAGACAGAAGGTGATATGTATAAGCAGGGGGTGGAGAAGAGGGGTGAAGGTAAGAGAGTTTGAGGAGAGAGGCCACAACTGTCAGAAGGAGTGGTAGAGAGCACATGTTACAGAGTAGAAGGAGAGCTGAACAGAGAGACAGGACCACCTGCAGTCTGTTCTTCCCAGTGCAGTTTGCTATGTATGCTTGCTTCGTGCAATCGCTGAAGTGCAGAGCTTGAAGTGCATATCACTTATAGAAAGAATCACTTAGAGAAAGAAGCCTTAAGGATAGAAGCCCCTGCAATGTGCTCCCCCAGCAATGTGCTAACCCCTTAAGGGTGCTCAAATTTATACTGTTATAAGGGTGGGTGGAAGTTTGTTAATTATTCATGAGTGAATATAAGGATGCCTAACAATCAAAGTGGACCTTTCGCTTCTAAAGTCAGAATAGCAAGAAGCCAGAGGCCAAGATAAGATCAACACATAAAATTTAGGTAAGATAGTCCAGAGCAACAAAAAACAACATCATGGTTATGCACACAGGGCAACAGATAGAGAAGGCCACATACCAAAGACACATACACAGAAATAGCAAGCAGATCCCAATTTCATTTAAAGGTGGAAAATGTGGTTGAGCTGACAGTACTGTTCCTTCCACTGATACCAACATCCGACCCCCCCCCAAAGTCTGAAATACAGTAAACTTGCCCTTTGTTTAGAAAGTTTGGATACCCCTGATTTACGCCAACATCAATACCTTAAAGCAGAAGTTCAGCCAAAACCTAACTAACTGTAAACCTACCTGGCAGCTTAAGTGTGTGGGAGAGGCAGCCGACAACAGAAGTCCCATAGTAACTCTATGGGTGACGTCACTTCCCAGGCATTTCACAGCCATTGACAGTTCTCTCCTGCACACAGAGTATGCTGCTGGAAACCAGACCAGCTTCAGAAAAGGCATGTATAGTGATTTTTGCTTTACAGGGTTAGATAGATTTGTTTTAGTATGTGGCCGCAAGTAGATTTAGCCTTAGGTTTTGGCTGAACTGCTGCTTTAAGATACCAGCAGGATAACCTTGCGGGTCCAGCATTATCTTTCCACTGTCTTCAACAGTATTACTGTAGGTATTGGAAAAAGGAACCCCGGACTTAGAATCTGACACACTCAAAGTGTCAAATGAGTCTTTGAGGACCAATGTTCAAGAGATTGTTCAAGGGAACTGTCTCTTATACTGTTTAAACTTTTGGGCAACCAACTAACTACCGTATATTGTCCATTTCTTATTATCATTATTACATAGGATTTATATAGCGCCAACAGTTTGTGCAGAGCTTTACAACGTTAGGGCAAACAGTACAGTTACAATACAATTCAATACAGGCGTATTCAAAGGGCCCTGCACATTAAAGCTTACAATCTAAGAGGGAGGGTCAGGTGATACAAAAGGTAAGAACTGTGGGGGATGAGCTGATGAAGAAAATAAAAGTACAGTTAGGCTTCTCTAAAGAGAAAAGTTTTCAGGGATCACCTAAAAGTGCATAGTCGGACAGATTAGAGGAAGGGAGAGGCTCGGGAGGAGTCCTGGAGGTGAGTATGGGAGGAGCTAAAAAGAAGGAGGTTTTGGGAGGAATGAAGAGGACAATTTGGTTCGTATTTTGAGACTAGGCTAGCGATGTAGCAGGGGCGGGGTTGTGGATGACTTTGTAAGTATTTTGAATTTATTTTGTTGGGTGAGTGGAAGCCAATGGAGGGATTGGCAGAGATGCTGAGCGGTTTGTAAGGTGGATGAGTCTGGCAGCAGCATTCATGATCGACTGAAGGGGGGATCACCTATTTAGAGGTAAGCCAATGAGGAGGGAGTTACAGTAGTTGAGGTGAGAGATAACCAGGGAGTGAATTAGGAGCTTTGTGGTTTCATTGGTTAGGAAGGAGCGTATTTTGGAGATTTTGCGGGGGTTGAGGTGGCAACCTTTGGAAAGTGATTGGATGTGGGGCCAAAAGGAAAGGTCAGAGTCCAGGATAACACCTAGCACCCTGGCATGTGGGGTGGATGGTTGTGCCATTGCTCGTAACAGAGAAGTCAGAGGAAGAGGCACTTGGGGAGGAAATATTATGAGCTCGGTTTTGGACAAGTTGAGTTTGAGGAAGTGGTGTGACATCCAGACAGATATGTCTGTTAGTAAGTTAGTGATGCGTGAGGAGATTGATTTAGAATTCTGTAAATTGGTACACCTGCCCAAAAATTTAAATTCTTTTCAGCCAGTTTTTTGACACACAGCCAAAAGAGCAGATCATCAGCCACAAGCAGCTCCTAACCTCCAAGAGATCAGCTTCTAGATAGTACTAGGCTCCTTTAGCTGTACACTCAGAGCCCTGAAGAAGGGTTGCTCTGTAACCAAAATGTGTTGGCTGTGTTTATATTATTTTTTTTACCAATAAAACAATAGATTCTACACATCTTTTTTTTTTTAAAGAGTTCTTTCAACATTCACCAATTTTCAAGAATTCTAGCTCAGACACCCTTGCCAGACATTATAGTTTCCTACTCTGCGTTTATTTTAGCCACTTGCTTACCGGGCACTTAAACCCCCTTCCTGCCCAGACCAATTTTCAGCTTTCAGCACTGTCACTCTTTGAATGACAATTGCGCGGTCATGCTACACTGTACCCAGATGAAATTTTGTATAATTTTTTTCCCACAAATAGAGCTTTCTTTTGGTGGTATTTAACCACTTAACAGCCCCGGAAGATTTTACCCCTTTAATGATCAGAGTATTTTTTGCGATATGGCACTGCGCCGCTTTAATTGACAATTGAGCGGTCTTGCAACGCTGTACCCAAACAAAATTGACGTCCTTTTTTTCCCACAAATAGAGAATTCTTTTGGTGGTATTTGATCACCTTTGCGGTTTTTATTTTTTGTGCTATAAACAAAAAAGGACTGTCAATTTTGAAAAAGAAAGCAATATTTTTTACTTTTTGCTATAATAAATATCACCCAAAAATATATAAAAAAACTAATTTCTTCCTCAGTTTAGGCCGATATGTATTCTTCTACATATTTTTGGTAAAAAAAAAATCGCAATAAGCGTATATTGAATGGTTTCCTTAAAAGTTATAGCGTCTACAAAATAGGGGATAGATTTAGGTGGCACTGATAAGCACTGATGAGGTGGCACTGGTAGGTGGCACTGAGAAGTTGTCAAAGCTTAATTGAACAAGCTGAAGTTAAAAGCTGATAAAAAGCGGTTATTATGCACAGCTGCACCAGATTCTGTGTGCACCAGTTTTAGTAAATAACCCTCAAATCTAACCTCGCCCTATATGGGTATAATAAGAGTATCTCTTAAAAAATGCTTTTATATTTATATATTTTATATTTATATTATATTTCTCAGCAATCATTGCTAAATTTGAAGGATAGCTGTGTAGATTCCTCCCCCTACAGCACTCTGGCATTTGGCAGAGAGATGAAGAACCAGCTTGACTGACGATGGGGGACAAACCCTTGCAAAATATATGGATGGAGAGAAAGCAATGCAGCAGATTGACGGGACAACACTGGAACAGTTGCCATGTTTAGTCTCCAGAAGGTGGCGACACAGTGCTGAGTTGCTAAAGTATGTCTCAGTGGTGTCACCAGGCTGCAGAAAGTTGAGCAATTTTTGGACATGTTGACACATATCAATCTTTATTTTTGATGATAGATACACTTACCCAAATACATTCAAATATTTTTGGAACTGGAGTGAGCACTCATTTGGCGTGGAATCTGGGGCATAGAGTCTAACCACCAGCCAGTTTTAACCAGAGCTCCCGATGGTAGACATGGGTTTTGCTGCACGCTGGTTACAAGATATGACCCCCCAGGTTGACCCTGCTAAACGAGCAGAGAGCAACCCGTGCAAGCAGGAATACAGGGGAGTCAGAAGTGGGCAGAGACAAGGAGATCCAGGAAACAGGAGGTAAAAAACTGATAGGAAAATGAGTCAGAAGTCAGAGCTTCTGACTCATTTTCAGGCAACGTGATTTTTGCATGGGTGCTGGGCACATGATAGAAGCGGAACTAAACCGCCCTATCTTTTTCAACCAAGGAAGCTGCCATCTTGGCTTCTGTTTGATCTGCAACTGCTATGGTGCTGCACATGTGATCAGTTATGACACCAACCATGTGATGGTTTGACAATTTGGTTGAGAGCACAAGCAAATGTGACAGTTAGTAATCCCGGAATTCCAGGAATGTAATGGATTTTTGAAATCGATTGGTTTAGTTCCACTTGAAAATGGAAGGCTCAAGGTTTGTATGAAGGTAAAAAACCTTCTCTGTGCAGCAGCCCCCCAACCCCCCAATACTTACTTGAGCCTGATCTTTCTCCAGTCCTGTGCACGGGAGCCTCGGCTCTGCTAGGTCTCTCCCTCCTCAATGGCTGAGACAGCAGCAGGAGCCATTGGCTTCTGCTGCTGTCAATCCCAGCCAGTGAGCCAATGAGGAAATAGAGGGGGTGGGGCCGAGCCAAGGCTCTGTGTCTAAATGGTACTCAGAGCAGCAGCTTGGCAGCGTGCCTGCTTGGGTGCCCCCATTGCAAACAGCTTGCTCTGGGGGTATTCAACAGGAGAGAGGGGCCAGGAGCGACAGCGGGGACCTGAGAAAAGGAGGATTGGGGCTGCTCTGTGCAAGACCACACAGACTTGTTTGTTTAAAAAAAAAAAAAGATTATTGCCTTTATTATCAATTTAAATAGGAACGGTCCTATTTAGCAGGGAAAGAGTCCAAGAACCCGGAAGTACCATGGACCATGGGGAAGCCTGACAGTAGAATTGGGCGAACAGTTCGAGCCAAGCATAAGTTCGGCCTGAATATTGCCTGGCCACCCGTTTGGCGAATACCCAAATGTATTGCACACTGCATAGTGCATGGCTGGTTGCTGAGGAGTGGGTCTGGGAAGCTAGCACCCGGCGTCCTTAACAATGTTTTATCAGCTGTCGACAGGCTTCCCCACTGACAGGTGAATAAAAAACAAAACATTGGCGGCAATAGAAAAAAGTGAAATAAATGGCGTGGGGGTCCCCCCTAATCCATACTAGGGACTTTGGATCTGGTATGGATTTTAAGGGGAACCCCATGCCGATATTAAAAAATAATGGCGTGGGAGTCCCCTCCAAAATCCATAACAGACCCTTATCAGAGCATGCACCTTGCCCCCCATTTGATGGGGACAACGGCCTCTTCCCGACAAGCCTGGGTGGAGGTTGTGAGGGTCTGCAGGCAGGGGCTTATCAGAATCTGGAAGCCCCCTCTAACAAGGGGGCCCCCAGATCCCAGCCCCCTCCCTATGTGAATGAGTATGGGGTACATTGTACCCTTACTCATTCAGCAAAAAAAGTGTTCACACACTGCTACTATTCTTATTACAAGAGATGTGTACATTCCTTGTAATAGAAATAAAAGTGATCAAAAAAAAAATTAAAGAGAAAGAGTAAAAAAAAAAAAAAAGAAAAGTAAAATAAACAATAAAAAAAGAAATATTTTGAAGCCACGCCCACATATGTAAACAGCATTTAAATCACACATGTGAGGTATTGCTGCGAGCGTTAGAGCCAGAGCAACAATTCTAGCCCTAGCCCTAGCCCTAGCCCTAGACCTCCTCTGTAACTCTAAACTGGTAACCTGTAAAAAAATTGAAAGCCTCACCTATGGAGATTTTAAAGTACCAAAGTTTGGCGCCATTCCACGAATGTGCGCATGTGTGCATGACACGTTGGGTATCTTTTTACTTGGTGTAATATTATCTTTCACATTATACAAAAAAATTGGGCTAACTTTACTGTTTTGTGATTTTTTTTTAATTCATGATTCATGATTTTTTATTTTTTCCGCAAAAAAAAAGGCATTTGAAAAATTGCTGCACAAACACCGTGGGGCGTAAAAAGTTGCAACGACCACCATTTTATTCCCTAGGGTCTCTGCTAAAAAACCTATATAATGTTCAGGGTTTCTGAGTAATTTTCTAGCAAAAAAATGATGATTTTTACATGTAGGAGAAGAGTGCCAGAATTGGCCCGGTATGAAAGTATTTAAATTAATTTTAAATTTTATTGTTTCACTTTAAACATCATTAAAATCACTGCTCCTGTAAAAACAATATTTAAGAAAAAATTGTTTTGCATTGATACATGTTCCCCAGGGCAGTACCTGGCCCCCCAGACCCTTTTTTATGGCCAATAACTTGCATATAAGCCTTTGAAAATGGGCACTTTTGATTTTCCAAGTTCAGGTCCCAAAGACTTAAATAGGGTTTACTCGGGTCCAAAATTCTGCGATGTTCGACAGTTCTGGTGCAAACCGAACCGGGGGGGTGTTTGGCCCAACTCTACCTGACAGCACTGGAATGAGCAAGTGACAACATATCTGGATTAAATGAGAATCCTTTATATCTGCCTATCTGTAAAATTATCATGACTATCCAGCGTGTTCCTTTAAGGAATCCATGTTATACATCACTGCTACATGACTCAAGCATTAGAAGATAAAGCTCAGATTTATTACTGCGATTATAAATACACGTTTAATAGAGATGAAACTTGGCTGCCTATGTTGTATAAATTATCTCCTCCAATCCCACTTTTGCTAAAATCCCGACTAATTTCTATGTAAATTTTTCGTACATCTGAGTCTTCACCGTCTCCTTTCATTTGCTCAGCATCAAGCCCGTTTTTTTGACTTTCCATCCGTGATTTGCAGGCTTTGTAATCCGTGGAGCCATTGTTCCACACCAGCAGCTAAAAACCTCTAAAATTGCCAATTACGGGGCTTTTTTCTCTCTCCGCTGCCGCACTATAAAGATCTGAGTTATGTACAGGGACATTTGACTCATAAAATCTCTCAAGCAGTATTTATAAATACAGTTTTTTACGACTGGACCCGAGTTGATACAAAGACTGCGATAAATCACCGGGCTGACAGCCGAGGAAATGTACTGCAAATGTGAGAAAAGCGGCTGAGGATTGCGAGGCTTCAACTGCCGAGGAATTCAACAGCGTTAAGTGAAAGGTCACAGCTGTCGCCATTAGCGCCACGGTCAGTTTTGCAAGAAGATGGCCTACAATTTTAACAGGAATAAGGGATGCCATTATTATTCAATTAGAGTTTGGTGGTAATTTTTAATTTGCGGTTGGTTGACAGTTGAAATTATTCCATCACACACACGCCTTGAGGTTTATTAATCGCTTGTTAATCTTGATTTGTTTACATAAAATATTGGTTGCTGCTCACGCTAATAAAAAATGTGAACAGAAATAAATAAAGATCATGTTGGCATCCCAACACATCCATCATTCCTACAAAATTGCAACACCAACTTCCAAACCTCCCAATATCTTCCACTCACCCTGCTGTCACCCACCTGAATCTGATGGCACATGACCCTTTTTGGCGCCCCCATCAGGAGTTATGACCGGTGAACCACTACTGCAGTACAGGCCACCTGCTCCTGTGACATCTGAATGCTGGAATCTTCGGAAACCTGTTAAGACCTAACAGAAAGTGCTCACCAAGCAGGGACATAGACACCCAAAAAGGGACCCTCCCACTCTGCAGTAAAGAAGCAAGAAAACTCAAGATTAGGGATGAGGTTTAGATTTGCCGCTGACATGTGCTTAAGGCAAATCCCGCAGGTTGAAGATTAGCAATTCCTGCAAATTTTTGTGCAGATTCGTCTAGGAGATTTTTTTTAAACCTTGGAGGACTGAATTGCCTTTAAACTATGCTCAGCAGGTTTAGAGGGCCAATAAGGGCTTTTGGATAAGTCAGCCCCCTCACTATAAAAGGGGGTGCACAGAGAAGCCATAGTGTCAGTGAAGTAGAAGCTGCTATAGGGAAAGGAGAGGTAAAGCTGACATACGAAATAGGGAGAAATTAGGATAAGTTAGGAAACTGTACTTTGAAGTACAACTATGGGCCAAACGTTTTATTTTTTTCATTTTGGATAGAGTAAGGGAGGGTTATAACCCCTGTCAGATTTTTTTTCGCCATCTGTGTCCCATTGCGGAGCTGTCCCTTCACTTCCTGTCCCAAAGCCTAACCGGAAGTGAAAGGAAATCCATGAAGATTAAGGGAATTCATTGGGGCCCCCCAGGTCACCAGAACTAGTGTCCCCATAGGAAGATTTCCCCTCTATTACTTTCCTTGGGGACAACCCAAAATTTGTGATTTTCTTTTACTTTCACTTTCAGTGATAATGGTAAATCGGACAAATAGGGAGGGTGAAGCTCCCTAATGGGGACACAGACATCAGTAAAAACTGACAGGGGTTTTAATCCCTTTACACTCTATCCAAAACTAAAAAAAAGGTTTGACTTTAGTTACGCTTTAAGTTTGATTGCTAGCTTATTTGGCAACTAACTCCTTTGCTGCCTTTTTGTTCTTATTAATGGGGGCTTTGTATCTTTCATTGTATTTATTTTATTTCATTTTATTTTGTGGTTGATTTGAGGTCAGCGGTCACTTATAGCTGCTGTCCCATACATGACATTTTTGTGCTGCAAGGCTTCTCTTTAAAGAAATGACCTTGTTTTCAGGGGGTAATATTTTGGTGTTTTCATTTCTTTTGGGGATATATTGGTTTTATTTTATGTTGCTATGGCCTTTATTTTACCTTAAGCTCCTATTTTTGCTGCAAGTCTTCTCTAAAAAAAAAAAAAATAATAAAAAAAAGCTGACTTTTACTTCAGAGGTGATCAATCAGGCTTTTGATTTCAATTGAGTTTTTTTAATTTTTATTTAATTTTTTTTTAAAGTATGGGGTGCTTAAAGCAGAACATTCACTTGTTATTACCCATCTGTTCTTTATGCTCCCTGTTATTCACAGCACACCCTTGCATTGTTTGAAAAAAAAAAAAGTACAAGAACAGTGGTGCCCACTGTTCTTGTACTTTTTTTTTCAAACATTGCTTTAGCAGTGACACATGCTTTTCAATCAAATGCTAAAAAATCATCTTTGATTGGCAGATAAGAAATAAAAAATAAATATTCAGGAGTTTGCTTTAGCTGTCCTTGTTCTTGCTGATGCAAAACTGTTCTGCCGCTGGCCAGTTTCTATCAAGTTCTCATTAGGAATTTAAAGCGCACAGATTATACAGCAGTTTGGCCAGCAGCAAAACATTTTTTTAATTAGGGGGAATTGGCCAAAATGTACTAGAGAAGAAGAATTAAAATCACACAGTAGTGAAAGATTGCCCAGGAGAAAGAAAATTTGAATGAGCAAGGCAAGGCCCAAATTTACTAGAGACAAATCTATGGCTTTACAATGTAGCACTCTGGTGTTTAGGCAGGGTTGCTCCTAAATTTACCTGCCAGGTATAGCTACCTTGGCTATTGTTGAGGATCGATTGATTTCACTCTAATGCCCCGTACACACGGTCGGACATTGATCGGACATTCCGACAACAAAATCCTAGGATTTTGTCCGACGGATGTTGGCTCAAACTTGTCTTGCATACACACGGTCACACAAAGTTGTCAGAAAATCTGATCATTCTAAACGCGGTGACGTAAAACACGTACGTCGGGACTATAAACGGGGCAGTAGCCAATAGCTTTCACCTCTTCATTTATTCTGAGCATGCGTGGCACTTTGTGCGTCGGATTTGTGTACACTCGATTGGAAATTCCGACAACGGATTTTGTTGTCGGAAAATTTTATAGCCTGCTCTCAAACTTTGTGTGTCGGAAAATCCGATGGAAAATGTGTGATGGAGCCTACACACGGTCGGAATTTCCTACAACAAGGTCCTATCACACATTTTCCGTCGGAAAATCCGACCATGTGTTCGGGGCATAAGTCTGCAATTGCTGCAATTTTCTCTTTTGCTGGGCACTTGGTGCCATTAGATAAGACAAGGGCACTGCAAGGTCAGATTATGGGTATATGGGGTATCTCAGCCAATGGGCAGGGGTTTTCTTGAATCCCTTGGCCTGCTGGGAGAACCTATATATTTGGGTGGAGTCAGGTGATCAGGGTTCTGTGCCACCTGGACGGCTGTCTGGGTGGACGTGTGTTGTGGCCGGAGTGTGGGCCTATCACAGGCACATCTGGCTGCTAGGCTGGCTAAGGGCCTATACAGAAAAAAAAGAGCAGCGCAGGGTTGGGATTGCGGCTTGCAGTCCAACCAGAAGTGATGGTTCTTCCGGCCGGAGAACCTGTCATGGTCGGAGGTAGAGGGGAAGCTTTCACCGCTAAGGGACCAACCACCTTATTACCAGGGACCACAGTGAGTAACTGAAGCAAGTACTGGAGCAGAATTCTCACCAACCAGGGATGGTGAAGATTCAGGAAAATTTAGTGGGTATCAAGCCAGGGACTCAGCCAGTGGAGGTGACGCTTGTAGACCAGCCTTGTGTGTCATGCCAGGAACCGAGCAGGACAGTGTGGTGAAGCTTGAGAAGTATCTTGAGTGCCAAGCTAGGGACCCACCAGAGAAACGGGGTGATGCTTGAGGAAGATACTACAGTGAAGATTGGAGGAGCTCATGGGATTCAGTGGCAGTGAATCATCTAGTCTAGTGAGAGAGACTGGGAGATCAGTGGGCTGAAGAACTACAAGAAGTGATTGTAGTGGAAGTGAAGGAACTGTTACACCTTGTGTTAGAAACTGTTAACGACTGTTGCCATAGGAGACAGCATTCCTACACATGCAGATGTGGCATCTTGCTGGAGGCCTTTCCCTGCATGGCTGTTCTCCTGTTGAAGTCTCAGAGTCTGCCAATTAACATTGCAACTATCTAAGGGTGTCCTGGCCCTAACCCTCTCTCTCAAAGTTCTGTTAAGTGAAATAAAAATCTCTTTGCATTCAAAAAGTGTCTGGCGCCCAATGAATCTAACTTGCATAACACCCACTATGCCTTAAAACCCACCACATACAGAAGGATGTCAGCTATCTCTGACCCTGGAGGTCCTCATTAGGCTGAAGGAGGCCAGAGGCAGAGACCTTGCTACAACTATAAGAATTAAGATACTGCAAAGGATACAGCAGTATAAAACTGACCAATGACAGGACAGTTTTAATCAGGGATCAATGCCTAAACATTCTATGCTTAACTTTTGTGAGATGGTTTAGGTGCCCTGCAATATCTTAATTCTTATAGTAAAGCCATAGCCTGTAGTCTTTGTCTCTAGTAAATTTGGGCCTTGCCTTGCTCATTAAAATTTTCTTTCTCCTGGGCAATCTTTAACTACTGTGCGATTTTAATTCTTTTTCTCTAGTACATTTTGGCCAATTCTCCCTAATTAAAAAATGTTTTGCTGCTGGCCAACTTTAAACTGCTGTATAATTTGTGAGCTTTAAATAATGAGAACTTGATAGAAACTGGCCAGCGGCAGAACAGTTTTGCATCAGCAAGAACAAGGACAGCTAAAGCAAACTCCTGACTGGCAGGAAGGGGGTGTAAGTGCCCAGTAGGCAAGTGGTTAAAAGCCTAAAAAATCTATTTCTCCTTTCCCATAGACTCAATACAATTTGCCAAAATGGTGAAAGTTTTGCCAAATTTTCTTGCACATCGGTTTTTCTCATGAGCATGAAAATGCACAATACCATATCTAATAACTCTGTGTATATTCAAGTTTTAAATATGATGAGTGCTTCATAGAACACATGTGAAGTAGTCATCCTTACAAATGCGATTTTTTTTTTTTGCAATGCGCTTTGTGTAATAACATGCATGGATAAACAAGCGTGCAATTGGCCCCATGATTGGATTGTGGGGGAAACGGTGTCATTTATATTCAGTTCTACTATAAATCCAAACAAAAGCAAACCCAGCAAAGTAAAGTGCCTTTTAATTTCTATTAAATCCACCTACACGTGCTTACCATAGACCTTACATAAGCCTTCATCAAGATGTTTTAGCGACCTCACACCTTGTCTTTTATTCCCTGCACGCGGTGTGTGACAAACATCGCTCCGAATGACGCTGACTCATCTGCCTCTTAATGGAAGTCAACCCATACATTCTGTCCTCAAACAAAAGCAAGAACACATTTCCAACAATATTTGTGTCAGGAATAAACTATTTTTAAATAAAGAAAAGTTTTTTTTATTTTTTAATTCTTCACATCTGTGTTTTGGCAAAGCAGTTTGTGCCCTTGAAAAAAAGTAAAGAGTTCCCCTGGCCGCAGCTTTCATATAAATCAAAGAAAGCGTCAGGTTTTTAAGTAACACTCATGAGTTTTACGATGACCTTGTTGCAGCAGCAAGGGCGGCCGGCGCAGCTGTGCCTGTTTCTCGATGTACAGCAAAAACTTCATGCATTTGCTGTCAAGAGGTTTCCCGTAAAATAGAGCAGAATGCATTGCCTTGGACGGAAAATGGGAGGTCGTAAACGTGGCGGGTTCATTAACTGGGAAACGCATTTTGTGCCATACCTACAAAATCCTACTGAGAGGCGGAATGACGCTTCTTTATGGCTCTGAACTTCACGGGTGAAGAAGGAGTCTGGTTGACGGCCCCAGCATTAAATTGAAACTCCGATCTAAATAGGAAAAACCTTTTCTCAAGCATTTATCACGAGCACGGTCTACTGAAAATGTTTTCTTTTTCAAGTCAGTTTGTTCTGTCAGTGATACCTGCCTGTATTATGTATTAATAGAAGAGTCACAGCTCCACCCCCTGCCCTAATATAACACATAAGCCCCTTATAGTTTGGATTTAGGAGGTTAGTGAAACTGATATTTCAGTGTTTGATTGATGCTAGAGACAAGGTTCTGTCTCTTATGCCGCGTACAAGCGAGCGGAATTTCCGACAGAAAGAGTCTGATGGGAGCTTTTCATCATATATTCCGATCGTGTGTATGCCCCATGGGACTTTTTCTGTCGAAAATTCAGACGGACTTAGATAGAGAACATGTTCTATATTTTTTCGATGGAACAAATTACTATCGGCAAAACTGCTCGTCTGTATGCTGTTCCGACGCACCAAAAATGACGCATGCTCTGAAGCAAGTACGAGACGGGAGCTATTGGCTACTGGCTATTGAACTTTCGTTTTCTAGTCCCGTCGTACGCGTTGTACGTCACCGCGTTCTGGATGGTCAGAATTTGGTGTGACCATGTGTATGCAAGACAGCTTGAGCGGAATTCCATCGGAACTCCGTCGTAAAAACCTTCAGAGTTTATTCCGACTGCAAAACCGGTCGTGTGTACAGGGCATTAGACTTTTGGTTTGTTATTTTTGTTATTTGGGACTATTGCTTTGTTCCTGGGTCTGTACACCTACCGTGCCCAATATGAGTGATACCTACCATCCTTTGTACTGTGTTTCCAGGTCGGCACACCTGCTGTGCCCATTGTCAGGGGCTCCCAACCTACCGGCCAAGGTCTATACATCAGATGTGCCCATTATGATAGCACCTACTATCCATGTGCTGAGGTCCTAGGTCTACACCCTTTCTGTGCCCAATATAAGGGATACCCACCATCCCTGCACTGAGTTTCCAGTTCTACACACCTGTCGTGCCCAATACAAGGGACTTCCACCATCCTTTGAACTGTGTTTCCAGGTCTGCACACCTGCTGTGCCCATTGTCAGGGGCTCCCACCCTACCTGCCAAGGTCTGTACACCAGATATGCCCACTTACTAACCTTGTGTTGAGTTCCCATGTCTACACAGCTGTTGTGCTCATTATGAGAGGCTCCCGCCATCCCATGCTGCGTTCTGGGGTCTACAGACCTGCTGTGCCCATTGTGAGGCTCCTGCCATCCCTGCACTGAGTTCCCACCTCTGCACACCACCTGTGCCCATTAGGAGGGGATCTCACCATCCCTGATACATGTAGTATTTATTTAACATTATGAAGAATGTGACAGGAGGAGCTGGAAAGTGGTTGTAAATGTCAAAAACTCCAAGATGGACAGGAGAAGATGGCAAGGAGAATTTGCTGTTACCGAGAGTAACAGATTGGCGAGTAACCAAGACATATAAGAAGCCAAGGGCTGGCTAAACTCATCAGTCTAAAAAAACAAAATAAGTGTAGCGCTAAGAGAAGAGGTCTGAAGATGGAGTCTATGTACTGACAGTTCCAAGTTTGTGTACTCAAAGGAACATCCTTGGAGAAAAGATAAAAGGTCCTCTGAAATGGATCTCACCAAGGGTGTAAACCGTCTGTAGGGGGAGCCCACACACCACCAATGAAAGTGAAAAGGCTTACCAGACTAGGTGGACCCAACAAGGCATACGCCAGGTGGAGTCAGTTAAGCTCGGGTGGTGCTGGACTGCAGTTGACCTGGGAGGGCAGGGTTGGTGGAGTGGCTACCACGTGGATACGTTCCTCGAACTTGATCAGGACCAAAGGTGTGGGGTGCAGCTCCCAAAGATCGTATTCCTCAGATCAACGGTGAAGTCAGCAAAAACCGCAACAAATGGAGAGAAGGAATGGCCAAATAGTGTAAATCCGTTTAAATGGAGATTTATTAAAAAGTATTAAACACTCACATGAATGGTATAAAAAAAAACAGCGCTGTGAAGAAGTGGCGACAGTGGGGTAGGACCCCACTGTCGCCACTTCTTCACAGCGCTGTTTTTTTTTATACCTTTCATGTGAGTGTTTAATACTTTTTAATACTTTTTAATAAATCTCCATTTAAACAGATTTACACTATTTGGCCATTCCTTCTCTCCATTTGTTGCGTTTTTTGCTGACTTCACCGTTGATCTTTGGGAGCTGCACCCCACACCTTTGGTCCTGATCAAGTTCGAGGAACGTATCCACGTGGTAGCCACTCCACCAACCCTGCCCTCCCAGGCCAACTGCAGTCCAGCACCACCCGAGCTTAACTGACTCCACCTGGCGTATGCCTTGTTGGGTCCACCTAGTCCGGTAAGCCTTTTCACTTTCATTGGTGGTGTGTGGGCTCCCCCTACAGACGGTTTACACCCTTGGTGAGATCCATTTCAGAGGACCTTTTATCTTTTCTCCAAGGATGTTCCTTTGAGTACACGAACTTGGAACTGTCAGTACATAGACTCCATCTTCAGACCTCTTCTCTTAGCGCTACACTTATTTTGTTTTTTTGACATTGTCTACACTTGCTGGTTGTGTTAGCTGCTGTTTGTATTTCAATTTTTGGTAGCGCAGAATTATTGTGTACATATAAACTCATCAGTCTCCCTGTAACTAAAATATTTCTAGGTGGATGTATCCTTTAAGACACTATGTGGTTTCTCATTGACTCTTGGGGTGAGATCTCTGCTATTCAGTGCAGTCTTCATTATGCTTGTTGGAACTTTAGTTCTATTTTATGTTTGCATTTGAGATTTTGGAAAACCAAATTCCAAACTTGGTGGCAGCCGAGCAAAAACCTATAGGTGTGTACCAAGGTTTCATTCCAGGCTTTACTGGTGAAGTGTTGAATTTTTAAAGCCAACACATTTCAGGGGATTGGGCTTCCCTGTCTTCAGGGCTATCAGGTCTAAGAAATCCATCTGAGGAACACACACCACAGCTGGTATTTCTAGGGGTTGCGTAGCCCAGAACCCAAACATGGTTTCACTGAATACCAGTACCTACCAAACTGGATCTTCTTGAATCCAACCAAAACAAGTCCTGACCTGAAAACCTTCCAGCAACGACACAAACACTTACATCACCAACCCAATATAAATCTGGCCTTTCACAGTCTAAAATACAATATACTCAAGGGGTGGCTTATCCTGTAATGGCAACCATCAGAACAGTAGTACATCAAAAATTCAGACTTCAACTTCCGAAGCACATTAGTGTTTTCTGAAACGTGGAAATGTTATAATGAAGGGATAAAACAGTTAAAGCATGCAAAAATGCCATTAGCTCTGCCAAAAGATTACAGTAGATGCTTTTACCTCCAATCTGGCTGCTCAATTTGTTCCAGACGAGGCTGGTTGGTCTATTGTTCTGCCACCATAAAGTGTATATTATTGGAGTGTTATCCTTGGCTGGGCCTTTTATTGTCTACCTAAACTAAGAAGGAGACAAGCTTTTATCCGCTCAAAATTACAGATAGGGAGAAATGTGTTAAGTCCATTTTACTGCACTTAAAACTAATTTGTCCTTTTATGTCTAGACAAGATATTTCCACTCACCAAGACAAAAATATATAAAATAAAATGGCAAGCAAAGAAAAAATTATTTTATTTAATTGTACCACCATTTCAGCTCTGGAGTTTGACACTTTTTAACCGTTAAAAACTGAGCTTTAGATTTCTTGAACCCCCCCCTGCCAATCCACCCCACGCCCTGAAGCTCGCCGGTATCTTTAAGTACTTGCCAACCAGCCGCCGTAGTTACACGGCAGCTGGTTGGCTCCCCTGCGTGAATCGCCGCAGCAGTACGGCAGCCACTTTAGGGGTATGGGGGGGCGCGCGCAATGCCGGAGGTGCGACGTAGGAGCCGATGCGCTGCCTGGCGGCCACAATGTCCGCCGGCCACCCTCGATCACTCCTCAGAGAGCCAGAACGGGGATCTCTCGATGTAAACAGACAGATCCCCCATTCTGACAGGGGAGGAGAAACATACCTGATGTTCCTAGTGATCAGGAACAGCAATCTCTCTCTATTCCCAGTCAGTACCCTCCCCCGCACAGTTAGAAAAACACCTCCCTAGGGAACACTTAAACCTTTGATCGCCCCCTAGTGTTAACCCCTTCACTGCCAGTGACATTTATAATGTAATAAATTGTAAACAGTGGCTATTTTTAGCTCTGATCGTTGTATAAATGTCACTGGTCCCAAAAAAGTGTCAAATGTGTCTGATCTGTCCGCCGCAATGTCGCATTACTAGTAAAAAAAAAAATTAATAATAAAAATGCCATAAATATATCCCCTATTTTGTAGATGCTATAACTTTTGTGCAAACCAATCAATATACGCTTATTGCAATTTTTTTTTTACCAAAAATATGTATAAGAATACACATTGGCCTAAACTGATGAAGACATTTTTTTGGATATTTATTATAGCAAAAAGTAAAAAATATTTTTTTTCAAAATTGTCGCTCTTTTTCTTGTTTGTTTTTAGGGCAAAAAATAAAAACCATGGAGGTGATAAAATACCACTAAAAGAAAGCTCTATTGGTGGGGAAAAAAGGACGTCAATTTTGTTTGGGTACAAAGTCGCATGACCGCGCAATTGTCAGTTAAAGTGACACAAAAAATGGCCTGGTCATTAAGGGGGCAAATTCTCCGGTCCTTTAGTGATTAAAGTGGTTGTAAACCTCAGACATGAAATATGAACAAAGCATACCCCTCTACAGTGTTTACTTGTCTCAATTAGGAGCACTAAGTCATTTCTGTCTGTGGTTTCATAAATGACAATGGTCCCAAAATAGTGTAAAAAGTGTCCGATGTGTCCGCCATAATGTCGCAGTCACAATAAAAATCGCAGATCGCCGCCAATACTAATAAAAAATAATAATTAAAATGCCATAAAACTATCCCCTATTTTGTAGACGCTATAACTTTTGCACAAACTAATCAATATGCGCTTATTGCGATTTTTTTTTTACCAAAAATATGTAGAAGAATACATATCGTTCTAAAATGAGGAAAAAATTAGTTTTTTTATATATTTTTGGGGGATATTTATTATAGCAAAAAGTAAAAAAGATTGCTTTTTTTTCAAAATTTACACTCTTTTTTTGTTTATAGCGCAAAAAATAAAAACCGCAGAGGTGATCAAATACCACCAAAAGAAAGTTCTATTTGTGGGAAAAAAAGGACATCAATTTTGTTTGGCTGCAACGTCGCCCGACCGCGCAATTGTCAGTTAAAGCGATGCAGTGCCGAATCGCAAAAAGTGCTCCAGTGGACCAGTGGGACGTCCATCATAGGTGCTGCAGGCTCCAGAAGGCAGGACCTGCTATGTGACTCGGCTCGGGATCGGATCGGTCCCCTCTCGGCGACGCTCCGGGCTAACAATTAAATTGTGCATGCCTGACACCCGGGGCCTTTCGGGGACCCATTCGGGGCTCCCATCCCCCCTAGCCCCCCCTCCCAATGCCCCTGCCCAAGGGGTATCAAACTCAACCACAGCAGTCTGGTAGCCACATGTGTCACCATGTATACAAATCACCCCAAAAGTGCTAGGGTGTAACTTTGCAGGATTTACAAAATCACCTTTGACTAATGTCACAATACTACCAGAATCTAGCAGAGGAGTGACTGGTTTTCCATCAACTGAAATCATACACATGTGTTTTCCATGCGCCCCTGACATGATGCAGTACATACCACCTGTACAAAAAAATAAGCATTATCACATTGCATTGCTTAATCATTTAGGGAACAGTTAGCAGCAATATGACCTAATGCATGGCAGCGATAACATTTTATGTGTACTGTACCCAATCACCTAAACGGCCTCAGAGACTTTCCTGACCTATTTGGCCAGTCTTCAGGTCCTGAGCCCATAGTCTAATTATCTGTGGCAACAGTCTTGTAACTTTTCCCCACGCCCTTGAACTCTGGAACAGTCTTACTGGATCCTCCAGGCAGTTTTTCACCCCTATAGACATTGTGGTGGGGCACAGACAAATCCTCAGCAGCAGTATATCTCTCCACCAGGTCCACCAGCTGGTTTGCAGTCTTAGGGGCCCCATGGCTGACTCACTTCCTCAAAGTGGCAGGGAGCGCATGTAAATAACAGTCCATGACCATGCACTCCACAATCTTAGGTGCTGACAAAGTCTCTGGCTGCAGCCACTTTTTTGTGAGGTGCATTAAGTCAAACATTTGGGAGCGGAGTTGATTGTCAGTACTGTAGGACCACCGATGCACCCGTTGAGCCCGGACCGCAATGGTGATGCCCAGGCATGCAAATATCTCAGCCTTCAGCGACTCATAATCCTGGGCAGCATCTGGTTCCAGGTCAAAAGAAGCCTTTTGGGGTTCTCCGGTCAGAAAGGGTGCTAGCAGTCCTGCCCATTGCTCATTTTGCCATCCATCTCGAACAGTGACTCTTTCAAAAGTCGCTAGGTAAGCTTCCACATCATCTGCAAATGTCATCTTCTGCAAGTAATAGCTGGCACGCACCATTTTCTGTTCCACTGGCAAAGGACCTGCGGACCCCTTCTTTAATTCTGCCAGGGCCTCCGCAAACTGGCGATTTGCCTCCTGCTGTGCTGCAGTGGCCTCTGCGACCTGGCGGTTGGTTTCCTGCTGGGTTGCAGTGGCCTGCAGCAGGGCTTTTAACACATCCTCCATCTTTCCACTTGTTCAGGAAGATGCTCGCCGAAAATTCACCATACGTGGGGGGTTAGCTCAATTGGGGATCACCTTCCCTGGGAAAAAAGAGTAGTGCAAACGGCAGGTTTTCTTAATATCTCACTTATAGTCAGTTTTAATTTTTAAAAGGTTGCATGAAAATCAAATAAACAAAACAAAAAATAAATCCTCGCCATGCAGGCACTAACTAAACACTTCAGGATCCTACCTCACCAGGTGAAGGGCTTCTCCCAGTCACCCACAAAACAAAGACAATGCAAACCTTTTTTCTACACACACATATACACACAAACACACTAAATGACCAAAAGTATTGTGACACCTGCCTTTACACGCACATGAGGTTTAATGGAATTCCAGTCTTAGTCGGTAGTGTTCAATATTGAGTTGCCCACCCTTTGCAGCTATAACAGCTATAACTCTTCTGGGAAGACAGTCCACAAGGTTTAGGAGTGTGTCTATGGAAATGTCCCCCCCCCCCTTCGGAGACTGGGCCACAGGGCAGTATTCCAACATGATAACGACCCCAAGTACACCTCCAAGACGACCACTGCCTTGCTAAAGAAGCTGAGGGTAAAGGTGATGGACTGGCATAGAATGTCCCCAGACCTAAACCTTATTGAGCATCTGTGGGGCATCCTCAAATGGAAGGTGGAGGAGCGCAAGATCTCTAACATCCACCAGCTCCGTGATTTCGTCATGGAGGAGTGGAAGAGGACTTCAGTGGCAACCTGTGAAGCTCTGCCCAAGAGGGTTAAGGCAGTGCTGGAAAATAATGGTGGCCACATAAAATATTGACACTTTGAGCCCAATTTGGACATTTTCACTTAGGGGTGTACTCACTTTTGTTGCCAAGGGTTTAGACATTAATGGCTGTGTGTTGAGTTATTTTGAGGGGACAGCAAATTTACACTGTTATACAAGCTGTACACTCACTACTTTACATTGTAGCAAAGTGTCATTTCTTCAGTGTTGTCACATGAAAAGATAGAATAAAATATTTACAAAAATGTGAGGGGTGTACTCACTTTTGTGAGATACTATATATACTGTATATATATATATGTGTGTTTTGAGGGTTCTAAGTAATTTTCTAGCAAAAAAATACGGATTTTAACTTGTATAGTATATTAATTGTATAGAATATTTACAAAAATGTGAGGGGTGTACTCACTTTTGTGAGATACGGTATATGTATTGCGCTGCTGAGATAACACAAATAAACTATTAACAATAATATATGTGAATTA
The DNA here is from genome assembly GCA_037952835.1 of Lithobates septentrionalis. Classification (NCBI taxonomy): domain Eukaryota; kingdom Metazoa; phylum Chordata; class Amphibia; order Anura; family Ranidae; genus Lithobates; species Lithobates septentrionalis. The sequence goes on from JBBDGP010001212.1 coordinate 5,047,499, forward strand.
ATAATTGATATTCATATAACTATAAAGCACAGTGAGCTGTGAATATAACACACAGTGAGTAACTACTTCATATAATAGAATTATCTACCAGAAAACCAAAAGTTAGAAAATAAATAATTAAACATGCAACACAAAATAATCACACATAATAAAGTCCCAAAAAAAAAGAATGAGCATAAATCTTCATGTCTCCAGAACATGCTCAATAAATACTTTTGCGCGCTGTAAATGTGATTCCAAGACTCCAGCGCAGCACTCAGCATGTAATCCCGATCAGCTCAGTGTGAGGATGTGCCCTCACCTGCAAATATGAACTCATACACCAGTATAGGTCCTAAGTGCCTTCCCTGGATCATTAGGGGCAACATAGGTGGTCACAGGATCTCTTCAAACTTCTGTTGGCACCGCTAGATGTATACAACTTTAAGAGGTCTGCTCACCATATCACAGATAGTAGGACGGACCCCTGATGATTGGAGGTCAATATAAGTCTGAGGTTATCCAAAAAATGTGAAATGTGGACCAGTTGTTGTCACTAACCGTACTTCCCACTTGGATCAAATGGTAAAGAATAACTGTCAGATATCACTGCATGTGTACAACATATTGCTGAGCATTCAAGCAATCCTGTCAGTAAGTGGAGCCAAATAAATGAAAGCCAGAGGGTCTTGCAGAGGAGATAGATCGAAACAGCAATATTTTTATTGTTGACATTTTGGAGAAGCTCAGTCCATCTTTCTCAAGACCAAGCCGAGGCTCATTGATGCATATGGGGAGTGAAGTGATGTGTTTTACCCTACTTTATTCAACACCAATAAAAGTTGATACTCTGAATTTTAAAGGTTATACCATAAAAAAATACTATTTCAGAGGTGGCAAATAATCAAATCACGTGGTGGGGTTGAATGATTTACTTAAAAGGTAAATACTATAGCCTGTTCACTTTGCAAGCAATTTTTTCCCAGAGCTTAGTGAATACGGTGAACATTCCCTTTGCAAAGCATACCCAATCAAGTGCAAGGAAAATAAAAAGCAATATTTTTACTTGCACATGATTGGATAATGGAAGTTAGAAGAGCTTCACCTCATTCACTAAGCTAATGGCAAATTCCGTTACAAAGTGCAATTTTTTTTGAAAAGTGAACAGCCTATAGGATTGCTTCAGACATTATTTCCCCTTGCTATTGGACATTTTTTACATTTTCAGTTTTAATTTTCAACACACATTTAGTATAGTACCTCCTTAGCATACATATTAAACTTATAACACAGAGATAATTTTCTTGTCTATATTGACAGTATCTGGAGGTACTTAGTACATTTTTAATTTCTTTTTACCCTTCCCCTTTCTTTTTTTTATGTCGGTTTTTGGTGCTTTGCTATTTTTTTTACCACATCCATGAACTCTTGTGCCACCTCATTGGTTTTCTCATTGGGTGTCTTGGTCCCCTTCCACTACTCCCATGTCAGACACTGAGCAGGGGTCACCATTTGGAGGCGCTATGTTTTATCCAAGTCCCAAGCTGGTTTGTAAGTCCTTTTAGATCATCAATATGTAGGGTTGTGGCACCCTCCGCCTTTCTAGTGTATCAGTTTTTTGGTATAGAGTTCTGTTGTTGGAAGCATCTACTCCTGAAGAAGTGAAAGTATTGACAAAACGCGCTGAGTTACAAGATGCATTCCTCTTCCATATTGCAATCATCTTGGTTATGTAAAGCATGTACTTGAAAATATACCAGCTTGATGTACATTATATATTCTTATGTGTAACCTATTGGCCTAATATGTCAAACATTTTTTTTTTGTGTATTTTATACATTTATGTGTCAAATCATTGTACAATAAATTGATATTGTATGACTTTTGTATTATGCCTCATTTAACCCCTTCACACTGGCGTAACGCAAATGTGCGGTTTTTTTTCGGCTTGAAGGGGCTGCATGCATCACTCCGGTACCATTTTTTGAGCTGACGGTCGGCTTTCTTGTGATAACAACCGATGCGGCTAACCAGTCGCTTAGCTGTTATCCCAAGAAGTGGGATGTCCCCCCCCTCCCACCTCCTTCTGCGGCTCGCCTGGGCTCTCCCGTCCCACCGGGAGGCCCGAGCCACCAGCCGGCATGTCCACCAGCTGGCCAGAGACCCGAACGAAGCCGGAATCTGCTTCAATCATGTCTCGGATCTAGTAACCCGGAAGCGATATCATGCCATCACTTCTGGTTTACTGAAGACTTAAAGGCGCCAAATTTTAAAAAATTACAGCATTCAAAACAGCCAAACTTGATGTTTTGAATACTTTTAAGTGCAAAGGAAGGATTTGGGGTCTTAGTCTTAGATCTCTCCATAAAGAAATTCCGATCGCCAAGAACGCGGTGATGTACAACACGTACGACGAGCCGAAAAGAATGAGGTTCAATAGCCAGTGCGGCTCTTCTGCTTGATTCCAAGCATGCGTGGAACTTTGTGCGGAATTGTGTACACACGATCGGAATTTCCAAAAACGGTTTTTATATATACAGTAGCTCACAAAGTGAGTACACCCCTCACATTTTTGTAAATATATTATTCTATCTTTTCATGTGACAACACTGAAGAAATGACACTTTGCTACAATGTAAAGTAGTGAGTGTACAGCTTGTATAACAGTGTAAATTTGCTGTCCCCTCAAAATAACTCAACACACAGCCATTAATGTCTAAACCACTGTCAACAAATATGAGTACACCCCTAAGTGAAAATGTCCACATTGGGCCCAAAGTGTCAATATTTTGTGTGGCCACCATTATTTTCCAGTACGGCCCTAACCCTCTTGGGCATGGAGTTCACCAGAGCTTCACAGGTTGCCACTGGAGTCCTCCTCCACTCCTCCATGATAACATCACGGAGCTGGTGGATGTTAGAGACCACCTTCTGTTTGAGGATGCCCCACAGATGCTCAATAGGGTTTAGATCTGGAGACATGCTTGGCCAGTCCATCACCTTTACCGCTCAGCTTTAGCAAGGCAATGGTCATCTTGGAGGTGTGTTTGGGGTCGTTATCATGTTGGAATACTGCCCCAATGGCCCAGTCTCCGAAGGGAGGGGATCATGCTCTGCTTCAGTATGTCACAGTACATGTTGGCATTCATGGTTTCCTCAATGAATTGTAGCTCCCCAGTGCCGGCAGCACTCATGCAGCCCCAGACCATGAGAATCCCACCACCATGCTTGACTGTAGTCAAGACACACTTGTCTTTGTCCTCCTCACCTGGTTGCTGCCACACACGCTTGACACCATCTGAACCAAATAAGTTTCTCTTGGTCTCATCAGACCACAGGACATGGTTCCAGTAATCTATGTCCTTAGTCTGCTTGTCTTCAGCAAACTGTTTGTGGGCTTTCTTGTGCATCATCTTTAGAGGAGGCTTCTCTCGGTGATGATAGCCATGCAGACCAATTTGATGCAGTGTGCGGGGTATAGTCTGAGCACTGACAGGCTGACCCACCCCTTCAACCTCTGCAGCAATGCTGACAGCACTCATACGTCTATTCCTAAAAGACAACCTCTGAATATGATGTTGAGCATGTGCACTCAACTTCTTTGGTCGACCATGGCGAGGCCTGTTCTGAGTGGAACCTGTCCTGTTAAACTGCTGTATGGTCTTGGCCACGGTGCTGCAGCTCAGTTTCAGGGTCTTGGCAATCTTCTTATAGCCTAGGCCATCTTCATGTAGAGCAACAATTCATTTTTTTCAGATCCTCAGAGAGTTCTTTGCCATGAGGTGCCATGTTGAACTTCCAGTGACCAGTATGAAAGAGTGAGAGCGATAACACCAAATTTAACACACCTGCTCCCCATACACACCTGAGACCTTGTAACACTAACGAGTCACATGACACAGGGGAGGGAAAATGGCTAATTGGGCCCAATTTGGACATTTTCACTTAGGGGTGTACTCAATTTTTTTGCCAGCGGTTTAGACATTAATGGCTGTGTGTTGATTTATTTTGAGGGGACAGCAAATTTACACTGTTATACAAGCTGTACACTCACTACTTTACATTGTAGCAAAGTGTCATTTCTTCAGTGTTGTCACATGAAAAGATAAAATAAAATATTTACAAAAATGTGAGGGGTGTACTTGCAAAAAATATGGATTTTAACTTGTAAGACACAAGTGTCAGAAATAGGCTAATGCCGCACATAGGAGTGGACTTTTCGACCGGACTGGTCCGACAGACCGTGTCCGGTGGACAATCCGACCGTGTGTGGGCTTCATCGGACCTGCAGCAGACTTTTTCGGTCGCAAATCTGACGGACCTTAGATTTGGAACATGCTTCAAATCTTTCTGACGGACTCGAGTCCAGTCGAAAAATCCGCTCGTCTGTATGCTAGTCCGACGGACAAAAACCGACGCTAAGGCAGCTATTGGCTACTGGCTATCAACTGCCTTATTTTAGTCCGGTCGTACGTCATCACATACGAATCCGTCGGACTTTGGTGTGATCGTGTGTAGGCAAGTCCGGTCATTAGAAAGTCCGTCGAAAGTCCGTCGGACTTTTGTTGTAGAAAAGTCTGACTGTGTGTACGCGGCATTAGGCGTGAAGGTGTTAAAGTCACATGGGCTAATATTGGTTGTGTGTATGTTATATATGAGGATTAGGGATGAGCTTCGTGTTCGAGTCGAACCCATGTTCGACTCGAACATCGGCTGTTCGACCGTCCGTCGAATTGCGAACGATATGGGCCGTTCGCGCCAAATTCGTGTGGCGCGTCACGGCCCATAATTCACTGCGGCATCGCAGTGCATTGCTGGCTGATGATTGGCCAAGCATGCACTATGACCCGCATGCTTGGCCAATCACAGCGCCGTCAGTAGAGAGAGCTGTAATTGGCCAAAGCCAGGGTGGCTTTGGCCAATTATGGCTCAGGGGATTTAGTACACGCCCCACACTATATAAGGCCGCCTGCACGGCGGCCCTGTGTAGTGTGTGTTCCGGTGTGCTGAGAGATAGAGAGAGAGACAGACAGTGTCATTTGATTTGAGTTAGATAGATTAGGCAGAACAGTCAGTCAGTTAGCTGCACTTACAGTGTATTGTGTATATATATGCATCCCTGGTGTTGCATATATATATATACACTGTATTCAGTTTAGCTAGATCCGTTCCTGTTATCTTCTATCTAGACTATTTACATTTGGTGCAGTGCGTCCTGCTCACAGTGTTCAGCTAGATCCGTTCCTGCTATTTACATTTAGTGCAGTGCGTCCTACTCACAGTGTTCAGCTAGATCTGTTCCTGCTATTTACATTTAGTGCAGTGCGTCCTGCTCACAGTGTTCAGCTAGATCCGTTCCTGCTATTTACATTTAGTGCAGTGCGTCCTGCTCACAGTGTTCAGCTAGATCCGTTCCTGCTATTTACATTTAGTGCAGTGCGTCCTGCTCACAGTGTTCAGCTAGATCTGCTCCTGCTATTTACATTTAGTGCAGTCAGTGCGTCCTGCTCACAGTGTTCAGCTAGATCCGTTCCTGCTATTTACATTTAGTGCAGTGCGTCCTGCTCACAGTGTTCAGCTAGATCTGTTCCTGCTATTTACATTTAGTGCAGTCAGTGCGTCCTGCTCACAGTGTTCAGCTAGATCCGTTCCTGCTATTTACATTTAGTGCAGTGCGTCCTGCTCACAGTGTTCAGCTAGATCCGTTCCTGCTATTTACATTTAGTGCAGTCAGTGCGTCCTGCTCACAGTGTTCAGCTAGATCCGTTCCTGCTATTTACATTTAGTGCAGTGCGTCCTGCTCACAGTGTTCAGCTAGATCTGTTCCTGCTATTTACATTTAGTGCAGTCAGTGCGTCCTGCTCACAGTGTTCAGCTAGATCCGTTCCTGCTATTTACATTTAGTGCAGTGCGTCCTGCTCACAGTGTTCAGCTAGATCCGTTCCTGCTATTTACATTTAGTGCAGTGCGTCCTGCTCACAGTGTTCAGCTAGATCTGTTCCTGCTATTTACATTTAGTGCAGTCAGTGCGTCCTGCTCACAGTGTTCAGCTAGATCCGTTCCTGCTATTTACATTTAGTGCAGTGCGTCCTGCTCACAGTGTTCAGCTAGATCTGTTCCTGCTATTTACATTTAGTGCAGTCAGTGCGTCCTGCTCACAGTGTTCAGCTAGATCCGTTCCTGCTATTTACATTTAGTGCAGTGCGTCCTGCTCACAGTGTTCAGCTAGATCCGTTCCTGCTATTTACATTTAGTGCAGTGCGTCCTGCTCACAGTGTTCAGCTAGATCCGTTCCTGCTATTTACATTTAGTGCAGTGCGTCCTGCTCACAGTGTTCAGCTAGATCCGTTCCTGCTATTTACATTTAGTGCAGTGCGTCCTGCTCACAGTGTTCAGCTAGATCTGTTCCTGCTATTTACAATTAGTGCAGTCAGTGCGTCCTGCTCACAGTGTTCAGCTAGATCCGTTCCTGCTATTTACATTTAGTGCAGTGCGTCCTGCTCACAGTGTTCAGCTAGATCCGTTCCTGCTATTTACATTTAGTGCAGTGCGTCCTGCTCACAGTGTTCAGCTAGATCCGTTCCTGCTATTTACATTTAGTGCAGTGCGTCCTGCTCACAGTGTTCAGCTAGATCTGTTCCTGCTATTTACATTTAGTGCAGTCAGTGCGTCCTGCTCACAGTGTTCAGCTAGATCCGTTCCTGCTATTTACATTTAGTGCAGTGCGTCCTGCTCACAGTGTTCAGCTAGATCTGTTCCTGCTATTTACATTTAGTGCAGTCAGTGCGTCCTGCTCACAGTGTTCAGCTAGATCCGTTCCTGCTATTTACATTTAGTGCAGTGCGTCCTGCTCACAGTGTTCAGCTAGATCCGTTCCTGCTATTTACATTTAGTGCAGTGCGTCCTGCTCACAGTGTTCAGCTAGATCCGTTCCTGCTATTTACATTTAGTGCAGTGCGTCCTGCTCACAGTGTTCAGCTAGATCCGTTCCTGTTATCTTCCTACTGACAGGCAGACTTGTCTGGTTACAGTATATAAAGCTACCTGAAGAAAATTACAGGTGTTCTATCCCAGCTTAGTGCAGCTACAGGCCATTAGTATGTCTGGAAGGCCAAGAAGGAGAGGCAGACAGTCACAAGCCAATAAGAGAGGGCAAGCAGGCTCTGTGTCTAGTGCTGGTCGTGGAGACGGTGCATCCTCATCAGCACGTGGCCATGGGACACGCTTGGCCTTTTTTTCGGCAGCTGGCCGTGTTGAGCCGCAACATGCGGAAGACTTGGTCGAGTGGATGACCAAGCCGTCCTCATCCTCCTCATCCTCTCTCACCCATGCCCAGGGTGCTTTGTCTGGCAAAGCAGCGGCCTCTTCCCTCAGCTCAATGTCATCAGTGACTCCTTCCCTAGCTCCACCATGTCCTCCTGAGGATTCCCTCGAACTGTTTGACCACAGTGTTGGGTACATGCTCCAGGAGGATGCCCAGCGTTTGGAAGGCTCTGATGATGATACTGAGCTCGATGAAGGCAGTAACATGAGCACGGACAGAGGGGGTGCCCAAGAAGGACAGCAATCTGGCAGTCATGCTCCCCCTGCTGCAGCATACTGCCAGGTTTGCTCCAGTGATGAGGAGGGAGGGGATGATGAGGTCACTGACTCAACGTGGGTGCCTGATAGGAGAGAGGAGGAGGAGGAGGAGGAGGAGGCGGCACATCACCAACGAGGCAGGATGCCCTCCAGGGGCCAGCCTAAGGGCAGCACATTGACTGCATCACACCCCAAAGCTCCACATGTGCAGGGCGCTGCAGTCTCTGCGCGTTATTCAAAAAGTTCTTTGGTGTGGGCCTTTTTTGAGACGAGTGCATCAGATCGCACCGCTGCTATTTACAACATATGTCTCAAGCGTATCTCGCGTGGCCAAAACATCTCCCGCTTGGGTACCACATGCTTGACCAGACATATGTTGACCTGCCATGCAGTTCGTTGGCAAGCGTATCTAAAAGACCCACACCAAAGAACAAGGAGGATCTCTCCTTGCTCCTCATCAGCTGAGATTTCCAACCCCACTAGACCTTCAGTCCTCTCTGAGACCTGCAGTGAGAGGAATGAAGGTGTAGAATTAGGTGTGTCACAGCCAAGTACTTGTGGGCAATCTGCTTTTGGTACACCGACGTCAGATTGTACCAGGCAAATTTCCCTGCCCCAGCTGCTGCACCGCCGAAAGAAGTTTGCTCCCAGCCATCCACATGCCCAGCGGTTGAATGCTAGCTTGGCAAAATTGCTAGCACTTCAACTGCTGCCTTTTCAGTTGGTAGACTCTGCCCCCTTCTGTGAGTTTGTGGAATGTGCGGTTCCTCAGTGGCAGGTACCCAAACGCCACTTTTTCTCACGGAAGGCGATTCCGGCTCTCTACCGGCATGTGGAAGGCAATGTCCATGCCTCGCTGGACAGGGCGGTCAGCGGTAAGGTGCATATTACCGCTGACTCATGGTCCAGCAGGCATGGACAGGGACGTTACCTAAGTTTCACGGCGCATTGGGTGACTCTGCTGGCAGCTGGGAAGGATGCAGGACAAGGTGCAGTAGTGTTGGAGGTTGTTCCGCCACCACGCCTCCAAAATGCTGATTGTGACACACCTCTCTCCTCCACCCCCTCCTCTTCTTCTTCCTCCATGGCCTCTTCCTCGGAACCAGCGGTGCTCCGTAGGCATTCAAGGGGCTACGCAAGTACGCAGGCCAAAAGATGCCATGCGGTGCTTGAGCTGGTGTGCTTGGGGGACAGGAGCCACACTGGGGCAGAGGTTCTGTCAGCTCTGCAGGGGCAGGTTCAGAGGTGGTTGACGCCACGCCAACTTAAGGCAGGAATGGTGGTTTGCGACAATGGCACCAACCTCCTCTCTGCCCTCCGACAGGGACAACTGACCCATGTGCCCTGTTTGGCTCACGTCCTTAACTTGGTGGTGCAGCGGTTCTTGGGCAGGTACCCGGGCTTACAGGATGTCCTGAGGCAGGCCAGGAAAGTCTGTGTACATTTCCGCCGGTCATATAATGCCAGTGCTCGGCTGACGGACCTCCAAAAGGAGTTTAACCTGCCCAAGAACCGCCTAATCTGTGACATGCCCACCAGGTGGAACTCAACGTTGGCCATGCTGCAGCGGCTGCACATGCAGCAGAGGGCCATCAATGAGTACCTGTGCGACTATGGCACCAGGACAGGGTCAGGGGAGCTTGGTTTTTTTTCCCCACGCCAGTGGGCCATGATCAGGGATGCATGCACTGTCCTGTCACCATTCGAGGAGGCCACGAGGATGGTGAGCACTGACAGTGCATGCATCAGTGACACTGTCCCCCTTGTCCACCTGTTGGAGCACACGCTGCATGGAATAATGGACAGGGCACTTGAGGCAGAACAGAGGCAGGAAGAGGAGGACTTCCTTAGCTCTCAAGGCCCCCTTTATCCAGACAGTGTTCCTGCGTGCCTGCCGATCACACAGGAAGAGGACGAGGAGGAGGAAGATTGTGTCAGTATGGAGGTGGAGCCTGGCACTCAGCATCAGCAGCAGTCTTTAAGGGATCAGTCCCAAGGAACACATGGACTTGTACATGGCTGGGAGGAGGTGGCTGCGGACGTTGTTGTCCTTAGTGACCCAGAGGACTCCGGACCGAATGCCTCAGCAAACCTACGCTGCATGGCCTCCCTGATCCTGCAAAGCCTGCGTAAGGATCCTCGTATTCGTGGTATCAAGGAGAAGGACCAATACTGGCTGGCAACCCTCCTTGATCCACGTTACAAGGGTAAGGTTGCGGACCTTATCTTGCCATCGCAGAGGGAGCAGAGGATGAAACATCTTCGGGAGGCCTTGCAGAAAGGTCTGTGCAACGTGTTCCCAGAGACTGGGAGGTTGCAAACTCCTGTTTCTGGACAACGTGTTGCTGAGGCTTCGGTCAGTCAAAGAAGGAGCGGTGGAGAAGGTGGCCGTCTGACCGATGCGTTCAGACAATTTTTTGGTCCGCAGCCCCAAGGTATGATCGGTTCCAGCAACCATCGCCAGCGTCTGTTTTACATGGTGCAGGAATACCTAGGGGCAAGATCAGACTTGGACACCTTTCCCACCGAAAATCCTCTGGGTTACTGGGTCTTGAGGATGGATCACTGGCCCGAGCTTGCACAGTATGCAATTGAGCTACTGGCCTGTCCTGCATCCAGCGTTCTTTCGGAACGCACATTCAGTGCTACTGGAGGCGTGGTAACCGATCACAGGGTGCGTCTGTCCACCGACTCGGTCGATCGGCTGACCTTCATAAAAATGAATCAGTCTTGGATCTCCACCAGCTACCAAGCACCTGATGCTGATGTAACCGAATAATTTTTTTTGAAATCTCAGATCCCTTCAAAGACTGCCTATGCTGATGCTGAGTGACTATCCCTGAGTAATTATCCTCTTCCTCCTCAATCATCACGCTGATAGCTTGTAAGAACATTTTTGGTTCTGGGCGCCACCACCAGTGCCTAAGGCACAATTTTTCAGCCCCTCTTTAACAGGGGCGTGTAATTACAATTTTTGATGTAATACTTTGCAGCAGGGCTCGTTCCTGCATTCCAACTAGAGTGTCTGTGAGGGGTTGCAGTGTTGTGGCACCAGCACCAGTGCCTAAGGCCCAATTTTTCTGCCCCTGTTTAACAGGGGCGTGTAATTACAATTTTTGAAGCAATACTTTGCAGCAGGGCTCGTTCCTGCGTTCCAACTAGAGTGTCTGTGAGGGGTTGCAGTGTTGTGGCACCAGCACCAGTGCCTAAGGCCCAATTTTTCTGCCCCTGTCTAACAGGGGTGTGTAATTACAATTTTTGAAGCAATACTTTGCAGCAGGGCTCGTTCCTGCGTTCCAACTAGAGTGTCTGTGAGGGGTTGCAGTGTTGTGGCACCAGCACCAGTGCCTAAGGCCTAATTTTTCAGCTCCTGTTCAACAGGGGCATGTAATTACAATTCTTGATCTAATATTTCACAGCAGGGCCCTGTGAGGGCTTACAGTGTTGTGGCCACAGCAACACCTAAGGCCCAAATTTCTGCTGAGTATATAGGGCAGGACCCTACTTTCAAACATCTAACTTACAAACGACTCCTACTTGCAAACGGAAGGAGACAACAGGAAGTGAGATGAAATCTACCCCTAGGAAGGGAAATTCTCTCCTGTAAGAGTTAATATGGGAAAACAATTTCTCCTTTCCACTGATGCTTTCCAATCCTTGTTCCACAAAAAAACCCAAATTTTCAAAAAACATTTTTCATTGGGACAAAAAAGTGAGGTGAAATCTTCTGAAGAGGAGGAAGGACAGCAAAACAAATGTCACAGGGGTGATAACCCTTCCCTATGTTTTCCAAAAAGCTTAAAAAAGATTTTTTGGCTGGAGCTAAACACGTTAAAAATGTACCCGTTCAAAATTACAAAGAGATTCTACTTAACAACAAACCTACAGTCCCTGTCTTGTTTGCACCGCCTGTATACTGCTGTTCAGAGTATATATTGCCTTTCCTTATTTTAATTTGGGTGCGGGGTTCCCCTTAATATCCATACAGGACCCAAAGGGCCTGGTAATGGACTGGGGGGTACCCATGCCGTTTGTCTCACTGATTTTCATCCATATTGCCATAACCCGACATGACATTAAACCCGCAAGCAGTTTTAAATGAGATTTTTTCCTTTAAAAATGACATTTGGTGCAGGGACTGTTCTAAACATGGGAAACATGCGTCACTTTACAGGCATACTATAGACACCCCCCAGGTACGATATTTAAAGGAATATTTCACTTTTTTTTTTTTTACTTTAAGCATCATTAAAATCACTGCTCCCGAAAAAACGGCCGTTTTTAAAAGTTTTTTTTGCATTGATACATGTCCCCTGGGGTAGGACCCGGGTCCCCAAACCCTTTTTAGGACAATACCATGCAAATTAGCCTTTAAAATGAGCACTTTTGATTTCGAACGTTCGAGTCCCATAGACATCAATGGGGTTCTAACGTTCGTGCGAACTTTCGGTCCGTTCGCGGGTTCTGGTGCGAACCGAACCGGGGGGTGTTCGGCTCATCCCTAATGAGGATGGAGACATGATACATAAGGCACCTGGTCACAGTTCTTTCTCTGTTTTTCCCAAAAGGAAGGTGTCTGGCCGGAATACCTCACAAAGTGAGTACACAAGGGATATGAGGGATATAAGACGCCAGCATGTGGGTCCACTTGCCACCAACCACACACATATGAAATATCATTTTTTGGGTGAAGATTTTCTTTAACTGTCCAAAACATATTTACAAAATCCACATTCAAAACAGAAGACAGAAAGTCCTGTGTACCCTCGAGGACAGCATTCTGACATTCATTATGAAAACAATTACTGTGGACGCCGCGCGGTATTAAAGAAGTGTCACAGCGGGAAGCACGCCGACATAAAAAGGCGCAGCATACACCGCTGCTCATCACCCGGCAGCAGAAAATATTGATTTTAATGGCGCACAATTGCGGCTTGATAGTCACTGCAAGATTTAACTCCAGAAAAGGGTTTCTGCACACACAATCGGGGCTTGTTACAGCAATTTCCCGGAGAGAGAGAGAGATCAATACACACCAAAAGCTCATTATCTGTCATGTCATGAAGCCGGAGTGGACCAGGATGAGAGCGTTCCATATAGCGATCATATAAAACATTCCTCCGTGCTTGAAAACATTCCTCCAGCAATTCGCAATCAACAAACACAATTTATAATGGCGGGGTTTCTTTGTGCCCAGAGCCGCATGGACTTTAATGGCTGCATTTTTACAATTGGTGTACAAATAACTTTACCAGGGTGCATCTTGAGTAAATTCCGGAATATAAAGTGACAGCATCGTTTTTCACAAACGCTCCACCTTTTATGACTGAAAATCCATCTTTGCGCTCCAATCAGTTACTGTGCCTAGTAGACATGTGCACTGCCGAAAAAATTATTCATTTTCCTTTCATTCGTTTTTTTTCAGAAATTCTAAAATTTGGAAATTCGAAAGTCCGAATTTTCGAATTTTTGGATTTCCGAATTTCCTAATTTTTCTAATTTCCTAATTCCGAATTTTCAAATTTCCAAATTCTTAAATTTTCGGATTTGCAAAAAAATTGAAAATGTGAAAATCAGAAAATTCGAAAATACGATAATTGGAAAATCTGAAAATAAGAAAGAAAATCCATAAAATTTAGAATGAAAATCCAAAAACTTAAAATAATAACTAACTAACCAACAATAACTAACTAGTAAATTATAGGTATTGGAATTTCCTTTTAAATTTGGCTGTTAGTGAACGTAATGAATACGAATTTATCCAAAGTTACAAATTATCCATAATAGCGAATGCCGCATCTAAACAAATGAAATGGAACAAATTAATGTTTTTTATTTATAATGTTATTTATTATTATTAGATTGTTACGTTCCGTTCGTTTTGATACGGCATTCGTTATTTCGGATAATTCATAACTTCGGATAAATTCGTATTTATTACGTTCACTAACAGACAAATTTGAAAGGAAATTCCAATACCTATAATTTACTAGTTAATAATAGTTAAGTTATTACCAGTTAGTTATTATTTCAGATTTTTGGGTTTTCAAATTTTCGGTCTTTCGTTCTTTTGAATTTGTCAGATTTTCATTCTTATTTTCGGAATCTTCAAATTTCCAGAATTTCGAATGTCCGAATTTTTGAATTTTACGAAATTTCGAGTTTCCAAATTTCGAATTTTCATTTTGAATTTCAGAATTTACGAAATTTCAAATTTACGAAATTAAAAAATTTCCAAATTTTTCAAAAACTCGGAAATTCGAAATTTCGAAAATTCGGAAGTTTGAATGTTCGGAATTAACTAATTTGTCAAAATTTGTTAAAAAAAATAAATTCGGAATTAAACGAATTGCGCACGTCTAGTGTCTAGGCTCAGATGATGTCACCAGTCTGCTGCAGGCAGGAAGAAGCATTTTCTCAGTCCCCCCCCCCCCCCCCCGGCAATGATCAGATTGCAAACTGTAACTATGTGGCACGTAACAAGGCGAGAGGCTGCAGCAGGGGCTGATCTGCGTCAGACATTTATGAACATAGCCACACACTGCACCAGTAGCAGGATTTACATGATTGTAAGGCCAGGGGGCTGATGAAGGGGATAATTTCCTGAAAACTATCCTACTGCCATCTTTGTACATATTTTTTTACTCTACCCAAGTTGTCATAATTTTATTACACTGGCGCCAGTAAAAAATAGTGCACAGTGGGGGCAGTTTTACTAAAATTGATCTTACAAAATCTGGTGTAGCTGTGCACAGAAACCAATCAGCTTCCAGATTTAAAATCGTGTGAGTTCATCTAAACTCGCACAATTTCAAAGCTACATTTCAGTTCGACTTTGGGGGGGGCGACTTGAAAGACATCTGTGCGGGTTCATGCACAGATGTCTGTTGAAATCGCCCCCCCCCCGAAGTCGCCAAAAGTAGTACAGGAACTTCTTTTGGAAATCCTTGTGGCGCCACAAAGTCAGCGTCGCACCGATTGGGACACTTCTATTTCCGGCAATAGGCTGCGATTTGACCTGTCAAATGACGCTGATGTGAACGGGGGCTCATTGTCAAAGCTTAATTAACCCCTTAAAGAGGAGTTCCACCCAGGGGGGCCGTCAAAAAAAAAAAAAATTAAAAGTCAGCAGCTACAAATACTGCAGCTGCTGACTTTTAATTGGACACTTACCTGTCCCTGGGTCCAGCGATGCGGGGGATCGAAGCCCCGCTCGTCCCCCCCTCCGCTCGTCGGCGCCGGCATTTCAACTGTGGGCGCCGGGCTGTGGCTTCAGCCCGGCCCGGCGCCGGGCCGGGGTCCCAGATGATTGACAGGAGGGAGGGAGCAGAGCGGAGCCCTTCCTGTGCCGAGGGGGAAGTGATGTCACCAGCCCAGGCAAAGGAACAGGCAGACTACGAGGGACCACCTAGCAACAGGCATTTAGAGGTAAGTGAAAAAAAAAAAATATCCAATTTTTTTTTGTTTTTTTTTTTAGAATTTTTCCAGGTATTTTTGTTTTTTGGGTGGAACCCCACTTTAAGGACTGGGCCTCTTTTTGTGATTTGTTGTTTTCAAGTTAAAAACATTTTTTTTTTGCTAGAAAATTACTTGGAACCCCAAACATTATATATTTTTTTTGCTAACACCCTAGAGAATAAAATGGCGGTTGTGCAATACTTTCTGTCACACCGTATTTGCGCTGCGGTCTTACAAGCGCACTTTTTTAAATAAAAAAATAAGACAACAGTAAAGTTAGCCCAATACAATTTTGCAAATTAGTAATTTTTCTTCATATATTTTGGCCAAAATTTATACCGCTACATATCTTTGGTAAAAATAACCCAAATCGGTGGATATTATTTGGTCTTTGCGAAAGTTATAGAGTCCAAAAGCTATGGTGCCAATATCTGAAAATTGATCACACCTGAATTACTGACGGCCTATCTCATTTCTTGAGATTTGGGGGGTACAAATACCCCCCAAATGACCCCTTTTTTTTCTTTTTTTTTTTTCACAAAATTGTCATATTAGCAGGTTATTTCTCACACACTGCATATGCATACCACAAATTACACCCCAAAACACATTCTGCTATTACTCCCGAGTACGGCGATACCACATGTGTGAGACATTTACACAGCATGGCCACATACAGAGGCCCAACATGCACGGAGCACCTTCAGGCGTTCTGGAGCACCCAGGCCAATTCTGACATTTCTCTCCTACATGTAAAAATCATCATTTATTTGCTGGAAAATTACATAGAACCCCAAAACATTATATATGTTTTTTTAGCAAAGACCCTAGAGAATACAATAGTGGTCATTGCAACTTTTTATCTCGCACGATATTTGCGCAGCAATTTTTCGAACGCGTTTTTTTTAAAAACTGTTTTGTGCTTAAAAAAAAACCAAACAGTAAGGTTAGCCCAATGTTTTTGCATAATATGAAAGATGAAGTTACGCCGAGTAAATAGATACCTAATATGTCACCTTTCAAAATTGCACACGCTTGTGGAATGGGGCCAAACTTCGCTACTTAAAAATCCCCATAGATGACGCTTTAAAATTTTTTACTGGTTACAAATTTTGAGTTACAGAGGAGGTCTAGGGCCACAATTATTGCTCTCGCTCTACCGATCGCAGCGATACCTCACATGTGTGGTTTGAACACCGTTTTCATATGTGGGCGGGACTTACGTATGCATTCGCTTCTGCATGCGAGCACATGGACAGGGGCGCTTTAAAAAAAATTTTTTTTTTTATTGTTCATTTTACTTATTTATTTTAGTTTGACACTGTTTTCCAAAAAATTTTTTTTTTGATCACTTTTATTCCTATTACAAGGAATGTAAACATCCCTTGTAATAGGAATATGGCATGACAGGTCCTCTTTACAGTGAGATATGGGGTCAATAAGACCCCACATCGCACCTCTAGGCTGTGCCTGAAATTAAAAAAAAAAAAAAACGATCCTGGCTTCGATCGTAGCGGTGAGTCGGTAGAAGCAACAGAGGGCGGCGGGAGGGGGGGACGTCCCCTCTCGCCTCCCGTAAGAACGATCAAGCAGTGTAACAGCCGCTATGATCATTCTTATGGTGTAGGGAATCGCCGGCTGAAAAAGCTGATATTTGAATGATGCCTGTAGCTGCAGGCATCATTCAGATATCCCCGCGCAAAGTCAAGGACGTCATATGACGGCAGGCGGGATAAGGTTAAAACGCTTTTTTTTTAACACAAAGTTGTCCATTTATACAATATTTCTAACACATAGCATGTACATACCAAAAATGACACCCCAAAATAGATTCTCCTACTCCTCCTGAGTACGGCGATACCACATGTGTGAGACTTCCACAGCCTGGCCACATACAGAGGCAGAGTATGGCTGAGTATGGCTGAGCATGGCCGAGTATGGCTGAGCATGGCCGAGTATGGCTGAGCATGGCCGGGTATGGCTGGGTATGGCTGAGCATGGCTGGGTATGGCTGGGTATGGCTGAGCATGGCTGAGCATGGCCGGGTATGGCTGGGTATGGCTGAGCATGGCTGGGTATGGCTGGGTATGGCTGAGCATGGCTGAGCATGGCCGAGTATGGTTGAGCATGGCTGGGTGTTGCAGGGTATCGCCGAGTATGACTGGGTATGGCAGAGTATGGCTGGGTATCACCGAGTATTGCAGAGTATGGCTGGGTATTGCGGGGTATTGCAGAATATGCTGGGTATGGCAGAGTATTGCGGGTTATGGCAGAGTATGGCAGGGTATGGCTGAGTGTGGCTGAGTGTGGCTGAGTATGGCTGAGCATGGCTGGGTATGGCAGATTATGGCAGAGTATGGCTGGGTATCACCGAGTATTGCAGAGTATGGCTGGGTATTGCGGGGTATGGCAGAGTATTGCGGGGTATTGCAGAGTATTGCGGGGTATTTTTGGGTATTGCAGGGTATGGCAGAGTATTGTGGGGTATTGCAGAGTATTGTGGGGCATTGCAGAGTATTGTGGGGCATTGTAGAATATTTTGGGGTATTGCAGAGTATTGTGGGGCATTTCAGAGTATTGTGGGGTATTGTAGGGTATTGCAGAGTATTGTGGGGTATTGTGGGATATTGCAGAGTATTGTGGGGTATTGTAGAGTATTGTGGGGTATTGCAGAGTATTGTGGGCCATTGCAGAGTATTGTGGGCCATTGCAGAGTATTGGGGGGCATTGCAGAGTATTGGGGGGCATTGCAGAGTATTGCACAGCATTGCAGGACATTGCAGAGTAGTGAGGGATGGCTGAGCATGGATGGATGGATGGCTGGATGTCACTGTGCAGCGCTGTGGGCACTACAGATGCAGCCCACAGCGCTGCTACCATCCATCCATCCCCCTCTCCGCTCACAGTGTACCGATCGGTACAGAGAGGGGAAGAGAGGAACTGGCGTCATGACATGACGCCGATTTGTTTACATGTGATCGCTCCGTCATTTGATTAGATTGATTCGATTAGCGGCCATTTACCGAGATCCGTGATGCGCCGGGTCCTCTGGACCCGGCGGTCACGGATGCTCTCGAGTTCGCGCCCTAGGGGGCGCGTGAGAGCGGAATTCTGAGAGGACGTCCCTGGACGCCCTCCCAGAGTTAAGCAACCGCCCTGTAGCCTTCATTTGGTTGTAGTGGTTGTAAAGGCTGAAGGTTTTTTGCCATCATGCATTCTGTGTGCTGCTCCCCTCACAGCCCCAATAATACTCACCTGAGCCCCCTCTCTCGATTCAATGATTTGCACGAGAGCCTCAGCTAAACCAGGACTTCCTCTCCTCATTGCCTGCAGAGGGGGCAGGTGACTCCCACTGCTGTCAATCACAGCAAGTCAGCCAATAAGGAGAGAGCAGGGGGGCGGGGCCGAGCCATGGCTCTATGTGTATTATGGATGCATAGAGTAGGGCTTGGGAATGTGCTTGCACCAGTGTCCCCATAACTGCAAGGTAAGAGGCCATTGCTATTAGTGTTTTTGCACGAAGAGGAAATCCTTATTCCTGCACTTTGCACTGTGTGGTTTTATGCACAGAAGAAGAGGCTGAGTAATCTTTTGCACAATTTATTTGCATGTTGCACTTTGTTCCATTTATGGAAGAGGACTATTATTATTAATTTCAGCACTGTGTATTATTTGGTTTACTGTCACTTTGCACTTTTAAACCAGTCACTGTATTGTTGGAAGATTTTATATATCACCGTATGTGTCAGTATTCATCCTTGTGATCATAATTTACTTTGCACATATACCTTTAGCACTTTAGCAATATTGCACAGTGTTTTTTATTAGTTTATGAAGCTTTAGTTACTTATAATTTTTTAATAGCACAGCACCAACCAGGTCAGTTTAGTGGTCAGCATTGGTGGGCACTGGTAAGCCAGGCAGCAATCAGCAAGTGAGCTTACCCCCCGCCACAAAACCACAAAACCCCCCGCCCGCCAACGAATCCCCCCCCCCCGTGCCGGCCTTGGACTTTAGGCTGAAGACCCTGGTCTTTTTGCCACCTAGCAAAGCCCCTGCCCTTGGGGCACTGTGACACATTCAGTGGGGGTGGTACCCTCATTACTTCATGAAGCCCTAGTGTGGAGAGATTTTCCACACTTTTAGGGTCTATGGGAAAACAAGATAAGTCAGGAGGACAGAGCTCCCCCTGCTGAGGAAACACTGGAACTCACTCCAGACCCTTTTGATTGCAGGGACCGAGCAAGGCTGCTCTGCAAGCGTCACCTCTGCTGGCTGGGTCCCTGGCTTGATTCTTCACCGTCCCCGGTTTGTGAGAATGCTGCTCAGGTACTTGCGTCAGTTACTCACTGTGGTCCCTGGTAATACGGTGGATAGTCTCTTACTGGCGACAGTTTCCACTTTACATCTGACCACGACAGGTTCTCTGGCCGGCAGAACCGTCACTTCTGGTTGGTCTGCAAGCCGCAGTCCCAACCCTGCACTGCTCTCTTGCTTCTAGATAGGCCCTCAGAAAGCCTAGCAGCCAGATGTGCCCGGGATAGGCCCCATCTCCGGCCTAGCAGCCCGGGCAATACGACACGGGTCTACCCAGACAGCTGTCCAGGTGGCACAAAACACAGATCACCTGTCCTCACCCGAATATATAGGCTCTCCCAGCAGGCCAAGGGATCCAAGAAAACCCCTGCCCATTGGCTGAGATACCCCATATACCCATAACCTGACCTTGCGTTGCCCTTCTCGTATCTAGTACCACCAAGTCCTAGCCACCTAGTGGTATTAGAGAAAAGTTCAAAAAGGCCAAACTTAGGGAGAAATGAATAGATCTCTAGCAATCAACCAGGATAACTACTCCATGCAAGTAAATTTGTGAGGCGCAACCCTGCCTAAACTCCAGGGTGCTACATGTTTAACCTAATGTAAGGGTGTTGTTTCCCTACATGGCTCTTAAAAATAACGTGCTGTATCAAGTGGTAAAGAAAGGGGAGGAGGAGGTAGAGCCACTAGTGGTTCCCAAACCCTATCGTCAGATGGTATTAGATTTAGCCCATGGTCATAAAATGGGTGGACACCTGGGTATAGAGAAAACTAAAAGAGATAATAACCCAGAGATTCTTTTGGCCTGGGTTACAGGCAGATGTCAAAAAAATATTGTGAGTCATGCCCATAGTGTTGTATTCTGCACCATGGCCCCATTTTCGCAGTCTGCTGGTACCGTTACTGATAATTGAAGTGCCTTTTGAAAGAATTGGTATGGATCTGGTGGGACCAGTAGTAAAGTCTGCCCGGGGCCATCAGCACATGCTGGTAATACTGGACTATGCCACACGGTATCCTGAAGCAATTCCCTTGCATAATACCTCAGCTAAGACTATTGCCAAAGAGCTTGTCCAGGTATTTAGTTGTGTGGGTATTCCAAAAGAGGTATTAACAGATCAAGGCACACCATTTATGTCCAGAATCACAAAAAAAATGTGCAAGTTGTTAAAAATCTCCCATCTCGGTACCTCTGTCTACCACCCCCAAACTGATGGTCTTGTGGAGAGATTTAACAAGATGCTCAAAAGCATGTTAAAAAAGGGGGTGAAGAAAGATGGGAGAAATTGGGATTTTTTCGCTGCCATACCTCATGTTTACTATACGAGAGGTACCTCAGGCCTCTACAGGTTTTTCCCTGTTTGAACTACTGTATGGTAGACATCCCAGGGGATTGCTAGATGTCGCAAAAGAAACGTGGGAGGGAGAGACCACACCTTATAGAAGCATCATCGAGCAACTTTCACTGATGCAAGATAGGATTGCCGCAGGGGCGGACTGACCAGTCGGTCCATTCGGACGTGGACCGAGGGCCCGACCGCTGAAGGGGGCCCGTCAGCGCCACCTGCTGGAACCAGCTTGGGGTCCAGGGACAAAAAACTTGCGGCCACGGGCCCCCGGCGACAATCTGTGCTGCCTCGGAGGGTGAGGGGTGAGGGCGAGCGTCGCTGGGTCACATAGAGCAGTGATTTCCTTTTTACCCAGTGTCCGCTGTCATCGGATGTCCCGCCTCCTGCACTGGCTCTTTTGATAGACATCACACAGGAGGCGGGACATCTGATGACAACGGATGCTGGGTAAAAGGGAGATCCCCGCTCTGTGTTACCTGGTGGCTCTCCTCTCTAACCCCCATACACCGATCAGACTGCATGGAGGGGACACTGGTGAGGCTGCATGGAGGGGACACTGATCAGACTGCATGGAGGGGCCACTGATCAGGCTGCATGGAGGGGACACTGATCAGGCTGCATGGAGGGGACACTGGTGAGGCTGCATGGAGGGGACACTGGTGAGGCTGCATGGAGGGGACACTGGTGAGGCTGCATGGAGGGGACACTGGTGAGGCTGCATGGAGGGGACACTGGTGAGGCTGCCTGGAGGGGACACTGGTGAGGCTGCATGGAGGGGACACTGGTGAGGCTGCATGGAGGGGACACTTATCAGGCTGCATGGAGGGGACACTTATCAGGCTGCATGGAGGGGACACTGGTGAGGCTGCATGGAGGGGACACTGGTGAGGCTGCATGGAGGGGACACTGGTGAGACTGCATGGAGGGGCCACTGGTGAGGCTGCATGGAGGGGACACTGATCAGGCTGCATGGAGGGGACACTGGTGAGGCTGCATGGAGGGGACACTGATCAGGCTGCATGGAGGGGACACTGATCAGGCTGCATGGAGGGGACACTGGTGAGGCCGCATGGAGAGGACACTGGTGAGGCTGCATGGAGGGGACACTGGTGAGGCTGCATGGAGGGGACACTGGTGAGGCTGCATGGAGGGGACACTGGTGAGGCTGCATGGAGGGGACACTGGTGAGGCTGCATGGAGGGGACACTGGTGAGGCTGCATGGAGGGGGCACTTATCAGGCTGCATAGAGGGGACACTGGTGAGGCTGCATGGAGGGGACACTGATCAGACTGCATGGAGGGGACACTGGTGAGGCTGCATGGAGGGGACACTGATCAGACTGCATGGAGGGGCCACTGGTGAGGCTGCATGGAGGGGCCACTGATCAGGCTGCGTGGAGGGGACACTGGTGAGGCTGCATGGAGGGGACACTGGTGAGGCTGCATGGAGGGGACACTGATCAGGCTGCATGGAGGGGACACTGGTGAGGCTGCATGGAGGGGACACTGGTGAGGCTGCATGGAGGGGACACTGGTGAGGCTGCATGGAGGGGACACTGGTGAGGCTGCATGGAGGGGACACTGATCAGGCTGCATGGAGGGGACACTGATCAGGCTGCATGGAGGGGACACTGATCAGGCTGCATGGAGGGGACACTGATCAGGCTGCATGGAGGGGACACTGGTGAGGCTGCATGGAGGGGACACTGGTGAGGCTGCATGGAGGGGACACTGGTGAGGCTGCATGGAGGGGACACTGGTGAGGCTGCATGGAGGGGACACTGGTGAGGCTGCATGGAGGG
Source organism: Lithobates septentrionalis (assembly GCA_037952835.1). NCBI lineage: Eukaryota > Metazoa > Chordata > Amphibia > Anura > Ranidae > Lithobates > Lithobates septentrionalis. The sequence continues at coordinate 5,069,985 of JBBDGP010001212.1, forward strand.
GACACTGGTGAGGCTGCATGGAGGGGACACTGGTGAGGCTGCATGGAGGGGACACTGATCAGGCTGCATGGAGGGGACACTGGTGAGGCTGCATGGAGGGGACACTGGTGAGGCTGCATGGAGGGGACACTGGTGAGGCTGCATGGAGGGGACACTGACGAGGCTGCATGGAGGGGACACTGGCGAGGCTGCATGGAGGGGACACTGGCGAGGCTGCATGAAGGGGACACTGACGAGGCTGCATGGAGGGGACACTGACGAGGCTGCATGGAGGGGACACTGACGAGGCTGCATGGAGGGGACACTGACGAGGCTGCATGGAGGGGACACTGACGAGGCTGCACGGAGGGGACACTGGCAAGGCTGCACGGAGGGGACACTGGCAAGGCTGCACAGAGGGGCCACTGGTGAGGCTGCACAGAGGGGCCACTGGTGAGGCTGCACAGAGGGGCCACTGGTGAGGCTGCACAGAGGGGCCACTGGTGAGGCTGCACAGAGGGGCCACTGGTGAGGCTGCACAGAGGGGCCACTGGTGAGGCTGCACGGAGGGGCCACTGGTGAGGCTGCATGGAGGGGCCACTGGTGAGGCTGCATGGAGGGGGCACTGGTGAGGCTGCATGGAGGGGGCACTGGTGAGGCTGCATGGTGGGGGCACTGGTGAGGCTGCATGGAGGGGGCACTGGTGAGGCTGCATGGAGGGGGCACTGGTGAGGCTGCATGGAGGGGGCACTGGTGAGGCTGCACTGAGGGGACACTGGCGAGGCTGCATTGATGGACACTGATGAGGCTGCATTGATGGGCGCTATTTCTAACATAGACTCTCAAATGGACACAGAGTGGACATGCACACCACGTCATTATGTGTTGCACCGCGCGCATCCGTGCACTGGGCCTGCTGCAAACCTCCTAGTTCTACTGTCCCGTATAGGGCAAAGGCGGCCGACTCCCTCCAAGTCTCTCCCTCGCCTCGGCAAACAGTGCCCGGTACGGTGGAACGAGGAGAGGACACATCAGCCAGCCACTGCAGGGCCAGGGCACCAGCCAACTGTAACCCACCCACCCACGGTGACGCACCCACACCAGGGAGCCAGCCAGCCACAGCAGGGTGCCAGCCACAGAGGACGCGGGAGCCAGCCAGCCACAGAGGACGCAGGAGCCAGCCAGCCACAGAGAACGCAGGAGCCAGCCACCGAGGAGATGGAGCCGGCCATCCACGCCAGGGTGCCAGCCACAGAGGAAGCGGGATCCAGCCACAGAGGACGCAGGAGCCAGCCAGCCAGGCACAGAGGACGCGGGAACCAGCCACAGCTACAGTAGCCATAGTTAAGGTAAGAGGAGAGCTACTCGGTGCCAATTTTATTTCTACTTTGTGAGAGGTTGGGGCAGGGGTGAGAGTCATGGCACAAGGAGGGGGTCCAGTGAGGACCAGAGTAAATGAAGGTGTTCACTGTACACTCTGTTAGAAAGAGGCCCCCCTCTAGGTCCCATTATACTCCTTTGTAGTCTCTAATGGGTCCTGGAAGGGGATCTCTCTCTAACAGAGACTCTCTAATGGACACTGTTAGAGAGAGACCCCCCTTCAGGTCCCATTAGACTCTGTTGTAGACTCTAATGGGGCCTGGAGGGGACGTTTTCTAACAGACTGTCTAATGGACACTGTTAGAGAGAGACCTCCCTCCAGGTTCCATTTTAAAAAAGGCAGAAATTGTACTTTGTGCAAAATGTAGAGGTGGGATCAGGGGTGGGCCATGGGCGGGGTCAGAGGTGGACCATGAGCTGGGCCTGACAGGGGGCCCTTGCTTTATTTGGTCCGGGGGCCCTGGGTGTTGTCAGTCCGCCCCTGGATTGCCGTTGTCATGCCACTTGTACTGGAACATATGGAGCAAGCCCAGGAGGCCCAGGGAAGGGTTTATAATCAGGGTGCCAAGACCAGAATCTTCAACCCTGGTGATAGTGCTGGTACTATGAGAGTAAATTTCTAGCAAAGTGGCAAGGTCCCTTTTAAATTATGGAAAGAGTAGGGGATGTAAACTACAAAGTTTACCAGCCAGGGAAAAGGAAACCAGAGCAAATATATCACGTTAATCTCTTGAAACCTTGGAAGGACAGAGAGACTTTACTAACAGTGCCAACCCTCCCAAAAAGACATGGCCCTTGTGACAACTGAGGTACCTATAACTGAAACCTTGTCAGTGGCCCAACAGAGGGACGTTAAAGAGTTTGTGAGTAAGAATAGAGACTTTTTCTCTCACCTACCAGACCAGTGTTATACAGCATGACATAATTACAGAACCAGGGGTCCGCATAAATGTAAAGCCCTATAGAATACCTGAGGCTAGGCGAAAAGCAGTTGCAAATGAAATGAAGAATAATGAATAAAATGAAGGATGTGATAGAGGAGTCCCACAGTGACTGGTCAAGTCCCTTGGGGTTGGTCCCAAAGCCAGGTGGCACTATAAGGTTTTGCAATGATTTCAGGAAGTTGAACACCGTGTCCAAAATTGTTGCGTACCCAATGCCACGGGTCAATGAGCTTATTGACAGATTGGGAAGTGCCCGGTACATAACTACTGTTAGGTACCTGGTAGGAGAGCCTGACTTTGTAGGAGAAGACCTCTCATACAACGCTGGTTCAGGAGCCACTGGAGTGGGGACAGTGGTCTCCTGAGCGCAGTGGGGTAGGAGTGCCTGTTGAGCTGAGTCTCTGATGCAGAAGAGGTGAGAGATCCCGCAGGGATGGCTGGACTGCAGATCAGGTGAGACTGGAAGCAGCAGACTGGAACACTTGAATGTGCAGAGGTCTCTGGAGCTGAAGCTGAAGGTGCAACAGCAAGGACAACAGGAACAAGCAGGGTCAGACGATCCGGGTAAGCTAGGATATAAGGCAGGCAAGTACAGCAGGCAGAGGCAGAGTCAGTAGGCAGGCAGAGTTCGGCAACGGTATCAGGCAGGTAGCATAAGAGTAGTCAGACAAGCCGGGTAGGATTGGAGCAGGACGGATGGTCAAACAAGCCGGGTCAGATAGGTAGCAAACAATCAGATAACAAACACTAGAATCACGAAGCTGAGACGAAGCAGCAATGTGTCACAGCACAGAGGGGCTTTTAAATGCACTTTGGCGCCAAACCGGCGCTATCGCGAACGCGCGCACGCCCGTCCGCGCCCACGTGCACACGCGCGCGCGCCCAAGCGCCGCGAACCCGCGCGCGCCCTAGCGCCGCGCCGATGCCCGGGAACAGCAGGCATTTGCTGAGCAGCGCGCAACGGCGCGCGCCGGCGCATAGGCGTACGCCGACGCCCCGGTTCGGTGCCAATGGTGCCCTGACATTGCCCCCCCCCAAGGGGCAACCTCCGGGTGCCCAAAAGCCTTTTCTTCTCCGGATGACTAGAAAAATAGGCTTGCACTAAACGTCTGGCATGTACATTACAATCTGGTTCCCAAGAATTACTTTCTGGGCCGTAGCCCCTCCACTTAATTAGGAACTGGATCTGACCTTGTCTTTTCCTGCAATCAAGGATAGCCTCGACCTCAAATTCCTCGTTGCCATCAACCACAATGGGCTCAGGAGGTCTAGTTCCTCTGCCGGGGAAGGGATCAGGTACAGCAGGTTTGAGCAATGACACATGAAACACAGGATGTATTTTGAGAGAGTCAGGTAAAGACAGTTCATATGAAACTTCATTGATCTTCCTTTTGACCGGAAACGGTCCCATAAATCTAGGTGCCAACTTCTTAGAGGGACATGCTAGTTTAATGTTACTTGTAGATAGCCATACCTGGTCACCAAGCTGAAGCTTCAATTCCCCTCTTCTCTTTCGGTCAAAGATCCTCTTGCTGTCCGCCTGAGCCTTGGATACTGCTTCCTGCAACATCTGGTTGTTGTGGTTGATGAAGTCTACCGTACTCTGTACTGCCGGGACTGAAGACTCTGGAAGGAAATCAGGTAAAAAGGTTAGATGGAACCCATAATTGGCAAAAAAGGGGGATTGACCGGTGGCTGAGTGTTTGGCATTGTTGTAGGCAAATTCTGCTAGCGGCAGCAAGGATACCCAATCATCCTGTGAGAAAGAGGTAAAACATCTGATGTACTGCTCAAGAGTCTGATTGGTCCTTTCCGTCTGACCGTTGGTCTGAGGGTGATAGGCCGAAGACAGAGCCAGTTTGATTTTTAAAGATTCACACAGGGCTCTCCAAAAACGTGAGGTAAATTGTACCCCCCTGTCAGAGGTTATGTTTACAGGAATTCCGTGGAGTCTAATGATTTCTTTAATGAAAATGTGAGCTGTTTCCATAGCTGACGGAGTTCCTTTTAATGGGAGAAAGTGGGCCATCTTGGTCAAACGGTCTACTATCACAAAAATAGCAGAACAACCTTCTGAACATGGGAGTTCCACAATAAAGTCCATGGATATCATCTTCCAGGGCCTATCGGGTACAGGCAAGGGTTTTAACAGACCCCAAGCTCTACTCCTGGATGTCTTATTCTGGGTACAGATAGGGCAAGATTTGACGTATCTCTCACAAAAGTCCTTCAAATTGGGCCACCAGAAAGTACGCTGTACCAATTCCAGAGTTTTACGAACCCCAAAGTGACCTGCCAGTGGGTGATCGTGAAGGAGTGCCAGGACCTTGACCCGAACCTCCTCAGGAACAAAAATTTGACTACCTTTCCAGAACAGTCCGTCCTTGCTACTTAGGGTAAGGCCTGAGGGTCTGGTTGCTTCAGAAGATGCTTCCTTAATCTGAGAAAGAAGATCAGCTTGAATGAGCAAAAAATTGTTTGCAGGTAAAATGGTGTCTGGGGCAGATAAATCCTTTGGGTTGTCATGCATTCGAGATAATGCGTCTGGTTTAACATTTCTTGAGCCCGGTCGATACGTAATGTGGAAGGCAAAGCGTGAGAAAAACAGCGCCCAACGGGCTTGACGGGGTTTCAACCTTTTAGCGGATCGCAAATATTCTAGGTTCTTATGATCAGTGTAAATTAGTACTGGATGCACAGCCCCCTCCAACAGGTACCTCCACTCCTCTAATGCAGTCTTGATGGCGAGAAGCTCTCGATCACCGACATCATAGTTTCTCTCTGCAGGGGAGAGTTTTCGGGAGAAGAATCCTACGGGATGCATAATATCCTTACTGCCCTTTCGTTGCGAGAGTATCGCACCGACCGCTATCTCAGAAGCGTCCACTTCTAGAATGAATGGCAAGGATGGTTCAGGGTGACTAAGAATAGGTGCTGAAGTAAAAAGTCTCTTAAGGTTCACAAAAGCCTCTTGGGCTAGATGATTCCAGGAGAAACGGGTATTCTGTTTGGTCAGTTGTGTGATTGGTGCGATTATAGCAGAGAACCCCTTGATGAACTTCCTGTAAAAGTTTGCGAACCCGATGAATCGCTGAACCCCTTTTTTGTCCAGGGGTACCGGCCAGTCCAGAACGGCAGAAACCTTTTGTGGGTCCATCTTGATGCCAGTCGATGAGATAATCAAGCCCAGGAATTGGATGCTTTGTTTCTCGAATTCGCATTTCTCCGCTTTTGCATACAGCCTGTGTAAGCGGAGACGACCCAATACTTGACAAACATGTTTCCGATGGAGATCTAGGGATTCCGAGAAGATCAAAATATCGTCTAGATATGCGATCACAAACAGGTCTAAAAAGTCTCTAAGCACATCATTAATTAGGTGTTGAAAAGTTGCAGGGGCATTACAGAGTCCAAAAGGCATGACTAGATATTCATAATGCCCGAATCGGGTCCGAAAAGCTGTTTTCCACTCATGCCCCGCCCGAATGCGGATCAGATTGTAGGCCCCTCTTAGATCAAGCTTAGAAAAAATAACAGCAGTCCTTAATTTCTGGAATAGTTCGGGTATCAAGGGTAGGGGATACCGATTTTTAATCGTGATCTTATTCAATTCCCGGTAGTCAATACACGGGCGGAGAGATTTGTCCTTCTTGGTAACAAAGAATATTCCTGCCCCTGCTGGAGAAGTAGAGTGACGAATAAATCCTTTGGCTAAGTTTTCATCAATGTATGCTTTCAACACTTCTTGTTCCTTTTCGGATAGGGGGAAGATGCGTCCAAAGGGAATTTCGGATCCTGGCAGCAACTCGATGGGGCAATCGTAGGGACGATGAGGTGGAAGAGAATCTGCCCCCTTTTTGCTGAAGACATCCAAGTAGTCATGATAGTGTTTGGGAATAGCTTGACGATTGGTCTGGTCGGAGTCCACACAAAGTAGAGTAGCTTGGGGATCCGAGTCTTTCGCCAGACAGTGTTCCTGACAGTAGGGTGACAGAAATTTTATTTCTCCAGTTGCCCAATGGATGTGTGGATTGTGGGCCTGAAGCCAGGGAATGCCCAGGATAATGGGAAACATGGGAGAGGAGATGGCGTCAAGGGTCAGCAGTTCCTTGTGTTGAGAAGAAGTCGTAGCGGGTAATGGCAGGGTTTCTTGTGTCACTTGTCCAGATCTGATACGGGAGCCATCAGCAAGGAAGACAGAGAGTCCATGGGCTTTAGTCTGTAAAGGGATGTTGTGCAGGTTGGCAAAACTTAAGTCTATGAAGCAGCTGCATGCCCCGGAGTCAATAATTGCGTTGACTTGGAGTGTCTTTTCTTGAAGCTGTAATGAGAGAGGAATGGCAAGATGGGTAGAATTTGTGGATAAAGCAGAGAGATTGGTAGGTATAGGAGATGAACACTTACTCATTCTGATTGGGCAATTATGGACATAATGCCCGGTTCCTCCACAGTAGAGACACAGATTCAATTGTCGGCGACGGGCACGTTCTTCGGGGGTCAGGGCAGGTCGCATCAGACCTAGCTGCATTGGTTCGGAGGTATCCAATGTGGTATTGACTGGCGGTGGACTTGGCACAGGTAGGTAACGAGATGCAGGAATCGGTGCACGTGGTGTCATCCAGGTCGGGCGGTTAGGTTGAACTGCTCGTTCAGATCGGCGTTCTCGGAGGCGACGATCGATCTGGATGGTTAGGGTGATCAAGGCCTCCAAGGTGTTTGGAATACCGACTCGAGCCAGTTCATCTTTTAGATTTTCAGACAGTCCAATGCGGAATTGATGACGCAGAGCCGCGTCGTTCCACTGGGTATCCGCGCTCCAACGTCTAAATTCAGCAACATAGTCCTCCGCAGGTTTGCGGCCTTGTTGGAGCGCGAGCAGAGCAGATTCAGCTGTGGCAGTCAGTTGAGGATCCTCATACAATTGTGCCATAGCTTCGAAGAAGGCTGATAAGGATTGGGTTGGGGCTGAGTCCCCTTCAAGTAAACGGTGTGCCCAGGTCTGTGGTTCCCCTTGGAGGAGGGAAATGACAAATCCAACTTTTGTGGCTTCCAATGAAAAGGTTCTGGGCTGTAAGGCAAAAAAGAGCTGGCAGGCATTGCGAAAACCTCGAAACTTAGACCGGTCTCCGGAGAATCTTTCAGGAGTGGGGACTCGTGGTTCAGGAGGGAGCATTACCACTGAAGGCCCTGGAACAGTCTGTGTTGGGGCGGCTGGTGAAGAGGAGGTTGAAGGATTAACCCCTGCGAGGTTCTGGACTTGTCCCTCCAGTCTGTTGTAATTGTCCTGAAGAGCCTGCACTGCTTGGGTGAGGGCTGCCAGGTGTGTGCATATCTCCTTCAATGGAGAGGTATCTCCTGCAGGCTCAGACATGGCTGCTTCGTACTGTTAGGTACCTGGTAGGAGAGCCTGACTTTGTAGGAGAAGACCTCTCATACAACGCTGGTTCAGGAGCCACTGGAGTGGGGACAGTGGTCTCCTGAGCGCAGTGGGGTAGGAGTGCCTGTTGAGCTGAGTCTCTGATGCAGAAGAGGTGAGAGATCCCGCAGGGATGGCTGGACTGCAGATCAGGTGAGACTGGAAGCAGCAGACTGGAACACTTGAATGTGCAGAGGTCTCTGGAGCTGAAGCTGAAGGTGCAACAGCAAGGACAACAGGAACAAGCAGGGTCAGACGATCCGGGTAAGCTAGGATATAAGGCAGGCAAGTACAGCAGGCAGAGGCAGAGTCAGTAGGCAGGCAGAGTTCGGCAACGGTATCAGGCAGGTAGCATAAGAGTAGTCAGACAAGCCGGGTAGGATTGGAGCAGGACGGATGGTCAAACAAGCCGGGTCAGATAGGTAGCAAACAATCAGATAACAAACACTAGAATCACGAAGCTGAGACGAAGCAGCAATGTGTCACAGCACAGAGGGGCTTTTAAATGCACTTTGGCGCCAAACCGGCGCTATCGCGAACGCGCGCACGCCCGTCCGCGCCCACGTGCACACGCGCGCGCGCCCAAGCGCCGCGAACCCGCGCGCGCCCTAGCGCCGCGCCGATGCCCGGGAACAGCAGGCATTTGCTGAGCAGCGCGCAACGGCGCGCGCCGGTGCATAGGCGTACGCCGACGCCCCGGTTCGGTGCCAATGGTGCCCTGACAACTACTTTGGATCTGACTAAAGGTTATTGGCAGATACCCCTAACAAAATCTGCAAAAGAGAAGACAGCCTTTTCAACCCCTGAGGAGTCATTCCAGTATAAGTGGATGCCTTTTGGTTTGCATGATGCTCCTGTCTCATTCCAGAAAATGATGGACAAAACATTGAGACCACATCGTCAATATGCAGCCGCCTATTTGGAGGATGTCATCATCCACAGCCCAGTTTAGGAAGCTCATTTGCCCCTGGTGCAAGCATTGAGTAGATTCCCTTAGGAAAGCAGGACTCACTGCCAACCCCAAAAGAAGTGTGCCTTGGGCTTGGAGGAGGCCAAATACCTTGGCTACATTATTGGTCGAGGGCTGATCAAGCCTCAGATCAACAAGATTGAGGGAGTTCAAAAGTGGCCCCAACCCATGAATAAAAAGCAAGTGCGTGCATTTCTTGGGATCACAGGGATTCTACAGGTGTTTTATACCCAATTTTGCCACCGTTGCAGCCCCCACTGACAGGTCTGACGAAGGGTAGAGGGTCGGTCATGATTAAGTGGAATTCTGAGGCAGAGAAGGCATTTCAAATGTTGAAGCAGGTCCCTTGTACACAACCTGAGCTTGTGACCTCAGATTTCACAAAGGAGTTTGTGGTACGCCTCTGATGTGGGACTGGGTGCTGTACTGTCCCAAATCAGAGACGGTGAGGAGCACCCAGTGGTCTACCTGAGTAGAAAGCTTAACAGACATGAGAAAAACTATGCCATTGTTGAGAAGGAATGTTTAGCTATCAAATGGGCCTTAGATGCCCTGAAATATTACCTGTTGGGGAGACCATTCAAACTAGTCGCTGATCATGCCCCTCTTAACCACTTGACCACTGGGCACTTAAACCCCCTTCCTAACCAGACCAATTTTCAGCTTTCAGTGCTCTCACATTTTGAATGACAATTACTCAGTCAGGCAACATTGTACCCATATAAAAAATTGTGTCCTTTTTTCACACAAATAGAGCTTTCTTTTGGTGTTTTTTTTTTTTTTTGCGCTATAAATGAAAGAATGCATTTTTCTTTGTTTCTGCTATAAAATTTCGCAAATTAGTAATTTTTCTTCATAAATGTTGACCAAAATGTATACTGCTACATATCTTTGGTAAAAAATAACCCAAATCAAGGGAATATTATTTGGTCTTTGTGAAAGTTATAGAGTCTACAAACTATGGTGCCAATCTCTATTGATCTCACCTTAAGTACTGAAGGCCTATCTCATTTCTTGAGACTCTAACAAGCCAGGACAGTACAAATACCCCCCAAATGACCCCTTTTTTGGAACATAAACATTCCAAGGTATTTAGTAAGAGGCATGGTGAGTTTTTTTAAGTTGTAATTTTTTCCCACAATTTACAAAATTAGGATTTTTTTTTTACAGAATTGTCATATTAACAGGTTATTTCTCTCACACAGCATATGCATACCACAAAGTACACCCCAAAATACATTCTGATACTCCTCCTGAGTATGGCAATACCACATGCGTGAAACTTTACACAGCCTGGCCACATACAGAACACCCAACATGCAGGAAATACCATCAGGTGTTCTAGGGACATAATCAACACATTTCATTTTTTGACTACCTCTTACACTTTTGAAACGTCCACAAAATTACCCCATTTTGGAAAGTATACACCCCAATGTATATTCTATGAGGCATAATGGGTCTTTTGAACATGTAATTTTTTTTCACAAGTTTTTGGAAAACATGGAAAGAAAATGAAAACGCATTTTGTTTTACACAAAGTTGTCCATTTATAAAATATTACATAGCATGTACATATCAACAATTACACCCCAAAATACATGCTGCTACTCCTTCTGTGTATGGCGATACCACATGTGTGAGACTTTTCCACAGCCTGGCCACATACAGAGGCCCACCGTGCAAGGAGCACCGTCAGGGACATACATGCTGCTTAGTTCCGTTAATAAATATATAAATAATAAACAAATTAATTATATAATACTTAAATAAATAAATAAATCTGTGTATGAATGTGAATTACCTTATATACTCGAGTATAAGTCGAGTTTTTCAGCACATTTTTTTGTGCTGAAAGTGCCCCCCTCGACTTATACTGGAGTCAAGCACTTTTCTGCAGCAAAAAATTTCATTTTCCGTATTTCGGGGCCCCAAAATCGTTTCGGAAAATGTCATTCTCTGCTGCAGAAGTGCTTGACATTTTCTGAACCGTATTTGGGGCCCCGTATCTCAGGGCCACTTGGTGCTAGAAACCCCAAATTTGGTGTGCAAACCCAGTGGAACTGGTACCATAACATATCCAAAGCTGGAGTTCCTAGCACCAAGTGGCCCCGAGATACGGGGCCACAAATTAGGTTCAGAAAATGTCATTCTCTGCTGCAGAAAAGTGCTTGACATTTTCTGAACCGATATTTGGGGCCCTGTATCTCGGGACCACTTGGTGCTAGTTCCACTGGCTGTGCACACCAAATTTGGGGTTCCTAGCACAAAGTGGCCCCAAGATATGGGGCCCCAAAATCGGTCAACTGTGTCCATCTGCAGCAATGTCATTTCGGGACACTTTGGGTTCAGAGACCCCAAATTTTGGCTGCTGCTAGGGAGCATCTAGGAACACTTAACTATCGAGTTTGAAATTCGGGGGACCTATGGCTGCAAATGGGCACAGTGAGGCTGCAAATGGGCATTGTTGACCTTCTTTTCCACTTACAGTAGCTGTGCATTTCTCACCCTCGTCTTATACTCGGGTCAATACGTTTTTCCCATTTTTTTGTGGTAAATTTGGGCCTCGACTTATACTCGGAACGACTTATACTCGAGTATATACGGTAATTGTGACTAGAAGATATAATAAAGTGACATGTGCCAATACATGTGCAACCAAAGTCTGTTAAAGTGCTCTTGTGCTCTATGCTCCAACTGTGAATTTACAACAGCCTCTTGTAAGGTTATATGGTTTCGCACTCACCGGATAAGTTGGACTCCTCTACCATATGGTTAAAGGAGCAGATGCAATTTTAGGTCTCTTGAGGGAGGACCAATCCCACCACGATATCCGCTGGGTGCTCCCACTGTGTTAGCTCTCCTCCTATATCAGCGCTCCTGGACCAGGGTGTGCAGGCTTATAATATGAAAAAAGAGAACTCCGCATGGTGTAAGATCCTTAAAAACTTTATTTCATATTATAAGCCTGCACACCCTGGTCCAGGAGCGCTGATATAGGAGGCGAGCAAACACAGTGGGAGCACCCAGCGGATATCTTGGTGGGATTGGTCCCCCCTCAAGAGACCTAAAATCGCATTTGACTCCTTTAACCATAAGGCTATATGGTTTCGCACTAACGGGATAAGTTGGACTCCTCTAACTTATGGTAAAAGGAGTCAAATGCGATTTTAGGTCTCTTGAGGTGGGACCAATCCCACCACGATATCCGCTGGGTGCTCCCACTGTGTTAGCTCGCCTCCTATATATATATATATATATATATATATATATATATATATATATATATATATATATATATATATATATAGACAATAAGGTTTAGGTCTGGAGACATTCTATGCCAGTCCATCACCTTTACCCTCAGCTTCTTTAGCAAGGCAGTGGTCGTCTTGGAGGTGTGCTTGGGGTTGTTATCATGTTGGAATACTGCCCTGCGGCCCAACCTCCGAAGGAAAGGGATCATGCTTTGCTTCAGTACGTCACAGTACATGTTGGCATTCATGGTTCCCTCAATGAACTGTAGCTCCCTAGTGCCGGCAGCAACAGGCCATGACACTCCCACCACCATGTTTGACTGTAGGGAAGAAACACTTGTCTTTGTACTCCTCACCTGATTTCCGCTACACACGCATGATACCATCTGAACCAAATAAGTTTATCTTGGTCTCATCAGACCATAGGACATGGTTCCAGTAATCCATGTCCTTATTCTGCTTGTCTTCAGCAAATGGTTTGCGGGCTTTCTTGTGCATCATCTTTAGAAGAGGCTTCCCTCTGGGATGACAGCCATGCAGACCAATTTGATGCAGTGTGCGGCATATGGTCTGAGCACTGAAAAGCTGACCCTCCACCCCTTCAACCTGTGCAGCAATGTTGGCAGCACTCATACGTCTAATTCCCAAAGACAACCTCTGGGTAGGACACTGAGCATGTGCACTCAACGTCTTTGGTCGACCATGGCGAGGCCTGTTCTGAGTGGAACCTGTCCTGTTAAACCGCTGTATGGTCTTGGCCACCGTGCTGCAGCTCAGTTTCATGGTCTTGACAATCTTCTTATAGCCTAGACCATCTTTATGTTGAACAACAATTCTTTTGTCAGATCCTCAGAGAGTTCTTTGCCATGAGGTGCCATGTTGACCTTCCAGTGACCAGTATGAGAGAGTGAGAGCGATAACACCAAATTTAACACACCTTCTCCCCGTTCACACCTGAGACCTTGTAACACTAACAAGTCACATGACACCGGGGAGGTAAAATGGCTAATTGGGCCCAATTTGGACATTTTTACTTAGGGGTGTACTCAATTTTGTTGCCAGCGGTTTAGTCATTAATGGCTGTGTGTTCAGTTATTTTGAGGGGACAACAAATTTACACTGTTATACAAGCTGTACACTCACTACTTTATGTGTATATATATATATATATCTTTTAGCTCATAAAAACAAATATTGTGTTGCACTATCATTAGAAAGTGTATAAGTTCATTGTAATAATTATACAATCAAGTGTAAAAGAAAAAATATCTGATGTAAAACTTATGTGTAAGTAATAAAAAAAATCCATAAACAATCTATAAAGTCAAGGAAATAAGGTGCTTCAGTGCAAAAAAAGGTCATATAAACATGTAAGTGTTAACAAAATCCAGTGCACCAAAATTGATTGAAGAAGGATTCTTCACACCCAGACAGTGCAAACCTTACTCATTAGACGCTTACCAGCCTTACCAGGTATTAAGACCCCAGGATGGAGGTCAGGCTACGCCTTATCCCAATATCCCTGTGGGATGGATGTCAGGCGCAAAGATTCCAAAATGGACAAAACCAAACAGGATGATCCGCAATCAACCACTGGGACCCAAGGTGGCAGTATACCTGTGCCTAAACCCAATATCCCTATTGGATGAATGGATGCCAAGCGCAAAGGTTCCAAGATGAATAGACCATGCAGTACTAAAAATAGTCCAGCAGTGCACCCATTGAGAAGGGGAAACAGAGGAGGAACTCATAGTGTAGTATTGAAAGTTCAAGTTTTTAATAAAGGTTAAAACTACGGTACAACAAGCAGGAGTATACTCGCATAAAATACAGTCAAACACATACAGCACCCTAGTGGGTGTGATGGCATCATCGCTGTAGCTTCTCCCAATGCGTTTAATTCTAAAGAACCCTTTATAATGGTCTTTTGAACGAAACGTGACGAGAGAAGCTACGGCTTCTGCCTCTGTCCTTGCATTTGTAGTTCCATTTTGGATTCCCCTATCCATAAAGGGCTGCATCCGCCAAGCATTTGGATTTGTCGCTTGGTCCTATCCAGTCCTAACAGTGGAAGACCTCTTAGCACTGGAAGTGATTGTTTTATGATATACTGTGTATGTATATATATATATATATATATATATATATATATATATATATATATATATATATATCTCATTACCTCTATTAGGTCTGCAGTCTCTGACAGTCCTATCAGGCTTTACATATATTGAACATTATGTGTGGCCCTTTAGTGATATCAGGGGCAGCATGTGAGGCCCCCTTTAGCTCATAAGTTGACAACCTCCTTTCTAATCCATATACTCTAGGGACCGTGCAGAGGGGAGGTACAAACATTAATTAGAGGAAAAAATGGTGCCAGAATCTGAATATGGGAAGTCTGTATGTGCCGTGCATACAAAGGTTGCTCCATTGTTCACAACTGAGCCTATTATCATCATCTTTATCCCCTCTGCTCTAATTTTTCTATAAAACAATAAAGACTGCCAGGGCTATCTATAGCATGCAGAAAAGTGTTACTATTCAACCACCTGCCTGCGGACACTGCTCCCCCCTTTTCAATTGCCTGAAAATATTTGCTCAGCTGCCTCAAGTGCCTCCACTTTCCAACTCCCTGGAAACATCACAGAGGGAATATCAGTTTGTGAACATCAATTTGCATTCCCGTAAAACACTGTGAAAGGCTTTCCGCTACAATTTGCAGATGCTAAAAGATGGAATTTGAAAAGCGAGAATCCTCAGCCACGTGCTGTGTACACAGTGTATGAAAATCTTCTGCAGCATCTCTACTTTCATGACTGTCCTACTTCACATTTTTGTGCACTGCAGGAAAAGCAGACACTCCAGAACACCAATATCATATTAGGACATGGGACTTCAGTGCCAATTACTGAGAGACCTAACATTATCAAAGCCTGGAAGAAGGGGGACCCAAACTCCCCAAAGACTGTGTATTCATACTGGCGCTCCTCACCAACCTCCACAATCTTCACTTGTTTAAGGATGAACTCTGGGATCAGATGAGAAAAACATTCATAGAATTTTTAAGGTGCCCTCATATATATAAGATGTACACCAGAATTAAAAGATAATGCACTTTTATTTTTATCCCTTTAAAACATTTATCCTTGGAAACCTTTTTTTAATTTTATTTATGTTTTAGGTGAGAACACATTTAACAATGTCAGGGGCTGCAATATTTGGCCGAAGAAAGAATTGAAAATGACAATATACGGTTCTTTAAAAAAAATGGTTTAAAGTAAGCTAGTAGAACATGGCCTAGAAAGGAGTCACAGTGACCACCAGGATGGACAGCGGTCAGTTTAAAATTGATAGGTGGAATCTGCGTCATGCGTCATATTATACCTGATGCCTCGTACACACGGTCGGATTCTCCGACGGAAAATGTGTGATAGGACCTTGTTGTCGGAAATTCCGACCGTGTGTAGGCTCCATCACACATTTTCCATCGGATTTTCCGACACACAAAGTTTGAGAGCAGGCTATAAAATTTTCCGACAACAAAATCCGTTGCCGGAATTTCCGATCGTGTGTATACAAATCCGACGCACAAAGTGCCACGCATGCTCAGAATAAATAAAGAGATGAAAGCTATTGGCTACTGCCCCGTTTATGGTCCCGACGTACGTGTTTTACGTCACCGCGTTCAGAATGATCGGATTTTCCGACAACTTCGTGTGACCATGTGTATGCAAGACAAGTTTGAGCCAACATCCGTTGTAAAAAAATCCTAGGATTTTGTTGTCGGAATGTCCGATCAACGTCCAGCCGTGTGTACGGGGCATGAGAGTCATCTCTTGTCTTTTGATGAGATGAAACGTCAATTTCAACTACCCTCCTGGATGTTCTTCAGGTTTTTACAACTAAGACATGTAGTGCAGGTGCAGTTTCCTGATTCGGTTGCCTTGACATCGCACTTGTTGGAGAAATATACCTCCATCCATATACCTCAGACTTGCCCCGTACACACGGTCGGATTTTCCGATGGAAAATGTCCGATCGGAGCATGTTGTCGGAAATTCCGACCGTGTGCGGGCTCCATCAGACATTTTCCATCGGATTTTCCGACACACAAAGTTGGAGAGCAGGAGATAAAATTTTCCGACAACAAAATCCGTTGTCGGAAATTCCGATCGTGTGTACACAAATCCGACGGTGCCACGCATGCTCAGAATAAATGAAAAGATGAAAGCTATTGGCCACTGCCCTGTTTATAGTCCCGACGTACGTGTTTTACGTCACCGCGTTTAGAACGATCGGATTTTCCGACAACTTTGTGTGACCGTGTGTATGCAAGACAAGTTTGAGCCAACATCCATAGTTAAAAATCCTAGGATTTTGTTGTCGGAATGTCCGAACAAAGTCCGACCGTGTGTACGCCCCATAACTGTTTATAATGACACCAAGCCTAACCAACTATTTCAGAGGTGGCATCAGGCTTTTCCCACTTTAACTAGAGAGAACTGGGATGAAGGGGCTCAGCAGTATCTTCCTCTGATGGTTTTGGCCTGGGATTGACTGGTGCAGCTAAAGTTTCTTCATAGGGTCTACTGCACCTCCAGAGACTGTCAACAATCTATCATACTTCTCAAACACAATGTCCCAAATGTCAGACTGAAGTGGGAGCTTTTATTCATATGGTCTGGTCCTACTCATATGTTCAAGATTTGTGGAGGGCAGTGGTCGCTGACATAAACACACTTGGTACGGTTCAGATTACATTAGATCCTCTAATCTCCAGGCCTCCACATATCAAAAGCTGTTTATATTTTACACAGCCTATTATGCTAGAAAGACAATCCTTTCCAAGTGGAAATTGGTGGATCCCCCGACAATGGCAGCCGGGAGATCCATGATTGATGCTGTACTTCCCATTTATTGGCTTACATACTTGGGTCATAATTGCTCCAAAAAGTTTTACAAGATTTGGTCAACCTGGGTAGATGATAGGAGTCTTACCTTTGATGGACAGTGGTCCCAACTCTTCACTGGAGATGATTTTGGTCTTCTTCTCTCTCCCACCAGTTCCCCCCCCCCCCCATTCTAATTATTGGCCTGTGTCCTCCCCCCCATCTCTTCTCCTTTATTTTCTAACCCCCTCCCCCGCCTTCCTTCATTCTTCCCCTTCCTTTTTTTCCCTTCCATATTCCAATCTATACTCTAGTGATCAAGCCATCTAGTACTGATTTTTGTTTGTGACATTGCAATGAAGGTTTAAGTTTTTAAATTTAGCCTTTGGTTGATTACTGATCGCTTGTTCCGTATTCTGTGTAAGAACTATTCCTTGTAAGCGGTATTTCACTTACTGCTAATGTTTGCATATGTGAAATTGTATCATGATGCTTATCCTACTTGATATTTGCACGTGTAATGCTGTAATTGTCCTAATAAAGTTTGTCTAAAAATGAAAAAAAAAATCAATTTTCAGCGGGACACCATACCTTAGAGAGGTCACCATTCACTTTTTGACACAAATGAACATCTTCAAGGACCCGAAAACTTGCTGCCATGACTGTCATAAACTAAAATTATATAGGACAACATGACAATCAGTGCAGGAGGGGGAAAAGCTCTCAAGACACTGGCCAGACTGAAAATGCCACTGCCCTGTCCTCCCTACAGACAGGCTCAAAGACCCCTCCTCCATGAGACCACATTGACCTATCAGATAAAAATAACTTCTCTGTTTTCTATTCCCTAAAAGAGGCCATTCTCAACCTTTTTACCCCCCGAGGATCCCTTGAAATGTTTTCACGTCTCGGGGACCCAATTTATTGGTGGTCAGTGGGAAAAATGTCTAATACATTGGTTGGCATTGGTCAGAATGTCATTGATGTCCTGCCAGGTGGTGTTGGCCCTGGAACTATTGTATGTAAGACCATCAAATAGGAGCTCAATCAACCACAGCTCAAGGAACATCTAACAATCTCTGGAGGAACCCTAGGGTTCCAAAAAACCCTGGTTGTGAATGGCTGCCTTAAACCCTTCAGCTGCCTGGCACCCGTAATACCATGTGGCACCTTCACCTTTATCTTGACCTTATTTTGTTCTAGGACCTTCTGGATGTGAGAGGAAATCTGCTCAATCAGGTCACAGACAGAAATAATAATCTAGAAAAAATCTTAACCCTTCCACACTTTCTTCAAAATTGCAAGAAAAAATGGTTAGGTTATAAGCCACAGCAAATGGAAATTTGTTCCTCTTGCGGGACTTTAAAGGGAGAACATACTCGGGAGTAATAAGGAGTATAAGGAGTGTAAATTTGAAATGAAATTAGGTATTTATTAAGGTATAGACCTAAACAGATCTACAGTACACAGGGTAAATGTACAGGGAATACAAAGGGATACAGGATGCGTGATACAGACAAAAAAAATTGCAATACAGTATGCAAAGATACACAATCATAGAACTCCGGTACATATGGAACACACATACGGGGAGTACCCAACACATTTCGAGATATACTCTTCTTCAGGGGTGTCTGATTGGAATCAGCACAGAGGTATGTCTATAATTTAAAAAGACAGTTATGAGCCAAATGTGAAACATTACATAATCAACATCAACATGAGAAACGATGTGAACGTTGTGGTGAAAACATATGATATGTATATAAGATAAGAACAGTAAGTACTGACCATGTAGTATTGCTTGGGGGAATGTGTATATTACTGCATCCCTTTAAAAATATTCAAAAGGAGAGGGTTGGGAGGGACATGTCGCCACTGAACACTGAGGTATGTGTTCGCTCCTGGTCCAGGTGGGGCAGGCCGTGTGTACCTTGTCCCAGTGGAGTCACCAGGGGAGTATTCCCCAACAGATGGCGTCAAAAACACCAATGGGTATGGTGGTCCTGGGGTGGGCTCCAATTTGCAAGGAAAAGGGGGATATGGGGGGTCAAGGCAAAGCTGTGTACATGCCTGGGAGGGTCTTGGAGCCACAGGTGTTGCACATACCATGTGTATACATGATTGTGTACCGATAAATAGAAGGAAATACCTGGAGTAGGTGGTTGATGCTGTTCGGGCAAGATCCTGTTCGGTATGTGGGAAGGGCCGGCACAGGCAGGTCATGCAGTTGCCCAATGTGGCAGAACCTGACACCCTGGCAAGATGAAGCCCGGTGTCAGGGAGGTCACTGGTGGGAATGGGGTGAGTTAGATTACCTAGTGCTGAAGATGTGGGCAGGGAGGTGGTCCAAAGGCACCAAACAATGGGTGCCTGGCCAGGGGTCCAAACCGGGGGAGGCTCGGGGTGTCCAGCCTAGAAGACAATATAAGGGTAAGATCCAGGCAAGAAGTAGAATAAGGTGAATCTGGGTCTGGGACTGCCCAAAGGGAGGCACCAGAGGGCCATGCATGGAGAAGAGTTTACCTGAGGCAGGTCCTAGGAGCGAAGCGGTGTTGTACAGCTGACGTGCAGATATGAGGGGAGACTGGGAGTATGTGGTGGATACTGTGTTCAAATAGTATGGCCGGGCTTGCGATAGGTCGCGAGTGCGGCCAATGGGTGAAAAGTAGACGCCCCCCAAACCTGGGGCGCGCGCATCGGTCCCCATGGAGACCGCGGCCAGAGTGTGTGTATACCTCCGGGCGCAGGTGATGCACAACCCCCGGCAGGATGATGTATGGTGTACAGGGGGCGGGAACCCAGACCCGCGCCGAAGGCCCGCGACGTAGGAACCGGAAGAAAACTAGGTCAGGAGATCGACACGGATCTTTCGCTTGTGGGGACGCCGCCTGTGACAACAAACGTTGCATCAGGCGGCCCCCCCTGCGCCGAGTGGGGAATAGCCTGGCGCTACATCTGGGATGGGTTGGCCACCCACAATCTGGAAGGGGGGGGCGAGCTCAGTGTGGCAGTGGGTCAAAAGTCAGGAAGCAGCACGAGGGAGCACACAAAAAAAGAAGCAAATTAAGAGCACTGCATAAAAAATAAATAATAAATGAGAAAGTTAATTGACTAAAAAATGTGGACAAGACTATAGGAAAGTACAAAGCACAATGGGGCAGTCGGTAAATATAAATGTAAATAGCCTTGATCATGTTATGATAAAGAAAAATCCTGGCATATACATAGAACATGCGTACATTATATACATTATATACAGATATATACAAGAAAGTACAACAAATATACAAAACAGGGGGGAGGGGGTGGGTTGTTATGTCAGAAGGGTCCATAATGATTGCTGTGGAGCCATGAACACAAGAGGGAGAAAAAAGGAAAACCAGAACCTGTGGAGGTTGGACCGGAGGGGGGCTAGGGGGGAACCTCATCAGGTTCCCACTCGGAGCCCCCTGAGGATAAACCTTCCAGGAAGGGTCTGTAGGATATGCAGACATTCAGTCCCGGGGGCTGGGTGGCTCTTAATCTGAAAATCCACCTCTGCTCGAGCTGTAAAAGTGTTTTGTTCACATCTCCTCTGCGCATGCCGGTGTGTACGTGATCGAGGATTATGAAGCAAAATTTGGGGCAGATGCCCTCATGTACATTTGTGCCATGTCGGCCAAGTGGTAAGTTGGGGTTACAAGTTTGCATGGCTGTAATGTGTCTGTAGGCCCTGCGCCAAAACTCCTGGATGGTTTTCCCTACATAAAAGCCAGTGCATTCACATGTGAGCAGGTAAACTACCCCACATGTTTTGCAGTTGGCGTAATGCCTGGGTTTTAAGGGTGCGCCATTGGGCAGAGTGACGTTTTTGGAGGTGTTAAGGAACCTGCAGTAGTTGCATCCACCACACGTAAAGGTGCCTTTGTTTTTGCAGGGGTCACGTTTGCCCCCCTTTGAATTCATTACAGACCAGCTGGTCTCGAAGGCATCCAGCCCGCCTGTAAGTAAATGCCGGGGGGATGGGTACAAAAGGACCAATAGAGGGGTCCATAGTGAGCATGTGCCAGTATTTGGATACAACTCTCTTAATTGCCGCATGTTGGTTGGAAAACCTCATTATGATGGAAATGGGTTTGGACTTGGGTTTTTTGGTCGAGGGATTGTACAGTATGTCACTGCGGGTTCTGACACAACCCTCTTGTATGCTCTTTTGAGGCAGGTATTGGAATACCCCCTTGCTCGTAGGAGTGTTTGTAAAATCTTGGCCTCTTTTATAAAGGTTGTGTCATCACTACAGTTCCTTCTGGTGCGCAGGTATTGGCTGTGCGGAATGGAAGCAATGAGAGGATGAGGGTGAAAGCTGCTGGCATGGAGTATGGAGTTGCCTGCAGAAGATTTTCTGAATAGGCTGGTGCTGAGAGATCCGTCACTACCCTTGTGAATGGTTACATCAAGGAAGGTGACGGATTTGATTTCTCTGTAGAGGTTTTTTTTCCCAGCATACCTTGTAAGACATAAAATATAAAATATGAACCATTCCCTACTAAGCCCATTCCTTCTCTTGGAGGAGGAGGTGATATGGGTTCCAATTTCCATATTCAATCAGAGTTTGAGGGCATCTAAAAGACTTCTTTATGCTGTGGGAAAATATAGAAAGCAGCTACTGGATGCCTGGAAAACATTAAAAAATGTTATATAAAACTGAAATATTTATTGTCCGTTAGTAGCCAGCCTCACTGTAAGTCTGTAAGACACAGGGCAAATATCTGTCCTCCACAATCAATTAGTTGATCATTCAAATGACAATTTATGTGCCAAAATTCATCTAACTGTCAACTTTGTTTTTAAAAGTTCAAATTACATAACTGCTGGCTCACTGCTTAGTTGATTACTGGCAAGGAATAAATAGTTTTGAATTGTAGAAAGGAGAGCGGAAAATATTTTTGAAAGCCAGATATAGATAGATATCAATTTATGTTTAGGAAGGCAATGTCTTGACTAGTGTAGTCCAGATGTACCCCATTTTTACCCATACTGTTAGCCACCCATACTCCACCCTCTTACCAACTTAAATAACGAGACCACACCTTTCATCTGGAGTATAAATGGCCATAACAGCCTTTTATTAAACAACTGTAAAAAAATACCTTCAATATTAACTTCAATATGAATAACATATAAACTCAGATAAAACAACATGTTTTAAATAATCTGTTGGTCAATGACGGAGCTACCCCAGTTTACCACATATCCACAAGAGGGCACTGCAGGAACATGTTTCAAAACTGATAAGGCCTCCAGCTGTACCGCTCGGAGACAACCCCCTCCCGCAGTGCAACATACCGGTATTCCTTTCAGGAATACACAGGAGGGGCCATACTATTGCTGACCCCCCACCCCTTTTAACCTTTTATTTACCGCTACCGTCACCGACCAACAACAACAAACCAGCCACAGCCCGAAAGGATGAAACCTTATCCTTAAGGGCCCCTCCACATACTCAAGGCCCGTTGTATTCCTTCCTGCAAACCCATGGTCCAAAGATCCGTCCCCACATCTGTGAGGTGAACCCCATCCCTCCTCAAATAGAGGCCTACATTTATCTCGAGCTCTCTGTGCCGAATCACCATGCCCCCTTGTTGAATCAAAAACCTCCCCACCACCTTGTTGACACGTATACGAGCCTTGTTAATCCTTACCACAGATCTAGCATTGCGCCACGAAGTTCGTGCCACAATATCAGACCATAGTAGCAAAGTGTTCGGATAAGTAGTGTGCAAGTGCAATAAATCCGCTTTTACATCCTCTATCAGTTCCCTGACCGTCCTCACCCCCAAATCGTTACCTCCAGCGTGTATGACCAACACATCCGGCGGTCTATCTAGCCAGGCAAATCGTTCCACCTCTGAAACCACTCTGCCCCACATCATTCCTGGTCTCCCCAGCCACTTGATAAAAGCCTCCCTTCTCGATATGCCTAACTGGCGCCCATCTGGTCTCACATCACCTCTCCTTGCCCCCCAACAAACGTAGGAGTGTCCCAGTATCCAGACGAGGCGTGGAGACACTCCATCTGAAACGAAAAGACAACAAGGCAGGGTGATATCACCAACGCAACAAACAAAAAACACCCACTACCTATATGTGAAAACCAAACTTATACAACATACGGGTTTTATTTATTTTTCATTTATTTATTTATTTATATATATATTTTTTAATTATTATTCCACTGCTAATTGAGGGCGAATGTATGAACGGAATCTCTTTGATTCCCATCTACCGATCCTCCGTACCGCTGCCTCATCCAACCCGCATCTGGCAGCTTCTGTGGCCACCCCAATGCGGAATGAGTGTGAGGCGTATGCCTTCTCATCCAAACCTATCATCGATAAGCATTTTCGAAACCCCGCCACAAATTGAAACTTTGAAAGGTAAGCACCATTCTCATGACATAAAAATGGACCCTCACCTACCGGTCTGATCTTCCCAAATTCACCAACCGTCCTCACCGGACATACTGGCGATCCCGGTAATGCATGCAGCCACACATCTATGCCCTTTCCCAATTGGTCTGTTTTCGACCTCCTCAGCCGTAAACACACCCTCCCCGTGCATGCCCGCACGTCCTGCACCAAAATACCCCCTGCTTCCTTTTTGGATGGGCTGACCAACTCCCCTACCCGAAACGCCCCAAAAAACGCCAGCGAAAAAGCCGCTGTAAACAGTAAACATTCATAACTTGAGCTGCACACCAACCCTAGCTGATCACAAATTGCCAACAGGTTGGCAAAAGTGACGGGTCTACGGTTATCTTTTTTCTTGTGCCCCTTCCGGTACCCTTTTAATGCCTGCCGTACCCAAAATTCCTTCGTCCAATCCTCCATCCCCTGTAACTTAAACAGAAACGACAGCGCCGCCAACTTCTTACCAATAGACGATACCCCCACCCCATTTTCCATATTCCTGGACACAAAATAAAGGACCAATAATCTCAACTCTCCCCCGTCATCCTCTGCTCCGGATTCCCGTACAAGTCCCAACCATTCCCCCCATACCTTCACATAGGCCGACCATGTGGACTCACTCACAGACTGTTGTATCCATCCTGCGATGACTCCAATGCCAGCTCCCAGATCCAACCCGGGCAAGGAATCCCTTCCTTCTCTGCAGCCGGAGCTAATTCCCTGAACTTGTCCCACTGAAAGTGAGACAGTGAATCAGCCAGCGTGTTTTCAATCCCAGGTATATGCACAGCATATATGAAAATATTCAATTGCAAGCACCGTAATACCAACTGTCGTAATAGTCTTATGACAGGTTGAGAAGACACTGACAAGCGATTGACTACCTGCACCACTCCCATATTATCACAGTTCAGCCGCAACTTTAAATTCTGACAAGCCTTGCCCCATAATTCCATAGCCAGAACTACTGGAAACAATTCCAGTAGTACCAAGTTACGAAGGAAACCTGCTTCAACCCAGGATTTTGGCCAAGGTTCTGCGCTCCATTGACCCTTAAAGAACGCCCCATATCCAGTAGATCCCGCCGCGTCAGTAACCAATTCTACATCGAAGTTACTTACCGGACCAGACATCCACACTGACCTCCCGTTGTATTCCGACAAAAATTGATACCATACCTCACGATGATCCTTAGTAAGCCTAATGAAATGGGCCGGTGCTTTTACCACAGCTGTAGCTGCAGACAGCCGTCGGCAAAAGACCCTACCCATGGGTATGATTCTACAAGCAAAGTTCAACTTACCAAGCAAAGATTGGAGATCCCTCAGCTGTATTTTCTTCATCCCATGGACCCGCCTTATTTCCGTCTGCAGATCCAGTAACTTTTCTTGCGGTAACCTACATTCCATTGCCATTGAATCAATAACAATGCCCAAAAAACTAATCTCTGTTGTCAGCGGCCAGGGGAACTCCAAACTGTTCTGCAATGTGTTGCAACGTTGACAATAAAATCGCACACACACTGGAAGAAGGTGGGCCTATGCATAGGAAATCATCTAAATAGTGTATCATAGATTCAAGGCCGGACACCTCTCTTACCACCCACTCCAAAAGGAACTGAAAACTTCAAACATGGCACAGGAAATGGAGCAACCCATAGGCAAGCATTTGTCCACATAAAATTGTTCCTGCCACTGGCAACCCAGCAGCCAAAAACTGTCCGGGTGTACCGGCAGCAGCCTAAACGCTGCCTCAATATCAGCTTTTGCCATCAGTGCCCCTTTTCCATAGCGCCTGACCCATCGAACCGCCGCATCAAACGAAGTGTATGACACGGTGCAGACGTCCGGGTCAATGAAATCGTTAACCGAACCCCCTTTTGGAAATGATAAGTGGTGAATTAGCCGAAACTTATTCGGCTCTTTCTTTGGCACCACCCCCAGAGGGGACACCACCAAGCCATTCAATGGTTTTGCCTCAAACGGCCCCCCCCATCCGTCCTAAAGCCACTTCCTTTTCCAATTTCTCCCCCACCACCCCCGGGTGTTGCAACGCAGATTTTAAATTCCGTGCTACTGGAGGAACCACCGCCAATGAACATGGAATTTTGAACCCCTCTCTAAAACCCTCAGTGATCAGTAACGCCGCTTTCCTATCCGGATACTTACTTAGGAAAGGTTGCATCCTTTCCACCTTCACCGGCGTCATCCCTCTTGTGAGCAAACTCCCCGGTATATTTTCCTTTTTTGAAACACCGAGACAGGTTGTGGGCTCCCCCACAGCCTGAACACTCGTGCTTGAATTTGCAGGACCCCCCAAACTTACAGGATCCTTCATTATACTGCCAGCATACCCCCCATTTTCTGCCGGAGTTAGTACCCCCGGCCCCCCCTTGAAATAACTGAGGCGGGGTCCTAGCCGACGACATCAGCTTCATCCATAGGCTAATATCCTTATGGTCCCAACGCAGAGCCGGACGCACCGCTCTGCGTTGACGAAACTGCTCATCGTAGCGTAACCACGCAGTTCCCGTACACTCTATGTGCCTCACCTATAGCATCCATATAACAAAACAACCCCGAACAATGTTCAGGGTTCTTTTCGCCAATGACACTAGCCATGATAGCGAACGCTTGTAACCAATTCACAAACGTCTGCGGTATCAATCTATATCTCCTCTTCTCCTCATCCTCCTTCTTGGAATCGTCGGGTTTAACCCTATCCAGGTTAAACTTTTCCAATGGCAACAAGGAGAAAATTTCCACGTACTCACCTTTATGAATTTTTTCTCTCACTTCAGGTTTCAAGTGTGCCCCTAACGGGCCTTCGAAACAAACATATATCTCACATTTTGCAGCATCTGCCAGCCTAACCACATCAGTCCTGCCTTTTGTTTCTGCAGCCCCCTTCTCACCTGCTGTTTCCTTGTCTGCCACCTTCTCTGGCGTTGTGGTAGCTGGCACCTCTGTAACCGCAGCCCCCCCTGTCCCCCTTTGTGCATCCCCTTGCGGAGCCTGCCCAGGTCCCTCTCCAAAGCGACCAACCAGGACCCTTAAACCCTCCAATAGCTCTTGGAGCTGTCCCCCTGACCCCGAACTGGCGGGTGCAGTACTCGCCAGTTGTTGGTCAGTAGCCTGACCCACCCCGCTCTGCGAAGGTGTCACCATCCCTCCTGCAGTTGTTGCTATCCCCCCCAGCAAGCCCTGCAAAAGCATTAGTAAAGGAAAAGTTATCACTAGACTTACCGGGCTGACCAGGATTCCTCCCAACAGCCGCTGTGCTGCTCTCTCTTGCTGGTTCCGGCTGCTGTAGCCCATCTTCCTCATCGGACACCTCGTCTTCGGACTGTTCCCCTTGCACTGGGACTGGCGTCAGAGGTAGCCCCCCAGGAGAAGCCCTCCTGGAGGCCGGAAGCCCACGCTGGTGTGAGGCCTGCACTGTGCGACGAGTCACTGCTGATCCCTGCTGTCCTGAACTTCCAGCTACCGGGCCAGCCTGGGCACTGTTTCCATCGCCATCTTGGGACACGCCCCCCCGGTAAGCTCCGCCCACCCGCGGTGGCGCTCGATCCACGCGACCCGGACGTTGCTGCTCTCGGCGCCGTTCTCCCCCTTCTGTCCACCCGCTCACACTCGTGCAGAGGTACTGAGGGGCTGTTCGAAATCTGCCGTGCAGTGCCAGCGTGCGGGTAAGCGGCGCCATGCTAGCCCGTGGCCCCGCCCACCGCTCCGTGACCGCGGCGTGTAACCCGCCTGGGCCCCGCCGAATCAACTGTGTGGCTCCTCTTGGCCGGCGGTGTCGATTGCTCCCCCCTCGGGCTCCGTGTCAGGCGACCCTGTCCATGTGCTGGCCCAGGTGAATAGCGCACCGGAGGCCGCGATCTCCGCACACGCGCAGACGGCTCACCTTCACCCCCTGCATGGCTTGCTTCTCCCCCGAGCATCGCTGCGACCTGGCTGCGAAGCCAGTCGGATCCATTCGCCGCCGCCACCTGCCGCAAACGCGCCAAAATCGCCTCAACGTCCGCCATTGTGTCTGAGGAGCAGAGAAATTCTGCCTCCTCGTGTCTCCTTCCCAGCACACTGTTCCGTTTTTGCTCCTCCCCTCTTTTATATGGCCACTCCTCCTTACTTTCCTGTTATCTCCACCCCACACTTTTCCTTGAAACATTAACCATATGTGTGTCACTAGACACACTGTCATGCCCGGCCCTGCACTATTCCTCTTCTTTCCATCATTCCGGGCCTCACTTTCTGGGGCTATTTTAAACCCATCAGGGTTTAAAGTGATATTAAATCTTCAGTTTTATTAAGCACTTTCAGCAGCTGACTTGATCACTTACTGGATATGCAGCTTCTTTATCTTTTAATCCTTGCCTATGCTCCAGTTTAACCACTTGCCTACTGGGCACTTTTACTCCCTTCCTGCCAAGGCCAATTTTCAGCTATCAGCGTTGTCACAATTTAGATGACAATTGGGCAGTCATGCAACACTGTACCCAAACAAAATTTTTATCACTCTTTCCACACAAATAGAGCTTTCTTTTGGTGGTATTTAATCACCACTGGGTTTTTATTTTTTGCTAAATAAACAAATAAAGACCTTTTTTATAGTTTGGTATACAATTTTGCAAACGGGTAATTTTTCTCCTTCACTGATGGGCACTGATAGGCTGCACTGATAGGCTGCACCTTTGGCGCCTGCCGCTGTCAATCAAAGTCAGTAAGCCAATGAGGAGGGGGGAGGGGCCAAGTAGGAATGGACACACAAAGCAGCAGTTCGGATGCCCCCATAGCAAGCTGCTTGCTGTGGGGGGCACTTGGCAGGAGGGAGGGGCCAGGAGCACCAGCGAGGGACACAAGAAGAGGAGGATCTGGGCTGCTCTGTGCAAAACCACTGCACTGCAAGTATGACATGTTTGTTATTTTTTAACAAAAAAAAAGACTTTAATATCACTTTAAACCAAAAATCCTTTAATCAAGAGTAAGGCAGGTCATACATTATGCAGTTTTCTGCAGTATTCAATCTGTGGTGCTGTGCTTGATTCCCCCATCAACACAGACAGTGTTTAGGGAATCCCTCCCATTGAGCTATTGTATTCTGACAGTTATGCCGTGTACACACGGCCAGACTTCTCGACCAAACTTGTCCGACGGACAATTCGACCGTGTGTGGGCTTCATCGAACCTGCAGTGGACTATTTCGGTCGAAAATCAGACGGACTTTAGATTTGGAACATGTTTCAAATCTTTCCGACGGACTCGAGTCCGGTCGAAAAATCCGCTCGTCTGTATGCTAGTCCGACAGATGAAAACCGACGCTAGGGCAGCCATTGGCTACTGGCTATCAACTTCCTTATTTTAGTCCGGTCGTACGCCATCACGTACGAATCCGTCAGACTTTGGTGTGATCGTGTGTAGGCAAGCCCGTTCGTTCGAAAGTCTGTCGGAAGTCCATCAAAAGTCAGTCGGAAAGACCGTCGAACCTTTGATGCCGAAAAGTGTGTGTACACGGCATTAGAGGTTTCAGAATACAATAATCACTGCTAGCGGGTATAACCTCTGGCAGTGATCGAACAAAAAAGCATGCTGGCTACCTAGCTGTACACCATATTTGAATGATTGCTTGGATTGATGTGGAGGTACCTTAGGGCTATTCCATATCTTTACCTGACTAGGATGGGAACAGTTGACCCCTCCTCTCTCTTTTGGTTATGGATTAATATGGGACTGTGTGGTTGGTGACGGTGTCCTCTGGGAAGTGATGTTTTTGAAGTCACAGGGTGTAATAAAATTTGTTTCTTTCTACAACAACAAGATAAAAGGGAAAAAATCTGGTATATGCTCTAGATGGGGCAAGGGAAGTTTGGGATTAAATTTGAGTACTACCAAGACATACTTTAAGATAAACTGATAGGGCTGCCTTACTATCAAACAGCTGCAGTGTTTTCTGAAAGGCATTAGCAGATTATCAATCGTTTTCTCCAGTCGGCTAGAACTGCATTTCAGATCCACACCTTAAAGTGATGTTACACTGTAATTTTACACTCTGTCCTGCAGGTAGTCTTTTAATAAGCCTTACCTGTAGGTACCTTGGAAATGTCATAAACTTGCGCCATTAGTAGATACTCATATCAGCTCTAGACAATGATGTTACTGGTATATGGTATACCTGGTATACGCTCTGCATTCAGAGCACACTGAGTGCAGAGAGTACCACGCCGCAATGGTTGCTCCTGTACGCATGCACAGTAGTGATGTCATGATGGGCCAACTATTCAAATAGCCGGAAACTTTTTTGGGGCAAACTTTAGCTAAAGCTTGGAAACAGACATCTATACCCTTCTTTGAAATCAAACAACATTTTCTTGGGACCATGACAAATTAAAATGTAACCTCCATTCTTAAAGTGGATGTAAACCCAATTTTTTTTTTTAATTAAGGCTTGCACCTTGTACAGTATAGGATTTTATGTCATCTGTGCCCAGTCTTGCCACAAAGAGTTAATCCAGCTATGAGCAATCCTCTTATCTTTTTTCAGTGAGATAAAAACGGACAGATAGAGAAATAGGAGTCTGTTTCGCCTTTTCCCTGTAACAGGTGATTTACAAATATCATGCACGAGCCTGAGAGAGACATTCTGTGTACTTCAGACTCCCCCTCCTTTCTTCCCCAGCTCTCCCAGGATTGGCTGCTCCACACCTCAGCATGATTGGGCATGCTGAAGTCATGTGGTGACTTTTCTGGGTTTTGACTGGATGTTAGTGATCATAGCAGAAGTTCAGTGTAAGAAATACACATGAGAAAATGCATGTTGACAAGACATAGAGATGGGCGGGCAGTCTACTGACATCACGACTCCACCCACCGAGCTCCGAACAACAGACCCACCCACAGAATCTGCAGTTTTTCAGGTCTCATAACAGATAGAGGGGAGACATTTGACAAGTAAGGATGCATGCAGGAGGCATGTATATCCTTATAGATAACCCCTATGGCAGTAGTTTAGAAAGGATGAGAATGGGTTTACATTCACTTTAAAGCCGTTGTATAGTCTTTTTTTTAACTTTTACACACAGGTAAGCCTATAATAAGGCTTACCTGTAGGTAAAAAAAATATCTCCTAAACCTGTACGGTTTAGGAGATATTCCCCTTGCTATGAACTGCTGACTGCAGCGGCGCATGCGCACAGGGGATTCTCGGCTGAAGGCCCAGCAACTGCCGGACCTTGCCGGGAAAGAAATCTCCCGCGCGCATGTCATCGTGGCTCCAGCCACTCACAGCGCTGGAACCGCGATACCCGGAAGACACGCCGAGGCAACATGTCAGCTACCTCGGCGTGGACGAGGTAAGATACCGACGCCTCGTCCTAAGGTAAGTATTTCATAATGCTCATTATGCCTTTTGCTTTACAGGTATAAAAAAAAAAAAATTCAGTGGGTGTACAACCGCTTTAATGATACACATAAGTACCTCCAAATTTGGAGTCCATGATTAGATTATATTAGACCTGTGCACTGCCGAAAAATGTGTTCGTTTTCGTTTCATTCGTTTTTTTACCTTTGTTTTTCGAGTCATTCATTATGAACGCAATTCGTAAATTAGTAAAGTCGAAAATTCGTAAATACAAAATTTAGCAAAAAAGAAAGATATTCCGAAAATTTGAAAGTATAGCTAACTAACTAATAATAACTAACTATTAGATTATAGTTATTTGAATTTCCTTCCAAATTTGGCTGTTGGCTGCCCGAGAACACCTGAAAATTCGAAAATCTGAAATAATAACTAACTAATAATAACTTATCTATATTACTAACAATTAAATTATAGGTATTGGAATTTCCTTTCAAATTTGGCTGTTAGTGAACGTAATGAATACGAATTTATCCGAAGTTACGAATTATCCGAAATAACAAATGCCGCAACTAAACGAATGGAACGGAACAAATTATTAATAAATAATAATAATAATACTAAGTTTACATTATGTTTTATCTGTTTAGATACGGCATTCGTTATTTTGGATAATTCGTAACTTCGGATAAATTCGTATTCGTTACGTTCACTAACAGCCAAATTTGAAAGGAAATTCCAATACCTATAATTTAATAGTTAGTAATAGTTAAGTTATTATTAGTTAGTTATTTTTTCAGATTTTCACATTTTCGGGAGTTCACGGATTTTCAAATTTACGAATTTTCGAATTTAGGGATTTTCGAATTTATAAATTTACACATTTTAGAATTTACAAATTTACACATTTTAGAATTTACAAATTTACGCATTTTCAAATTTACGAATATTCAGAAAAAATTGTTAAACAAGTTTTTGTTAATTCGGATATTTCCTGAATTAACTAATTTGTCGAAATTAGTTCAGAAACGAATTCAGAACGAAACTAATTGCACATGTCTAGATTATATCAATGATTTAAATATCGACCATACCCTCCTCTTCCTGTAACAAATATTACTTAATATCACCTTATAACAGTCTTGCCTCTGTATCTAGACCACATGTGATACCCTTCCCCTTCCTTCCACCTCAACCCTCCTTCCCTCTCTGACCACCCCCCCCCCCCTTTTTTCTTTCTTCTGTCATTTATTTTGATTTTCATCATTACATTTTTAATATCTTTCTATCTCTTCCTTTTGTATTAATTTGTTATAAGGAAGAATCTTTATGGGCCTGTCTAACTTAAACTAATACATCCAGTGTTTGTACTCACTCAGGTATTTGATTCCTTCTTAGATTTTTTTTTTTATATCAATCGTTTGCTTACATACTCTTAATTTTCTTTATGTGGAGCCATGCTTCTTTACTATATCCTAGTCTATTACTTTCTTCAGAATTACTATTCATTATTTATTTGTTCCTTGTTTTTGGAGAATTCAATAAAACACTTTGTAACCCAAATGGTCGGAAAGCGCAAATCCAGAAGGAGGACTGGGCAAAGATGGAAGTTCCGGGTAGTGGTGACAGCTCGGCGCTGGAGGGCTCAATTTGAAAGGTAAGTCTATCCTAATTTACTAGTATGTGGAGCATACTAGCTCATTATGGCATAAACCTGCAGGGGCCCCTTGTAAAAAAAAATTGTAAAGTTTAGTACCGCTTTAATATATCTAAATTTTGATGCTCTGATTTTGATAAAGCCTTGCCTTATAACAGGCTGACCTTCTTTTCTTTTTTTTTTTTTTCAGTACGGTTCACTTACAAAGAAAGAGTGGAGCATAGAAAAACTGGAGTAATTATTACCTATAGCAACCAGATGGTACACTTTGCCCAGAACACCGTAGAGAACAGACTTATAGCTTATCTTTGATGTAAAACCCCCCAAAAGATACAGTAAAATAACCTTTTAACCCTCACATCAAACAGAATGGGTTCTTAGCAGAGATGCGTATGGATGAGCCCTCCTCTCTTTCGTTATTTCCCCTGCGCCGATAATCTTGCATTAACAATTTAAGCTCCTTCTTTTAACCCTTTGTATCCGCACTAAAGGAAATCGTGTCTCCGTAGTCTCCTAAGGTATTAACAATAAATGGAAAGAATCCATCCACCAGCTATCGCAGACACACCAGACTCTTCCATACCCCCTGGACAATCTCAGTAGAGCTTTGATCTCCACATACCAGAAATTTTAATAGACAGACAAGGCCCATGGGCTGCAAGGCTTTGCATCATGCTGGGCTCCATCTTCCAGAGATGTCTATATAACGCTGCCATCTCCCTTGTAAAGTTTAGAACAATTATACAGCAGGGGAGTACGGAACCAGAGCTCTCAAAGGCCAAGAGAAACAACATCTTGGATTCCCTTGGCTGTAAACAAATCTCTGTTATTTATCTTTTCCTCCATAATAAAGACATCTGAGTGAGTATTGGTGATTCATGATAGGTATGATAGGTATCCATTAGCAGTGAGGAGCAATGTCTTTATTGTATATCGGAGACGCTTTTAAAAGTCTAGCACATGTTAAGGGATTGTAAAGGAAAGAAGCTTGTTTGCCTTGTGTATTTTATGGAGCTTTTGATACATAGACCAACATTAGTATTATTTGTGTTCTATTAGGGGAATTCAGGTGTAAGCACTATCTTGGTAAATGTATTATGAACTCTGCAGTAAGACGGGTCTAATGTGTTCTGCTGACCTGGGAACAAAAGACATGCAGTACTTTGTCCTATCCTTCTAAGTGCCATCTAAGACTAGATATGATGTCGGAGAAGGAGCCTCCCTGCCCTTCCAGCCGTCCAACCACAAAGCTAGCAAAGAACAACACTTTTCATTAATTCCAAGCACTTGCCCATGACAAGTTCCTTATGAGGAATGCGGGTGGAGAGGGGCTTGTCAGTTAAATTGTTCCAAGCAAGTCCTGAAGAAAGAGGAGAAGAAGACTGCCATCTGTCAAAGCAGCCATCTCTTTGCTAGATGTGTTTGAATGGCCTTGGGGGAAAGGGGGGCATCCTGTCCGACCTTGCAGCTAACCTTGAACAGCTCATGGGAAGATGAGACAAACTACTACATAAACCTTGTCCCCTGTGGAACAGAACACATTAATACAAATTGGCTTGAGACTTCTCCTTTAATAAGTTCATAGTTCCCAACTGTCTCTCATTTGGAGGGACTAGCCCTCTTTGGAGACATTGTGCAGCCTGAGTTGTCCCTATTTTAGTAGAAAAAGTGGTATGCTGCACTAAACTTTTTACCTAACCTCTATATTACTACCATTGTTTTTTTGAAAAGCCAATATAAAGGGAAATAGTGGTTAAAGAATTTCTTGTTTGCTTTACCCACTAATTTTCTGCATATTAGATCTTTGTGGTCTGTGTTACCGGGGCCGTGGCAGGGATGTGTCCTATGCTTACATACAGTGTGCGTCTTCATAATTTCAGACAATTGGGAGGTATGATAATTTTACAGGGGCAGCACAGAGTCTAAGTGGTTAGCACTTCTGCCTAGCAGCACTAGGGTCGTTGCACTAGAGTTGCACTAGAGTCGTCTTAACCATGGTGCTACTTGCATAGATTCTGTATGTTCTCCCTCTGCCTGTGTGGGTTTCCTCTGGGTACTCCGGTTTCCTACCAAACTCCAAAGACATGCTGGGGAAAATAATTATTTGATCCCTTGCAGATTTTAAAAGTTTGCCCATTTACAAAGAAATAATTTTAATCATAGGTGTATTTTAAATGATAGAGACAGACTATCAAGCAAAAATCCAGAAAACTCCTAAAACAAATGTTATAAATTGAATTGCAGTTCAGTGAGTAAAATAAGTATTTGATCCCCAAGAAAAATATGACTTAGTACTTGGTGGAGAAACCCCTGTTGGCAAGCACAGAGGTGTGACGTTTCTTGCAGTTAGTGACCAGGTTTGCACACATCTCAGGAGGGATTTTGGTCCACTCTTTTTTTATAGATCTTCTCTAAATCCTTAGGGTTTCTTGGCTGTCGCTTGGCAACTCGAAGTTTCAGTTCCCTCTATAATTTTCTATAGGGTTAAGGTCTGGAGACTGGCTAGGCCACTCCTCTAATGTGTTTCTTCTGGAGTCACTCTTGTTGCCTTGGCGGTATGTTTTGTGTCATTGTCATGCTGGAAGACCCAACCATGACCCATCTTCAGTGTTCTGGCTGAGAGAAGAAGGTACTGTCAGGTTTCTCAGCTGTCGGTTAATTGCCAGTACTCAGTTCCACAGTGGCTCACCTGTTGATCATCTCCTGCTCATCAGTCAAGCCTACAGCCAGCCCTTTCTGACTATTTAAACTGCCTGGTTCATTTCTTCAATGCCTTCGCCTTGGTCAACATATCTAGAGACTCTCTGCTGTGTTTCTGTTGAAGACTTGCCTGGCTGATATCCCTTCTGGTTCCTGATCCCGTCTGCTGCTGCTGACTACGCTGATCTCTGGCTTCCTGATTTCCTGGCTTGTTTTGACTACCCGATTTGGCTACCGAACCCTGGCTATATTTTGACTATGTTTATCAGTTTACAATTTTTACCACACCAGGTGTGATTTTTACTGCATTTTCTGTCCCCATCTGTTTCATGGTTCCTGACAGGTTCTCATCCAAGATTTTACAATACATGGCCCCATCAATTGGCCCCTCAATGCGGCAAAGTTGTTTGGTACCTTTAGCAGAGAAACAGCCCCAAAGCATAATGTTTCCACCTCCATGCTTGACTGTAGAAATGGTGTTCTTAGGGTCAAAGTCAGCATTTTTCTTTCTCCAAACACGGCGAGTCCCTCTCCTTAAGAAGGAACATTTGCAGTCATGCAAATGAACATCTAAATTATCCAGAGAAGGATTGTGAGAAAGTGCTGTGGTCAGATAAGCTCTTTGGCATTAACTCGACTCGTTTGGAGGTAGAAAAATGCTGCCTATGACCCTAAGAACACCATCCCTACAGTAAAGCAAGGAGGTGGAAACATTGTGCTTTGGGGCTGTTTCTCTGCTAAAGGTCGACTTTGCCACATTGAGGGACCAGAAAATGGAGTCATGTATTGTAAAATCTTGGATGAAAACCTTCTTCTCTCAGCAAGAACACTGAAGATAGGTTGTGGATGGGTCTGCCAGCTTGACAATGACCCAAAAGATACCGCCAAGGCAACAAAGGAATGGCTTAAGAAGAAGTCTCCAGACCATAATCCTATAGAAAATTTATGGAGGGAGCTGAAATGTCGAGTTGCCAAGAGACAGCCAAAAAACCTTAAAGATTTAGAGAAGATCTGTAAAAAAAAAGAGTAGATCAAAATCCCTCCTGAGATGTGTGCAAACCTGGTCACCAACTACAAGAATTGTCTGACCTCTGTGCTTGCCAACAAGGGTTTCTCCACCAAGTACTAAGTTACGTTTTACTTGGGGAGCAAACACTTATTTTACTCACTGAATTGCAACTTAATTTATAGCACATGGATTTTTGGATGATACTTTGTTTCTATCAGTGTTAATTTCGTCAACGAAAACGTTTTCGTCAGCGGCATTTTTACAGTGACGAAAACGAAACGAAAAATACAGCACAGTTTCATCCACTGACGAAAACTTTGACGAAAATCAAAACGAAAATGTGAAGGAGGGACGTTTACTCTCCTGAACATCTGGTTTCTCTCACACCACACAAGTGTCTACTTTCTGTTCTCACTGAGCCTGGGCTACGAGCGTCTGGACAGCACATTCTCCTGAATGTAGCCTGAGCACTTTTCAGAGTGACAGTGCCTGCTGCAAGTCTGAATGACCCTTTGGGTTCATACTGGCATGCTGTGGCTTAGCCGCAGTGGTGGTGTACTCACAGTTTTCTGCTAATCCTGGTTATAGCTGCAGTCCCATATACTATTAGGTTGCACATTTTTGCCACGTTTTCTGAAAGCGCACCAAAAGTCCTGCATGCTGCATCTTTGGTGCGCTGTAAGAAAACCCTACACAACCTTCAACCTAATAGTAGTCTATGGGACTGCAACTATAACCAGGAGTAACATGCAGGGAAACTGCGAGTACACTACCACTGCAGCCAAACCACAGCACTGGGCAGCATTACAGGCCTCCTTAGACCATCCAGAGTCGCTAAATCTGTATCTGAGTTTGTTCAAACCTTAATATCATAAATAATAGCATATTAGAATTTGTTTAACTCCAGGAGTATATATATTAGGTTTGGAAACTTGGAAACCATTTTAGTCAAAAAGACTAATGCCCTGTACACACGGGCGGACTTTTCGGCAACAAAGGTCCGACAGTCTTTCCGATGGACTTTCGACTGACTTTTGACGGACTTCCAACAGAGTTTCACGGACTTTCAAACGAACGGACTTGCCTACACACGATCACACCAAAGTCCGACGGATTCGTACGTGATGACGTACCACTGAACTAAAATAAGGAAGTTCATAGCCTGTAGCCAATAGTTGCCCTGGCGTCGGTTTTCGTCCATCGGACTAGCATACAGATGAGTGGATTTTTCTTTAGGAACTGAGTCCGGCGGAGTTCCGACGTAAAGATTTGAAACATTTTCCAAATCTAAAGTCAGATTTTCGACAGAAACAGTCTGCTGAAGGTCCGATAAAGCCCACACACGGTCGGATTGTTCCGCCGGATTCGGTCCGTCGAACCAGTCCGGTCGAAAAGTCCGCTCGTGTGTACAGGGCAAAAGACTAATGCCCTGTACACACGATAGGACATTGAACGGACATTCCGACAACAAAATCCATCTGATTTTTTCCAACGGATGTTGGCTCAAACTTGTCTTGCATACACACGGTCGCACAAAGTTGTAGAAAAATCCGATCGTTCTGAACGCGGTGACGTAAAACACGTACGTCGAGACTATTAACGGGGCAATAGCCAATAGCTTTCATCTCTTAATTTATTCTGGGTATGCGTGGTACATTGTGCGTCGGATTTGTCTACGCACGATCGGAATTTAAAGGATCGGATTTTGTTGTCGGAAAATGTTATATCCTGCTCTCAAGCTTTGTGTGTCGG
The DNA here is from genome assembly GCA_037952835.1 of Lithobates septentrionalis. Taxonomy (NCBI): domain Eukaryota; kingdom Metazoa; phylum Chordata; class Amphibia; order Anura; family Ranidae; genus Lithobates; species Lithobates septentrionalis. The sequence continues at coordinate 5,107,746 of JBBDGP010001212.1, forward strand.
AAATTCCGACGGAAAAAGTCCAATGGAGCCCACACACGGTCGGAATTTCCGACAACACAATCCGATCGCACTTCCTCCGTCGGAAAATCCGACCGTGTGTACAGGGCATAAAACTAAATTGAAATTTGCTGACAAAATTAACATTGGTCTTTATCATTTAAAATACACCTATGATAAAAAAATGATAGACCCTTCATTTCTATGTAAGTGGGGAACTTACAAAATCTGCATGGGATCAAATAATTATTTTTAATTGGCTCCTGTCTAAATTCGCCCTAGTATGTATGAATGTGAGTTAGGGACCTTAGATCGTAAGCTCCTTGAGAGCAGGGACTGATGTGAATGTACAATATACTATGTTTATGTAAAGTGCTGTGTAAATTGACGGCGCTGTATAAGTGCCTGTAATAAATGAAAAAATAGCGGAATTACATTTTTTTCACTCTCCAGGGTTCATAAGAAGGTTTTTTTGGCACTAGTCACTCTACTCTACTTGCCAGCACTGGCCTTTTTCTGCTGCTTGTTGATACCAATTTCTGGGCTGAAGCAGTAAGCAGCATTCAAACCATTCTTGTGATCCCAGGCTGTCATGGACACATTTCCTGGGGGTGCACCATTAAAGTGGAACTTCACTATCTCAATTAACATTGAATATTTGTAATCCTTATACTGCTAGCATTAGAAAAATGATAGGAAAGTATATCATATTAGCTTGTTTTAAACTTTTTTTTACATTTCTTCAGTTACTTCCTGGTTTCATGCCTAGGAAAATGATGTCATACATCCCAGGAGTCTTCAGGAGGAAAGGAGGTGTTTTTCCAGCTAGGCACACCCTCTTGACTGCATGCCTAAGCTAAGGGCAGGTGGATTCCAGGTAGTAAATGCTACATGAATCCATCTGCCCTTACTCAAGAAGGCCACAGCCAGAAATGCTAGGGGGTGTTTTTTAACCACATGCCGACCAGCCGCCGCAGTTGTACTGCAGCAGAATGTCACGGCTGGGCGAAACGACGTTATGCAACGTCGCTTCGTCCTGTGACCACTAAGGGGCGCGTCCGCACCCCCCGCTCGCCCCCCGAGCTGATGCGAGTGCCCGGCGGTCTCGCGATCGCCGCTGAGACACAGAGAACCCAGAACTGTGTGCGTAAACAAACAGTTTCCGGTTCTCTGAGGGGAGAAGAGACAGATCGTCTGTTCATAGAGAGTATGAACAGCGATCTGTTGTCTTCCCTGCACAGTCCCCTCCCCCTTCAGTTAGAACACACACTAGGACACACTTAACCTCTTCAATGCCCCTTAGTGTTAACCCCTTCACTGCCAGTAATCAATGCATTTTTAATCGCACTGATCGCTGCATTAATGCCAATGGTCCCAAAAATGTGTCAAAATTGTCTGACGTGTCCGCCATAAAGTCGCAGTCACGATAAAAATCTCAGATCGCCGCCATTACTAGTAAAAAAAAAATAATAATAAAAATGCTATAAATCTATCCCCTATTTTGTTGACGCTATAACTTTTGTGCAAACCAATCAATATACGCTTATTGTGATTTTTTTTTTACCAAAAATATGTAGAAGAATATATCGGCCTAAACTGAGGAAAAAAATTGGGTTTTTTTATATATTTTTGGGGGAGATTTATTATAGCAAAAAGTAAAAAATAATGTGTTTTTTTTCAACATTTACTCTCTTTTTTTGTTTATAGCGCAAAAAATAAAAACCGCAGAGGTGATCAAATACCACCAAAAGAAAGCTCTATTTGTGGGAAAGGACGTTGATTTTGTTTGGTTGCAGCATCGCACCACGGCACAATTGGCAGTTAAAGTGACGCAGTGCCGAATCGCAAAAAGTGCTCTGGTCAGGAAGGGGGTAAAATCTTCCGGGGCTGAAGCAGTTAAAGTGATTTCTCAGCAAAATAAAGCATGGAGACAAAAATTGGTGGGTGAGTTTGCTTTAAAGATTAAAAACGAATTAAATTGTATTTTTTGGTTTGTGGTGCTCAGATACGGTGCAGTTCCACTTTAATTATGTGGGTCTTGACCCACAATACTGCTGCGCTGAACAACGCTCATGCACTATTATATAAACATTATTCAGTGTTGCAGTGAGGACCCCCCACTGCCACAAATGGGTAAGGGGATGATGGACTTGTGACATCATAGCCTGAAAACAGTTGGAGTCAATGTATGTAATTAGGGCATTTTAAAAATTGATGTGAAGGGATTTAGAGAGCTTGGTAGGAGGACTGGAGGCTGAGGATGGGCTTTAACCACTTAAGGACCGAGCCTCTTTCTGAGATTTGGTGTTTACAAGTTAAAAACATTATTTTTTTGCTAGAAAATTACTTAGAAACCCCAATCATTATATATATTTTTTCTAACACCCTAGAGAATGAAATGGCAGTCGTTGCAATACTTTCTGTCACACCGTGTTTGCGCAGCGGTCTTACGAGCGCACTTTTTTGGAAAAAATAATTTTTTTGGAATTAAAAAATAAGACAACACTAGTTAAGCTATCAATTTTTTTTTTGTAATGTTACGATGAGTAAATTGATACCCAACATGTCACGCTTCAAAATTGCGCCTGCTCATGGAATGGCGACAAACTTTTACCCTTAAAAATCTCCATTGCCAACGTTTAAAAATTCTACAGGCTGCATGTTTTGAGGTACAGATAAGATCTGGGGCTAGAATTTTTGCTCTCGCTCTAACGATTGCGGCGATACATCACATGTGTGGTTTGAACACCATTTTCATATGCGGGCACTACTCACGTATGCGTTCGCTTCTGCACGCGAGCTCGGCGGGACGGGGCACATTTAAAAAAAAAAATATTTTTTTTTCATATTTATTTTACCTTTTATTTTTTATTTTTACACTGTTATTTTTTTTAAAAAAAATTGTGTCACTTTTAGGCGCCTTTCACACGGACGGCTATTCTGCCGCAGTTAAAAGCATGTTTTTTTTCCTGTGAGATTCAAGACTCCAGGCACTGCGATTAGCTGCATTTGCACAGTGCGATTAGCTGCGGTTGCGTTCAGCTGCGGTTTGCCATTTCCATGGCAACCCGACAGGGTACCAAATCGCACTGCTTGGTATGAATCTTGAGGGGAACTCCACACCAAATTTTAAATAAAAAACCAGCGTGGGTTCCCCCCAGGGGCATACCAGGCCCTTCGGTCTGGTATGGATGTTAAGGGGAACCCCCTACGCCAAAAAAACGGCGTGGGCCCCCCCCCCAAAATCCATAACAAACCCTGATCCGAGCACACAGCCTGGCCGGTCAGGAAAGGGGTTGGGGACAAGCGAGCGCCCCCCCTTCCTGAACCGTACCAGGCCGCATGCCCTAACATGGGGGTGGGTGCTTTGGGGGAGGGGGCGCCCTGCGGGGCCCCCCACCACAAAGCACCTTGTCCCCATGTTGATGAGGACAAGGGCCTCTTCCCGACAACCCTGGCCGTTGGTTGTCGAGGTCTGCGGACAGGGGGCTTATCGGAATCCGGGAGCCCCCTTTAATAAGAGGGCCCCCGGATCCCGGTCCCCCACCCTATGTGAATGAGTATGGGGTACATGGTACCCCTACCCATTTACCTAGGGAAAAAGTGTCAATAATAAAACATACTACACAGGTTTTTAACCACTTAAGGACCAGCCTCGTTTTGGATTTTAGGTGTTTACATGTTTAAAACAGGTTTTTTTGCTAGAAAATTACTTAGAACCCCCAAACATTATATATGTTTTTTTTTCTAACACCCTAGAGAATAAAATAGCGGTCATTGCAATACTTTTTTTTGCACCGTATTTGCGCAGCGGTCTTATAAGCGCACTTTTTTGGGAAAAAATTCACTTTTTTGAATAAAAAAATAAGACAACAGTAAAGTTAGCCCAATTTTTTTTATATTGTGAAAAATAATGTTACGCCAAGTAAATTGATACCCAACATGTCACGCTTCAAAATTGCGCCCGCTCGTGGAATAGCGTCAAACTTTTACCCTTAAAAATCTCCATAGGCGACGTTTAAAAAATTCTACAGGTTGCATGTTTTGCGTTACAGAGGAGGTCTAGGGCTAGAATTATTGCTCTCGCTCTACCGGTCGCGGCAATACCTCACATGTGTGGTTTGACCACCGTTTTCATATGCGGGCGCTACTCACGTATGCGTTCGCTTCTGCGCGCGAGCTCGTCGGGACAGGGCGCTTTAAGAAAATTTTTTTTTTTATTATTATTTATTTTACTTTATTTTATTTATTTTTTCACTGTTTTTAAAAAAAAAAAATTTGGATCACTTTTATTCCTATTACAAGGAATGTAAACATCCCTTGTAATAGAAAAAAACATGACAGGTCCTCTTAAATATGAGATCTGGGGTCAAAAAGTCCTCAGATCTCATATTTACACTAAAATGCAAAAAAAAAAAGAAAAGTCGTTTAAAAAAATGACACAAAAAATTGTGCCTTTAAGAGAAGTGGGCGGAGCCGTCATAATGACGTCGCTCCGGCCGTCACATGGTATAGAGACGGGTGGGGGCCATCTTGGCCTCACTCGTCTCAGTACCTCAGCAGTGACAGGTCCCGATCTCCTCCGCCGCTACCGACGGCTCCGGTAAGCGGCGGAGGGCGCGGGAGAGCGGCGGGAGGGGGGGTGGCACCTCTCCCGCCGCCGATAACGGTGATCTCGCGGTGAACCCGCCGCAGAGACCACCATTATCGTGTACAGAACCGCTCACTGTAAAGATGGATACCTCGGTTGTGGCAGCAGCTGCTGCCGTTACCGAGTTATCCATCTTCAAAAAAATGACGTACATATACAGTGAGCAATTTATTTGACAGCTGGGGGGGTCTTCTTCCGGCTTCGGGGGTTTTCTTCCGACTTCAGGGGTCCCTCCGGTTCCTCTTCTCCCGGCGTCCGGTTGGTTCTTCTCCGCTGTCTCTGGCCTCTTCTCCCGTTGTTCCAGTTCCTCTGCCGGCTCCTCCGCTATCTTCATACCGCTCTTTTGCTAGTGGAGGTCCGGACTTCTGGCTTCTGGCTTCTTGGCTTCTTCCCTCTTCTCTTCTTCCGATGTTGACACGACGCTCTCTCCGGCTGGAATGCTCTCTGGGCGCTCCGCTCTGACTTATATAGGCAGAGACCCCGCCCCCTTATGCCGTCACAGTCCCTGTGCATGCTGGGACTGTGACATTTTAGGGGGCGTGGTCACCGAGTGATGTTGACCACGCCCCCTAAAACGTCACAGTTCCAGCATGCCCAGGGACTGTGACGGCATAAGGGGGCGGGGTCTTTGCCTATATAAGTCAGAGCGGAGCGCACAGAGAGCATTCCAGCCGGAGAGAGCGTCGTGTCAACATCGGAAGAAGAGAAGAGGGAAGAAGGCAGAAGGCAGCAGACCAGGCTCCTCCGCTAGCAAAAAGAGCGGCAAAAGAGCAGAAGATAGCGGAGAAGCCCGGCAGAAGACCCGGGGAGCGCGGAGAAGAACCGGAGAGACCCCCGAAGCCGGAAGAAGACCCCCGGAGCTGTCTAATAAATTACTTTAAAAACCTGTGTAGTGTTTTTTTTATTGACATTTTTTCACTAGGGGAATGAGTAGGGGTACCATGTACCCCATACTCATTCACATAGGGTGGGGGGCCGGGATCTGGGGGCCCCCTTATTAAAGGGGGCTCCCGGATTCCGATAAGCCCTCGGCCCGCAGACCCCGACAACCAACGGCCAGGGTTGACGGGAAGAGGCCCTTGTCCTCATCAACATGGGGACAAGGTGCTTTGGGGTGGGGGGGCCGCAGGGCACCCCCTCCCCAAAGCACCCACCCCCCATGTTGAGGGCATGTGGCCTGGTATGGCTCAGGAGGGGGGGCGCTCGCCTGTACCCACCCCCTTCCCTGACCAGCCGGGCTGCGTGCTTGGATAAGGGTCTGGTATGCATTTTGGGGGGGACCCCACGCCATTTTTTTCGGCGTAGGGGGTTCCCCTTAACATCCGTACCAGACCAAGGGCATGGTATGCCCCTGGAGGGGAACCCACGCCATTTTTTTATTTGGCGTGGAGTACCCCCTCAAGATTCATACCAAACAGTGTCGGGCATTGGCGGGGATCTGAGTCGGATCCCCGTGCTTGTCGCTCATTGGGAAAGGAAAAATCATTTTTCCTTTCCCAATGAGCAGCTCGGCGCTGTTATCCGCAGCTGACACAGTGCACTGCGAATACCTGCGGTTATGTGTGGATAGCTGCGCTAACTCGCTCCTGGACGCAATCAATTCTATTTTTTCTATCCGCACAGAACCGCATGTATCGAATTTGCAGCTAAACGCAGTGTGTGAATGGGGCCATAGGAAAGCATTGTGTGCTTTTAGCTGCGGTAGAAAATTAGAAAATCCGCAGCTAAAAGCACCATTCTATCCGTCCGTGTGAAAGGGGCCTTATTCCTATTACAAGGAATGTAAACATCCCTTGTAATAGAAAAAAAGCATGACAGGACCTCCTAAATATGAGATCTGGGGTCAAAAAGACCTCAGATCTCATACTTACACTAAAATGCAATAATAAAAAAAATGAAATGTCATTTAAAAAAAAAAAAGTCCCTTTAAGAGCTATGACGTCGCTTCCGCCCTGCAGTGCTATAGAGACGAGTGGGGGCCATCTTCCCTTCACTCATCTCCATACCATAGACGTGACAGGACCTGATCGCCCCCCGCCGCTACCGATTGCTCTGGTAAGCGGCAGAGGACATTGGAACATGGCGCTGTCACTGATAAAAGTGATCTTGCGCCGAATCCGCCACAGAGACCACTTTTATCTGAAAGCGGACGGCCGCTGGCGAAGAGGATGCCAGGGTTATGGCAGCTAGCTTCTGCTATAACAATGATATCCCTCTTCAAAATACCGTCATATAACGACGGCGGGCGGTCCATAAGTGGTTAAAATATATCTAAGGCCCAAGCTATTTTTTTTCTTAGTTCTGGATAGATTGAGGAGGAGGTTGGACACTCTGTTCGGTAGATTTACTTACTTCTTTTTGTCCTTGTGACCACAATCACTTGGACTTAAAGTGAGTAAAAATACAAAGTTTGGAGTTGTCACCAAAACATGAACAGGGAGAAATATTTGCAATGGGGACACTTGTACTGTCTAAAAGGACATTACCCTCTTTATTTTTATAATTTTATTGTGCAAGCTTTATCTACAGACAGACTAAAAGAATAATTATGAGGTCATAGGTCATCACAGAAACAAGCTAATGTTCGCTTACGTTAATGAAGTGTCTGTCAAGCACAAATGTCACAGTGGTCTTGTAATGATTTCAGTCTGGCCCTGGCTGGCTCGCCAATTGTTATTGACTAAATCAAGTGCTATTTACTGACAGAGACGTAAGAGACATGTAATTACAGTGGACAATCAATCCTTTATTAAATGGGGGATGTTTTTGGAGGGTTATTAGTGCAGTGCATTGCCCTGATATCTTGGAAACATAGAAAAGTGACAGCAGAAAAAAGACCAAGTGGTCCATTGAGTCTGCACCATTTATTTGTACTTGCCAATTGTTATGTTTTAACACTTTTTTATTTTGCTCTTTAAAATAAAAAAAATCTTATACATTATAGCTGACATTATTTTAATTTATTTTGCACCTTAAAAATCCCAATCCCTCCTCTTACATCTTGCACCGTTTATGTATTTATTTTTCATTGTTTTTGTATTTTTTGTTTTGTTTTTTTGTTGTTGTTTTTTTGTTACTTTTTTTGTCTGAGTATAAAGCTATGTTTGTCCCATACATAATAACATATTATACATAAATACATACTTATATAATTACACATGCACTCTTACACCTTTTCTTTTTCATTTTCCTTTGTCTATAGATGCACATCTTGCCAGAAAAGGGTATGTTGTCACAAAGTCGCTTTGTCTGACAATTTTATATGCTTCTGCAATCTGCTGATCTGGGACATCTCTTTTATAGATGATTGTCTAATTATTTTAAACATCAAGATGTCCCCATATCCCCACAATCCATTGTACTTTAAAAGCTATTTGTTAGATATTCTCTCAGAACTTTAGCTATTTTTTTATTAAAGTTTTTCTCTCTTTGGCTCCATCAGGGGAATTTACCCTCATTTTATTTATTGGTGAAAATAAGAGAGAATACACCCAATGGGGACACAGACTTTAAGGCTGGGTTCACACTACTGTATTGCGAATTGGATGTGGGTTTTCACAGACATACCAAGTAGGAGCAATTTAAAACTGAACTCCATGCAAAGAGCTAAATGCACAGGTGAAATATAGCTATAGGAGCTGGAAAATATTTAGGCATAAACCGGAGACTAGACCCCAGTAACCTACAATCACGGACTGGGACCTTTCCCCCTGCCTTTGGCATACATGGCATTACCACATCAAGTGCAACCCTACTCAGCATACCTGCTCGATTCCCAGGGGTTTATCTCTGTCCCAGGACATTGCTTCACCATACATTCCATTACTGTATAGCATGGCTAACGGAAAGTGAGCTATGATAAAATCCTGGGAGTGTGATAGGCTTTATCCACACATGTACACTTATTTTTGCTGAACAGTATACTTGACCTGTGGAATACCACATTGACCCTTACTTTAAGAAATCCCCTCCTGTAAGAGTCCACGGCTTACTACGCATGCACCAATGGCGCATTGCCACAAGAGGAAATCTGTGCCAACTGAGCACGCGCCAAAGATGCCACAGGGCACCAAACCGCACCTGCGCAGAAGACTTGATGGAAAAGGGCAGGAAAATGCCCAGGACGTGCACAGGAAGTGACATCAACCTGATGGAAAAAAGGCGGAAAAATGACCAGGAGGTGCACAGGAAGTGACTTCAAACTTCCCTATATAAGCCCAGCCCAGAGACTGCCTAATTGCTGTATTATCTTCAGTCCCCCCTTGTTCCTGTGCTAGTTTGTGATCTGTCTGAACCTGTTGTGACCTGGAAACCTATTGGACTACTCTTGATTGCTGTTTGCCATTGACCTCGGATTTGTACCTTAACCATTCTAGTTCTTTGCCCCTTTTGTACTCAGCTGCCAGATTGGAGCTGACCCCGGCTTGGATCTCGACTATTCTTCTTCTGATTAACCCTTTTATGCTTTGTTGCCCAACTGGACTTGACCTCGGCTTGGATCCCGGACTAAGACTTGCACAGTGCTCCGCACCCCTGCCACTTGGTATCCACCAAGTCTCTGTCTCCATCTCCAGAGGCTTTAAGGACCCGAGGTGCAAGGGAGGCCTCCCCACTACTTCAGTCTCACATCAGGTACATGGCCCTTGTAACACCTCCATTGGATCTGTGATTACCTTCCCTTCAGGGGGTTTATTTGTCATATAACCTGTATTGTATGTGGATGGATGAGTGTCTCTGGTAGCTACCTGCGCCTTTTTGACGACGTTGTCAAATTATATTCGATCATGTGGTAGAGGTGCATTTTTGTACTTGGTGGATATTGTGATTTTTCAGTAAAGCAATTCGTATTTTTGTAAAACCGCTGTTCCTTGTTGATGAATTTTTGTGGAATAAAACTTTTTATTATTATTATTATTAATAATATTTATTATTAATTTGTTCCGTTCCATTTGTTTAAATGCGGCATTCATTATTTTAGATCATTCGTAACTTCAGATAAATTTGTATACGTTACGTTCACTAACAGCCAAATTTAAAAGGAAATTCCAATACCTTTAGATTAATAGTTAGTTATTATTAGTTAGTTAGTTATTCTTTCGAATTTTCGGATTTTCTTTCTTATTTTCGGATTTTCTAATTTTAAAATTTACGTATTTTCAAATTTACGAAAGGTTTGGTATCTATTTACTCGGCGTAACATCATCTTTTATATTTTACAAACAAATTGAGTTATATATTGTGGTTTTTTTTGTATTAAAATTCAAAAAATATATTTTTTACCAAAAAATGCTTTTGAAAAACTGCTGCGCAAATACCATGTGACATAAAAAATTGTGAAACCCACTGATTTATTCTCTAGGTCCTCTGCTTTAAAATGTATAAATAATGTTGGGGGGTTCTAAGTTATTTTCTATCAACAAAAAAAAAGACTGAAAAAAGACTGAAAATATAAATAAAAAAAAAAAAAGTGCCAGAAAAGGCCTGGACTGGAAGTGGTTAGGGGTTAAAGAATACAAAGCTCCATTCATATTTGGAATTCAGCTTTAAAATAATATGTTTGATCTGTATTCTGCTTGTGTTTTTTATTTAAATTTTTATTTTTTTATCTTTGAAGGCTGTTAGTGAATATAACGAATACAAATGTATCTGAAGTTACGAATGATCCAAAATAACGAATTCCGTATCTAAACGAATGGAACATAATGAATTAATAATAAATAACAATAATTTATTATTATTATTATTATTATTAATATTTATGATTAAATTTGTTCTGTTCCATTTGTTTAGATGCGGCATTCGTTATTTCAGATAATTTGTAACAGCAGATAAATTTGTATACGTTACGTTCACTAACAGCCAAATTTGAAAGGAAATTCCATTAACTTTAATTTAATAGTTAGTTAGTTATTATTAGTTAGTTAGCTATTCTTTCGAAATCTTCGGATTTTCATTCTTATTTTTGGATTTTTGAATTTATGTATTTTTGAATTTATGAAACGTTTGGTATCTATTTACTTGGCATAACATCATCTTTTATATTTTAAAAAACAAATTGGGTTATGTATTGTGTTTTTTTGTATTAAAATTCAAAAAATATATTTTTTACCAAAAATTTCATTTGAAAAACATAAAAAATTGCGAAACCCACTGATTTATTCTATAGGGCCTCTGCTTTAAAATGTAGATATAATGTTTGGGGTTTCTAAGTTATTTTCTATCAAAAGAAAACAGGACACTGATCACAGCTCCCGGTGATCAGTGTTGTGTCACACATAGCCCATCCCCCCACAGTTAGAATCACTCCCTAGGACACACTTAACCCCTTCACTGCCCCCTAGTGGTTAACCCCTTCACTGCCAGTCACAATTATACAGTAATCAATGCATTTTTAATCGCGATAAAAATCGCTGATCGCCGCCATTACTAGTAAAAAAAAAAAGATTAATAAAAATGCCATAAAACTATCCCCTATTTTGTAGACGCTATAACTTTTGCGTAAACCAATCAATAAACGCTTATTGCGATTTTTTTTTATATTTTGGGGATATTTATTATAGCAAAAAGTAAAAAAAAAATGCATTTTTTTTAAAATTGTCGCATTTTTTTGTTTATAGCGCAAAAAATAAAAACCGCAGAGGTGATCAAATACCACCAAAAGAAAGCTCTATTTGTGGGGAAAAAAAGGACGTCAATTTTGTTTGGGAGCCACGTCGCATGACCGCACAATTGTCAGTTAAAGCAACGCAGTGCCGAATCGCAAAAAGTGCTCTGGTCTTTGGCCAGCCAAATAGTCCGGGGCTGAAGTGGTTAAAGAATACAAAGCTGCATTCATATTGGAATTCAGCTTTAAAATAATATGTTTGATCTGTATTCTGCTTGTGTTTTTATTTTTTTGTTTTTTTATTTTTTATTTATTTTTTATCTTTGAAGGATAGAATGTGGGGACTGGACAGTCAGTAATTTTGGTATCAGCATTCTGAATTAGTTACAGGTTATCTGCAGAATTCATAATGAACTGAAAAGGTGTTCGGGAGGTTGAGAAATCCATCTTCTCCGCTTCCACTAAGCCGGCCCGGGTTGCCTTGACATAACAGAGAAGGCTTATTGTGCTCAGCCGGGAGAATGAGGAAATATACGTCATTGGTAAATTACATAGAGCGGCTTTTATTTGTGCATAGGCCAGGTACGGCTCATGGCTACTGAGCCTGTCTCATCTAATTATTCACATCAAATGTCACCGGCTTCCACAAATAATTCCATTTACTGTGTGTTGCTCCAGACACGGTATGCACACTGAAATAGCCTTCATGTATTTAAAGGGAAACAGCAATTGTCTTCAGGTAGCTTTAGGTGCAAACTGTGCAGAGGACACAGTACACTAACTGTACATACTGCAGCTGCCTGCCTGTGGTATTAATAGGATCAGAACACCAGCAATTGTCTTCAGGTAGCTTTAGGTGAACACTGTGCAGAGGACACATTATACTCGTCAGAGTCATGCAATCAGTGTCAGCTGTTTGGTGTCTACTCGGCACCTATAAATCAGCTGGCCGGCTAATCCATCTCCAGCAGTGGGGAGACCAGGTTGACGCCCAGGGCTGGTTACGCCTGGCTCCTTTGGCGGCCATTTCCCGGTGTGTTCCCTGTTCCTCACTTGGCTACAGCATGACGTTGGAGGTCGGATCTGGACGGCTCACCCGGCTGAGGTTCCCCCCCCCCAAGGTGTGATTGGCACCTCTGTCTTTGATGCCTAGTTTTATCCTCACACCACTTTCTATGGCTCTCTTGTCCAATTTCACTGTGTAGCAGGCAATCTTTTTTCACTATGTTTATCCTCATTTGCTTTTCCCCCTTTTCCTCCCCCTTCTCTCTTTCCTCCTCTCTTCCCATTGCCCATCTTTCCTCTCCTTTTCCTTTCTTTTCTTCACTTCACTTTGTTTCCTCACTATGATCCCCATCATCTCTCACTCTCCATCACTGCACATTCCCCCATATTCTTTTTCTATTCCAGTGCACTTCATTCACTGGCAGTTTTTCTCCAGCAGGTTCCCCCGCCTGGGGCCATTCACTTCTCCCATGCACCATACCTCCCATTCACCTCTTTCCTGTCACTACTTGGGGATATTGCCGCTGCTGGCTGCGCTGCCGGGTCGGGCCCCATCAGTTCCGGGGAGTGGCATCCTTGGCCGGATTGTCTTGGGCGGCGATGATCTCTCCCATGTGCGGTCACGCTCATGTAAGTTTGTGGGACAAATGTATGGATATGTGTGGGGGTTTTCACATTTTCTGCATTTGCCCACGCATTTTTTCAGATAACCACCCATGTTCCTATTTTTCATCTTTTTAGATAACCAATACGGTTTTGCTCCTGACGAGTGACTTTAAGGTCCCGAAACGCGTAGAGATAACAACTACCGTTACAACAGTGCATTCATGAATCTACCACGGCCGTTTCTCTTTACCAAGTATATTCTCTCCTTTTTCCCCAAGTGATGCTTTAATGCATCCATTTTTGTTTTCCAGTATCATTTACACTGCAATTAATCACGCTCTGAAGTGACCCATGCAACTGTAAAATACTGACATATATCTCCTAACAGAGTCATCATGTCTGTTTTTAGATTATTTTTCCTACTTATCTTATCTTTACTATTATTTCTAAAGGCGCTTTAATGCGCAAGCTACTTTTATGAGTATTCCCTGCAATGCAATTAATCATGTTATTACGTGACCCGTGTACTTGTAAAATACTGTTTTAAACCTTGGTTGGACAATGCATTTATATATAATATGTAATTTGAGGTATTGATATACAATTTATGTACTGAACTGTATATCCCCAACCTATGTTCTAAGAAATGACTCAATCAATAAACCATTTTCCAAATTCATTTCTTTAATGCATCCGTGTGCTTCACTCAAAGTCCCGCCCCTCAACCCCTTTATACAGTACACTAACTGTAAATACTGCAACTGCCTGTCTGTGGTATTAATAGGATCAGAAGAACACCACCAATTTTCTTCAAGTAGCTTTAGGTGCACACTGTGCAGAGGACACAGTACACTAACTGTAAATACTGCAGCTGCCTGCCTGTGGTACTAATAGGATCAGAAGAACACCACCAATTTTCTTCAAGTAGCTTTAGGTGCACACTGTGCAGAGGACGCACTACACTAACTTGTAAATACTACAGCTGCCTGCAGTACTGTACTAATAGGATCAGAAGAACACCACTAATTTTCCTCAGGTAGCTTTAGGTACACACTGTGCAGAGGACGCACTACCCTAACTGTAAATACTGTAGCTGCCTGCCTGTGGTACTAATAGGATCAGAAGAACACCACCAATTTTCTTCATCTAAATTTTAGGGGTTTCTTTTTCCAGATTCTGTAAAAATATAATCAGCTTATTGCAAGTTGGTTCATCATTATATATGTGAATGTTGCAAAAAACAAGAGTTTGTAACAATAAGGCCACATGAACATTGGGCATAAAAAATGCTGCTTATCCACTTGACCTCGGGAAGATTTACCCCTCCCCCCTTCCTGACCAGGCCATTTTTTGCGATACGGCACACCGTTACTTTAACTGCGCAGTGATGCGACGCTGTACACAAATAAAATTTATGTCCTTTTTTTCCTCACAAATAGAGCTTTCTTTTGGTGGTATTTGATCACCTCTGCGTTTTTTGGTTTTTTTGCGCTATAAACAAAAAAAGAGCGACAATTTTTTAAAGAAAAACACTATAATATTTTTTACTTTCTGCTATAAAACATATCCAATAATAATAAAAAAAAAATCTAATTTCTTCATATGAATTCTGCTATATATTTTTATTAAAAAAAATATCAAATTAACTCAATTTTTGTATTTTTTATTTAGGCCAAATGTGTTCAGCTACATATTTTTGGTAAAAAAAAAAAAAAAAATCCCAATAAGCGTATATTGATTGCACAAAAGTTATTGCGTCTACAAACTATGGGATATATATTGGAATTTTTTTTTATTTATTTTTTTATACTAGTAACGGCGGTGATCAGCGACTAAAGCTGGATTCACACGATACAATTTTCCGTAGATTATTTCCTTTGTGGTTTACCAAAACCATATAATAAGAGGTCAAAGCTTAATGCCGCATACAGACGATCGGAATTTCCAACAACAAATGTTCGATGAGAGCTTGTTGTCGGAAATTCTGACCTTGTGTAGGCTCCATCAGACATTTGCTGCCGGAATTTCGGACAACAAATGTTTGAGAGCTGGACCTCAAATTTTCCGACAACAAAACTTGTTGTCGGAAATTCCGATCGTGTGTACACAAGTCCAACGCGCAAAAGTCCACGCATGCTCGGAATCAAGCAGAAGAGCCGCACTGGCTATTGAACTTCATTTTTCTCGGCTCGTCCTACGTGTTGTACGTCACCGCGTTCTTGACGTTCGGAATTTCCGAAAAAATTTGTTTGACCGTGTATATGCAAGACAAGTTTGAGCCAACATCCGTCGGAAATAAATCCACGGTTTTGTTGTCGCAATGTCCTATCGTGAGTACGCAGCATTAGAGTTTCAATTTGTATGCAATCAGGCAGGCCCTTGCACTACATGGTTTTGGTAAATCTAAAGGAAATCGGACAACAAAAGTTGTATAGTGTGTATAGTGTGTATGGGGTCTTATAGCGGGACTGCGATATTGGATATTGGACACTAACTGACACTTTTGACACTTTTTGGGGACCAGTGACACTAATACAGTGAATAGGGTCCTAAAAATATGCAGTCACTGTACTAAAGACACTGGCTGGGAAGGAGCTAAACATCTAGGGTGATCAAAATGTTAACTGTGCCTAGCCAGTGTTTTTTGTGTACTGTGTGAGGTGCTTTTACTAAGCGAAGTTATGGATTTTATTCCCTGCTTTGCAGTCAGAATGCAGCTCTGCCTTGTTTATATAGGCAGAGCTCCGTTCTGGGTCTCTGCCCTACGATCAGTGCGCACACCCCCTAGATAGAAGTGCTGAATCACATATACTGCATTGCATACACATGATTCTGCACTGGGGAGGGGGCACCCTGTAGCAGTATATCTACTATGGGGCGGTCCTTAAGTGGTTTTTCCAGGCATTTGGCTTTTTTTTTTCTTTCAGCCTGTAGAAGTAACTCTATGTTAGCCCATATGTCCGTGCACATTTAGGCGTTTACCGCAATATTTGAAGAGGAGTGCTTATAAATACAAGCCCACATAAACGTGCGTGCAATATGAGCCATTATGAGCATTTTCTGGTTTCTGGTTTCTGGTTCTGGCATTTTTTTCAGGCGCCTAGTATGCATGGACCCTAAGCAGTTGATTTACTAAAACTGGAGTGTGCAAAATCTGGTGCAGCTGTGCATGGTAGCCAATCAGCTTCACTGAGTGCCATATAACTAGGTCTCTGCGTGTAATGTTGAAAGGATCAGAGAGGTCAGATTGAAGATAGAGGTCAACATAAATTCTAGAATGAGAAGTTTTTCCTTCGTAATGTATGTCAAGTCAACATTTTAAAAAAACATGGGGGTTGATTTAGTAAAACTGGAGAGTGCAAAAACTGGTGCATCTCTGCATGGTAGCCAATCTGCTTGTTCATATAAGCTTTGACAATAAAACCTGGAAGCTGATTGGTTTCTTTGCACAGCTGCATTTGTATTGAGTATTTATCTGTCAATGAGACTCGATCCCGTCCCCTTAGCACAGGATCAGCTGTCAACCAATGACAGCTCATCACGTGATGTAAACAAAAGATCGGTAATCGGCTTTTTTATCCCTCACGTTGACAGCGTGAGGGTAAAAAATAGCCGATCACCGTCTTCTGACAGAGGGACATCTGTCCTGCATACAGAGAGGCACTGCTGCTATGTAGTGCCCTCCAGTGCCACATGCCAGTTCTCATCAGTGCCGCCTACAATTGCCACCTACCAGTGCCCATGTGTGCCACCTATCAATGCCCATGTGTGCTATCTATCAATTCCCACATGTGCCACCTATCAGTGCCCATCAGTGCTGCCAACCAGTGCCCATCAGTGCTGCCAACCAGTGTCCATCAGTGCCACCTATCAGTGCTGCCTATCAGTGTCACCTACCAGTGCACATCAGTGCCCCCTATCAGTGCCCATCGGTGCTGCCAACCAGTGCCCATCAGTGCCACCTATCAGTGCTGCCTATCAGTGTCACCTACCAGTGCCCCTATCAGTGCCACCCATCAGTGCCCACCAGTGCCGCCACATCAGTGCCCACCAGTGCCACCTATCAGTGCCCATCTGCCGCAGCCTATCAGTGCCCATCAGTGCAGCCCATCAGTGCAGCCTATCAGTGCAGCCTATCAGTGCCCATCAGTGCTGACTCATCAGCGCACATCAATGAAGGAGAAAAATTACCTGTTTTCAAAATTTTACAACAAACTATGAAACTGTTTTTTTTTTTTTCAAAATCTTCGGTCTCTTTTTGCTTTTTTAGCAAAAAATAAAAAACCCAGCAGTGATTAAATACCACCAAAAGAAAGCTCTATTTGTGGGGAAAAAATGCTAAAAATTTCATTTGGGTACAGTGTTGCATGACCGCGCAATTACCATTCAAAGAGTGTGAGCGCTGAAAGCTGAAAGTTGGCCTCAGCAGGAGGGGGTTTAAGAGCCCAGTAAGCAAGTGGTTACTTTGTAAAGATAGTAAACACTTAAAGTGTCAAAAAACCCACATCAAAAAAAATTTCAATAAATGGTGTATTATATGCTGTTCATACTCACTCATAGTCACGAGATTTGTTTTCTGTAGTCTGCAAAAAACCTGGTTGATCCTGCTGTTTTCTGTCCCCCCTCCTCCTGTCCATGTCCCCACTGCAGCTAGTGATTTTACAGCTGTGGTGGCAATTCTGCACATGCTCAGTTTTCAGTGAGTTTCTATGCTGAGCATTTCCTCCCTATCACATCTGAGCAGCCCATGTGACTATAGAGCAGTGATGGCGAACCTTGGCACCCCAGATGTTTTGGAACTACATTTCCCATGAAGCTCATGCACACTGCAGTGTAGTTGGGCATCATGGGAAATGTAGTTACAAAACATCTGGGGTGCCAAGGTTCGCCATCACTGCTAAAGAGTCACACATGTGGGCGTATACACAGTGGTAAATTACAGCCTACTCCCTCACTCCTCCTCCATGCCCACTAACCAGCTAAACACAATGGACGTGGGAAATTACATGTTGATTGATGGAGGCTTCACCTCCCTCTTATTCTAAGACACAGGCTGGAGGGGCGTGACAGAGCCTGTGACTGGCAGACATTCGCCCACACCATGTTTTGCCAAAAATAATAAAGATTTAATTTCAAATCTATATATATTTGTATGACAATTTAAAACAGTTTATTGATATTAATATTAAAATAATTACAGTGCCATCATCCACATCCAGAAATAGAAGGGACAATGTAAATGAAACAGGGTGTGTTTAGTATCACTTTAACTGAAATGCAATAAAGACGTGCTATATAAGACCATTATTATTATTATACAGTATTTATATAGCGCCGACAGTTTACGCAGCGCTTTACAACATTAGGGCAGACAGTACAATAACAATACAATTCAATACAGGAGGAATCAGAGGGCCCTGCTCGTTAGAGCTTACAATCTAGGAGGGAGGGTCGAGTTATACAAAAGGGTAATAGCTGTGGGGGATGAGCTAATGGAGAAAATAGTGCAGTTGTTAGATGGAGGCAGGATAGGCTTCTCTAAAGAGGAAAGTTTTCAGGGATCGCCTAAAAGTGGATACATTTGGAGAGTCTGACAGATTGGGGTAGGGAATTCCAGAGTATGGGCGAGGCTCTGGGGAAGTCCTGGAGGTGGATATGGGAGGAGGTGATGAGGGAGCTAGAGAGCAGGAGGTCCTGGGAGGAACAATGAGGGCGATTAGGTTGGTATTTTGAGATTAGGCTAGTGATGTAACTGGGGGCAGAGTTGTGGATGGCTTTGACCATGCATATGTCTGCATTATTATTGGGCATGAAAAGCTCTCAAGTCCACAGAGTACACAGGAAACTGACCCACATGTAGAGTTACAGGTGGTAAAAAGTGAATCGGGAGTGAGCGGTATTCCAGACCCAGTAGGTACATGTTCACTAAGTGGACCAAAGGACGTGCAGCCGTAGATGGAAATATTGACAAATGAGGTTAGGGAGCATGTTCACATAGGGAAGTTTTGTATAGAGAACTGGAAATATGAAAACAAAGAAGATGGAAATATATAGGAACAGAAAGCAGAGATGAAGAAAATGAGAAAGGCATTGGAAGGAAAGGAAGGAGAGCATGTAAAGGGAATCTCAAAAATGTTTCCTCCTAGAATTCAGGACCAGGCACACAAAGCGGTTAAGATGGTGGGTCCGTCACATTATTATTATTATTATTATTATACGAGATTTATATAGCGCCAACAGTTTACTCAGCGCTTTACAATGTATAAGGGGGACAACACAATTACAGTACAATACAAAAAGGTACAGGAGGGCCCTGCTCGTAGAGCTTACATTCTAAAAGGGAGGGGGTGGTGGTACAAAAGGTAATATCTGCAAAGAATGATTTGATGGGGGTGGCTCAGGGACAGTTATGTGGGTGTGGGATAGGCTTCCCTGAATAAATGAGTTTTCAAGGATCTCCTAAAGGTGGACAGGGTAGGGGCTGATCGGACATACTGGGGCAGGGAATTCCAGAGGATGGGAGAGGCTCTGGAGAAGTCCTGAAGGCGAGCATGGGAGGAGGTAACAAGGGAGCTAGAGAGCAGGAGGTCCTGGGAGGAGCGGAGGGGGCGATTTGGGCGATATCTGCAGATGAGGTTGGTGATGTAGATGGGGGCGATGTTGTGAATGGCCTTGTATGTTATGGTTAGCATTTTGAATTTTACACGGTGGGGTAGGGGAAGCCAGTGAAGGGATTGGCAGAGAGGAGCAGCAGTCACGGATCGATTAGTGAGGTGTATTAGTCTAGCAGCAGCATTCATAATAGACTGTCACATTGGCAGGGAGCTGCCTGTCTGAACCCAGAAGAGGTGGCCAGCTGATGAGGACCAAGATGGTGGAGAGGGAACCAGGCTATGTCACCTGAACAGCAGATAACAGAGGAACATTGCTGGATTTGCTGTGCAGGTGAGTATGTGTTGTGAAATGAACCCAGTGATATTGGTATGCTTTTTGGACACAAATATGGCCATTTTGAACACCTCAATGTCCCCTGCAGCTCTTCGTTTCCATGAGGGATGCTTGGTCTGATTGTACAAATGTGCCTTATTGGTTGACTGCAGTTATTGTAAGTGTAAGATAAATTGATTACCTTCTTCTGAAGAAACAGATTTAAAGTGTATTTATAGTCAAATTTTTCTTTTTACGTTTTGGTAGTGTATAGAATTGGACCATCTGTCTAGTTATTATCACAGCTTGTGTCACACTGAGTAGTTTCGCCTCTCTTTTTATGCTTTTATGGTGGAAAATCCAAAATGTTTGTGCTGTCCCAGAACAAAATGTGACAGATAATTCCAATAAGGATGCTAGTTCAAGAGACTACTGTCTAAGAGAGGACTTTTGCCTTTAAGAGATTTCTTCTCACTTCCTGTGGTCTCTCTGGGAAAAAGGAATGAAGGATAATCTTCATAATTGGATACAGGCAGCAAAAAATAAACCGTTCCAAAAAAATATTGGGACTCGCAGAAAAAGTTTGTGGGTAACGCAATGACATCAGCAGGGCTCAACCCGATGCGTTTCGTCTAAAGAGACATCATCTGGGGTAATACCCCAGATGATGTCTCTTTAGACGTAACACGTCTGGACGAGCCCTGCTGATGTCATTGCATTACCCACAAACCTTAATTTTAAGCGCTTGATCCACTTTCTAAATGTGAGTGTTTCCAATCCTCTTTTAATAAATTTTACGTTTATACGGATTCACACTATGTGGAGTATTTTCTTTTTTGGTAATGCTATTTTGAACATTTGAGAGGATTTGGTCTGACAAGTTGGCTGCTTCTGAAGACCGCTTCTTGGTGACATCTCTTGATCAATTGGATTGCCTTACAACTTGATCTGGAACCCAGACGTGGAGGTCCCATATTTTGGTGGTTGCACCATAAGCCTTGTTGACGCACTGAGCATATGCCCATTTGAGTCCTTTCACTCCGGTAAGCCTTCTCACTAACAGGTGGTGGTTCTATTGTCTGTGTCATGACCTCAACATTGATGTCACATGGAATCCCACTTCTAGACACACAATTTGTTTTCTCCGTTTATTTAAACACTTGCCGACTGCTGTACGCCGATATTCATCGGCACAATGGCAGCGGTGGGCAAATGGGTGTACCTGTACGTCCCCTTTAATTGGCAGGGGTTAGCGGGCCGCGTACAGCGTGACCGTGCCTGCGGGACCCGTGGACTCGATGTCCGCCGGTCTCCCGGCGATCGTGTCACGGAGCCGCAGGACGAGAAAGTGCCTATGTAAACAAGGCATTTCCCTGTTCTGCCTTGTGTCATGACAGAGATCACTGCTCCCTGTCATTGGGAGCAGTGGTCGCTGTCACGTGAGTTGTAGCCCATCCCCCCACAGTTAGAATCACTCCCTTGGACACACGTTCATCGCCCCCCTAGTGGGTAACCCCTTCCCTGCCAGTGTCATTTACACAGTAATCAGTGCATTTTCATAGCACTGATCGCTGTATAAATGACAATGGTCTCAAAATAGTGTCAAAAGTGTCCGATGTGTCCGCCATAATGTGCAGTCATGATAAAAATTGCAGATCGCCACCATTACTAATAAAAAAAGAATTAATAATAAAAATGCCATAAAACTATCCCCTATTTTTTAGACACTATAACTTTTGCGCAAACCAATCAATATACATTTATTGCAGTTTTTTTTACCAAAAATATGTAGAAGAATACATATCGACCTAAACTAAGGAAAAAAATTGTTCTTTTATATATTTTGGGGGGATATTTATTAAAGCAAAAGTAAAAAATATTGCGTTTTTTTTTTCTAAATCAACGCTCTTTTTTCGTTTATAGCACAAAAAATAAAAACCGCAGAGGTGATCAAACACCACCAAAAGAAAGCTCTATTTGTGGGAAAAATAGGACGTCAATTCTGTTTGGGTGCAACGTCGCACGAGCGCGCAATTGTCAGTTAAAGCGACGCAGTGCCGAATCGCAAAAAGTGCTCTGGTCAGGAAGAGGGTAATACATATTAATTTCAATGTTTTGAGAGTTGCACGTAATTTCACTTTTTACTTATTCCTTGATTTACACTTGTCTTAGTATTGTGCTGGCTGCTACTAGATATATGTCAGTGCAATAGACATCAATTTTTTCTAAAGCTAATAAAGGGTCTGGAGGATATTAGTTATGAGGAAAGGTTGCGAGCACTGAACTTATTCTCTCTGGAGAAGAGACGCTTGAGAGGGGATATGATTTCAGTGTACAAATACCGTACTGGTGACCCCACAATAGGGATAAAGCTTTTCCGCGAAAGGGAATTTAAAAAGACACGCGGCCATTCACTAAAATTAGAAGAGAAGTGGTTTAACCTTAAACTGCGTGGAGGGTTCTTTTTAACCACTTGCCGACCGCCCGCCGTCGTTATATGCCGGCTGTTTGAAGAGAAATATCGTTGTTATGGCAGCAGCTAGCATCCATAACCCCGGTATCTTTTTCTGCAGCGGGCGTTCGGCTTTCAGATAAAAGTGGTCTCTGCAGCGGATTCGCCGCAATTCACTTATATCAGTGGCAGGAGAGGCCCTCCTCCTCCCACGCTCCAGTGCCCTCCACTGCTTACCTCCGCCGCGGTGATCAGATCCTTCTCGGTCTGTGGTATGGACCTGACTGAGGGGAAGATGGCCCCCGCTCGGCTCCATACCATTGCAGGGTGAAAGCGACGTCAAAACCATAGCTCTTAAAAGGGATTTTTTTTTTTTTCCAAAGAACATTTTTTTGAATTTTTATTTTTTTTGTTGCATTTTAGTGTAAATATTAGATCCGAGGTCTTTTTGACCTTAGATCTCATATTTAAGAGGACCTGTCATGCTTTTTTTTCATTACATGGGATGTTTACATTCCTTGTAATAGGAATAATAGTGACACAATTATTTTTTTTTAAAGAACAGTGTCAAAATAAAAAATAAAAAGTAAAAGAAAAAAGAAAAAAAAAATGTAACGCTCCCCATCCCGCCGAGCTCGCGCGCAGAAGCGAACGCATAAGTGAGCAGCGCCCGCATATGAAAATGGTGTTCAAACCATATATGTGAGGTATCATCGTGATCGTTAGAGCGAGAACAATAATTCTACCTCCTCTGTAACTCAAAACATGCAACCTGTAAATTTTTTAAACGTCGCCTATGGAGATTTTAGGGGTAAAAGTTTGTCTTTATTCCACGAGTGGGCACAATTTTGAAGTGTGACATGTTGGGTATTAATTTACTCAGCGTAACATTATCTTTCACAATATATAAGAAAATTGGGCTAACTTTACTGTTGTCTTATTTTTTAATTTTAAAAAGTGTATTTTTTCCCAAAAAAGTGTGCTTGTAAGACCGCTGCGCAAATACGGTGTGACAGAAAGTATTGCAACGACCGCCATTTTATTCTCTAGGGTGTTAGAGAAAATATATATAATGTTTGGGGGTTCTAAGTAATTTTCTAGCAAAAAAAAAAATGTTTTTTAACTTGTAAACACAAAATCTTAAAATGAGGCCCGGTCCTTAAGTGGTTAATGTAAGAGTGGCAAGGATGTGGAATTCCCTTCCACAAGGCGGTGGTCTCAGCGGGGGGGGCATCTATAATTTAAAAAAACTATTAGATAAGCACCTGAATGACCACAACATACAGGGATATACAATGTAATACTGACATAACAGCACACACATAGGTTGGATTTGATGGACTTGTCTTTTTTCAACCTCACCTACTATGTAACTTTATAACATGGTTTCCTATGGAACACGTTCTGTAGTGCAAATCTGCAAAATGCAAAAAGCACTAAAAATGCATAGGTGTGAACCAGGCCTTAAGCCGCGTACACAAGAGCGGAATGCCCGACAGAAAAAGTCCAACGGAAGCTTTTCATCGTCTATTCCGATCGTGTGTGTGCCTCATCAGATTTTCTTTTTTGAAAATTCTGACGGACCTGGAAATAGAACATGTTCTGAATAATTCCGATGGAACCAATTCCTATCGGGAAAACCGCTCGTCTGTATGCTGTTCCGACGGACCAAAAACGACGCATGCTCTGAAGCAAATACGAGACGGAAGCTATTGGCTACTGGCTATTGAATTTCCTTTTTCTAGTCCCGTCGTACGTGTTGTACGTCACCGCGTTCTGGACGGTCAGACTTTGTTCGGACTTTGGTTTGCCGTGTGTAGGCAAGACCGCTTGAATGGAATTTCGTCGGAGTTTAGTCGGAGAAACCTTCGGAGTTTATTCCGACGGCAAAACCGGTCGTGTGTACAGGGCATTATAGTGTTCTGTGTGACAGGATCCCAATTAATCCACCAATTCCCTTCCACCTGGGTGAACGTGCAGACATACAAGCTGCTTACCAGAACATATGATCCCCACGGGATCAAACTCGCTTAGAAAGTATCCCCTATAGGGAAAGCCATAGCTTACTCACAGCCAGGTTCACCGATGTCCTGATAAGATCGAACTTGTATTCCAACTCTTACAGTATGTGGATGATTGTTGAGCACCGGACAGAACCTTTGTGATGTTTCCTTCTAGGAAAGGATGCACAGTCCAGACTCCGGCTCCCACTGAGGACGGACGGCCTCCCAGTACTACATCACGTCTCTCTCATGCAAAAAAATAAACTAACAAGGGTTTTGAACAGAATACTCAACTGCACATAAAAAAAGAAAAATTTTGGCTAAACATACACTATAATATTGGGAAACCTTGTTGAAAATTGGTCTTTTCCCTCTGCAAGTATCTGCTCAAAAGTTGAATGGTTGTTGGAAATATACAGATAATTTATACAGCTGACTTGGAGGTGTTTGAGACAGTTGGAGGTTAATGCATTCTGAGATACTCTATATTACCAAAAGTATTGGGACACCTTTACACGCACATGAACTTTAATGGCATCCCAGTCTAAAGCCTTTTGTTGGCCAACCGAGCATCTAATTTTTGTCAAAAGGACGTGTGCCAGGATCTTGTCTTGCATACTAACGGTACACAATTGTCGTGCAACGAACACAAACATAGTGATGTACTACGATGAATTTCAGCTCTTGAGCGCCACCCTTTGGGCCCCTTCTGCTAATTTCGTGTTTGGTGAGCATTGATTCCGAGCATGCGTGCTTTCAACTTGTGTGACGGATTTGTGTACTGACCATACGAAAATCTGACGTCAAACCATTGTCCCC
Source organism: Lithobates septentrionalis (assembly GCA_037952835.1). Lineage (NCBI taxonomy): Eukaryota > Metazoa > Chordata > Amphibia > Anura > Ranidae > Lithobates > Lithobates septentrionalis. The sequence goes on from JBBDGP010001212.1 coordinate 5,132,810, forward strand.
CAAAAATGTACTAGCCTGCCATTCAACATTTGTTGAAAAAAAGAAAAGAAACTGTGCTAATGCTGTGTACACACGACCGGACTTTCGACGGACTGAATCACGTCAGACTTTTCGACGGACTTTCAACTGACTTTTCGACGGACTTCCGTTGAATCAGACTTCTCTACACACAATCACACGACCGGACTTTCAACGGACTGAATCACGTCAGATTTTGATGGACTTTCAACTGGCTTTTCGACAGACTTCCGTCGAATCAGACTTCTCTACAAACAATCACATCAAAGTCCGACGGATTCGACCGTGATGACGTACAACCGGACTAGAATAAGGACGTTCATAGCCCGTAGCCAATAGCTGCCCTAGCGTGGGTTTTCGTCCGTCGGACTAGCATACAGACAAATGGATTTTTCGACCGGACTCGAGTCCGTCGGAAAGATTTCAAACATGTTCTAAATCTAAAGTCCGTCACATTTTCGACAGAAAAGGTCCGCTGCAGGTCCGATGAAGCCCACACACGGTCGAATTGTCCGACGGATTCGTTCCGTCGGATAAGTTTGGTTGAAAAGTCCGGCCGCGTGTACACGGCATTAGATACAAAATGTGTGCTTATAAATAATGATATCTGTTATAAAATGGAAGCAGCAATTCTCCTGTGTAACATCAAACAGTGAAAAGATATGGAAAGAAAAATAAAATTGTGCTAAATCTGTGAGTTTAAACAGATATAAACCATGAATTAATAAATGAAACACAATATTAAAACCATTCCCAGTTCTCTGTATGTGATAAACTGAGTGAACATGTGTGTGAGTGTGGTTATTAATGCGATACTCTCAAAATCCCGATGCGTTTCGTCTAAAGAGACATCATCTGGGGTAATACCCCAGATGATGTCTCTTTAGACGAAACACGTCGGGATGAGCCCTGCTGATGTCATTGCATTACCCACAAACTTTAATTTTAAGCACTTGATCCACTTTCTAAATGTGAGTGTTTCCAATCCTCTTTTAATAAATTTTACGTTTATACGGATTCACACTATGTGGAGTATTTTCTTTTTTGGTAATGCTATTTTGAACATTTGAGAGGATTTGGTCTGACAAGTTGGCTGCTTCTGAAGACTGCTTCTTGGTGACGGCTCTTCACCAATTGGATTGCCTTACAACTTGATCTGGAACCCAGACGTGGAGGTCCCATATTTTGGTGGTTGCACCATAAGCCTTGTTGACGCACTGAGCATATGCCCATTTGAGTCCTTTCACTCCGGTAAGCCTCCTCACTAACAGATGGTGGTTCTATTGTCTGTGCCATCACCTCAACATTGATGTCACGTGGAATCCCACTTCTAGACACACAATTTGTTTTCTCCGTTTATTTACCACTTGCCGACCGCTGTACGCCGATATTCGTCGGGACAATGGCAGCGGTGGGCAAATGGGTGTACCTGTATGTCCCTTTTATTTGGCAGGGGTTAGCGGGCCGCCTACAGCGTGACCGTGCCTGCGGGACCCGCGGACTCGATGTCCGCCGGTGTCCCGGCGATCGTGTCACAGAGCCGCAGGACGGGGAAGTGCCTATGTAAACAAGGCATTTCCCCGTTCTGCCTTGTGTCATGACAGAGATCACTGCTCCCTGTCATCGGGAGCAGTGATCGCTGTCACGTGAGTTGTGGCCAATCCCCCCACAGTTAGAATCACTCCCTAGGACACACGTTCATCGCCCCCCAGTGGGTAACCCCTTCCCTGCCAGTGTCATTTACACAGTAATCAGTGCATTTTCATAGCACTGATCGCTGTATAAATGACAATGGTCCCAAAATAGTGTCAAAAGTGTCCCATGTGTCCGCCATAATGTCTCAGTCACAATAAAAATCGCAGATCGCCACCATTACTATTAAAAAAAGAATTAATAATAAAAATGCTATAAAACTATCCCCTATTTTTTAGACGCTATAACTTTTGCACAAACCAATCAATATACATTTATTACAGTTTTTTTACCAAAAATATGTAGAAGAATACATATCGGCCTAAACTGAGGAAAAAAAGTGTTTTTTATATATTTTGCGGGGGATATTTATTAAAGCAAAAGTAAAAAATATTGCGTTTTTTTCTAAATCAACGCTCTTTTTTCGTTTATAGCACTAAAAATAAAAACCGCAGAGGTGATCAAATACCACCAAAAGAAAGCTCTATTTGTGGGAAAAATAGGACGTCAATTCTGTTTGGGTGCAACGTCGCACGACCGCGCAATTGTCAGTTAAAGCGACGCAGTGCCGAATCGCAAAAAGTGCTGTGGTCAGGAAGAGGGTAATACATATTAATTTCAATGTTTTGAGAGTTGCACGTAATTTCACTTTTTACTTATTCCTTGATTTACACTTGTCTTAGTATTGTGCTGGCTGCTACTAGATATATGTCAGTGCAATAGACACCAATTTTTTCTAAAGCTAATAAAGGGTCTGGAGGATATTAGTTATGAGGAAAGGTTGCGAGCACTGAACTTATTCTCTCTGGAGAAGAGACGCTTGAGAGGGGATATGATTTCAGTGTACAAATACCGTACTGGTGACCCCACAATAGGGATAAAACTTTTCCGCGAAAGGGAATTTAAAAAGACACGCGGCCATTCACTAAAATTAGAAGAGAAGTGGTTTAACCTTAAACTGCGTAGAGGGTTCTTTTTAACCACTTGCCGACCGCCCGCGGTCGTTATACGCCGGCTGTTTGAAGAGGAATATCGTTGTTATGGCAGCAGCTAGCATCCATAACCCCGGTATCTTTTTCTTCAGCAGGCGTTCGGCTTTCAGATAAAAGTGGTCTCTGCAGCGGATTCGCCGCCATTCACTTATATCGGTGGCAGGAGAGGCCCCCCTCCTCCCACGCTCCAGTGTCCTCCACTGCTTACCTCCGCCGCGGTGATCAGATCCTTCTCAGTCTGTGGTATGGAGCTGACTGAGGGGAAGATGGCCCCCGCTCGGCTCCATACCATTGCAGGGTGGAAGCGACATCAAAACCATAGCTCTTAAAAGGGATTTTTTTTTTTTTTTCCAAAGAACTTTTTTTGAATTTTTATTTTTTTTATTGCATTTTAGTGTAAATATGAGATCCGAGGTCTTTCTGACCCCAGATCTCATATTTAAGAGGACCTGTCATGCTTTTTTTTCATTACATGGGATGTTTACATTCCTTGTAATAGGAATAAAAGTGACACAATTATTTTTTTTTTAAAGAACAGTGTAAAAATAAAAAATATAAAGTAAAATAAATAAGAAAAAAAAAATGTAACGCTCCCCATCCCGCCGATCTTGCGCAGAAGCGAACGCATAAGTGAGCAGCGCCCGCATATGAAAACGGTGTTCAAACCACACATGTGAAGTATCATCGTGATCGTTAGAGCGAGAACAATAATTCTACCTCCTCTGTAACTCAAAACATGCAACCTGTAGAATTTTTCAAACGTCGCCTATGGAGATTTTAAGGGTAAAAGTTTGTCTTTATTCCACGAGCGGGCGCAATTTTGAAGCGTGACATGTTGGGTATCAATTTACTCAGCGTAACATTATCTTTCACAATATAAAAGAAAATAGGGCTAACTTTACTGTTTTCTTATTTTTTAATTTAAAAAAGTGTATTTTTTCCCAAAAAAGTGTGCTTGTAAGACCGCTGCGCAAATACGGTGTGACAGAAAGTATTGCAACGACCACCATTTTATTCTCTAGGGTGTTAGAGAAAATATATATAATGTTTGGGGGTTCTAAGTAATTTTCTAGCAAAAAAAAGTGTTTTTTAACTTGTAAATACAAAATCTTAAAATGAGGCCCGGTCCTTAAGTGGTTAATGTAAGAGCGGCAAGGATGTGGAATTCCCTTCCAAAGGCGGTGGTCTCAGCGGGGGGGCATCGATAATTTAAAAAAACTATTAGATAAGCACCTGAATGACCACAACATACAGGGATATACAATGTAATACTGACATAACAGCACACACATAGGTTGGATTTGATGGACTTGTCTTTTTTCAACCTCACCTACTATGTAACTATATAACATGGTTTCCTATGGAACACGTTCTGTAGTGCAAATCTGCAAAATGCAAAAAGCACTAAAAATGCATAGGTGTGAACCAGGCCTTAAGCCGCGTACACACGAGCGGAATGCCCGACAGAAAAAGTCAGACGGAATCTTTTCATCGTCTATTCCGATCGTGTGTGTGCCTCATCAGACTTTCTTTTTTGAAAATTCTGACGGACCTAGAAATGGAACATGTTCTAAATAATTCCGATGGAACCAATTCCTATTGGGAAAACCACTCGTCTGTATGCTGTTCCGACGGACCAAAAACGACGCATGTTCTGAAGCAAGTACGAGACGGAAGCTATTGGCTACTGGCTATTGAATTTCCTTTTTCTAGTCCCGTCGTACGTGTTGTAAGTCACCGCGTTCTGGACGGTCGGACTTTGGTCAGACTTTGGTTTGACCGTGTGTAGACAAGACCACTTGAATGGAATTTCGTCGGAGTTTAGTCGGAGAAACCTTCGGAGTTTATTTTGACGGCAAAACCGGTCATGTGTACAGGGCATTACAGTGTTCTGTGTGACAGGATCCCAATTAATCCACCAATTCCCTTCCACCTGGGTGAACGTGCAGACATACAAGCTGCTTACCAGAAGATATGATCCCCACGGGATCAAACTCGCTTAGAAAGTATCCCCTATAGGGAAAGCCATAGCTTACTCACAGCCAGGTTCACCGATGTCCTGATAAGATCGAACTTGTATTCCAACTCTTACAGTATGTGGATGATTGTTGAGCACCGGACAGAACCTTTGTGAAGTTTCCTTCCGGGGAAGGATGCAGAGTTCAGACTCCGGCTCCCACTGAGGACAGACGGCCTCCCAGTACTACATCACGTCCCTCTCATGCAAAAAAAATAAACTAACAAGGGTTTTGAACAGAATACTCAACTGCACATAAAAAAAGAAAAATTTGGGCTAAACATACACTATAATATTGGGAAATCTTGTTGAAAATTGGTCTTTCCCCTCTGCAAGTATCTGCTCAAAAGTTGAATGGTTGTTGGAAATATACAGATAATTTATACAGCTGACTTGGAGGTGTTTGAGACAGTTGGAGGTTAATGCGTTCTGAGATACTCTATATTACCAAAAGTATTGCGACACCTTTACACGCACATGAACTTTAATGGCATCCCAGTCTAAAGCCTTTTGTTGGCCAACCGAGCATCTAATTTTTGTCAAAAGGACGTGTGCCAGGATCTTGTCTTGCATACTAACGGTACACAATTGTCGTGCAACGAACACAAACATAGTGATGTACTACGATGAATTTCAGCTCTTGAGCGCCACCCTTTGGGCCCCTTCTGCTAATTTCGTGTTTGGTGAGCATTGATTCCGAGCATGCGTGCTTTCAACTTGTGTGACGGATTTGTGTACTGACCATACGAAAATCTGACGTCAAACCATTGTCCCCCAAAAATTTACTAGCCTGCCATTCAACATTTGTTGAAAAAAAGAAGAGAAACTGCGCTAATGCTGTGTACACACGACCGGACTTTCGATGGACTGAATCACGTCAGACTTTTCGACGGACTTTCAACTGACTTTTCGACGGACTTCCGTCGAATCAGACTTCTCTACACACAATCACATCAAAGTCCGACGGATTCGACCGTGATGACGTACAACCGGACTAGAATAAGGACGTTCATAACCCGTAGCCAATAGCTGCCCTAGCGTGGGTTTTCGTCCGTCGGACTAGCATACAAATGGATTTTTCGACCGGACTAGAGTCCGTCAGAAAGATTTCAAACATGTTCTAAATCTAAAGTCCATCACATTTTCGACAGAAAAGGTCCAATGCAGGTCCGATGAAGCCCACACACGGTCGAATTGTCCGGCGGATTTGTTCCGTCGGATAAGTTTGGTTGAAAAGTCCGGCCGCGTGTACACGGCATTAGATACAAAATATGTGCTTATAAATAATGATATCTGTTATAAAATGGAAGCAGGAATTCTCCCGTGTAACATCAAACAGTGAAAAGATATGGAAAGAAAAATAGAATTGCGCTAAATCTGTGAGTTTAAACAGATATAAACCATGAATTAATAAATGAAACACATCAATATTAAAACCATTCCCAGTTCTGTGTATGTGATAAACTGAGTGAACAGGTGTGTGAGTGTGGTTATTAATGCGATACTCTCAAAATGCCAAAAATGAGAGCTTGGTGAACCATAAATAAATAAAAATGAATGAAATTGGAAATTCAATGAAAATTACAAATAAATGTTGAAAATCAATGTCCAATTAAAACAAAAAAGTCTTATGCCGTGTACACACGGCCGGACTTTTCAACCAAACTTGTCCAACGGAATGAATCCGCCGGACAATTCGACCGTGTGTGGGCTTCATCGGACCTGCAGCGGACCTTTTCTGTCGAAAATGTGACGGACTTTAGATTTAGAACATGTTTCAAATCTTTCCTGACGGACACGAGTCCGGTCGATAAATCCGTTCGTCTGTATGCTAGTCCGACGGACGAAAACTAACGCTAGGGCAGCTACTGGCTATGAACTTCCTTATTCTAGTCCGGTCGTACGTCATCACGGTCTAATCTGTCGGACATTGGTGTGATTGTGTGTAGACAAGTCCGATTTGACGGAAGTCCGTCGAAAAGTCTGTCGAAAAGTCTGACGTGATTCAGTCCGCTCGTGTGTACGCAGCATTAGTGTAACAAGCTGTGAAATATGACATCCACCCGTGCAAAACTTAGAAATAAAGTCCATCCACAAATTAAATGTATCTTCAATTACTGATGAACGAAAAACTGTGTTGAGTCCACCACCACTATAGAAAGAATCACTTCTTACCAGATATCCGTGATCCCCCGTTACAGAGGATCAGCAAAAGCATATAGTGTAGGCACAGCCTAACTCCAAAGCGCACCAATCCTGCTTGTTATCCTCCAGATGTCCTCATTGGTAGTCAAGCCCATGAATGGATACCCGTGGAATGTAAAAAATGTAAAGGCTCTAATAGTGTAAAAAACATTTAGGTTTATTAGAAAGATTAAAAACAAAATATCGCACTTACAATGTTGCATCAATTAGAACGCCTGAAGTCCAAAGTGCCGGCCGGCGTACATTCGGACAAACCCATCCTTCTGGATACTCAAACAGTAACACGAGGTGACGTCAGCGCGACACTCCACCCTACGCGGTTCGTAAGAGAATTACGTCATCCAGGGGCCTTTATGCCATAGTGACCTGACCAAGCCGTGTTCTGAGCCGCAGTCCGCTGACAGACTTGCACAGTATCAAACTTGAGAACTTGCGAGATCCGGAAACACGTACTGACAGGACCTGATCAGGATAACCTTCCACACATGTGCAAAGAAACAGCATTAGTAAAGTAAATAAAACAAGTGCAAAAAACAACAAAAGCTACCAAAATGACCAGACATCCTAACCAGACTGCAACAATCCGGATACAGAAAGTAGACAAGGATCCCTGGTAAAATTCCTTCTTCCTAAATATATGTAGTGGAAGTGGATCTAATGTCCACAATGGTGACACACTTGACAACTAAGCGAAGTGACACCTAGTGGGCAAATTTTGAATAACACTCAAATATTTGATTTAAAAATTGATAAAAATGAAATAAATGCAAATAGGATCTAAATCTAATGAAATCAGAATCTAAATAGATCCTCATATCTCTGGCGCAAAGCGCAAGAGAAATTAACCCTTGCACTACAAGCCTTACATAATCAGGGCAAACTGGATACACTTTCAATACCAATGGCATGTCAAAAGTTATGAAGACATGTCAAATGGTGTACGGTGTTCAAATGGCAACTAAAATGCCACTTATATATGTGCAATCAATATAAGTTATAATCTCTATTGGTAACAGTCATTAAAAACTGAAACCATTTAAAATATATACTAGAGCAAAAATTAATATAGATTGAATATGGAGAGAATGGGGGAGAAGGTCTTATGGGAGATTGATAGTCCCCAGCAAATAGAGACTCAGAACAATGGGCTCTATGATCGAGCCACATCTAATCGCACAGTCAACTATCCCACAGTGCATCCCTCAGACCTCCCATGTTAAACCTGTTAGGCCCCAAGCCAACATACTTAATCTCATAATGCTCATATAGTGACATTGAAATTAACCATGACATAGATATATGGCTCCTACTCAAATTTATAAATGTCTGACAATAACATAAAACCAAACCGAGTGTAGTAGATATCAAGAGTTGATAATAAAAGCGTTTACATCTGTATCAAGGTTGAGGCCAAAAGGAACATAAGTCTTCAATCTGTGTATCCAGGCCATTTCACATATGGAGATTTCTCTAACTAATGAGCCCCCTCTCCAATGTGGCTTATATTTGTCTATTCCCATATATAGAGTATTGGCGGGATCTCTATTATGTACCTGATCATAATGTCTAAATACTGGATGTTTATCAAAGCCCCTTCTAATGTTGCTGATATGCTCGTTCAGCCTTACCCGATGAGCCTTTTTGGTCCTCCCTACATACTGTAAGCCACACGGGCACTGTATGAGGTACACCACACCTTCAGAAGAACAGGTGATAAACGGCTCCACCTCATATGAACGTGAGGTACTGGTAGACACAAAATTGCAGATTTTCCTTTCCTTGCATTTATTAAGGGTACACACTTGGCAACTTTTACATCTATAGTAACCCGTAAGGTTCTAAAAAAAACCATCCGTTTTCTCTTGGTGGATCTTGGACACTGGGAGCAATCTTGTTGTCCAAAGAGGAAGCTCCCTTAAAAACAATGCACAGTCTCTCCGGTAATATGGTACCAAGAACTTGATCACTAGCTAATACACACCAGTGTTTCTGGATCAATTTCTAAACACTGCGATGCTGTACTGAGAAAGTGGTAATAAACGGTAAAGATGTTTGGGTATCAACCGTATTGGGCTGCCTTTCTGCTAGAAGTAATGACCTATCTTTCTCGCGTGCTGTTTTCACTGCCTGGGATAGCTGGCACAGGTCATAACCCTTGTGTGCAAATCCATCTGAAAGGATAGCCGCCTGGTTGTCAAAAACTTCAACCTCAGTACAGTTGCGCCTAAGACGCATAAACTGACCTTGAGGGACCGCTCTCAACCAAGGCTCGTAATGACAACTATCCAAGGGGATATAAGAGTTTCTGTCTGTCGGCTTAAAAAAAGTAGACGTCACAAACTTATCCCCTTCACCTTAATTTTTAAATCAAGGAAATTCATTTCTTCCAAACTGGCCCCAAAGTTTAACTTGATACCTCTATCATTCTCATTGAGGAATGTCATAAAACTGTGGAGATCGGACTCACTGCCATTCCATAGGAGGGACATAAATTTAGGAAGAAGGAATTTTACCAGGGATCCTTGTCTCCTTTCTGTATCCAGATTGTTGCGGTCTGGTTACGGGTTGGATGTCTGGTCATTTTGGTAGCTTTTATTGTTTTTTGCACTTGCTTTATTTACTTTACTAATGCTGTTTCATTGCACATGCGTGCAAGGTTATCCTGATCAGGTCCTGTCAGTACATGTTGCCGGATCTTGCGAGTTCTCAAGTTTGATACTGTGCAAGTCTGTCAGCGGACTGCGGTTTGGAACGAGGCTTGGTCAGGTCACCATGGCATAAAGGGAGGTCACGCAGCACGCCGCCCATGCCCCTGGGCGACGTAATTCTCTTACGAAACGCGTAAGACGGAGCGACGCGCTGACGTCACTTCGAGTTACTGTTTGAGCAACCAGAAGGACGGGTTTGTCCGAATGTGCGCCAACCGGCACTTCGGACTTCAGGCGTTCTAATTGATGCAACATTGTAAGTGTGATATTTTGTTTATAATCTTTCTAATTAACCCTAAAGATTTTTTACACTATTAGAGCCTTTACATTTTTTACATGCCACAGGTATCCATTCATGGGCTTGACTACCAATGAGGACATCTGGAGGATAACAAGCAGGATTGGTGCGCTTTGGAGTTAAGCTGTGCCTACACTATATGCTTTCCCTGATCCTCTGTATTGGGGGATCACGGATATCTGGTAAGAAGTGATTCTTTCTATAGTGGTGGTGGACTCAACACAGTTTTTCGTTCATCAGTAATTGAAGATACATTTCATTTGTGGATGGACTTTATTTCTAAGTTTTGCACGGGTGGACGTCATATTTCACAGCTTGTTATACTAAGACTTTTTTTGTTTTGTTTGGACATTGATTTTCAACATTTATTTGTAATTTTCATTGAATTTCCAATTTCATTAATTTTTATTTATTTATGGTTCACCAAGCTCTCATTTTTGGCATTTTGAGGGTATCGCATTAATAACCGCACATTAAAAACCACACTCACACACCTGTTCACTCAGTTTATCACGTACACAGAACTGGGAATGGTTTTAATATTGATATGTTTCGTTTATTAATTCATGGTTTATATCTGTTTAAACTCACAGATTTAGCTCAATTCTATTTTTCTTTCCATTCAACATTTGTTGGCCAAAAGTTGGACAACAATTGTCAAAAGGAGCGTACTAACATTAAGATTTTAGGACAACAGTCTGTCAACAGACAATCCCCTGCCAACAATTGTACCGTGTGTATGAGGCTTTAGTCTGTAGGGTTCAATATTGAGTTGGCCCACCCTTTGTAGCTACAACAGCTTCAACTCTTCTGGGAAGGCTGTCCACAAGGTTTAGGAGTGTGGCTGTGGGAATGTTTGACCATTTTTCCAGAAGCACATTTGTGAGGTCAGGCACTGATGTGGACGAGAAGGCCTGGCTCGCAGTCTCCGCTATAATTCATCCAAAAGGTGTTCTATCGGGTTGAATGTCAGGACTCTGTGCAGGCCAGTCAAGTTTCTCCACTCCAAACTCGCTCATCCATGTCTTTATGGACCTTGGTTTGTGCACTGGTCTAAAACCATTTGGTGGAGGGGGGATTATGGTGTGGGGTTATTTTTCAGGGCTTGGGCTTGGCCCCTTAGCTCCAGTGAAGGGAACTCTTACGGTGTCAACATACCAAAACATTTTGTACAATTTCATGCTCCCAACTTTGTGGGAACAGTTTGGGGATGGCCCCTTCCTGTTCCAACCTGACTGCACACCAGTGTACAAAGCAAGGTCCATAAAGACATGGATGAGTGACTTTGGGGTGGAGGAACTTGACTTGCCTGCACAGAGTCTTGACCTCAACCTGATCATGATAAAAGTCAGTAGATTTTTATATATTAAATAAAATGATCTATTGTTTGTCCATTTATGATAAACTATTGGTACCTTCAAAGTCACAAAGAGTTATAGTATGCTTTGATTGTAATTTCTTTATGTAGTCTATTTTAACTGAAAGGTGAACTTGCACTTTAAACTGCTTTCTATATTTACTTTGTATTATTATTTTGCATATATTTTTATACATTTTATGGATTTTTTCCTCTAGCGTGTGTCAGTCAAGCAGCCTCCCCTATCCACGCCATAGAAATTTAGATTTTCTCACAAAGAATTATTTACTTATTCATGTCAGATCTTCTTCCACTCACTCTAATTTATTCATTGAAAACAACGTGGGATCTAGTTTGTACATTAGCTGGAGGATGCTTGTACAGGCGTCATTTATTATTGAACAGCTCTGTCTTGCGTGCTTTGCTCTTGTGCTACATCTGGCTATCCGTCAATCACACTGACATGGCCAACTGACATCTCTATCTGAGCAACAAAGACAGAAAAATAGATGCTGTAAAGGAGAATGACAACAAGCCTAACCTTACTATGACATGAGGGTTAAAAAAATAAAGCTTCCGGTGCTGTAAGAAGCACTAAAGCCTCTGGGGTATAACAAGGAAGGGTTGTCATATCTGAAGGGCTTTGCTGTATAAATTGTCTCCGGGACCCACGTTTGTGTTGGACGTTGTAACTAAATAGGTTTTATTTAGCTTGTTCTCATACAAGAAACTGCCAGGATCTTCAAAACTGTCCAGACGTCCTCCATGCTTTCTGCTGTAGGGCCATTTTCCACTTAGCTGCTCATATGTTCCATTCACTGCTTCATTTCAGTACGTATTTCAGTTTTAGCAACTCAGTACTTATTAAAGCCATGGGTCATTATGACAGCCAAAGAACCCAGCATGTTTGGAAGGGGGTTAGCAATGGAAGCCCACATATTTTTCTCAGGGTAGGTTGCTTAAAGCTGAAGCTTAGCTATGGCTTTCCATTCTGCAAAGTTACATTGGTCCAGTTTGGACCATTGTAAGTGTGCATGTGCCACACCTGGCTGATCCTTGTGGAAGATGGAAATCACTGTAGTAGTCACTGTAGTGGCCCAGGCTGTACCAATGTAACTTTGCAAAACAATTATTTTGAGATAAAGTCTGTAACAAAAAGTGGTTCTACTGGTCCCTTTACCTGCTCTTGGGAATTTGGCTCTGTGCTAGTAGACGAGGAGTCGGGGGCCCAAACCCTACCCTTTCCTTCCTCCCCTCCATCTCCCCCCTCCCTCTCTCCCCTTTTTTTCTTTTCTTTCTTTCTTCTTGTGTTTCCTGTTCTTTGTATCTGTTTTGTTACTTTTTTGGTTAAAAAAAAGTGATGTACAGTCAGGATGGTAGAGTCTAGTGTTTCATGCAATGGAATACGACTTTTGTGCCTTCGCCTTGTGTGTTCACTCATGATGCGACTAATGTTGCAAGCTATATCTTTTGGTATGCACTGGCTAATGTTTCTCCCATGTCTGTCTGTATAAAAATTGTTTAAAATAAATAAATAATTCTCACTCCTATGTGGTCAAGACAGCACTCACCACTTGAAGCCCTGTGCACACGTAATGATTCACAAAGGCATCTCATCTCGGATATTTATATGATGTTATTTTCTGAGGATCAACTTGTTCATAACAAGGCCTGTCAACAATGGCAAAAGGATCTAGATGTCTCCCTCTCCACAGAAGAATGGGAACTTATATTCCTCCACATACACGGTCAATGTATCAGCACAAGAAAACGGCTTCAACTCTTGTCAGGCTGGTAAAAAACCCCATCACAACTTCATAAGATGTTGGAGATGCAACAACGATATAGGCTCCGTCCTACACATTTGGTAGTCATGCCCGTCACTCCAAACCTACTAGAAAGAGGTACAATGTATCATTGCACAGATAACGCTATATACCTTGGAGTTTTCTCCAGCCCAATTTCTGCTGCACCATACCTCACTTTCACGAACAGCTTACCACCAGTCACTGGCCATGCACCTGGTCAATGCAGCCAAAATGTGTATCCCAGTACTATGGCACGCCACCAACCCCCCCCCCCCCAACAGTCTCGGACTGTCTCTGATGTATAAGGAAAGTAGCTTCAATGGAGGAACTTGTCCACCAGGCAAGGGAGACTAATGTATGCCCATTATATTTGGTCTATTGTGTCAATCCATTCAAATGCCTCCAGGACATGAGTTTGCTTCACTGTTCTGTGATTCTACGCTTTACTATATTCATGAGGCATGTGGCCTGTTTGTTTTGATATGGGCTGGGAGTGGCTCAGGGTAGCATCTGGTGACTCACAGGGAGCATCACTAAGACCTCCCTCTTATTTATAGAGCTTTCTGGAAGGAAGGTACTGGAAAGAGAGAAGGAGAGGAGAGGTGGAGCTGCCTGGGGTTTTCTAAGGAGCTCTGACCAATACCCAACCTGGATTGGCAGTGGGCAGGCCTCCTTAAATACCCAGGGTCAGCCCAGCTGGGGAGTAGTTGGAGTTGTTCAGAGCTTGAAGATGGAATGTCAGGCTGTCGGGTCCTTTGAGAGAGCTCCCCAGTCTTTCGGGGGGGGGGTGACTTTGGGCCCAGAGCTTCGGTGCGGACGAGACCCTTCAAGAAACCATGAAGGCATCTTGGACTTGAGGCACAGGAGGAGCAAAGAGGACAGCAGGAGAGAGCATTGCCGGGCAAGTTTTCAAGGAGAGGAACAACTGGTCGCAGCCAGGAGGGCTGGTGAGTGACAAACACAGTCGGGAGGACTGGGGAGGCATGCCTGAGAGGACTGGGAGCATGCAGTCTGGGATGGGTGCAGAGCCAGTGGAGTGGACTGTGTTGTCAAAGGCAGTGGAGAAGGGCAGCTGCAGCCAGGAGGGCTGGCAGGGCCTGAAGATGGGTTACTGGGCTTAGTAAACAGAGATAGGACAGCTAGCACCAGAGACTTTCTACCTGCTACATTATAGGGGCCCACGGTCCCTGCCTGCAAAAGGTTGTTGCTAAGGGCCTGGCTAAGTCAGAGTCAGGCCTAACCCCATTGTGCTAGCTGTGCCTGGATTATGTATCATGAAGGGATGTGCAGGAGTTGAATGGAGTGAACCTTAGAGAGGAAGCGATGTGCAGGAGGAGAAATGGAGTAAATTTACTGACTGTACATAGTTGTCCCTAGCAAATTCTGCTATTTCCACTGGACATCCCATATTTCCCCTACCCCTTCCAAGTTCAATTCCCTCAATAAAATACAAAAAAACAAAATGACAGACTGTTCATTGTCTTGGAGTGTCTGGAAGTGAATGCCGGGCTGGGCAGGGTGACAGGTGGGCCACATTACTTAGCAGCCCTTACAGGGGCAATGGTAAATTGCCAAATTTTTCACCGTTGCATGGTTGTACATTGTTGTGCTTTTTCACTTTAAGCTACCCGCGTATTTATTTATTAAAATGCTTAATCTACGCAGTCTTACCCGAAGGCCTCAATGCGCAAAACAAAAGGGCATTGACATTAAAAGACCTTAAAAGAACCAACAAACCAGCATGGCAACATACAAAATAAAAGCCAGGGAGTCTGTCCATCACAATCCAATTAAAATTAGGTGACTCCAAAAGCTTGTACAAAAAGTACGGTTTTCAATTTCTTTCTGAATTTCAAAAAGTCATTCTCAAGTCTCAGTTTCAGAGGCAAGGAGTTCCAAAATTCAGCTCCTTGTACTTCACTCGTTCTCCCTCCGCATGTTTTCTTTTTAAATTTTGGAATCTTCAGTAAGGCCAAGTTCGCCGATCTCAAGGACCGAGTAGGCACATACTTGACAAATTTTTCTTTCAGATACTCTGGGCCACGTCCATGCAATGCCTTAGACATGCGGTTTTGAACAGAACCCGTTCTTTAATGGGCAGCCAATGCAGGGCTCTAAGAGATGGAGTGATGTGGTCACGATGACCAACACCTGTCAGTAACCTTGCTGCGGCATTCTGAATCAACTGGAGCTTGTAGATGGTACAAGCAGGCAAACCCACATACAGGGCATTACAGTAGTCCAGTCAACTGCTGATAATGGCATTGACCATGTCGATCTTGTCAGAGCCTGCGATATAGCGAAAAGTCGACCTCAGGAGTCTCAGGTAGAAGTGGCATGAACTTACCACCTGATTTACCTGAGGGTGCAGGGTCAACCTAGAGTCAAAGATGACACCCAGGTCCTTGACCAGAGTGGCCGGAATTGGAAAAGGTTTCAAAGATCCCGGCCAGGACGGAAACAGGTTGGAATACACCTGGTTACTGAAGATGATGTATTCAGTTTTGGCGCCATTTAGCTTTAGATAATTGGCACCCATCCAGGATTGGATTTCCTCCAGGCAGGAAGCCAGCATGACCTGATCCTCCCCTTTCTAGGATAATTTGAAGTAGATCTGGGTTTCGTCAGCGTAGACATGGAACGGGAGATTGTGACAGCGAATGATGTACAGCAGCGGCCTCATATAGATATTAAAAAGGATCGGAGATAAAGCCGATCCTTGTGGGACCCCGCAAGACAGGGGACTATCGGAGGAATAAAATGGTCCCAACTTTACCCTCTGAGCCCTGTCTCGCAGGAACAAGGCTACCCATGCCAGAGTTATACCATCCATTCTTGCCACCAGCTTCTATTCCCAGTGATAAGATGGGAAAGATCCCTTACTTGTCTCTCTGTCTGTTTACAATTTACATGATTGTAATATTGTTTCGATATTCTATGAAACCCAAATAACAATTTTTTGGAAATTAAAAATAAAGATTAAAAAAAAAAAGATAAAGTCTGTAATAATTCCACCTAATATATAAGGGACATTTTTGCAGGGTCTGAAATACCCCACACATATACTATGGCATAAAGTCTTTTGGAAAAGAAACAGGGCTGTCATGTATTTAACATCACTGCGATATAAAAAAAATTTAAGTACAAAAATAAATATTTTATTTCATTAAATTGCAAATAATGTACAACAAAAACAATGAAAGCCCATCATGCTTTCTTACAAATGTAACACAATGTTAAAAAGCACACATGAAAGAGACAACCGTTTATAAATATATATTTATTTGTAACTCATATACATTTTTTAGATAACCCATACATCTATGTGCTAAAAAAATGAATAAAAACCAAGCGCTGATGTGGATAGATATGTGTGATATAAATAAATTGTGCTTAAAAAATATATATATACCAATATAGTTAGTGCTATGAAACAATCAGTAAATTAAAGCTGCTATCAATATAGGGTGATCAGATAACGAAACAAATAGTACTAAGTATAAAATTGATGCGCTTTAAGTAAATAGTGCACAATATGCTGCTGCGACTAAGCTTAAATCCAGGAATAAAAAATGCATACATGTGAATAAAAATAAATAAATAATTATGGTGCTAATACATGTGTTAAAATTGCCAAAATAAATCTTCAAATTGGTGATGTGACGGTGAATATAAATAAAATAATAATGACACTCTGAGTACAATGTCCAGGCAGAGATAAATAGTGGGAGAAAGTAAAAATAATTAAACAGTTCCTTCCCTTAATCCAGATTGATTGACTCACTGGGTTAGATCGTTTGTATCAGGATATTTAGTTTTTCTTGCATCCCACTTCAGCAATTACACTGCTGGTAATTCGGCTCTCAGGATAAAGGTTTTATGCAAAGCAAGCAAAGAAAAAATAGATCATTGTGCAGTGAACTTACTAGATAGTACATAAGCAAAACAGGGACAAGAGATACACTCACAAACTCCCGGTCTATTAGAAGCATTCAAATAAGCAGATTGCAGTCAGCCGCTGTGGACGAGGTTTCCCATAGAGAAACAGCTGCTGTTAACCTTCAGGTGTATTGCAGCACTGAACGTCCTAAGCTCCTCCCACGCGTTACATCACTGACACGTGACTTTTTCAAGGATCCTACTGATGTTTGGTCTCATCACCAAGGAAAAACAATAAATGGTTTCCAAAAGTTGGGGGTATCCAACTCGTTTTAAAATAAAAGTATAAATAGTTTCTTCTTCAGAGATTTTGCCCACAATATATTAAGCTCCTTCTGTACATTCAAAATAACATTTACGTAGTATATTGTCTTTGGCATGAGTGCTTTCATGGCTCAAGCTATCCCAGTGGCACTACTGTGGTATTGTTATTCATGATGCACAAAGACTGCTGGACCATGTCCATAAAACCAATATCATGCCTACAATTTTTTTATGCTTAATGACAATTTACAAAACCTTAATTTTTTTATTTTTTTTTTAGTTTTGGAGGGAGAGGAATTAGGTTTTTATTGCTGCCTGTATCCCCACTAGGGAGATTTACCATCTCTATTTGTCATATTTATCACTGAAAGTTGGGTTGTGGGTTGAAGTCTGGGTTGTGAAATTTGGGTTCTGAGTTGTCCACAGAACAGTAATACCCTGTTTCCCCTAAAATAAGACCTAGCGTGATTGTCGGTGATGGCTGCAATAAAAACCCTACCCGCCAAATAAGCCCTAGTTAAAGTCCTTGTAGGTCTTATTTTCAGGGTAGGGCTTATTTTCGGGGAAACAGGGTAGGGCTTATTTGGGGGGTAGGGCTTATATTGTAGCCATCACCGACAATCACGCTAGGTCTTATTTTCGGGGAAACAGGGTAGTGGGGATATCTTCTAATGTGGACACTAGTCCTGGTGACAACCAGGGTTTTTTTCACTTTAGAGGGATTTCCTGTAAATTCCTGCTTTGGCAATGGGACAGGAAGTGAAGGGAAATCTCCCTAATTGGCTAACAAAAAAAACCTATAGAGGTATAAGCCTTCTTTACTCTATCCCAGCCTTGCTCAACTTTTTTGCCCCAGTGGAACCCATGAAATAATCTTCAGGTATTCTGGAAACCCCTGCTAAAATCATGTAATTAGTGGTTACTCAGTGGGAAAATTCACCTCGGAGGAAGAGGGGATCCCCCCCTCGAAACGCATAAACCAATTGGAAATCTGCTCAAGCTTGGGACTTGTCCAATGGATGTTTGGAATATATTGTGGACTTTGATGTGTCTATTTGATGTTGCCGTTTGTGAGTATACATCTGTATTTTTTATACTAATAAAGCTATCACAAAGGTAATGTGCTAGGCTTGTGTGCCCTCCATTTCTTGTTTTTTCAGTTTTTCTCCTGGGTTTCCCCTGCCTGTTTTTTTTTGGGGGGGGGGGGGGGGGGCAGCAAAGCCGGCACAAAGATTTGACTACCCGAAGACTGTATATTGTATGCGTGCCAAAACACTCCTTTCGAGCACAGGGGATTGGTCTTTTTTGTCTGCCTTACATTGGCGACCAGTGGTGGTGGTCAAAATACCACTCTTACAGAGAGAAAAACAAGATCAGTGGTGTTATGAAATTGGCACTGCCAACTGGCATTGAACCCGGAACTAGGCACCGTCAAATAGGAGGTTAAAGTGTTTGTAAAGCCTTGTTTTTTTTTTTTTTTTCTTAAAATAATAAAAATGTCATACTAACCTGCTCTGTGTAATGGTTTTGCGCAAAAACAAGGAAAAGGGGCGCCACTGAATATATATCAAATGAAATTTATTAATAAAAATAACATCCACTCACATGTGGGACTGAAGAGTAGATCTCAGGTACATCTTGTGGCACACAATGGAGGGAAGAACTACAAATGTCAGCAAGTCCAATAGCACTGGTATCACCTCTGATGGACTAAAGAGAAGTAGCGCTGAGTCAAAGTAGTTTGTGGGCACACCACGAACAGAAGGGCGATGCTTGACAAAGGAGTGCCGCTATCCTTTCCATCGATAGCGAGCTATCTCGGAAACGCGTCGCACAGGAGTGACGTCACAGCCCGGCGCCGCAGTGTTTGCGATCCTAGCCTTGTTCTGGCTCCGACCACACGGCCGTGTTCCCCCAACCATCACGGATGCCGGACGATTCGCTTGGACTTCCGCCTCACACACACAGCAACTGGCTGGACGCCCTCACATCCTCTACTCTTGGAACCCACACTACCTCAGACGGCTCCTTCACCCTCCTGTTCGTGGTGTGCCCACAAACTACTTTGACTCAGCGCTACTTCTCTTTAGTCCATCAGAGGTGATACCAGTGCTATTGGACTTGCTGACATTTGTAGTTCTTCCCTCCATTGTGTGCCACAAGATGTACCTGAGATCTACTCTTCAGTCCCACATGTGAGTGGATGTTATTTTTATTAATAAATTTCATTTGATATATATTCAGTGGCGCCCCTTTTCCTTGTTTTTATCTTAGTACATTGGATCTGGCTTTGGTTCCTTTCGGTGGCTGCCTTGAATGACTTATTACACTTACATATACAGGTCATATATATGTTTGTATGGACCCTGCCT
This sequence comes from Lithobates septentrionalis, assembly GCA_037952835.1. Lineage (NCBI taxonomy): Eukaryota > Metazoa > Chordata > Amphibia > Anura > Ranidae > Lithobates > Lithobates septentrionalis. The sequence continues at coordinate 5,152,480 of JBBDGP010001212.1, forward strand.
TTGTGCGTATAGGCAACAGTATATAAGGTATATGATATTGCGCCTTCTTCTACTTGTTTAATGGTTTTGCGCAGAGCAGCCTTGATCCTCCTCTTCTGGGGTCCCCTGCTGGCACTCCTGGCTTTATCCCCCCGCCGAGTGCATCCATAGTCGATGTTCACTCCCAAGCCCTGCTCTGCTCCATAAGACACACAGAGCTGGGCTTGGCCCCCAGTTGTCAATGGCTCCTGCTACTGGATCTGAGCCAATCGGGAGCCAGAGACCCTGGAGAGCCCTGGCTCTTGTGCACATCGCTGGATCGACATCGGTATGTATTTAGGGGGGCTGTGGGGGGAGCTGCATGCAGAAGGTTTTTTACCTAATGTATAGATTGTCGTAAGGTAAAAAAAAAAACCTTCTGCTATTACAACCACAGCTCAAGGAACCCCTAGCAACCTCTGAAGGAACCCAAGGGTTCCGTGGGACACTAGTTGAGAATGGCTGCTCTGTCCAAAATGCAAAAAATAAGTGTTGGCTTTAGTTCTACTTTAATTCAGCAATAAAAATATAGAAGTTACTAGATAAGCATGTGTGTCATAAAGAAATGACTTTAATGTAAAATCTGTAGTTAATAACTTGAAACAGTTTCTAACTGAAATACGTTACTTTTCAATTTTTAGCTGCCTTATTAAACCCCTGGCTGTCGGTGCTCAGGGAATAAATCTAGCCGTGTTACCTCTTGAAGACCAAGCTTTAAAAAAAAAAAAAAGTTCAAATAACAGTGGTGAGCAATAATCAAAACATATTGATTTTAGCCAGGGGATGGCAGTTTAAACCTAATAGTTTTAGATCTAAACAGAGTGCAAAAAAAAAAATCAACAAACTAAAAGCTTATAAATTCCACTTCCTGTTTAACTAAAAGGTGTCAAAGTATTTAATTTTACCCCGAGACTCGGCCGCGGGGACAAGGTATTGTTGAAGATTGTCTCCATAGGCACAAAACACCAGTTATATCAATCTACTACCCGGAGAGATGCCTCCACTGCAGCCCAAATGGAAGCCCCTGCTGTTACAGGTTTTGAAATGCCCTGCATGTATTCAGAGAGTTTCTTCAACAAAAATCAATTCTGCCGCATCTGATTTTAAATGGAAGATACTTTTAAGAGGAAGGTGCTTGAACGGTCTCCACAAAATGTTGTTATAGCACAATACCGCACATCGAAAATACCAGTATGCATTTAAAAGGGGGCATTTGATCCTTTTGTGTATTTTGTTCTTTTTGTGCTCAGGATAAAAAATTAAAACATATATTTTATATTTATTGTAGGTCACAGAATTTGCAACCAAAAGTAGTAGTCAGAAAACTAATGGCCAGGTGAGTGGCAGATAAACCAGACAGGTAAATGGAGCAATGACTGACAATATAGCAGAGATACCAAGCCAAAGATCAGGACACGCACGGATAAACTGGTACAAGCCAAAATCCAGGCATGGACCAGGGGTCTCCAGTCTATCCAAACAAAGGGCCAGTTTATTGTCCTTCAGACTTTAGGGGGCCAGAATTTTCTCAGTGGTGTACACCACTTACCTGGTGTAAGTGGATGTAACAATTGTAACAACAATGGTATTAGTGGGAGGAATAGTGCCCCTTCATTGGTATCAGTGGGAGGAATAGTGTCCCATTATTGGTATCATTGGGAGGAATAGTGCCCCATCATTGGTATCAGTGGGAGGAATAGTGCTCCATCATTGGTATCAATGGGAGGAATAGTGTCCCACCCATCATTGGAGCACAGGTGTGTCAGGAGGAAGGTGTCTCTCTGAAGCTGCTCTAGGTGATCCGTGTGAGAGGGGAGTGGTGGTGAAATCTCTCCCAGCTCTCCTGGCTCCTTTCTGGGGAAGCCATGGAGGCCAGTGGGGCCTCTCCTGCTGGAAGCTCTCAGCCATCTCCTGGGCCATCAGGTAACATGCCTGCCCCTGTAAAAACCATGGCTGGGGATCTCTCTACCCCTAGTGAGGATGAAGGTTCCAGGGCCATCCGGGAGCGAGTGGTGGCCGGGATTAAGGTCCTGAATAAGGAGAGAGACAAGCTCTACAAACTCAGAGCGGAGCTGAAGCGCTTGAGAAGGCAGCGTGAGGGCTTGCATAGCCAGAGACGTGGGTCCATGGATCCGGAGATCCAACTGGCCAAGGTCCGGGTTGAACACCAGGAAACCATTGTGTCCATGATGGAAGGCAGAGATGGGCCCTTCAAAGAAAAATTCTGCAATGACAGAAGGTTTGCCAGGATGACAAAAATGGAGGTGGAGGAGGAGACCCCCAGTTCAGACCCCCTGCCCCCTCAGGGAGAGGTAAGCAGCCCCATGCCTTCCCAGGACTCAGGAGGCATGCTTAGGGCCATCCAGGCAATGGAGTCTCCTATACGGGAAGATCAGTTGGTGTTTCATGAAGAGGACATTACTGATAATATGCCTGACAAGGTAAAGCCTGTCAAGCCCCATGTGGTGCATAAAACTGTTTTTGTGAACACTGTGACTGATACTGACAATGTGCCCAGTGACAATCAGGCTGCTAATCCCGTGTAGCAATGCTGTACCTGCTGATGCTGCAGTGCAGCAAAAAATGACATTCCTGCAGAGGAACTGCAACATTCAGCAGAACCAATTAACCCCCCTTTAGCTGAGTCTAAAGCTGTTTGCCTCACAGCTGCTGAGGACTCTACAGCACAGGTTCAGGAGACAGCTGGTATTGCATCAGAAACTGTGACTATTCCTGATGGGAATGTGAATGTTTGTGTGACTGATAAAAATCATCCCAGTACCAGTGTGATGGACAGTCCTACCAACTCTGTTCAAGCAGATAATAATAATAATTGTAATGTACAGACTAATGTGACATCAGTGTGGGGCCTTGGCCCTGATAAACCTACTTTTGCTCAGGTGGTACGCTCTGCTCCTGGTGGCTCCGCCCCCAAGCGGGTTTTCCCCCTGCGGCCTACCACCTTGAGCACCCCGGGATCTGGTCTTGGGTCTCTGGCTTCTGCTGGGGGTCCGAGACGAAATGTAGTGATTCTTAAATGGGAAGGTGGTGCAATCCCTCCAGCACGGCGTGCGGTGGTGGACATGATTCTGGAGATGGGTTTTGGAGCAAACGATCTGTATGCCCTAATACATGTTGCTGGGAGCTGGGAATATACTATTAGTTTCACCAGGCCAGAGGGTCTTGACCTGTTCTGGGAGCGATATGAGGCTCGGTGCAGGTCAAGACCCGAATGGGAAGGTCTGGCCCCAGTTGCGGTTTCACAAAGGTCTACAGTGAAAAAGATCACAATTATTCTCACTAATGAGAGTGTTCCTGCTCGAGATTTAGAGGTCTGGTTAAAGAATTATGGTGAGGTATTGACTAAGTTCGATAAAATACTTGATGAACGTAACATCTGGACTGGGGATTGGTCGGTTACAGTCAGGTTGGCCAGGGATGGGAATGTTGTCCGTCACCTGCCCTCCTCAGCTTTTATAGGGAGGATTAGGATGACTATTTTCTACCCTGGTCAGCCGAAGCTATGTCACCGCTGTGGAGAAAAGGGACATTTGAGCTCCTCCTGTTCAGCCTTGATATGTTCAGTGTGTCGGGGTCAGGGTCATATGGCCAAGGACTGCACCGAGATGATCAGGTGCAACCTGTGCCTGCGCCTTGGCCACCCCTATAGCAGATGTCCTGAAGCCTGGCACAATATGGCGAAGGAGGTACTAGATGACTTGTCAAGGCTGGACAGGATGGAGGGTGAGGCCCCTGGTGTGCCATCCTCCTCTGCGGTGACTGACTCCCTTGGTCCTGCTCAGGATCCCTCTCCAGTTCCTGTGGCCACCCCTCCTGTGTCTGTAAGTATTCCTTCTGTATCTGTCTCTGTGTCCCCCCCGCCTACTGTATCCCCTCCTCTTGTGTCAGAACCTTCCAAGTCTGTGCCCCCCGAGTCAGTTACCCCCCAGGAGTCTACCCCTCCTAAGTCTGACTCAAAGGGAGCACCCCCCCCCACCAGGAGTGGTAGCATGTACTAAAAAGGTTGCTTCTTCCTCTGTAAAGAAGTCTTCTGTAAAGACATCAAAGACAAAAACAAGAGATGAGGGCATCTCTGAAGCTGACCTGCAGTACCTGGAGGAGAGAAGGAAGGTTGGGAAGCGGAAGAAGCAGGCGGTGAGGATGGAACAGGCTCCAGTGCCTGTCCCCAACCGTCATAGGTCCTCTACGTGGGATATTTCCTCATCTGGAGTTTCTTCGGAAGGAAGTTCCGATTCTGAAATGGAATTTGAGGCGGCCTCAAGAAAGAGAGAGGCATCTGGTGATGAGCAGCAGAGGGGAGCTAAGAAGCAATCCACCCAATAACCCAAATGGCGGTTCCCCCTCCGTTAAAAGTGGTGACAATAAATGTCGCCAGCATTAAGTCAGTAAGAGCTCGTTCTATGGCCTTCTTTTTGTTCAGCCAATTAGATGCTGAAATTTTATTTTTGCAAGAGACTAGGCTCACCTCCTTGGCAGATATTCATATGGCCAAGAGAGAGTGGAGGTATGGTCCATCTTACTGGTCTCTTGCGGCCGAGCCTTACGGCGGTGTGGCGGTGTTGTTTAAAACCGGCATGGTAACTGTCCGGCGGGTTATTGAGGTGGAAATTGGGAGATGTATGGTCTTAGACGTCCTTGTGGGAGGGCAGGACCTGCGCCTAATTAATGTTTATGGGCCACACACAAAGTGGGACAGGAAATGCCTTTTTACAAGGATCAAGCCATTTAATTTTTACATCCCGGCAAGTGGTCTTTGGAGGTGACTTTAATACAGTAACTAGGCCCAAGGACAGGAAGGACTTCAAGGACAGGCTGGGATATGATAGCGTTTTTTTAAATAGTATGGTTAGTGATGCTGGTCTTGTGGATGTGCACATTAAGCACCTCCCGGATGACACTGGGTTCACCTTTCATCGAGGTAATAGTCAGAGTAGGATAGATAGGTTTTTTTTGAAGGAGACCTCTGCTTTCTCGCCCCCAGTGGTGCAGGCAATAGAGTTCTCTGATCACTGTATGCTATCTGTGGTCCTGAATGCTTCAGACACCCCTCAGAGGGGTAAGGGCATCTGGAGATTGAATTCGACTCTACTCAAGGAAGAACATGTTAGACAATCCTTTGAGGAATTCTTTCAGGCACAGGTGACCATCCTGGACTTTTGTAGCAGCAAGGCTGAGTGGTGGGAGCTGACCAAAAAGAGGATTGCTGGATTCTTCAGGGGCCTAGCCAATAGAAAGCAGTTTAATAAATACATGACCTACCAACGTTTACGGAGGAAGCTGGATATTCTTGTCTCGAGAGGAGGAGATCCTGGGGCAATCTCTGAAGTGAAACTCCTTTTCAGGAAGTGTCAATATGACCGGCATGCCTCTTTGGTTCTGGAGAGGGACTATGGGAAGTACCACTCGCCTGACCCTTACCAGAACTGCAAACAAGGTGTAGCAGTTAAAACGGTCGTTGGCCTTAAGGACAGTACAGGTTCCTTGACAAAGTCCAGGTCAGGGATTCTGGAGGTCGTGAGGTCCTTTTATGCTGACCTTCTTGGGAGGAAAGAGCTTGACCGTGACAAGATGCAAAGCTTTTTGGACTCTACTCCAGGTCTAAATGGTGAAGATGTCCCATTGATGAATTTGACAGAGGAGATCACAGTTGAAGAGGTGATGAGGGCAATTGAACAGCTTTCCACCAAAAAGTCACCTGGACCGGATGGCTTGACGGCTGAGTTTTACAAAGCTTTTAAGCCTATTCTGGCCCCACATTTGGTAGAGGTTTTTAACAGTTGCCTTGCTGAGGGGGTACTTCCCCCTTCCATGAGGCACTCAGCTGTGATTCTTCTTTCAAAGGGTAAAGATCCTTCGATGATTGAGAATTGGCGCCCCATCAGCCTTCTTAATGTCAATAGAAAGATACTGGCAAAGATCATTTTCTGGCGCCTATCGTCAGTAGCAGAGTCTTTGCTTTCTCGCCATCAGCACTGTTCGGTCCAGGGTAGGTGCACCTTCACAGCAGTTTTAGCTGTCCGGGAGGCCTTGGAGCGGTGCAGGGCTGCAGGCTGGGGAAAGTATTTGCTGACATTGGATCAGGCAAAAGCTTTTGATCGTGTTAACCATGAGTACCTGTGGTTGCTCCTTAGTAAGTATGGTCTGCCGGGTGGTTTTGTCGATTGGTTAAAAGTCTTGTATAAGGGGGCAGAAAGCTTTCCTCTTGGTAATGGTTGGGTTGGGCAGTCCTTTGAGGTTGGCTCCGGGGTGCGCCAGGGTTGTCCCCTGAGTCCCCTGCTCTATGTGTTTGCAATCGACCCCTTCATCAGGAGGCTAGAGAGCAGCATGTTGTGTGGGGTGCCAGTGGGGCTCCCGTGTGAGCCGCCTTTGAGGGTTGTTGCCTATGCGGACGATGTGTCAGTGATTGTCACTGGGGCGGATGAAGCAGAGGAGGTGGTCTCTCTGACATCACGGTATTCTGAAGCATCAGGCTCCAAGATTAATCAGGAAAAGAGTGAAGTTTTCTGGATGGGAAAGGAAGGTGAGGGGTTTGATCTCCCGGACACCTTTCCAGTGCCCCAGGAAAGAATTAAGATTCTAGGCATTGAATTTGGACCTGGCGATTATGGCCTCAAAAACTGGGAAGGCAGACTGGAAATTGCCAATACTAAGGTGGTCAGCTGGAAGAGATGGAAGTTATCTATGAGGGAAAGGGTTGATCTGATTAAGACTTACCTGATTCCGATCTTCTTGTATGTCAGCTTTGTCTGCATCTTGCCAGTGTCTCTCTATGCTAGGGTCAGTAGTGTGTTCTTCCAGATGTTGTGGGGGAACAGACTGAACCCCATCAAGAGGAATGTCACCTATCTATCCAGGAGGGAGGGTGGCTTAGGTATGGTCAACCCAGTTCTTTTCTTTTCACTGCTTTTTCTCAAGTTTAACATTGGTAATATGCTTGCAGTGGAACCTCCTGGATGGGCAGGCATATTTAGATCTTGGTTTAGGCCTTTTCTACGACTTTGGGAAGAAGGTGGCCAAGTGAAGAATCTCAGGGGTCATCTTGGTCAGCTACCAGCCTATGTCGCTCCGTGCCTGAAGTTACTACGGCAGTGGCGATTGTCGGCTGAAGATCTCAAATCGGTTCCGAGGAAAGTCCTTATGAGTCGAGTCTTGAGCGAAGTCTTTCATGACCCACTGGCCTTAAGGGATTGCCCAGGCCCAGTTTTGAGGGCAGGGTTAAGACTTATTAATTTGCACAGAGTACCCCCTAAATTTAGGGATCTGGCCTGGTTGTGCTTCCATGGGAGACTCTATGTTTGGGGCAATTTGAAATTCCGCAGTGGGATGGATCGTAGCTGTCCTCGGGAGGAGTGTGCAGGTGAGGAGGAGACTATGGACCATTTTCTGCTTCATTGCCCTTTTAACATAGAGGTGTACAAACAGGTGGGGCGGGCCCTCGGTGTTCCTTTCCTCTCCAGGCTGGGTTATGCTGAGTGGGTGTACGGAGCATTCAATACTGGTGGGGTTTTTTGTTTAGATACACTTTTTCTAGTTAGCCTAGTAGTCCGTTATTTCACTTGGAATGCACGGTGTCAGGTCTGCATTCGGCGTAAAATCCTTCCTGTTCAGGTGGTGGTGTATGACATTTTGCATGAGGTGGAGAAGATTCGGGTACTTGAGAGAGACAAGCGGAGTCGGGGGGGTTGGTTGAAGGCGTGGAGGGGTTTCAAGCCTCCCTGTCATGAAAGGCGTCCTGTTAGCACAACCGCCGGCGGAAGATCGGTCAGCAGAATCACTGTTGGTAGAGCTAGAGGACGCGTTCGGAGGCGCGTTGGCGCGAACGGACGCGGGCGAGTGCGCGTTCGTACGAACGGGGCTACGCGGGTGCACGATGGTACGAACGGGCACGTACGGTCGGTACACGGGCGTGCACGAGTGCACGCGGATGCGTACGAACGTGCTGTGTGACAGTGTTTGGCGCCATTAGGCCTATTTAAAGGAGTCTGTCAGCACGCTTCCTTGCTGTCCGGTCTACAGCGTTCCCTGTGACCCTAAGCTACCTGATTATCTGCCTACCTGCTTCCTGTTACCCGGCCTGTTCCTGAATATTCCTGTTTGCTGCCCGTCCTTGACCCCGGCTCGTTTGACTACTCTCCTGCCTCCTCCTTCGGTTATCTGTTACCTGCCTGTTGCCAACCCGGACTGTATCTTGACCATTCTCCTGCCACCGTTTGGTACCTGCCTGCTCGCCAGTGTGGACCCGGCCTGTCTGATTCCGCTTGTGCTCCAGCTGGACTACAGAACACCTCCCCGCTGTTCCAGTGTTCCTGCCATAAGTTCCAGTGCACCTTCCTATAGCCTGCTGTTCCAGTTCTTCAGCCCAACTACAGAACACCTCCCTGCTGCCTGCTGTTCCTGAGTTCCTGCCTGCTACAGTGCTACTCCTCACGGCCAGTGGTTCCAGTGTTCCAGACAGTTATCCGGTGTCTCCTCTTACAGTCTGCTGTTCCGGTGTTCCAGTTGAACTCAGAGACATCTGCCACTTGCCAGGCACTTGTGGCCCCCTGCGCTCTTGAGTCCCTGTTTCCTCTATCAGGGGTTCTTGAGCCAGAGGCACACGAGAGGCCATTCCCTGCATTCTGGGCTCCGCCACCAGGTACGTGACAGTACCGGACAGCCATGTCCGAGCCCACGCAGGGAGCCTCTCCCATGGACGAGCTTTGCCGCCATCTTGCTGGACTTACCCAAGCAGTAAAGAGTCTACAAGAGGGCTATACCCAACTGGAAGGCCGAGTGCAAGCTTTAGCAGCCTCTTCACCCCCCGCTTCCGTGACTCCTGCTGCACCCTCAGTGGTGATGATGCCGCCTGAACCCAGGGTCCCCACGCCTGAAAGATTTTCGGGCAACCGGAGTAAATTCAGGACTTTTCGCAATTCATGTGAACTCTTTTTTGCTCTTCAGCCAAGAACTTTCTCTCTGGAGGCTACTAAGGTGGGGTTCGTAATCTCGCTGTTGTCAGGCGAGCCCCAATCCTGGGCCCATCGTCTTCTAGAAAAGAAGGATGTTTCACTTGACACTTTAAATGACTTCTTCCAGGCCATGTCATTGCTTTATGAGGATCCCCAATTAACAGCCACTGCAGAGGCAGCCTTGCATACTCTACAACAAGGCCGCAGGCCTGTGGAGGACTACGTGTCGGAATTCAGACGTTGGAGCTCCGACACGAACTGGAATAATGCTGCCTTACGGTACCAGTTCCGTATGGGCCTTTCAGAACCTCTAAAAGATGAGCTGGCTCGAGTGGGCATCCCAGAGACTCTAGAGGGGCTTATAGATCTCTCTATCCAGATAGACAGACGCCTGAGGGAACGGCGTATGGAGCGATCCTCTGGTCCTTCTCGTCCTGTCTGGATGTTGCCCCGTGTGCCTAACTCTTCCCAATCTGCTTCACCAGCTTCAACCACCGTTACCTCAGACATTCCAGAACCGATGCAGCTGGGCCTCTTGCGCCCTTCCCTTACGCCTGAAGAGCGTCAACGCCGTCGGGCTGGTAACCTGTGCATGTACTGCGGGGAATCTGGACATTTTGTACGGACATGCCCGGCGAAGCTCCGTAAGTGCTTTTCTATTTCTCCCGCTCTTACTCCTGATGTACTAAATGACGTTTCTCATCTGGCTGTTCCGATTCTCTTACAGCTCCCAGGAGGGAATTTACAAACCAGCGCTATAATTGATTCCGGGGCCTGCAGCGGTTTCATAGACTGGTCCTTTGCCTCCAGACACCACATTCCTCTTCGGCCCAGAGTGAAAGGACTTTCTGTATATTTGGCCGATGGCTCCAACCTCAAATCAGGGCCAGTAACACAGGAAACTGTACCTTTGCATACCACCATTGCCGGCACTCATCAAGAGCTACTCAGTCTAGATGTCATCAAGTCTCCTCTATTTCCCATCATACTAGGCATGCCATGGCTAAAAGCACATAATCCGCAAATTGATTGGACCTCAGGGAAGATTGAGTTTGTATCCTCTTACTGCCAGCAACACTGTCTACCAGTAGCCACCGATGCCCCTTCTTCCCTACTCTGCATGGAGACTAACACCGAAACCTGTCAAATTGTACCCGAAGCCTACCACGGTTTCCTGGACGTTTTCAGTCAAAAAGGAGCTGAGATCCTTCCTCCCCATCGGCCATACGATTGCCCAATTGAACTTCTCCCAGGAGCAGAGATTCCTTTTGGGAGGATTTTCCCTTTGTCAGAACTGGAATTAGGGGCATTAAAGACTTACATTGATGACAATTTGGCAAAAGGGTTCATCCGACCTTCCACATCCCCGGCAGGAGCAGGAATCTTTTTTGTGGAGAAGAAAGACCATTCTCTACGCCCTTGTGTGGATTATCGGGCACTTAATAAAATCACAATTAAGAACCGATATCCTTTGCCCTTGGTGCCAGAACTTTTTCAAAGACTAGGGTCTGCAGCAGTGTTTTCCAAGCTGGATCTTCGTGGTGCCTACAACCTTGTCCGCATTCGTAGAGGAGACGAATGGAAGACTGCTTTCCGTACCCGATTTGGGCACTTTGAGTATTTAGTCATGCCCTTTGGACTGTGCAATGCTCCTGCTACATTTCAACACTTTGTGAATAACATTTTCAGAGACTATCTAGACCTGTTTGTTATTATCTATTTAGATGATATCCTGATTTTTTCTTCTTCTTTAGCTGAGCATCGTGAACATGTCAGAAATGTCTTGACCCGTCTACGGCTACATGGCCTCTACGCCAAACCTGAGAAGTGTGTCTTTGAACAAGAGAGTATCCAGTTCCTTGGTCTAATCATTTCTGTAGAAGGTATTAAGATGGACCCTCAGAAGGTCTCTGCTATTCTGGACTGGCCCGCTCCCTCGGACAAGAAGGGAATACAACGTTTTGTGGGATTCGCAAATTTCTACAGGAAATTCATCAAAGGATTCTCAACCATCATTTCTCCTATCACAAAGTTGACCAAGCAGGGCCTTAAGTTTCATTGGTCCACGGAAGCTCAGGCAGCCTTCGCAACGCTAAAGAATCTGTTTGTTTCAGCCTCAGTCTTAAAGCACCCGGATCCCACATTACCATACACTTTGGAGGTGGATGCCTCAGAAATAGCGGTTGGTGCAGTGCTTTCCCAGAGACAGGGGCCTAGGGCTCTTTTGCATCCAGTTGCTTTCTTTTCTCGCAAATTATCCGAAGCAGAGAGAAATTATGACGTGGGCGATCGAGAATTGTTGGCAATCAAAGCCGCACTTGAAGAGTGGCGATATCTCCTGGAGGGAGCAGCTCATCCAATTCTTGTTTATACAGATCACAAGAATCTGGAATATTTAAAGACTGCCAAGAGATTAAGACCACGACAGGCCAGGTGGGCACTTTTCTTTACCAGATTTTCATTCCATATAACCTACCGCCCCGGATCAAAGAACACCAAGCCTGACGCACTGTCCCGAATGTACAATGGCTCTGAAGCATCTCCATCCCCAGACACCATCTTATCCTCAGGAAACTTTCTGCTGCTCCAAGGGGGCCTACTCTCTCAGCTCAAGCAAGCTTCTAGGAACGCATCTGTTCCACTTGATTCAGCTCTACAGTCCAGAGATGAGCTTCTCTGGTTCAAAGATAGGATCTTCGTACCCCAGGAGTTGCGAGCGGCAGTTCTTAGTTCCTGTCATGACCACATGTTGGCCGGCCATTTTGGGGTGTACAAGACATCTGAACTCCTTCAGCGCACATTCTGGTGGCCGCAGTTAAGGAAAGATTGCAGGGACTATGTGGAAGCATGTGCCACTTGCATTCAAAACAAGGGCAGCAAGTGTAAGGCTTGGGGTCTGTTGAAGCCATTACCCGTTCCGGAGAAGCCATGGAGGATGATCTCCATGGATTTTATTGTCGAGCTGCCACCTTCTGAAGGCTATACTACAATCTTTGTAGTGGTGGATAGACTATCAAAGATGGCTCATTTCTTACCAATGAAGGGCACACCTACTGCTGCTGAAACTGCAAGGACATTTATCAAGGAAGTGGTGAGGCTTCATGGCATCCCTGCAAATATTACTTCAGATCGGGGGGTGCAATTTACTTCTAAGTTTTGGAGAGCACTTTGTGGAGCTTTGAAAATTGACCTTTCTTTCTCTTCTGCCTATCATCCCCAAACAAATGGCCAGACAGAAAGAACAAATCAGACGCTGGAGCAGTATCTGCGCTGCTTTTCTTCTTTCTCCCAGGATGATTGGGCTCCGCTCCTACCTCTTGCCGAATTTGCCTATAACAATTCTGTCCATTCCGCCACAAAGCAGTCACCGTTTTTTGCAAATTACGGTTTCCATCCTCTGTTCCTGTCCAGTAACATCCCGGAGTGCCCAGTACCAGCCGTTCAGGAGAATCTAAACTTCTTTGAGTCAAATAATAAACTTCTGCAGGAGACTATGGCTAGGACTCAGAATTACAACAAAGAGGTGTTTGACAAGAAGAGAAGGGGGGAACTTGACCTCAAACCCGGAGATCAGGTCTGGCTGTCCACTTTGAATTTAAAACTGGCATGTCCTTCCAAGAAATTGGGTCCTAAATTTGTGGGTCCCTTCCCAGTTCTAAGGAAAATTAATAACGTGGCCTATGAACTAAAGTTACCGGAGTCATTCCGGATTCACCCGGTCTTTCACGTGGCCCTACTCAAACCTACGGTTCCTGATCCCTTTGTCAACCAGAGGGGTGATCCCCCTGAACCTGTAATTATTGACGGAGAAACCGAATATGAGGTTGAGTCCATTCTGGATTGCAGGAGGAGACGTAACCAAGTCCAGTTTTTGGTAAAATGGAAGGGGTACGGGCCTGAGGAGAACTCTTGGGAGCCGGAGTCCAACATTCATGCGAGGAGGCTGATTCTTGCCTTTAAAAGGTCCCATCCAAGTAAGATGGCACAGTTGGGCATCCGGAGGCTGCCCCTTGGGGGGGGCAATGTCATGAAAGGCGTCCTGTTAGCACAACCGCCGGCGGAAGATCGGTCAGCAGAATCACTGTTGGTAGAGCTAGAGGACGCGTTCGGAGGCGCGTTGGCGCGAACGGACGCGGGCGAGTGCGCGTTCGTACGAACGGGGCTACGCGGGTGCACGATGGTACGAACGGGCACGTACGGTCGGTACACGGGCGTGCACGAGTGCACGCGGATGCGTACGAACGTGCTGTGTGACAGTGTTTGGCGCCATTAGGCCTATTTAAAGGAGTCTGTCAGCACGCTTCCTTGCTGTCCGGTCTACAGCGTTCCCTGTGACCCTAAGCTACCTGATTATCTGCCTACCTGCTTCCTGTTACCCGGCCTGTTCCTGAATATTCCTGTTTGCTGCCCGTCCTTGACCCCGGCTCGTTTGACTACTCTCCTGCCTCCTCCTTCGGTTATCTGTTACCTGCCTGTTGCCAACCCGGACTGTATCTTGACCATTCTCCTGCCACCGTTTGGTACCTGCCTGCTCGCCAGTGTGGACCCGGCCTGTCTGATTCCGCTTGTGCTCCAGCTGGACTACAGAACACCTCCCCGCTGTTCCAGTGTTCCTGCCATAAGTTCCAGTGCACCTTCCTATAGCCTGCTGTTCCAGTTCTTCAGCCCAACTACAGAACACCTCCCTGCTGCCTGCTGTTCCTGAGTTCCTGCCTGCTACAGTGCTACTCCTCACGGCCAGTGGTTCCAGTGTTCCAGACAGTTATCCGGTGTCTCCTCTTACAGTCTGCTGTTCCGGTGTTCCAGTTGAACTCAGAGACATCTGCCACTTGCCAGGCACTTGTGGCCCCCTGCGCTCTTGAGTCCCTGTTTCCTCTATCAGGGGTTCTTGAGCCAGAGGCACACGAGAGGCCATTCCCTGCATTCTGGGCTCCGCCACCAGGTACGTGACACTCCCTGACTGCCAGGAGTCTCTTTCCCGGGTGTGGCTGTCTGTCTCTTATCACCCTAGATTATTATTTTTTGGATTAATTTTTGATAAATGGCTGCGTACATAGGTGATGGGTTGTGCCTCTTAGGCCCTCTCTGCTGCTTTATGTAAATAGTTTTCTAAAAATGTTTTGGTGGTGGATTATGTATATATTGTATATATTCTGAACATGGATGTGTATTCCTTGGATTTCTGTTGAAGTTTTGTACTATGGTTTTGTTTTTTACTTTTGTATAAAATTGGTTGCTTGATTCTTTTCAATAAAAGATCAATAGTGTCCCATCATTGGTATCAATGGAAGGAATAGTGCCCCATCATTGGTATCAGTGGGAGGAATAGTGCCCCATCATTGGTATCAGTGGGAGGAATAGTGCCCCATCCTATGTATCAGTGGGAGGAATAGTGACCCATCCTTGGTATCAGTGGGAGGAATAGTGCTCCATCATTGGTATCAGTGGGAGGAATAGTGTCCCATCATTGGTATCAATGGAAGGAATAGTGCCCTATCATTGGTATCAGTGGGAGGAATAGTGTTCCATCATTGGTATCAGTGGGAGGAATAGTGCCCCATCATTGGTATCAGTGGGAGAAATCGTGTCCCTTCATTGATATCAGTGGGATGAATAGAGCTCCATCATTGGTATTAGTGGGAGAATGGTGCCTCTTCACTGGTATCAACAGGAGGAATAGTGCCCTGTAATTGTTATCAATGGTAGGAATAGTGCACTTTCATTGGTATCAGTGGGGGGAATGGTGCCCCATCGTTGGTATCAATAAGAGTAATAGTTCCCCATTATTGGTATCAGTGGGAGGAACAGGGCTCCATCACTGGTGTCTGTGGGAGGAAGAGTGTCCAATCGCTGGTGTCAGTGGGAGAAATAATGCCCATTGTTGGTGACAGTGAAATAGTGCCCAAAAGGGCAGATAAGGGCAAGCAAAGGGCCACATTCAGTCCTTGTCCACTGTTTGGAGACCACTGGCACGAACAATCTTGATGGGGAACTATTTTTAAATAAGTTGATGGAAATATTTTAAACATGATACAATTTTTGTGGTTAAAATGGCACCTAAATGCAGCTAAACGCAGCCGCATGTAAACGCAGCTAATCGCAATGTACAACTGCAAGTGAACGCTGTGCCAGGGTTCTCTGAATTTCAAAATAACAAAACATGCTTTTCACAGCGGCAGAACAGCCGCCTATGTGAAAGGGGCCTTAATGTCACGCATCTTTTTTATGTGTATCCTTGTTAAACCTTACACTGGCTTTAAAGAAAATGTCACTCTTTGTGGGGGTTCTTTTTTCACCTTAATAATTTTAACCATTGTTTTTAACTGCTCTATGTATTCATGCCCCCCCCCCCCCCCCCCATTACATACACAGACATCCCAACCTGAAAAAAAATAATTTCAGGGAGGTCTCAAACTCATTTCAGAGAGGTGACACTTTGCGCTGGCACCGACCCCCTCCCCCCCCCCCAAATAAAATACAGCCTTACCAGCACCCACTGAAATGCAGCCTGATCACACAGCTGTTGGGTCTAGGCTACTGGCCCTGGGGTCTGGCTGCTGGGGCCAAGGGTCTGGCTGCTGGAGCTGGGCTGCTGGTCCTGGAGTTTGGCTGCTGGGGCTGGAGTCTGGCTGCTGGGACCAAGGGTCTGGCTGCTGGAGCTAGGCTGCTGGTCCTGGAGTCTGGCTGCTGGCCCTGGAGTCTGGCTGCTGGGGCCAGATGTCTGGCTGCTGGGGCCCTGGGGTCTGGCTGCTGGGTCAAGGGGTCTGGCTGCTGAAGCTGGGCTGCTGGTCCTGGAGTCTGGCTGCTGGAGCCAGGGGTCTGGCTGCTGGAGCTGGGCTGCTGGTCCTGGAGTCTGGCTGCTGGGGCCAGGGGTCTGGCTGCTGGAGCTGGACTGCTGGTCCTGGAGTCTGGCTGCTGGGACCAAGGGTCTGGCTGCTGGAGCTGGGCTGCTGGTCCTGGAGTCTGGCTGCTGGCCCTGGAGTCTGGCTGCTGGCCCTGGAGTCTGGCTGCTGGGGCCAGGGGTCTGGCTGCTGGGGCCCTGGGGTCTGGCTGCTGAAGCTGGGCTGCTGGTCCTGGAGTCTGGCTGCTGGGGCCAGGGGTCTGGCTGCTGGAGCTGGGCTGCTGGTCCTGGAGTCTGGCTGCTGGCCCTGGAGTCTGGCTGCTGGGGCCAGGGGTCTGGCTGCTGGGGCCAGGGGTCTGGCTGCTGGGGCCAGGGGTCTGGCTGCTGGGGCCCTGGGGTCTGGCTGCTGAAGCTGGGCTGCTGGTCTTGGAGTCTGGCTGCTGGGGCCATGGGTCTGGCTGCTGGAGTCTGGCTGCTGGTCCTGGAGTCTGGCTGCTGGGGCCAGGGGTCTGGCTGCTGGGGCCCTGGGGTCTGGCTACTGGGGTCTGGCTACTGGGGCCCTGGGGTCTGGCTACTGGGGCCCTGGGGTCTGGCTACTGGAGCTGGGCTGGCTGGGGCCAGGAGTCTGGCTGCTGGGGCCAGGAGTCTGGCTGCTGGGGCCAGGGGTCTGGCTGCTGGGGCCAAGGGTCTGGCTGCTGGAGCTGGGCAGCTGGTCCTGGGGTCCGGCTGCAATGGGGCTGGTGAGCCATCCAAGTCAGAGAATTCCCATAATGCTGTCCCCAGTCTGCTGCATGGGTACTTTTTTTGGGGTTGGTCCGGCCGATTTAGCAGGGGATGAGGGGGGTGGGCGGAGGCAGAGAGAAGACTGTGATCTGCAGGCTTTAGCAATTAAATCTGCCCGGCAGATTGATATAGAAGGGACTATCATGTACTTGTACAGTATATGCTGTGCATGTTTCTGTGTTGTAGACTGTAGAGAATACCTTTTATTTCCCCTGTGCTGTGTCCTTCTGACCCTTCCTATTTATTCAATGTTGCTAGGCAGCTATAGGTGATGTGTACATTCAGTGAATATTTTATGTTTCTGGCAATTACTGCAACAGAGCACGATAAACTACTTGTTGATGTCGATCATGTACACACAGCAGCCACAAAGGCTGGAAATGTGCTTTAAAGTGTATCTTCATTATCTATTTATTTATTTACGTTTTGGATAGTAAGTTAGGGGTTAGAGCCCAATTCAGGTTTTTATTGCTGTCTGCACCCCAGTGAGGCAGATTCACCTTTCTTTTTGTCCTGGTGGCCATTATCACTGACGGTAAAATCCAAAATGTTGAGGTGCCACCAGAACAGGAAAAGAGATGAATTTGTCCAGTATTACACAGATGGGAAAAAAATATGGACAGGAGTTTTAATTTTTCCTTATATTACCCAAAATTAACAGAAAAATACAATCTGGCTTTAGATATACTTTTACGTTTGCTTGTATTTTGCCTTCCCTGGTTTCATTAACAAGCTTTTGACAATTTTAAAGTGGTTCTAAAGCCTGAAGGTTTTTTACCTTAATGCATTCTATGGTAAAAACCTTCTGTGCTGCAAAATCCCCCCAAGCAGTGGCGTACTAACTGGGGGGCAGGGGGGGCGGTCCGCCCCGTGTGCACACACGGGGGGGGGGGTGTCAGGGGGCACCCCCGTCACCCCCCGTATGAAACAGTGACAGCAGGGCGGGCTTGGCAGCGCAGTGGCGATGTTACAGGCTGAAAGCACAGGGAAAGCCCAGCTGTGACAGGGTGCAGGGGTGCCCGGGTCAGATGCGGACTGTATGGCTACCGGGTGACACCGGTGGCCGCCGGAGCAGGAGAAAGAAAATACTGTCTCTCTCTCTTGTACAGCAGAGGAGGGAGAGAGAGAGAGACAGTGGGGCAATGCAGAATAGAGGACGGGAAATGCTGGAGGAGTTAACTTTCTAAGTTAACTAGCAGGTGATTGGTTGCTAGGTGGTCCTAGCAACCAATCATTATCTTGTGAATACCATAGTGCAGAGTAAGGTAGGAACTGGCAGACCAATTCAACATGCAGGGGGTCCAGAGCAGTGGGGGGGGGGGCTGTGTAATGTTCAGGGGGTCCAGAGCTATGGGGGGCTGTGTAATATGTAGGGGGTGAAGAGCTGTGGGGGGGCTGTGTAATGTGCAGGGGGTCCAGAGCTGTGGGGGGGGGGGGCTATGTAATGTGCAGGGGGTTCAGAGCTGTGGGGGGGGCTGTGTAATGTGCAGGGGGTCCAGAGCTGTGGGGGGGCTGTGTAATGTGCAGGGGGTCCAGAGCTGTGGGGGGGCTGTGTAATGTAAAGGGGTCCAGAGGTGCAGGGGGTTGCGCAATGTAATGGGGTCCAGAGGCGCAGGGTGCTGTGTAATGTAAAGGGGTCCAGAGGTGCAGGGTGCTGTGTAATGTAAAGGGGTCCAGAGGTGCAGGGTGCTGTGTAATGTAAAGGAGTCCAGAGGTGCAGGGGGTTGTGTAATGGAAAGGGATCCAGAGGTGCAGGGGGTTGTGTAATGTAAAGGGGTCCAGAAGTGCAGGGGGCTGTGTATCGTAAAGGGGTCCAGAGGTACAGGATGCTGTGTAATGTAAAGGAGTCAAGAGCTGCAGGGGGGCTGTGTAATGTAAAGGGGTCCAGAGCTGTGGGGGGCTGTGTAATGTAAAGTGGTCCAGAGGTGCAGGGGCTTGCGCAATGTAAAGGGGTCCAGAGGCGCAGTGTGCTGTGTAATGTAAAGGGGTCCAGAGCTGCGGGGGGCTTTGTAAGGTAAAGGGGTCCAGTTGTGGAGAGGGGGTAAAAAGTAGTGACAAAGAGATATTGGGGGATGCAGAGGTATGCGGGGGTACAGTGGGGTGTTTTTAAATTTTAAAGTTAACAGGGGGGGTTCCAGATATAGGATCCACCCCGGGTGCCATATGCTCTAAGTACGCCCCTGCCCCCATGCCCCCTCTTATACTTACCTGAGCCCCATCCGATCCAGCGATGTGCACAAAAGCAGCGGCTCTCACCATTGTCTCCCTCCACCCTGGGCAGATTGTCAATCAAATGCTGTGCTGAGCGGGTAGGGATGGGGCTGAGCCGCCTGCTCTGTGTCAATAGATGCAGACAGGGCAGCTCGAGAGACAGAACGCACGGGTGCCTCCATGGAAAGCGCCTTTCCATGGGGGCACGTGCCAAAGAGGAGGAGCGTGGAACACCATTGGGGGCCACAGAAGAAGAGGATTGTGGCTGCTCTGTGCAAAACCATAGCACAGTGCAGGTAAGGATAACATGTTTGTTATTTTTTTATTTATTTTTTAAATTAAGCTTTAAAGGGGTTGTAAACCTTCGTGTTTTTTCACCTTAATGCATCCTATGCATTAAGGTGAAAAAACACCAGGCAGTGACCGGTCCCCCAGCCCCCCCGTTTTACTTACCTGAGCCCTGGAACTTGACCTGATGGGGACACGCTGTCTCTCTGCCCGGGGTTCTTGGCTCTTGATTGGATAGATTAATAGCAGCGCAGCCGCTGTTGTCAATCAAATCCAATGACGCAGGCGCTGGGGGGGCGGGGCCGAGTCATACATTCGGCGGCTATGTATGCCGAATGCTGGACTCGGGAGTGCGCCTGCAAGGTAACCCCCTCTGGAGAGCGCTTCTCCTAGGGCAGGGATATGCAATTAGCGGACCTCCAGCCATTGCAAAACTACAAGTCCCATCATGCTCTGCCTCTGGGTGTCATGCTTGTGGCTGTCAGAGTTTTGCTATGCCTCATGGGACTTGTAGTTCTGCAACAGCTGGAGGTCCGCTAATTGCATATCCTTGTCCTAGGGGGTTATCTGATGTGGGGAGGAGCCACGAGAGCCACTGGGGGACCCCAGAAGAAGATGTTCGGGGCCACTCTGTGCAAAAGGAGCTGCACAGTGGAAGTAAGTATGAAATGTTTGTTATTTAAAAAAAAAAAAAACGAACCCTTACAATTACTTTAACGTTGCTTTAAATGACACTTTCCATTTTCATTACAAATCACATTTTGGACTTAAGAGAAGTATGTTTTTTTTTTGTTTTTTTTTCAAAATCATACTTACCTAGGTGGATGCAGCATCGTTCCCCCGCTGACTCGAAGACTGAGAACCGAGTGATCAAACACCGCTGATCACTCAGTTCTCAGAGCTCCGTGGGCAGATAGCTTAGTCACCGGCTCTCTGTTCTGCACAGCCCCTCCCTGCTCACTGGAGTATGGGGCTGTGGAGGGGGCAGAGCGGTTGCCTCAGGCTCTCAGCAGCTGAGCCGTGTGCCAGTCCAGGGTTGTGGGCCGATCCCGACTCCACTGTCGCGATCCTGTCCGAGCTTGGACTGGCTCTGTGACGTCAGCCGACAGAGGGCTTCAGCCAGGGCTGGTGCAAGGATTTTTGACACCCTAGGCGAAACTTAATTTTGCTGCCCCCCCTGGCTCCACTACTGACTCCACCCCCTTTGTCCTGCCCATGTATAACCCACCTTTTTAATGAAGTGCCCATCAAATGCAGCCTCACCAGCGCCCATTAATGCAGCCTCACCAGCGCCCACCCATTAATGCAGCCTCACCAGCACCCATTAATGCAGCCTACCAGCGCCCATCAATGCAGCCTCACCAGCGCCCATCAAATGCAGCCTCACCAGCGCCCATCAAATGCAGCCTCACCAGTGGCCATCAAATGCAGCCTACCAGCGCCCATCAATGCAGCCTACCAGCGCCCTTCAATGCAGCCTCACAAGCGCCCATCAATGAATGTTTGCTTGATTCCATTCATTCAGGAGTCGGGACACAGACACAGTCCTCTGCCGCCGCTGTGCCTCTGACACTATGTGCGATTGGATCGGTGGCTGCCTGCTGATGCTGAGACTTAGTTGCTTGCTGCAGAGAGAAGAGAGTAGGATCACCAGTGGCCAGGTGCCCTAGGCAGCAGTGCGCCCTAGGCGGCTGCCTAGTTTGCGTAGTGGTAGCACCGGCCCTGTCTTCAGCCCGCTGTCTGCTGAAAACGGGTCACAGGAGTGCAGAATGAACTGCACTCCTGTGATCCACAGGAGAAGTACAGCCAAACAAGCTGTACTTCTCCTTTACTGATGTCACCACTTGGTCTCTTGGCTGGTGGGATTGTGGGAGGGGCCAACAGAGTGCTGTACATAGCTTCCTGAAAACATCACAGCACCCTGCTTCAGTCCTCCTCTAAAGAACCCTCAGTCCTGATGCAAGCAGTAGGCTGGCTCTTGGGTGGAGTTAAGCAAATATCAAAGTCCCCTGAAGGGTGGTTGTCAGTCTGGAGGAGTGGGTGTTCTTGGCAGGTTGTATTAGCATATAGACATTGTATGTGATACTAAGCCTCCATGACTGAAAGAACTAATATCCAATATAATGAAAGAGGTGGACGAGAGACAGTCAGAAAGTCTGAACACCCATACGATCCAATTCCACTGCGGACCAAAAATAGGTCCTGCACCATTTTGGTCCAAATGCGGTGCAAATTCAGCCATACAATCTGTATGGCAGAATTTACATCGCACAGACATTGCATGTGATCCGTTTAATGCTAAAACAATACTAAAAAGACCCCGGAGTTCCCCTTAAAGTCGGCAGACGCGGTGGCCCCTGATTTGCACATTGATTGAAGCAGAAAGCCATTTCTAATCTCTCATAGTTCATGCACTCGGCTAATTAATGATACATATATCAGGGACAATCCTGTGACCTTATAACACAGGCAGACAGCACAGGCCTCTCTTATTTCTGCTCTTGAATCATAAAATGAGGAGGGGGAAAAAAAAAGGTTTTTATTTGGTCTGATTTACATTCGACTAATGTTTCTGCTCCAGAAATGTCAGTTCATCCGCCGTATGCCTCGCTAATACCGCACTCGCTGATTGCTTTACATCTCCCACACTCCGCTGATAAATTCCTCATTTTAATGAAGATGCAATTGATCTCCTGAACGGAATCTCCGCCAGTCTCCGACTTCCTGCCAGCAGCGTCAAGCCCATCCGTTCACAAGGAGCCTAGGGCACAAGATACTTCCAGCTTCCTGCCCCCCCCCACCCCCACCCCCACCCCACGCCGGTGCTGCTTCATTATACATATATAGATTATACTCTATTAAAGTGGAACTACACTCCATCTGACCACCACAAACCATAAACTCTATTTAACCACTTGCCGGCCACGCTATAGCCAAATTATGGTTACAGCGTGGACAGCTAGTTCTGGGAAGCTGCTGCAGGCCGTGGGCACTGCGCTCTGTGATCACGATGTCCAGAGGACCAGAGGACACTGCTGATCACAGATTGAGGTAAAGAGGCAATCAGCAGCTCTTTACAATGTGATAAGCATACCTCCCAACTTTTTGAGATGGGAATGAGGGACACCTATCAGCAAAAGTATGCAGGCATAGGACACACCCCCTGCCACGCCCCCTTAAAGGAGAACTGTACAAAAAAACAAGATTGGTTAAACACACAAGTGTTTTTTTTACCACTACTATTCCTTTATGTTGGCTTTTAGAATTGTCAAATGCAGCCATTTGGAAATCAGATGAAAGGTTTAGCGCTGGAAAACACTTTTTGATAGATAAAAAGTGAATTTTATATACATCTATATAGATCAGATCAAAATGAGGGACAAATGAGGAGGAAAGAGGGACAGAGGGACAATCAGGGACAGTCCCTCAAAATCAGGGACAGTTGGGAGCTATGGATCAGCTGTGTCCAATCACAGCTGATCACGGATGTATATAGAAGCCAGTTATCGGCTCTCCTTTCCTCATGCTGACAGCATGAGGAGAGGAGAACTGATAACCAACTTCTCTAAAAGGGACATCTACACTGATAATCAGGGCACTGATTATCAGTGCCCTGATTATCAGTGCAATTCCAACAGTGCCCACCAGTGCTGCCAGTCAGTGCCCATCAGTGCCCATCAGTGCCTCCTAATCAGTGTCACCTATCAGTGCCGCCTACCAGTGCCCATCAGTGCTGCCTACCAGTGACACCTATCACTGCTTCCTATCAGTGCCCATCATTGCCACCTACCAGTGCCCATCAGTGCCACCTATCATTGCTGCCTATCAGTGCCACATATCAGTGCAGCCTCATCAGTGCCTCCTCATCAGTGCCCACCAGTACCACCCCATCATTGCAGCCTCATCAACGCACATAGTGTTTGCAAACTTTTATAATAAACTATGACATTTTTTTTTTCAAAATGTTCTCTTTTTTGTTTTTTTTTAGCAAAAAATAACAAAAAACCCAGTGATGATTAAATACCACCAAAGGAAGGCTCTATTTGCTTCCTGTATCTCTCCTTTCACAGGCAGAGTACATTTAGCCAGTGACCCCCCAGGCATTGCGCTCACCTCAGAGCGTGTGACTCGACTGTTACACTAAGTCAAAACATGCTTTGGAGCCACCCCCAGGCTCAATGATGATCACCAGATGCACGGCTCCAATGCAGCTCCAAAATGTATATATATGTGAAAAAGAGAGCTCGATGGTGTAATAACATTTAAAAGATTTATTATATAAAATACACTCCCCACAATGGGGTACTCACAATTTTGAGGTGCGTCAGTGCACCAATCTATTCAAAGACTTTGAACAGTAAACTGTAGTGAGGGTAAGGTATGCGTCACATCCCAAACAAACTCTCTGCTCCTTGCTCCGGCCTGGCCCCTCCCCTACGCGTGTTCGACACAGGGATCACGTGTCTTCATCAGGGGGATCTCCTGTCAAGTCTTTGAATAGATTGGCGCACTGACGCACCTCAAAATTGTGAGTACCCCATTGTTGGGAGTGTATTTTATATAATAAATCTTTTAAACGTTATTACACCATCGAGCTCTCTTTTTCTCATATATACATTTTGGAGCTGCATTGGAGCCGTGCATCTGGTGATCATCATTGAGCCTTGGGATGGCTCCAAAGCGTGTTTTGACTTAGTGTAACAACCGAGTCACGCGCTCTGAGGTGAGCGCAATACCTGGGGGTCACTGGATAGCACCGGAGCATGGTTTTACAGCACAAAGAACGCTAGAAGCATGCTGGATTTGCATCTATGGACATATATCATTTACACCTATGTGATTTGATCTATAGGATTTCACTGATCACTTTTCAGCATTGCTTTTATGACTGTTGATCACGCTAATTGTGTGACACTGAGCACTTTTTGCATTTTGTATGCACTTTAGTGTATTTGCTTTATTGTTTATGCACTTTGCACTTTATTGTGTTTGTTTATATTTATTGTCTTTATATATATTTCTTCATTTATTATTTATTATTCATATATTATTATATTGGATATACCACTAGTATTTTACCCAATGTGTTTTTTTTTCAGCACATTATGATTGATTTTTTTTGCAAATAATATTTTTATAGATATTTTGAATTCATTGATTGGTATATTACACTTTAGCACAGCGTAATTTTTCTTTATTGTATTGATTGCACTATATATGAGATGTGATCTACGCATGCAGCTAGGTGGGGATATTCTTTAGACATAAGATCATTGTGGCTCGCAGGATTTTTCCCTTTTTGTACATTTTTTAAAGCCAGTATAAAGAAATAGTAGTGGTAAAAAAAGCACTTGTGGATATAATTAACCATTTTTTTTGTTTATTCTGCTTTAAGGGGGTGTGGCAGGGGGTGTGTCCTATGCCTACATACGTTTGCTAGTAGGTGTCCCTCATTCCCATCTCAAAATGTTGGGAGGTATGGTATCACCAATCTCATTTATGCTTTTCATGGAAGATTTAAATCTAGGCGTGTCTAGCAGTTCCTGTCCTGTAATAGAAACTGGTGCTCCCAGATTATCAGGTTACTAACATAAGGCAATGGGGTGGACTGGTGCACTCCAGCAGCAACAATTGTGTAACAATCTAGCCCACCGCACAGTCTGCATGCTCCCTTGTCTGCTTCTAATGCCCCCCACACACGGTTGGATTTTCCGACGGGAAATGTTGGATGTGAGCTTGTTGGCTGAAAGTCCGACCATGTGTACGCTCCATCGAACATTTGTTGTCGGACTTTCCGCCAACAAATGTTACATAGTTACATAGTTACATAGTAGGTGAGGTTGAAAAAAGACACACAGGGCGCATGCGCGGCGCAGAGGAAGATGGACGCCTGATACAGTAGCTCCGCAACACCCGGGACTCTATAGGCTTCCTGAGGGCCATAAACAGCTCAAACTACATTATTTTTTGCACCCCTCAAGCCACATATGCTTGGTGCATGCCATCGAAGCGAAGGAAATCTCGGGGCTCCTCTCAGAATACCTTAACTCACTATCTCCTCCGCACGCGGGAACGCTACAGCATGGCCCAAGATGGCGCAGCGGGAAGAGGGGACTCTCCGGCCCCATCCACTCTGCCGCAGCCGGACCTCTCTCCTAACAAGCACAGTTCAAGTGAGTACCACCCCACCCTTTCTAAGGCGGACTTGGACAGTAGTCTGGAGGCCATGTACACAAAACTGGCAACCAAATTCCAAACGGAGCTGCATAAAACCTCCCATACTCTGTCGCAAGAGATAGCGGCCCTGGGCTCACGTACTGAGCTGCTCGAAACCAAACACGATGAGCTAGCCCTGGCTTATAATGACCTCAGTCGTGACCACAAATCTCTATCTTTAGCCCTCAATGCAATACAGGCCCAAGTCGAAGATCTCGACAATAGAAATAGACGCAACAATCTGAGGCTCAGAGGCATCCCTGAATCTGAGACAGAATTAATCCCAACTGTGATCCGTTTATTCAAGTCACTTCTCCCTGACCACGAATCTGCGGCCTTCAAGTGTGATCGCATCCATAGGGCTCTCCGCCCTAAACCTCCTGATGACAAGCCCCCCAGGGATGTGATCCTCTGTATGAAGGACTTCCTCACTAAAGAAGAAATCCTGAGGGCTGCCCGTAATAATCAACGTATCACTCTGGACAATCACACTATTCAGATTTACCCAGATATTTCCCCAGCAACTCTAGACAGACGCAGAGGCCTGAAGGAGATCACTACAGCGCTACAGTCTGCACACATTCGATACAGATGGGGATTCCCGTTCAAACTGCTGGTCCCCCATAATGGTACCACGTTTGCCGCTTCCTCTCTTCGTGAGGGCCAAGAAATCCTGGTGAAGCTTGGCCTCCTGGATGCTGCTGCGTTACGTCGCCTTCCATCAACACCCCGTCCAGCTCCCATCTGGCAAACCCCTCCGCCCAGGAGAGACAGAAGGAGGATTCGTTATGAAGCCGGAGAGGGCCTCGCAGAACAACTACGCTAGAAGTTCCCTTGAGATGTTCAGCACCACAATTTCTCCTTTCCCTCGGATGGTGGCCGTCCCTCGGTGCCGCGATATGTTCTCCCCACCCAGCAAAGTAACCCTTTTTCCTTTTTTTTTCCTTGTGCCTTGGGGCACTGTAAGCCCCATTGACTACACACTCTGCAACCCCACTTAGGGGAGCTGCAGTCCTGCTGGGTACGAGACCTAGTTGTCTCGCTTGTGAATTATTTGGTTTTTTTTATCAGGTAAAAAGGTTTTTTTTTACAACCTTCACTGATCCGGTTTGAATGTTTGACTTTATGTCCTTTTCTAGTAGCCTGATTCTGGGCCTTTTTTCCTTTCTGATTTTCTGTTTTTTTCAAAAAATTTTCTTTTTTCGTTTTTTTGGTCAGTCAATTCAGTGCCTAAAACACGGATTCTTTATATATATTGCTAATGATCCTTGTGCATTTAAGATTCATATCCTTATATACTATAATTGCATTTTATTGAATATTGTAGTGGCGGTACCCCTGCTTGACTTCTTATACCTCAAATTACAAGCTCAGCTTACCCTCCGCGTAGGCTTTACCCTAAATTTTTTCAGCTGTGATAGTTCGACTATGATACATCATGTAATATCCAATGTGTTAAAGTGCTGGTGCTCCCGTGCCTTAAATAAACTACAATAATACAATGTAATACAGACCGATGAATAGATAGAACAATATTGCACGAAAAAAGAAAATATATATATCAAATGAAAAATGAGAGAGGCATCATCGCCAGATCCTCGTGTTGCTACAAGTGCAAAAGTGACAGTTTCCTTCTTTACACGAAACGTTTTTTTCCCATGCAAAAGATGTTTCTCCTGTCTAAGAACCAAGCACCCAAATGAGAAGAAATTTCATTTTGCATCAAACAGCACCGGAGAGACATATGAGATTAAGGATTTCATCTGCTGCAACACAGAGGGAGCAGTATACGCCCTAGAATGTAGTTGCGGCCTACAATACATAGGCCGCACTAAGAGACCCCTCAAAGTCAGGATTAAGGAACACGTGAATAACATCCTGAAGGGGTACGATAAACACAGTGTTTCAAAACACTTTCTGCTGCACCATAACAGAGACCACACACAATTAAGATTTTGGGGAATTGAACCGTATGTTAGGCACTGGCGGGGAAGCCACAAAGTAAGAACCCTAAGTCAGCTTGAATCCAAATGGATATATACGTTAGACACCTTTGCCCCTAGAGGTTTGAACATCGAGTTCGATTTGAACTGTTTTATAAGCGATTTTTAATGCGGTTTTTTAATAAGTAGTGTACATGACAATCTCTTCTCACCCTGTATTTAATGTAATCTATTCACCAGCATTTGCCCCACCTCTCTCTCCTCCCCTCCTCCCCCTCCCCCCCCCTCCCCCCCACCTCTCCCTCCCCTCCCCCTCTCGCCCCCCCCCTCACCCTCCCCCCCCCCATGATTCAGGTGTGTGTGTTTTATGCTGGGGTACATGAAATAAGCCTATCCCGTCACCTCTCCGTGGATTAGTCAATCAATGTAACATCAGCGTCCCCATCTCCCCCCATCCCCTTACATATATATATATGTATATATATACGCTTCATATATATATACCCTCGTTTAGATCAGTTATCATGGAAGAATTCTTGATTATTGTATAAGTAAGTCCTCTCCATCTATGTATATATCCCTGGAGTTTTACAGACGTTGTTATACAGAGAATTATTTGATCTCCTTTTTAACCAACTGAATATTTTTGACAATTTATTAAAGTATTTCTTAATCCACTTTTTAAATTTACAATAATTTTTTTAAAATCTTTTAAACTATTTTTTAAATTATTTCTAATAAATTTCTTAATTTTTTTCATAGTAACTCATATTTTATATGTATATTTTTTCCTAATTTTATACACAGCAGTAGCCCACTATTAGCGTAATACTGGAGCTATATGCCAGCGAGTTTGATTTCTGCAGCTTACAGAGTCTGCCTCTTCTTAGTCCGACATGGAAATGCCCTTCCCTGAAAGACATGAGACTGTGTGGAGGTTTGGCTGCTTTATTACCATAGAAACACACAAACAATTCGGTCCCCTCCCATTGAATATAGCTATTTCAATGGTTATCAAACCTAAAACATGGCCGCGCACATCGTATTTTGAGTTATGGCCGGCGCGGCTACAAGAAAATGGCCGCCAATCCATTCCTATGGAAGAGACTATTTAAGACCTACATTAGCCTATTTAGTTTATCCCCTGAAGAAGTCACGTGATCGGTGACGTCACGCGTAGGGACGGAATAGGCTTGTTTCGTTTTCTTCTCTGCTGAATGCATTACGAGCTCGCCGCTCGTTGGATACAACGCTGTGATAATAACTGTTCAAATGTGAGTACTCTTTCCATATGTGTATATGAATAAAGTGACCCTTACAATACATACTTCACTATCTGGGTACCTTGTCCTATGTTTTATACACTTGAGATGAGATGTGGAGGAGCTAGGAACCGCACTATCCCAGGACCATAACTAGATACATCCAGCCTGCAATTAGGATCCTGTAGAGTCGGCAAGCGGCGACACGGAGACGCAGTAGAGACCCAGGACCTTGCGATTATACAACATATATGCGGTTGACCTAGCACCGCTAGGTAAGGGGCCAATACCTACACTAGCGCATGCTGCATGAAGAGGACACAGAGTGTTTTGTCTGCATATCATCACCCCACTGTTACTTATTGCTGAGTCTGAGCACTTCCTTCTGTGCACCATTGATAAGATTTGCTCTTGGCTGCACTCTGTTGTTTGGACACTTGATATAATTTTTTTCTGTTTTGGACACTAGCAATTATTTTGTATTACATTTATTCACTGGATTATGCACACTGAACTGTCACTTTTGCACTTGTAGCAACACGAGGATCTGGCGATGATGCCTCTCTCATTTTTCATTTGATATATATATTTTCTTTTTTCGTGCAATATTGTTCTATCTATTCATCGGTCTGTATTACATTGTATTATTGTAGTTTATTTAAGGCACGGGAGCACCAGCACTTTAACACATTGGATATTACTGGATTGAATGATTTTTAGTCACATGTTTTATTGTTTATTCTTATCACCTGTTTGGATCATCTTATACATATTGTTTATATTTTTATCACTAACCACTCCTGCCCCCAATTTTTAGATACCACCTTCACCTATGCGTTTTTAATTACTCCAACTCATGCGATTTTATATGTGTATTTATTCTATCATACTGAGGCCTTTGATCCCATAATTAATGAGTATAGACCCTCCGGTTAGCGCAGCATCCCTCCCTTTTCCTTTTTAATTTCTCTCCGGGCTTATGTCTTGGCCCTGATTTTGGTGCATGCAGCTGTCCGGGTGCAGATGGTTTATATACCTCCTGAATAGCAGTTAGAAATTTACAATATTACTACACTTTTTTCCAAATTGGTAGCGCAGGAATAGCTTCCGCTTCCCTATGATACATCATGGTTATCACATGTATTTCCCATAATGTGAAGGGATTCAATTCCCCGGTCAAAAGACGCAAAGCCTTTGATCAATATAATCATCTTGGCGCTAAAATTCTCCTAATTCAGGAGACTCATTTCTCACATACCTCACACCCAAAATTCCTTCACAGGAATTTTCCCCAAGCATTTTATTCACTTCATTCAACCAAAAGCAGGGGCGCCGCCATATTATTACATACCTCCTTGCCAATGGAAGTAAAGCATTGCCATAAAGACAAGGATAGCAGGTTCGTCATTATTAAAGGGATGATCCACAACAAGGAAATAACCATAGCCAGTGTTTACGCCCCTAATGACGCGCCTGCATCCTTTTTCAAATCCTTCTTTGACAAGTTAGTCCATTTGAACTCACCCCATATGATAATAGGGGGTGACTTCAACTTAGTTGCTAACCCAACACTGGATAGATCCTCCTCCACGATCTCTTCTAAAGCCTTCCCAAGGTCTCTTTCACAAGGTCTGGTTGATCATCAGCTAATAGATACCTGGAGAACGCATAACATGGGACTAAAAGAATACACCTTTTACTCGCATCCACATAATAGTTATGCTAGGTTGGACTATATTTATGCTACCCCCATCATTTTAGCCAACTCATCGAATGCCACGATTCAACCTTGTGTCTGGTCAGATCATCATGTCACCTCTTTCACTACACAATTTATAGGCCTCGCTCCCACCCCACACACCTGGAGATTGAACGAAGCTTTGCTCTCGGATTTAGTGGCTGAATCCGAGACAGCTAAGTCCATTGAGGAGTACTTTTCCTTTAATGATCTCCCAGAAACTCCACCTGCTATAATATGGTCTGCCCACAAGGCAGTTATAAGGGGAAAACTTATCAGCATTGCCTCTTCCCATAATAAAATGCATAGACAAAAAATCCTTGACCTCACGACAGAATTGGACCGTTTATATAAAAACACCGCTTTGTTATGCTTGGAATCTACTAGGAAAACCATAGATCAAAAGAGTCTAGAATTAAACTCTCTCCTATCCTCCAAGACTGAGAAAGACTTTAGATGGTCCAAAGCCAAATTTCTGTTGCATAATAATACCACTTCAACTCTTTTCGCTAGGAAACTTAACCAGTCCTTCCGCCCCACACATGTATACAAACTGACCTCTACAGCGGGTCTTTCCACCTCTCATCCCAAGGAAGTGCTTCACATTTTCGAACGCTTCTACTCCTCCCTCTTAGCGCCAGTTCAAACCCCTCCCACTAGTACTGAAGATACTTGGTTTCAAAATGTCCCTATACCTTCCCTCTCCCCCTCACAAACAGAGAAACTTAACGCCCCCATTACATCTTCAGAAGTTCTTAGAGTGATTAAATCCCTTAAGGTCGGCTCTGCCCCTGGCCCTGATGGTTTTTCGGCCATATACTATAAAAAATTTGCCACCCTTCTAACCCCCAGCTTAGTACAGTTATTTAACTGGGTCCTACAAGGGGGTAGTTTCCCAGATGAAATGTTGTTGGCAAACATGTCCTTGATCCCCAAACCCAATAAAAATCACTTACTTCCTCAAAATTACAGACCAATTTCAGTCATGAATAATGACTTAAAGATTTTTAGTAGAATTCTAGCGGACAGGTTGGCATCTATTATTTCCTCTCTTATTTCCCCCTTCCAATCAGGATTTATACCCCACAGATTTATAACTGATAACATCAGGTTAGCTTCCAACATAATTCAGGATGCAAATCAGACCTCCAGGAGACTCTTCATGCTCAGCCTTGACATACATAAGGCGTTTGATAGCGTCTCCTGGAAATACCTTTCCATCCTCCTGCAGCGCATGGGCTTCTGCAATGAATTTTTACACGGGTTCCATGCCCTTTATATTAATCCCAAAACTCGCATTAAGATTCCGGGCTGTTACTCTGAATTTTTTTCAGTTGGTCGGGGCACTAGACAGGGGTGTCCACTTTCCCCCCTGATTTTCGCCCTTGCCCTGGAACCCCTAGCCATTGCCATACTCACCAACCAAGATATTTCAGGGTATTCCAAAGGTGCCTCTACATACAAATTTTGCATGTACGCGGACGATGTCCTCATGTTCTTAACCAACCCCCTCATCTCCCTCCCTAATCTCCTTCAGACCCTATCAAATTTTGCTGGAGTCTCTGGTCTTAAGATCAATGTCACAAAATCGGTAGCCCTACCGGTGGGATTTTCTCCAACGGAACTCCAACACCTTAAAGACACCTTTCATTTTACGTGGGCAGATACCCACCTATCCTATCTGGGCATCTGTTTGACGGGAGAGTTCAGCAAACTTTTTGAATTCAACTACCCTCCTATGATCTCCAAACTGAAAAAAACCCTGAAAATGTGGTCCCAACTTCACATCTCCTTTATGGGTAGAATTACAGCCCTCAAAATGGTGATCCTCCCCAGGTTACTCTTTAGATCCCTCCCAATTAGAGTTTCCAAATCCTATCTACTAACCCTTCAAGCACAACTTAATAAATTTATTTGGCAGGACAAACCCTCCAGGTTTGCTAGGGACACCCTTTACCGTTCTGCTAAAAGCGGGGGATTGGGGGTCCCTCGAATTTGGCTTTACTACCTGGCCAGCAGATATGCTCAACAAGCCCAATGGAATATTCGAAATTCTAAGGTCCCGTGGGTCAAATTTGAACAAGATTCTATTTCTCCCCTATTTCTCCCTGGGATAATGTGGTCCTCTATCCCCTCCCTGCCAGATATTTCCTCCAAAAATGTGGTTGTGTTTCTTGGGTTAAAACTTTGGAACTCATACAAATATAGGTTCAACCTCTCTACTCAGTCCCCTCAGGGAGCCTCCTTTCTCGGTGACCCTAGATTCCCTCCAGCTTACTATCACCCAGAGTCATTCCAAGAATGGACACAACACAATCTAATCACTCTGGGCGATTTCCAGGTTAACTCCAAATTCACCACATTTTCGTCATTAAAAACCAGATTCAATATTCCAGACAGGGAATTTTTTCGCTTCCTTCAAATACGTCACTTTTTTCAACAACACTACCCCACCCCTGCAGAGGCGGACACGTCCCTATATGAGGATCTATGCCATGAGGCCCCCCGTCAGCGGGGTCTTATCTCACTGATCTATAAACTTTTGGAAACAGCTGTAGATGTCCCGTCCCTGAAATACAGGTCTCAATGGGACCAAGAACTAAACCTAGATCAGGACGCTTTGGATTGGGAAAGAGGTTGGTTAAATATACGTAAATGCACCAAATCCCTAGCCATTAGGGAGACAGCTATAAAACTCACGACAAGATGGTACTATACCCCATCCCGTATTCACAAAATATACCCACAAACTTCCCCTAGATGTTTCAGGGGGTGCACACTTTTGGGTTCATACATGCACATTTTCTGGGATTGTGAAAAACTTCAACCTACTTGGAGAGAGGTCTTTAAACTGGTGGATAGACTGGTGGGTCACCCCATCAGTCTCACTCACCTCCACTGCATCTTTTTCCAAGATATCCCTGAAATACCAAAACCTCTCTTGAGGTTAATTCACTCAATCTGTATAGCTATGATCTGGTGCACAGCTTTTCACTGGAAATCCGCTGCTGTTCCATTCGAGCAAATTATTGCACGAATTGATTGTATGATGATATCCGAGCAAATATTTCACACATTACATGACTCTATTCCTGCATATAATGCCAAATGGAATCCATGGTTCTTATTAAGGCTTCAAGATTGAGCACTCCTGACCAAATTATTGTTTCTGGTATGATTTTCTTTTTTCTTCTTTCTTTTTAGTTTTATAATTATTACACACCCAACCCTTAGGGTATAACTTCTCCTTTGTGGTGCTTTGTGTAATTCAGGAGAATATCAAGTTTACTAAATGGTTCTTACTGTGACAGACCACTCTGTACTTGTGTCCTCATGATATATATTGTACCCTGAAAGTATTGAATATCCTCATTTTCAATGTATGTGAACTCTTTCTTTTTCTTTAATAAAATCTTTTGAAAACGAAAAAAGACACACGTCCATCAAGTCCAACCTATGTGTGTGATTATGTGTCAGTATTACCTTACATATCCCTGTATGTTGCGGTCATTCAGGTGATTATCTAATAGTTTCTTGAAGCTATCAATGCTCCCCGCTGAGACCACCGCCTGTGGAAGGGAATTCCACATCCTTACCGCTCTTACAGTAAAGAACCCTCTACGTAGTTTAAGGTTAAACCTCTTTTCTTCTAATTGTAATGAGTGGCCCCGAGTCTTGTTAAACTCTCTTCTGCGAAAAAGTTTTATCCCTATTGTGGGGTCACCAGTACAGTATTTGTAAATTGAAATCATATCCCCTCTCAAGCGTCTCTTCTCCAGAGAGAATAAGTTCAACGCTCGCAACCTTTCCTCATAACTAAGATCCTCCAGACCCTTTATTAGCTTTGTTGCCCTTCTTTGTACTCGCTCCATTTCCAGTACATCCTTCCTGAGGACTGGTGCCCAGAACTGGACAGCATACTCCAGGTGCGGCCGGACCAGAGTCTTGTAGAGCGGGAGAATTATCGTTTTATCTCTGGAGTTGATCCCCCTTTTAATACATGCCAATATTCTGTTTGCCTTATTAGCAGCAGCTTGGCATTGCATGCCATTGCTGAGCCTATCATCTACTAGGACCCCCAGGTCCTTTTCCATCCTAGATTCCCCCAGAGGTTCTCCCCCCAGTGTATAGTTTGCATTCATATTTTTGCCACCCAAATGCATTATTTTACATTGAACCTCATTTGCCATGTAGTCGCCCACCCCATTAATTTGTTCAGGTCTTTTTGCAAGGTTTCCACATCCTGCGGAGAAGTTATTGCCCTGCTTAGCTTAGTATCGTCTGCAAATACAGAGATTGAACTGCTTATCCCATCCTTCAGATCGTTTATAAACAAATTAAATAGGATTGGTCCCAGCACAGAACCCTGGGGAACCCCAGTACCCACCCCTGACCATTCTGAGTACTCCCCATTTATCACCACCCTCTGAACACGCCCTTGCAGCCAGTTTTCAATCCAGGTACTCACCCTATGGTCCATGCCAACGGACCCTATTTTGTACAGTAAACGTTTATGGGGAACTGTGTCAAATGCTTTTGCAAAATCCAGATACACCACGTCTACGGGCCTTCCTTTATCTAGATGGCAACTCACCTCCTCATAGAAGGTTAATAGATTGGTTTGGCAAGAACGATTCTTCATGAATCCATGCTGATTACTGCTAATGATATCGTTCTTATTACTAAAATCTTGTATATAGTCCCTTATCATCCCCTCCAAGATTTTACATACTATTGATGTTAGGCTAACTGGTCTGTAATTCCCAGGGATGTTTTTTGGGCCCTTTTTAAATATTGGTGCTACAATGGCTTTTCTCCAATCAGCTGGTACCATTCCAGTCAATAGACTGTCTGTAAAAATTAGGAACAACGGTCTGGCAATCACCTGACTGAGTTCCCTAAGTACCCTCGGATGCAAGCCATCTGGTCCCGGTGATTTATTAATGTTAAGTTTCTCAAGTCTAATTTTAATTCCTTCCTCTGTTAACCATGGAGGTGCTTCCTGTGTTGTGTCATGAGGATAAACACTGCAGTTTTGGTTACTGAAGCCCCCCGATTCACTCGTGAAGACTGAGGAGAAGAATAAATTCAATATCTTTGCCATCTCCCCATCCTTTGTAACCAGATGTCCTTCCTCATTCTTTATGGGGCCAATATGGTCTGTCCTCCCTTTTTTACTGTTTACATATTTAAAGAATTTCTTGGGATTTTTTTTGCTCTGCTCCGCTATGTGTCTTTCATGTTCTATCTTAGCCGTCCTAATTGCACCCTTACATTTCTTATTGCATTCTTTATAAAGTCTGAATGCTGAGGATGATCCCTCAACCTTGTATTTTTTGAAGGCCTTCTCCTTTGCTTTTATATGCATTTTTACATTGGAGTTAAGCCATCCAGGATTTTTGTTCGCTCTTTTAAATTTATTACCCAATGGGATACATTGGCTAATGCCCTTATTAAATATGCTCTTAAAGCAAACCCATCTCTCCTCCGTATTCTTTGTTCCTAATATTTTATCCCAATTTATGCCTTTTAGCAAGGTTTGTAGTTTAGGGAAGTTGGCTCTTTTGAAATTCAGTGTCTTTGCCCCGTATTTCCACATCTGTGATCAGGTCTGTATTGTTGGTAATCAGTAGATCCAGTAATGTTTTATTTCTAGTTGGTGCGTCTACCATCTGACCCATAAAATTGTCCTGCAAGACATTAAGGAACTGGCGAGTCTTAAATGAATGCGCGGTTCCCTCCACCCAGTCTATGTCTGGATAATTAAAATCCCCCATTATGATAACACTTCCCATCCTTGCTGCTAATCCAATTTGTGATAGGAGATCCGTCTCCACTTCCTCCTTCAGGTTAGGGGGCCTATAGCATACTCCCAGTATTATTTTCCCCTTAGCTTCATCCCTTTGGAGCTCTACCCATAAGGATTCCACCTCCTCTCTAGCTCCCTCAGTGATGTCATCTCTCACATTCGCTTGTACATTATTCTTGATATATAGGCATACCCCTCCCCCTTTTTTACCCTCTCTATCCTTGCGGTATAGGGTATACCCTTGAATGTTTGCCAGCCAATCATGAGAGCTGTTGAACCAGGTCTCTGAAATTCCCACAAAATCCAAATCCTCCTTGTACAACAGCATCTCTACTTCACCCATCTTGTCTGCCATGCTCCTGGCATTGGTGAACATGCCACATAGTTTAGACCGGTCGCATATTGTCCTCGTATTGGGTGTTTCAAAATTGCAACTAGGACTTGCTTCTATACTCACCTTGTGTTTTTGTGCTTTGGTTAACCTACCACTAATACCCCCAACACTACCCTCTGGAATATCATCCGCGCTGGCTATCACTGTCTCTGGACCCTCCCCCCCCCCCATCGCCTAGTTTAAAAACCCCTCTAACTTTTGGCCATCTTCATTCCCAGCAGATCTGCACCCTCCTCATTTAGGTGCAGTCCGTCCCTTCTATAGTACCGGTTACCGACTGAGAAGTCGGCCCAGTCCTCCAGGAACCCAAACCCCTCCTTACTACACCAGCTCTTCAGCCACTTGTTTACTTCCCTAATCTCCCTCTGCCTTTCTGGTGTGGCTCGATGTACCGGTAGTATTCCTGAGAATACTACCTTGGAGGTCCTTTTCCTCAATTTAGCACCTAAGTCCCTAAAATCGTTCTTTAGGACACTCCATCTGCCTCTGACTTTGTCATTGGTGCCAACGTGCACCATGACAGCCGGGTCTTCCCCAGCCCCTCCCAGTAATCTGTCCACAAGATCCGTGATGTGCCGAACCCGAGCGCCCGGTAAGCAACATACTGTTCGGCGCTTCAGGTCTTGGTTACAGATTGCCCTCTCTGTCCTTCTAAGAATTGAGTCCCCTACCACCAGAATCTGTCTTTCCTTTCCCTTTGCTGCCCCCCCCCCCACTCTCACTGGAGGAGTTCTTCCCCTGGCAGCTAGGAGAGTCCCTCATCTCCAGCAGTGCTGGTCCCTGACTGGTTTCACCAATGACACTCAATGGAGCGTACTTATTGGGATGCTCCAGTCCTGGATCGGCCTCTGTGGCACTTCCCCCTCTACCCCTCCTGACTGTCACCCATCTACTCTTTGCTAGTGCCTGCGCCTCTTTGTCTCCACCCGCCTCTGTGCTGGCCCCTGCCGGCACCTGCCGTGTACATTCCTGGCTCACCTTTAGTATGGAGGGACTTCTCAGTGCTGACAGTTGCTTCCCTAGATTCAGAACCTGGGCTTCCAGGGAAACAATGTGCTTATATTTTGCACAGCAGTATTCACCCTCGATCGGATGATCAAGGAACGCATACATGCGGCAAGATGTACAAAGAGTCGCCTCTCCACACCCGCCGGGCATCGTACCTATTAAATTTAGTGAGGATTTGGGGATTTTACCCTGTCCAAATTACCTAACAGCTAGCTTCCTGGCACTAATGTTGGCTAGCAGGTTCTCAAATTTTCCGCCGACAAAACTTTGTTGTCGGACTTTCCGATCATGTGTACACAAGTCCGTCGCACAAATGTTCACGCATGCTCGGAATCAAGTACAAGCCGGAAGCGATCGGTCTTGTAAAACTAGCGTTCGTAGTGGAGATTTTTGCATGACTTTTGAACTTCCTGTTTATCGGCTCGCCATACGTCTTGTACGTCACCACGTTCCCACGTTCGTAATTGTTGGCCAACATTTGTGTGGCCGTGTGTATGCAAGACAAGTTGGAGCCAACAACCTTCGAACAAAAATCCACGGTTTTGTTGTCGGAAAGTCCGATCGTGTGTACGGGGCATAAGGCTTCCTTTTTAGTTACGATTGGAGTGTACCTTTAATCTCAGCAGGAGTGTAGAAACCATAATGTAATTGTCTCTTACCTGATAAATGTCCTGAAGACATAGCCGGCAGAGCTATTTATGAAGTCACACTTTTCTGGGCCAGTAGCAATATGTTTTGCACAGCTGTGACCTTCTTCTTTAATCTAACAGATTAAACTCTCATTCGGGCTTTGATCATTTTTATAATTAATGTTCCCCTCCGCCGGATGATGTATGGCGCATCCGTTCCTTATGCAAATCTATTAATTTATTCCCCGCTGTCATTACCCTCGGCAGTCCTCCTCTCCTGGCATCCATATTTGCTGTGTGGTTTTTTTTGCTCCTTGTTCCTGGTGGGACTTCAGTGGTATCGATATACACCATTTATAGGTTGGGTTGCTTTAGGGTGTTATTTATTTATTACACGTGTTTATGTAGAGCCAGCAATTTACGCAATGTTTCACATCAATCTATGCCCTCAAGGAGTTTACAATCTAAGGTTCCTATCTCACATACTAGGGATAATTTAGACAGGGGCCAATTAACCTACCAGCATGGTTTTGGAAGTTGGGAGGAAACGCATGCCAGCACAGGGAGAACAAGCAAACTCCATTCAGATAGTGTCCCCACCGAGATTCCAATCAGAGACCTCTGTGCTCCAGGGCAGAAGTGCTAACCACTAAGCTGCTGTTATTATTAGTATGACATGTGGATTTAATAATCCCATCTCAATAAATATTTAATTCAGCACTTTCATTCAGCAGGTTTTGTGGTTATATCTATTGCTTCTCCATAACTCACCAGTGTAACATTTCTGATGGGACACTCTTGGCTATTTGTCCTCGTCAATGGTTAGTTCAACTGGCTACCATGCTTTCCCAGCATCATTAGTAAAGCTGGCTCGCTTCTCGGCCTTTTGGCTAAGATCAAGTGTAGTATCTGTTCTTATTAGTTGCCAGGAGGTGGCGCTTGCTTCCGTCCCTGATCTACAGCTAGGTGGTATCAGGGATAGCGGTGGCTATGCAAAACCTCCTGGTGTAAAGGTAACCTGGAGTGGTTCGTAGCCAAAAGTGAAGCCTTCTGATAGGGATGGAGAACCATTGTGTCTGGCCAGAGGGTCAGGGCCCTGGCCTTCTGGCCTAGATTGGGGTAGCTCTAGCTCCGGTCAGTTTTTTGGGAGAGAACACTAGCTCCCCTTTCCCACTGGGGGAGTGGTTAGTATTTCCAGAATGTAATTAGGTAGGAGGGATGGGAGCGATGGTGAGGCCTGATGGTAAAGGGCTTTCACCAAGCTTCCAGAACTTTAGGCCTTTCTGGCTGGGGTGGGGGCTGCTGTGGTCTGGGTTGGTGGTCAGGGTTTCATGAAAAGCCAGTAGTGAATGTGCCCCTGAAGTGGCAGTTCAGGGGTGCCGTACAGTCACAGTGTACAGGCACTTGATTTATGGCACCATGGTCCCTTCACCACAACACACGTTTTTCGCACCTGCCTCTAGGGCCGAGCCTTTTTTATTCCTGGGGTCGGCCATTGAATTACACAATGGTCACTTTTCACTCTCTCCCACTTCCTTCTCCCCCACTTTCTTTTTATTTATTCCCCATTGTTTGTCACTGTTTTGTATTTTTTTTGTTTGGTGTTGTCACAGCTTGTCACAGTGTGATGAGTAGGGCGTGGGTCCTCAGGCCTACTCTGAAAGTCTTGGGAGGGGTTGGGCATAGGCATTCTGGCTTGGTTCACCCTCTCTCATGGGGTCTCCCTTCGGTGGAGTCCCACCTAGTACTTGGGTGGGTCTGTTTCGGCAGACCTTCCAGAGAACGGGGGTCCATCTGGTTTCGGCCAGATGGTCCCATGTGAATTACCTCAGTCCCCGTCTGGAGCCTAACGCCTCAGGGGATCAGGGTAAGGTCCTTCCCTAGTGGAGGACAGTGTAACACCCGTTGCACGTTTTTGTGTTTCACTCTTTATGTGTGTGCATTTTTTTTGGAACCCGGGTGGAAGTTTTTGGCTGTGTTTTGCATGCCACTGGCTTTTGAAAAAAAAAAAAATTAGTAAAGCTGGCTATACATGATTAATTTTTTTGGTTCAACCAGCAGGTTGAATTAAAAAAAAAAAAAAAGAGAGCTATTGCGTTTTGCCGATGGGCAGACTTCCACACCAGCAGAATACAATGATCGGTGTTTCCGGCTTTAGCCGGCACCACTGGTACTTCAGGAAGAACCCAACAGGCTGGTTGTACACAAGTCAACCAATAAATTGACATGTGTACAAACAGCTAGCCCTGCTGAACCAGTCGAATTTCGGTCCATGTATGTCCGGTTTAAGCAGTCAGATTGCATCTGATAAGCACCCCAAATGCGGCTCCAATACTTATGGGATTGCTGACAGCTAGGCAGATCTGGCACGCTCAGTCCCTTGTCATCTGCTTGTTCCAACAAATTAATTATCAAAGCTGGAGAATTAGTATGAAGCAGGCAACTGACATATTGAGAAGGAGGTCAGCCCACCAACGTGCTGCCATATACACTCACCAGCTGCTTTATTAGGTACGGTACATCTTGCAAGTACCACTTTTTGCCTTCAGAACTGCTTTCATTCTTCGTAGCATAGGTTCACAAAGTGTTGGAAACATTCCCCAGAGATCTGGGTCCATAGTGACATAATAGCATCATTCAAGAAAACAGTGGTGAGATGATTTGAGCTTTGTGACATGGTGCATTATCCTGCTGGAAGGTGCCATCAGAAGATGGGTACACTGAAGTCATAAAGGGATTGGCATGGTCAGCAACAATGCTCAGGTACGCCATAGCATTTAAATGATGCTCAGTTAGTATTAAGGAGCCCAAAGTTTGCCAAGAAAATATTCCCCACACCATTACACCACCACCAGCCTGAACCATTGATACAAGGCAGGATGGATCAATGCTTTGATGTTATTTATGCCAAATTCTGACCCTTCCATCTGAACCAGGTCGAAATCAAGACTCATCAGACCAGGCAACGTTTTTCGAATCTTCTATTCTTCCATCTGCTTCAAGGTTGGATGTGTTGTGCGTTCAAAGATGGTACTCTGCATACCTTGGGTGTAACGAGTGGTTATTTGAGTTACTGTTGCTTTTAAATCATTTGGAGCCAGTCTGCCCATTCTCCTCTGACTTCTGACATCAACAAGGCATTTTCATCCACACAACTGCCGCTCACTGGATATTTTCTCTTTTTTGGATCATTCTCTGTAAATTCTATAGATGGTTGTGCGTGAAAATCCCAGTGATCAGTAGATTGAAATATTCAGACCAGCCCATCTGGCACCAACAACCCTGCCACGTTCAAAGTCACTTAAATCCCCTTTCTTCCCCATTCTGATTTTCGGTTTAAACTTCAGCAAGTCGTCTTTCCCACATCTAGATGTTTAAATGCATGGAGTTGCTGCCATGTGATTGACTGATTAGCAATTTGTGTTACCAAGCAATTGAACAGGAGTACCTAAATACCTTAAACCCAATCCATAACATATACAAGCTATAACATGTTAGCAACATTTCAAAAGTTGTTTCTCAATGTTTTTTTTAAATTAGCATTTTTTGTTAAAATAATGTAATACCCTTGATCCTGCCAAAGGTCCTTGTAAAGGCACTTCTTGGTATTGAATACAAACTGTCACCCAGTTGGACTCATGCTCTCCACCTAGAGACTACAAGCAGCCGGTTTGACACCCATTGCACAGAAATGGTCCATTGTTGGACACATGGTGCCATGATGTACACAAGCTATTACTGCAAAACTGACCCAAAGAAAAAAAACATGAAAGTATAAATTGCTTGTAAATGACAGCCTCGGGCACTTTACTTTTGTTAGTAAACAATGCAGTCAAGGATTCCCCACATCTATACTAGACCCTTATCCTACATGAGGGTCTGTAATAGATGCTAATAAAGGACCCTCAAAAAGCCAAGCTAGGTGTGGGGTTCCCCCCAAAAATATATACCAGACCCTTATACTTGATGAGGATCTAGTTTTGATGTCAAAGTTTCCCTTCTGCAAAAAAAACAGCATGGAGCCTCCCATGTTTAATACCAGACTCCTAGGCTATGTTATGGATTTTAAAGGGAAACCCAATGCATACCAGACCCTCAATAAAGATAAGGGCCCAGAACCATTTCAGGCCGTATGCACAACATCGGAAGGGTACCTTGCCAGAGAGGACCCCACCCCTAGGCAAAGCATGATGAGGACAACAAGAGTCTTTTTCCCACAACCCTTTTTTAAAAAGTTCAAAGATGTAAGGCCATCATCAGTTATGTCACGCAGATCTTGATGAATGGCACCAACTGACCTACCAAAAGAAAAAAAATCCACCAACACGTCTAATCCCACTGCAAATAACAGCTCTAAGGCCCCACCTCTAAATATAAAGGGGTGGGTCTCCCAGATAATGTCATTGACCACATATGAACATAACCATAATTGATCAAAGATGTCATGGGGGGGGTTCCAAACCGGCAGCTCAGCCCTACTCTTGACCATGCTAACCTCTGCTCTGGAGATCTCTGGGTGGTGGCTATTGCTGGCTGTCCCTCAGGGCTGGTACAGCTGGTGGGTACTGCTGGCTGGTACTGCTGGTGGGTACTGCTGGCTGGTACTGCTGGTGGGTACTGCTGGTTGGTACTGCTGGTGGGTACTGCTGGCTGGTACAGCTGGTGGGTACTGCTGGCTGGTACTGCTGGTGGGTACTGCTGGCTGGTACTGCTGGTGGGTACTGCTGGCTGGTACTGCTGGTGGGTACTGCTCATGGATTCCGAACCGGCAGCTCAGCCCTACTCTTGACCATGCTAACCTCTGCTCCGAAGATCTTAGTAGATAGTCCTAAATCAAGTACTGTACATTGTAACTGCTTGAGAACACTTTTTTTTTTTTACTAAGTAACCTATTTAATTGAAAAAAAAAAGTCAGGATCCTGGTTGATGTTGAATAGGGATGAGCCGAACACCCCCCGGTTCAGTTCGCACCAGAACCCGCGAACGGACCGCAAGTTCGCACGAACGTTAGAACCCCATTGACGTCTATGGGACTCGAACGTTCTAAATCAAAAGTGTTCATTTTAAAGGCTAATTTGCATGGTATTGTCCTAAAAAGGGTTTGGGGACCCGGGTCCTACCCCAGGGGACATGTATCAATGCAAAAAAAACTTTTAAAAACGGCCGTTTTTTCGGGAGCAGTGATTTTAATGATGCTTAAAGTAAAAAAAAAAAAGTGAAATATTCCTTTAAATATCGTACCTGGGGGGTGTCTATAGTATGCCTGTAAAGTGACGCGTGTTTCCCATGTTTAGAACAGTCCCTGCACCAAATGTCATTTTTAACCACTTGAGCCCCGGACCTTTATGCTGCCTAAGGACCAGAGGTCTTTTTCCAATTTGGCACTGCGTCGCTTTAACTGCTAATTGCGCGGTCATGCAATGCTGTACCCAAACGAAATTTGCGTCCTTTTCTTCCCACAAATAGAGCTTTCTTTTGATGGTATTTGATCACCTCTGCGGTTTTTATTTTTTGCGCTATAAACGGAAAAAGACCGAAAATTTTGAAAAAAAATGATATTTTCTACTTTTTGTTCTAAAAAAAATCCAATAAACTAAATTTTAGTCATACATTTAGGCCAAAATGTATTCGGCCACATGTCTTTGGTAAAAAAAATGTCAATAAGCGTATATTTATTGGTTTGCGCAAAAGTTATAGCGTCTACAAACTAGGGTACATTTTCTGGAATTTACACAGCTTTTAGTTTATGACTGCCTATGTCATTTCTTGAGGTGCTAAAATGGCAGGGCAGTACAAAAGCCCCCCAAATGACCCCATTTTGGAAAGTAGACACCCCAAGGAAATTGCTGAGAGGCATGTTGAACCCATTGAATATTTATTTTTTTTGTCCCAAGTGATTGAAAAATGACAAAAAAAAAAAAAAAAAAAAAAATATTTACAAAAAGTGGTCACTAAATGATATATTGCTCACACAGGCCATGGGCCTATGTGGAATTGCACCCCAAAATACATTTAGCTGCTTCTCCTGAGTATGGGGATACCACATGTGTGGGACTTTTTGGGAGCCTAGCCGCGTACGGGGCCCCGAAAACCAATCACCGCCTTCAGGATTTCTAAGGGTGTAAATTTTTGCTTTCACTCTTCACTGCCTATCACAGTTTCGGAGGCCATGGAATGCCAAGATGGCACAAA
Organism: Lithobates septentrionalis; assembly: GCA_037952835.1. Lineage (NCBI taxonomy): Eukaryota > Metazoa > Chordata > Amphibia > Anura > Ranidae > Lithobates > Lithobates septentrionalis. The sequence goes on from JBBDGP010001212.1 coordinate 5,196,781, forward strand.
ACCCCCCAAAATGACCCCATTTTGGAAAGTAGACACCCCAAGCTATTTGCTGAGAGGCATATTGAGTCCATGGAATATTTTATATTTTGACACAAGTTGCGGGAAAGTGACACTTTTATTTATTTATTTTTTTTTTTTTCATAAAGTTGTCACTAAATGATATATTGCTCACACAGGCCATGGGCATATGTGGAATTGCACCCCAAAATACATTTAGCTGCTTCTCCTGAGTATGGGGATACCACATGTGTGGGACTTTTTGGGAGCCTAGCCGCGTACTGGACCCCGAAAACCAATCACTGCCTTCAGGATTTCTAAGGGTGAAAATTTTTGATTTCACTCTTTACTGCCTATCACAGTTTCGGAGGCCATGGAATGCCCAGGTGACACAAAACCCCCCCAAATGACCCCATTTTGGAAAGTAGACACCCCAAGCTATTTGCTGAAAGGCATGGTGAGTATTTTGCAGCTCTCATTTGTTTTTGAAAATGAAGAAAGACAAGAAAAAACATTTTTTTTTTTCTTTTTTCAATTTTCAAAACTTTGTGACAAAAAGTGAGGTCTGCAAAATACTCACTATACCTCTCAGCAAATAGCTTGGGGTGTCTACTTTCCAAAATGGGGTCATTTGGGGGGGTTTTGTGCCACCTGGGCATTCCATGGCCTCCGAAACTGTGATAGGCAGTGAAGAGTGAAATCAAAAATTCACGCCCTTAGAAAGCCTGAAGGCGGTGCTTGGTTTTCGGGGTCCCGTACGCGGCTAGGCTCCCAAAAAGTCTCACGCATGTGGTATCCCCGTACTCAGGAGAAGCAGCAGAATGTATTTTGGGGTGTAATTTCACATATTTCCATGGCATGTTTGAGCAATATATCATTTAGTGACAACTTTGTGCAAAAAAAAAAAAAAAAAAAAAAAAATTTGTCTCTTTCCCGCAACTTGTGTCGCAATATAAAATATTCCATGGACTCGACATGCCTCTCAGCAAATAGCTTGGGGTGTCTACTTTCCAAAATGGGGTCATTTGGGGGGGTTTTGAACTGTCCTGGCATTTTATGCACAACATTTAGAAGCTTATGTCACACATCACCCACTCTTCTAACCACTTGAAGACAAAGCCCTTTCTGACACTTATTGTTTACATGAAAAAGTTTTTTTTTTTTGCAAAAAAATTACTTTGAACCCCCAAACATTATATATTTTTTTAAAGCAAATGCCCTACAGATTAAAATGGTGGGTGTTTCATTTTTTTTTTTCACACAGTAATTGCGCAGCGATTTTTCAAACGCATTTTTTGGGGAAAAAACACACTTTTTTTAATTTTAATGCACTAAAACACGCTATATTGCCCAAATGTTTGATGAAATAAAAAAGATGATCTTAGGCCGAGTACATGGATACCAAACATGACATGCTTTAAAATTGCGCACAAACGTGCAGTGGCAACAAAATAAATACATGTTTAAAAGCCTTCAAAAGCCTTTACAGGTTACCACTTTAGATTTACAGAGGAGGTCTACTGGAAAAATTACTGCACTCGATCTGGCCTTCGCGGTGATACCTCACATGCATGGTGCAATTGCTGTTTACGTTTGACGACAGACCGCCGCTTGCGTTCGCCTTAGCGCGAGAGCAGGGGGCGACAGGGGTGTTTTTTTTTTTTTTTCTTTATTATTTTTTTGCTTTTTTAATCTTACTTTTAAACTGTTCCTTTCATATTTTTTTTTTTAATCATTTTTATTGTTATCTCGGGGAATGTAAATATCCCCTATGATAGCAATAGGTAGTGACAGGTACTCTTTTTTGAAAAAATTGTGGTCTATTAGACCCTAGATCTCTCCTCTGCCCTCAAAGCATCTGACCACACCAAGATCGGTGTGATAAAATGCTTCCCCAATTTCCCAATGGCGCTATTTACATCCGGCGAAATCTAAGTCATGAAATACTCGTAGCTTCCGGTTTCTTAGGCCATAGAGATGTTTGGAGCCACTCTGGTCTCTGATCAGCTCTATGGTCAGCTGGCTGAATCACCGGCTGCATTCTCAGGTTCCCTGTTGAGACAGGAGAGCCAGAGAAAAACACGGAAGACGGTGGGGGGGGGGGCATTCCCTCCCACGGCTTGTAAAAGCAGTCTAGAGGCTAATTAGCCGCTAGGATTGCTTTTACATGAAAGCCGACCGCTGGCTGAAAAGAATGATACCAAGATGATACCTAAACCTGCAGGCATCATTCTGGTATAACCACTCAAAGTCGTGAATGGCGTACCTGAAGACAAAAAAATGGTTAACAATGGTTAACAATAAAGCACAGTAAAGTGTAAATAATTACACACCTGAAAAACAAACATGATAAAACATAATAACAATAACAATAAAACATTGCAGAATAGAATACAGTAAAAAAGAGCAGAACAATAGAGAGAGAGAATAGAGAGAGAGAGAACAATAAAACAACTATTTTTTTTTATTTCATATTTTTTTTTTTTTTACACTTTTTTTGTAACTAACTTTTATAACGGTACCCGGTTCCAGGTTCGGGTCTCTCAAAATGCGATGGCATTTTGGGAGACCCTGTGAAAGTGCGCCTAGTCTGTGCAATGCTGTACCCTACGCTAATACTCAACTAGTGAATGGTAGCGTTCAAAACATTCACCAATGCAAAGACCAGGATTGTCAGGACAGGAGGGACAATAATAGCGGGTGTCACGCCTATATCCGCGCTAGCTGCAGACACAACATCTTTTTGGGGGCGTTCGCTGGGTACGGGTACTCGGGAGGACATAAAAATGCCTCTCATGCAGCCGACTGCATTTGGTTGGGGATGTGAATGGGGGAAGTACGGGCGCTGCAGAAGCGGTGGGTTCCCAATTAGGATTGGCGAATGCAGCAGGAAGGGCATTATGGGCACGACGGGCCTGTGTTTGTCTTTCTGGTGGCAGCGGGACACTACTTGTGCTTGCCATCTCGCCAGCTTGAACTGCACTTATGGGACTCGCCACGTCACCACGTGTTACTGCAGTGCTGGTTTGACTACGACCGGGGTGTACTAGGCCGCTGGCGCTTGCCAGTTCACCAAAACGCTACCAAAAAACTGTTAGCGATCGCAGGGATCAGGCCTGACTCTGCGAACGCTGCAGTTATGCTTTTAGTGTTTTGTAAGTGACAGTGATCGATCGATACTGCACTTGGGTGGGCTGGGCTGGGCTGGGCCGGGCGGAGGGGCAAAACGCAGGTGCTAGCAGGTATCTGGGCTGATCCCGCTAACACTGCGTTTTTGGGAACCCTAAACTGCTGGTGACGCTAGTATAGATCTGATCGGATCAGATATTGATGCGATCAGATACTATACCACTAAGGGTGGTGTACGGTGCGTGCGTGGGTGTTAGCGGTACTGGCGCTAATCTGACGCTGCCTGGGGCTGGTGCTTGCCAGTTCACCAAAATACTACCAAAAAAACTGTTAGCGATCGCAGGGATCAGGCATGACTCTGTGAACGCTGCAGTTATGCGTTTAGTGTTTTGTAAGTGTCAGTGATCGATCGATACTGCACTTGGGTGGGCTGGACCGGGCGGAGGCGCAAAACGCAGGTGCTAGCAGGTATCTGGGCTGATCCCGCTAACACTGCGTTTTTGGGAACCCTAAACTGCTGGGGACGCTAGTATAGATCTGATCGGATCAGATATTGATCCGTTCAGATACTATACCACTAAGGGAGGCGTATGCTGCGTGCGTGGGTGTTAGCGGTACTGGCGCTAACCTGACGCCTGGGGCTGGTGCTTGCCAGTTCACCAAAATGCTACCAAAAAAACTGTTAGCGATCTCAGGGATCAGGCCTGACTCTGCGAACGCTGCAGTTATGCGTTTAGTGTTTTGTAAGTGACAGTGATCGATCGATACTGCACTTGGGTGGGCTGGGCGGAGGCGCAAAACGCAGGTGCTAGCAGGTATCTGGGCTGATCCCGCTAACACTGCGTTTTTGGGAACCCTAAACTGCTGGGGACGCTAGTATAGTATCTGATCGGATCAGATATTGATCCGATCAGATACTATACCACTAAGGGAGGCGCATGCTGCGTGCGTGGGTGTTAGCGGTACTGGCGCTAATCTGACGCTGCCTGGGGCGACGCATATCACCGCCGGGCGATCGGGGGGCTAAACCTTTATTCGGTAATAAACGGCGGGTGCCCTGACACTATAAAAAATAAACAAACTAACCAGCGTCAACCGTAACGGTTATACGGTGATCAGTGGTGAAAGGGTTAACTAGGGGGCAATCAAGGGGTTAAAACATTTATCAGATAGTATAGGGGGGTCCCTGACGCTATAAAACGCTGACGGCGAACCTAAATATTTACCTCACTAACTAGCGTCACCAGCGACACTAATACAGCGATCAGAAAAATGATCGCTTAGTGACACTGGTGAGGGGGGGTGATCAAGGGGTTAAAACTTTATTAGGGGGGGTTAGGGGGGTGCCCTAGACCTACAGGGGGGTAACAGTATCTGTCCCAACACTGTAACTGTCACAAACTGACACCATGCAGTAATCAGAAAAAAAAAAAAAAAAAAAAAAAAAAACTGCTGGTGTCAGTTTGTGACAGGGGGGGGGGTGATTGGGGGGGATCGGGGGGCGATCGGGGGGGGGATCGGGGTGTTTTGTGTGCCTGGCATGTTCTACTGTGTGTGTGTGTGTTGTGCACTCACATTGATGTCTTCTCTCCTCGAGCCGGAACGGAAAATACCGACCCGAGGGGAGATGACATCATTTCCTTTGCTGCTGTTTAGCATACAGCAGCAAAGGAAGATTCTCATTGGCCGGCGGCGATCGCGAGGGGGGGGCCACGAACGGATGGTCTCCCCCTCATCACCGATCGCCGCTGGACAAAAGACGACCGCCTCGGGCACCGGGGGGGGGTCCGATCGGACCCCCCACCCGCGGAAGGCAAATCACGTACACTGTACGTGATTTTGCCTGTCCGTGCCACTTTGCCGACGTACATCGGCGTGAGGCGGTCGTCAAGTGGTTAAAGGAAAAAATCTCATTTAAAACTGCTTGCGGGTTTAATGTCATGTCGGGTCATGGCAATATGGATGAAAATCAGTGAGACAAACGGTGGATCAAGAAGGGTTGCCATTACCAGGCCCTTTGGGTCTTGTATGGATATTAAGGGGAACCCCGCACCCAAATTAAAATAAGGAAAGGTCCCTATATACTCTGAACAGCAGTATACAGGCGGTGCAAACAAGACAGGGACTGTAGGTTTGTTGTTAAGTAGAATCTGTTTGTAATTTTGAACATTTTTAACTTGTTTAGCTCCAGCCAAAAAATCTTTTCTAAGCTTTTTGGAAAACATAGGGAAGGGTTTAGAGTCAAAAAACAGGGGTAATTGGCGCTGTTCCGCTAAAATCAAAAAGACTGGTGTATTATATCAAGTGAACTGTGAAACAAACCAAGCACAAATAGCAATGTATAAAATAAAGAGAAATTAAGTGAAAATAGCTGAAGTGTGTGCAACACCTGCCATGAAAAAGTGCAGCGTGTATTCGTTCCTAGGTGAACCAGAATAGATTAAGGTCTGGGTGAAAATGAATTCTCAAACAAACTATCAGGAAATCCTTAAAATCATATACTAATCATAATAAACATCAGTAGTGCAAAAACTAGCAAACACCAATAGTGTATAAATAAATGACTTTGAAATCTATAATCACAAATGCACATAAAAAAAATTAAAAAATTAAAAATTAAAAATTCATCACAAATCTTGAGTCCACAAAAAGTCCCACAAAATATAAGTAAAATGTAAAAAAGGCCTGTAGTGCAAAATTCTTCATAAAGTGCAAATAGTGAGTCTTTTTAAATTTCTAGCAATGATCTTAGTGCCGTGAAATCCTCCTGTCATCCAAAACGCCCCCCAATGTGCCCTCACTCACCGAAGGAGGACACCCCTGCAGGGGTATCAGGCCTGTCAGCTGTATTCCGCAGCTATGGTCCTTGGTAAAGGCTCCTGTTCGGATCTCCACTCTCGGTGTCCGGGCTGGCTCCAATCAATCCCCGCAGGCACATCCATATAGAATAAAAATGAATCCCATCGCGTAATTCCGTAAAATATATAAAGGTTTTATTGAATATACTAAAATCAAACCAACAATGTCCCGCTGCCTGGTTCGCAGTCAGACTATGTGGGAGAAAGCAGTGCGGTGTGGCGTGCGTTCCACCGCTCGTTCCACACCCGGAAGCAAAACAATAGGACAAGACGTATGCGTATCACTTGGCCACGCCTTACGCGTTTCGTCATCCAGACGTCATCTGAGGCGCGGGTAGGGTTATCACCCCTGTGACATTTGTTTTGCGTCTTTCCTCCTCTTCAGAAGATTTCACCTCACTTTTTTGTCCCAATGAAAAATGTTTTTTGAAAATTTGGGTTTTTTTGTGGAACAAGGATTGGAAAGCATCAGTGGAAAGGAGAAATTGTTCTCCCATATTAACTCTTACAGGAGAGAATTTCCCTTCCTAGGGGTAGATTTCATCTCACTTCCTGTTGTCTCCTTCCGTTTGCAAGTAGGAGTCGTTTGTAAGTTAGATGTTTGAAAGTAGGGTCCTGCCCTATATACTCAGCAGAAATTTGGGCCTTAGGTGTTGCTGTGGCCACAACACTGTAAGCCCTCACAGGGCCCTGCTGTGAAATATTAGATCAAGAATTGTAATTACATGCCCCTGTTGAACAGGAGCTGAAAAATTAGGCCTTAGGCACTGGTGCTGGTGCCACAACACTGCAACCCCTCACAGACACTCTAGTTGGAACGCAGGAACGAGCCCTGCTGCAAAGTATTGCATCAAAAATTGTAATTACACGCCCCTGTTAGACAGGGGCAGAAAAATTGGGCCTTAGGCACTGGTGCTGGTGCCACAACACTGCAACCCCTCACAGACACTCTAGTTGGAATGCAGGAACGAGCCCTGCTGCAAAGTATTACATCAAAAATTGTAATTACACGCCCCTGTTAGACAGGGGCAGAAAAATTGGGCCTTAGGCACTGGTGCTGGTGCCACAACACTGCAACCCCTCACAGACACTCTAGTTGGAATGCAGGAACGAGCCCTGCTGCAAAGTATTACATCAAAAATTGTAATTACACGCCCCTGTTAAACAGGGGCTGAAAAATTGTGCCTTAGGCACTGGTGGTGGCGCCCAGAACCAAATATGTTCTTACAAGCTATCAGCGTGATGATTGAGGAGGAAGAGGATAATTACTCAGGGATAGTCACTCAGCATCAGCATAGGCAGTCTTTGAAGGGATCTGAGATTTCAAAAAAAATTATTCGGTTACATCTGCATCAGGTGCTTGGTAGCTGGTGGTGATCCAAGACTGATTCATTTTTATGAAGGTCAGCCGATCGACCGAGTCGGTGGACAGACGCACCCTGTGATCGGTTACCACGCCTCCAGCAGCACTGAATGTGCGTTCCGAAAGAACGCTGGATGCAGGACAGGCCAGTAGCTCAATTGCATACTGTGCAAGCTCTGGCCAGTGATCCATCCTCAAGACCCAGTAACCCAGAGGATTTTCGGTGGGAAAGGTGTCCAAGTCTGATCTTGCCCCTAGGTATTCCTGCACCATGTAAAACAGACGCTGGCGATGGTTGCTGGAACCGATCATACCTTGGGGCTGCGGACCAAAAAATTGTCTGAACGCATCGGTCAGACGGCCACCTTCTCCACCGCTCCTTCTTTGACTGACCGAAGCCTCAGCAACACGTTGTCCAGAAACAGGAGTTTGTAACCTCCCAGTCTCTGGGAACGCGTTGCACAGACCTTTCTGCAAGGCCTCCCGAAGATGTTTCATCCTCTGCTCCCTCTGCGATGGCAAGATAAGGTCCGCAACCTTACCCTTGTAACGTGGATCAAGGAGGGTTGCCAGCCAGTATTGGTCCTTCTCCTTGATACCACGAATACGAGGATCCTTACGCAGGCTTTGCAGGATCAGGGAGGCCATGCAGCGTAGGTTTGCTGAGGCATTCGGTCCGGAGTCCTCTGGGTCACTAAGGACAACAACGTCCGCAGCCACCTCCTCCCAGCCACGTACAAGTCCATGTGTTCCTTGGGACTGATCCCTTAAAGACTGCTGATGCTGAGTGCCAGGCTCCACCTCCATACTGACACAATCTTCCTCCTCCTCCTCCTCCTCCTCCTCCTCGTCCTCTTCCTGTGTGATCGGCGGGCACGCAGGAACACTGTCTGGATAAAGGGGGCCTTGAGAGCTAAGGAAGTCCTCCTCTTCCTGCCTCTGTTCTGCCTCAAGTGCCCTGTCCATTATTCCACGCAGCGTGTGCTCCAACAGGTGGACAAGGGGGACAGTGTCACTGATGCATGCACTGTCAGTGCTCACCATCCTCGTGGCCTCCTCGAATGGTGACAGGACAGTGCATGCATCCCTGATCATGGCCCACTGGCGTGGGGAAAAAAAACCAAGGTCCCCTGACCCTGTCCTGGTGCCATAGTCGCACAGGTACTCATTTATGGCCCTCTGCTGCGTGTGCAGCCGCTGCAGCATGGCCAATGTCGAGTTCCACCTGGTGGGCATGTCACAGATTAGGCGGTTCTTGGGCAGGTTAAACTCCTTTTGGAGGTCCGTCAGCCGAGCACTGGCATTATATGACCGGCGGAAATGCACACAGACTTTCCTGGCCTGCCTCAGGACATCCTGTAAGCCCGGGTACCTGCCCAAGAACTGCTGCACCACCAAGTTAAGGACGTGAGCCAAACAGGGCACATGGGTCAGTTGTCCCTGTCGGAGGGCAGAGAGGAGGTTGGTGCCATTGTTGCAAACCACCATTCCTGCCTTAAGTTGGCGTGGCGTCAACCACCTCTGAACCTGCCCCTGCAGAGCTGACAGAACCTCTGCCCCAGTGTGGCTCCTGTCCCCCAAGCACACCAGCTCAAGCACCGCATGGCATCTTTTGGCCTGCGTACTTGCGTAGCCCCTTGAACGCCTACGGAGCACCGCTGGTTCCGAGGAAGAGGCCATGGAGGAAGAAGAAGAGGAGGGGGTGGAGGAGAGAGGTGTGTCACAATCAGCATTTTGGAGGCGTGGTGGCGGAACAACCTCCAACACTACTGCACCTTGTCCTGCATCCTTCCCAGCTGCCAGCAGAGTCACCCAATGCGCCGTGAAACTTAAGTAACGTCCCTGTCCATGCCTGCTGGACCATGAGTCAGCGGTAATATGCACCTTACCGCTGACCGCCCTGTCCAGCGAGGCATGGACATTGCCTTCCACATGCCGGTAGAGAGCTGGAATCGCCTTCCGTGAGAAAAAGTGGCGTTTGGGTACCTGCCACTGAGGAACCGCACATTCCACAAACTCACGGAAGGGGGCAGAGTCTACCAACTGAAAAGGCAGCAGTTGAAGTGCTAGCAATTTTGCCAAGCTAGCATTCAACCGCTGGGCATGTGGATGGCTGGGAGCAAACTTCTTTCGGCGGTGCAGCAGCTGGGGCAGGGAAATTTGCCTGGTACAATCTGGCGTCGGTGTACCAAAAGCAGATTGCCCACAAGTACTTGGCTGTGACACACCTAATTCTACACCTTCATTCCTCTCACTGCAGGTCTCAGAGAGGACTGAAGGTCTAGTGGGGTTGGAAATCTCAGCTGATGAGGAGCAAGGAGAGATCCTCTTTGTTCTTTGGTGTGGGTCTTTTAGATACGCTTGCCAACGAACTGCATGGCAGGTCAACATATGTCTGGTCAAGCATGTGGTACCCAAGCGGGAGATGTTTTGGCCACGCGAGATACGCTTGAGACATATGTTGCAAATAGCAGCGGTGCGATCTGATGCACTCGTCTCAAAAAAGGCCCACACCAAAGAACTTTTTGAATAACGCGCAGAGACTGCAGCGCCCTGCACATGTGGAGCTTTGGGGTGTGATGCAGTCAATGTGCTGCCCTTAGGCTGGCCCCTGGAGGGCATCCTGCCTCGTTGGTGATGTGCCGCCTCCTCCTCCTCCTCCTCCTCCTCCTCCTCCTCTCTCCTATCAGGCACCCACGTTGAGTCAGTGACCTCATCATCCCCTCCCTCCTCATCACTGGAGCAAACCTGGCAGTATGCTGCAGCAGGGGGAGCATGACTGCCAGATTGCTGTCCTTCTTGGGCACCCCCTCTGTCCGTGCTCATGTTACTGCCTTCATCGAGCTCAGTATCATCATCAGAGCCTTCCAAACGCTGGGCATCCTCCTGGAGCATGTACCCAACACTGTGGTCAAACAGTTCGAGGGAATCCTCATGAGGACATGGTGGAGCTAGGGAAGGAGTCACTGATGACATTGAGCTGAGGGAAGAGGCCGCTGCTTTGCCAGACAAAGCACCCTGGGCATGGGTGAGAGAGGATGAGGAGGATGAGGACGGCTTGGTCATCCACTCGACCAAGTTTTCCGCATGTTGCGGCTCAACACGGCCAGCTGCCGAAAAAAAGGCCAAGCGTGTCCCATGGCCACGTGCTGATGAGGATGCACCGTCTCCACGACCAGCACTAGACACAGAGCCTGCTTGCCCTCTCTTATTGGCTTGTGACTGTCTGCCTCTCCTTCTTGGCCTTCCAGACATACTAATGGCCTGTAGCTGCACTAAGCTGGGATAGAACACCTGTAATTTTCTTCAGGTAGCTTTATATACTGTAACCAGACAAGCCTGCCTGTCAGTAGGAAGATAACAGGAACGGATCTAGCTGAACACTGTGAGCAGGACACACTGTACTAAATGTAAATAGTCTAGCTGCCTGACCGTGGTACTAATAGGATCAAAAAGAACACCTGTAATTTTCTTAAGGTAGCTTTATATACTGTAACCAGACAAGCCTGCCTGTCAGTAGGAAGATAACAGGAACGGATCTAGCTGAACACTGTGAGCAGGACACACTGTACTAAATGTAAATAGTCTAGCTGCCTGACCGTGGTACTAATAGGATCAAATAGAACACCTGTAATTTTCTTCAGGTAGCTTTATATACTGTAACCAGACAAGCCTGCCTGTCAGTAGGAAGATAACAGGAACGGATCTAGCTGAACACTGTGAGCAGGACGCACTGCACTAAATGTAAATAGTCTAGCTGCCTGACCGTGGTACTAATAGGATCAAATAGAACACCTGTAATTTTCTTAAGGTAGCTTTATATACTGTAACCAGACAAGCCTGCCTGTCAGTAGGAAGATAACAGGAACGGATCTAGCTGAACACTGTGAGCAGGACACATTGTACTAAATGTAAATAGTCTAGCTGCCTGACCGTGGTACTAATAGGATCAAAAAGAACACCTGTAATTTTCTTAAGGTAGCTTTATATACTGTAACCAGACAAGCCTGCCTGTCAGTAGGAAGATAACAGGAACGGATCTAGCTGAACACTGTGAGCAGGACACACTGTACTAAATGTAAATAGTCTAGCTGCCTGACCGTGGTACTAATAGGATCAAAAAGAACACCTGTAATTTTCTTAAGGTAGCTATATATACTGTAACCAGACAAGCCTGCCTGTCAGTAGGAAGATAACAGGAACGGATCTAGCTGAACACTGTGAGCAGGACACACTGTACTAAATGTAAATAGTCTAGCTGCCTGACCGTGGTACTAATAGGATCAAAAAGAACACCTGTAATTTTCTTAAGGTAGCTATATATACTGTAACCAGACAAGCCTGCCTGTCAGTAGGAAGATAACAGGAACGGATCTAGCTGAACACTGTGAGCAGGACACACTGTACTAAATGTAAATAGTCTAGCTGCCTGACCGTGGTACTAATAGGATCAAAAAGAACACCTGTAATTTTCTTAAGGTAGCTATATATACTGTAACCAGACAAGCCTGCCTGTCAGTAGGAAGATAACAGGAACGGATCTAGCTGAACACTGTGAGCAGGACACACTGTACTAAATGTAAATAGTCTAGCTGCCTGACCGTGGTACTAATAGGATCAAAAAGAACACCTGTAATTTTCTTAAGGTAGCTATATATACTGTAACCAGACAAGCCTGCCTGTCAGTAGGAAGATAACAGGAACGGATCTAGCTGAACACTGTGAGCAGGACACACTGTACTAAATGTAAATAGTCTAGCTGCCTGACCGTGGTACTAATAGGATCAAAAAGAACACCTGTAATTTTCTTAAGGTAGCTATATATACTGTAACCAGACAAGCCTGCCTGTCAGTAGGAAGATAACAGGAACGGATCTAGCTGAACACTGTGAGCAGGACACACTGTACTAAATGTAAATAGTCTAGCTGCCTGACCGTGGTACTAATAGGATCAAAAAGAACACCTGTAATTTTCTTAAGGTAGCTATATATACTGTAACCAGACAAGCCTGCCTGTCAGTAGGAAGATAACAGGAACGGATCTAGCTGAACACTGTGAGCAGGACACACTGTACTAAATGTAAATAGTCTAGCTGCCTGACCGTGGTACTAATAGGATCAAAAAGAACACCTGTAATTTTCTTAAGGTAGCTATATATACTGTAACCAGACAAGCCTGCCTGTCAGTAGGAAGATAACAGGAACGGATCTAGCTGAACACTGTGAGCAGGACACGCTGTACTAAATGTAAATAGTCTAGCTGCCTGACCGTGGTACTAATAGGATCAAAAAGAACACCTGTAATTTTCTTAAGGTAGCTATATATACTGTAACCAGACAAGCCTGCCTGTCAGTAGGAAGATAACAGGAACGGATCTAGCTGAACACTGTGAGCAGGACACACTGTACTAAATGTAAATAGTCTAGCTGCCTGACCGTGGTACTAATAGGATCAAAAAGAACACCTGTAATTTTCTTAAGGTAGCTATATATACTGTAACCAGACAAGCCTGCCTGTCAGTAGGAAGATAACAGGAACGGATCTAGCTGAACACTGTGAGCAGGACACACTGTACTAAATGTAAATAGTCTAGCTGCCTGACCGTGGTACTAATAGGATCAAATAGAACACCTGTAATTTTCTTCAGGTAGCTTTATATACTGTAACCAGACAAGCCTGCCTGTCAGTAGGAAGATAACAGGAACGGATCTAGCTGAACACTGTGAGCAGGACGCACTGCACTAAATGTAAATAGTCTAGCTGCCTGACCGTGGTACTAATAGGATCAAATAGAACACCTGTAATTTTCTTAAGGTAGCTATATATACTGTAACCAGACAAGCCTGCCTGTCAGTAGGAAGATAACAGGAACGGATCTAGCTGAACACTGTGAGCAGGACGTACTGCACTAAATGTATATAGCAGGAACGGATCTAGCTGAACACTGTGAGCAGGACGCACTGCACTGAATGTAAATAGCAGGAACGGATCTAGCTGAACACTGTGAGCAGGACGCACTGCACTGAATGTAAATAGCAGGAACGGATCTAGCTGAACACTGTGAGCAGGACGCACTGCACTAAATGTAAATACCAGGAACGGATCTAGCTGAACACTGTGAGCAGGACGCACTGCACTGAATGTAAATAGCAGGAACGGATCTAGCTGAACACTGTGAGCAGGACGCACTGCACTAAATGTAAATAGCAGGAACGGATCTAGCTGAACACTGTGAGCAGGACGCACTGCACTAAATGTAAATAGCAGGAACGGATCTAGCTGAACACTGTGAGCAGGACGCACTGCATTAAATGTAAATAGTCTAGATAGAAGATAACAGGAACGGATCTAGCTAAACTGAATACAGTGTATATATATATATGCAACACCTGGGATGCATATATATACACAATACACTGTAAGTGCAGCTAACTGACTGACTGTTCTGCCTAATCTATCTAACTCAAATCAAATGACACTGTCTCTCTCTCTCTCTATCTCTCAGCACACCGGAACACACACTACACAGGGCCGCCGTGCAGGCGGCCTTATATAGTGTGGGGTGTGTACTAAATCCCCTGAGCCATAATTGGCCAAAGCCACCCTGGCTTTGGCCAATTACAGCTCTCTCTACTGACGGCGCTGTGATTGGCCAAGCATGCGGGTCATAGTGCATGCTTGGCCAATAATCAGCCAGCAATGCACTGCGATGCCGCAGTGAATTATGGGCCGTGACGCGCCACATGAATTTGGCGTGAACGGCCCATATCGTTCGCAATTCGGCGAACGACCGAACAGCCGATGTTCGAGTCGAACATGGGTTCGACTCGAACACGAAGCTCATCCCTAATGTTGAAGGTTTTTCATCAGCGGCATAGCTAAACCTTACTAGAGCTTCACTAATCCTGTAAAACCTTTGTACGCCCCATACAGTCTTCCATTTCTTATATATCTCATATTTCATATTTTGACATGATTTCTCATATTTCATATAATATTGCATTTCATTGAAAAGCACTTTATAAGCTCTGGGCTATCAGAGAGTTCTGATGGAAAAAATAATTTTGAGAATAGCCAGTATTTTGTTCAGGATTACTTGACATCCCACCAAAGGCTAATTCATTTTGTACTTGGTGATCAATACCTCCTTGTCAAGGCACAGAAATGAGACTTGGGGACCGGCACTCCACTCCCCGCCATTAATGGCTTTGACCTTTCTTCTCAAATTGCGTGACCTCCCCGAGCGGCCGCACGTCATTTTCCACAGCTCAAGAAAGAGAGAGAGAAAAAGACAAAATTATATTTTTTAAGAAGTAATAAAGATAGGGCCGTGATGATTTTTCCTGACGCTACTCTGTCAGATTTTAATTAAAAAAAACATTTAATTTAATTTAGATCGGTAAGAGGAGAAGGAGCCGACGGCGTTCCTGGCGGTAGATAAAACGCGCATTAATAGGAGCGGGGTCTGGCTGCGAAATCCACAGCGGCAATTTATGTAATTGTACCAAACGGGGTGGCAAAAGGGCTGAAACAGAAAAATGGCTTGTAAAGAGCAATTTCTATCTTCTCCACGGAGTAAGATGATGAAAATGGTAGCGGTAAGCGCTCTTTTCATTATCGCGCTGGTTATCAGCACACGTTGAGGAATTGGTATTGGGTGTTTTCTCAGAAAAGCTATCCGCTGGAAATTGATTGCAACTAATTTTCAGAGACATGCAACTGCTGCTGTATAAATGACCTGGATTGTACCGATTACAGATAACGAATTACAATAGAGCCTTTTAAATGAACTGCGCTCCCAAACCCCTTTGTGGAAATTGTTCTCAGCTCAAAGTAGAGAAACTCCAGCGCTGGTGTAAAATCTTTAGTGTACCCAATAGGCACACAACAGAACCCCACCCTGCCCCTTTACCCTGGTATATGCTTAATCTATGATAAATGAGGGAAGTCCTAGATGAGACTTTGTTGCTGGCTTATTGGGAACAATAACCACTTAATGACCGCCCTATAGCAGATTTACTGCTACAGGGCAGCTGTTCTGTGCAGAATCACGTATATATTAGTCACAGCAGAGGCTGATCAGCGGGTGTATGTAATCAAGGCAGAGCTCCTTTCTGACAGCGGGGATGCAATGGATTTCCTTTCCCTGCAAAGCAAATCCATCACATCCTTTAGTAAAAGCACCTAACAAAGTACACAAAACACTGGCTAGGCACACCTTTAACCCTTTGATCGCCCTAGATGTCTAACCCCTTCCCAGCCAGTGTTATTAGTACCAGGTCCATCTTTAATATCGATTGGACCCTGGGCAAACGTTTTCTTGGACCCTCCTGAATCCACTTATTACTTACAGTGGCAGCTCGTCCATTAAGGGCACACAGGCATCACCCCCCCCCCACCCATGCATCCAGCCCCTTTTAGGACGCCAGATGCATGGGTTCCAGTGGAAGGTGGGTGTTTTTTTGAAGCACCAGATTAGAAGCAGAGGCTCTAATGGGCTTCAAAATAGGGTGGGCTCAGCCCACCCAGGTGTGTTACAACAGTGAATGAACACTGATCCTCCTCCTGGCCAATCAGGAAGAGGGTCTTAAAAGCCCATCACCCAATAGGCTGAAAGGACAGGCAATTATATTGGACAATAGAAAGAAAAACTGCGCTCAGAAGCTAAAAAAAGGAATAAACACCAGCTGTGGTTACAAGTGTAGCCCACCGTACAAAATTCAAACAATAAAAAACCGCGCTAAAAAATGATAAAGGAGTCCATATTACAGTCCTATAATCATGAATGCATAGTCCCAATGTTGATCCGGGTCAAAATTTTCTCCACGCAAATTAGTGATGGATAAACACAATCAGCAAAAACACTCCAACTTCAGTTGTGCTTACCAGAAGTAAGTTTGTAAGGGCGAGTGGCTTAAACCCAGCCTGGGCCTTTAGATGTATACTCCAGATGGAACAGGAGGGGCGCCCTCATCCCGTGTGTTCACAGATATAGTGCAAAAAAATATAAAAATATATATAGTGTAATATTGTTTTAACATATACCACACCAAACAAAAAAGGGGTGACCACCCACAAAAACCTTAAATCACGTGTGATCATAAATCCTACGCTGAGTAGCTAGGACAGTGGGGTGAGTGTCATGCAATCATGCACATACAAGTGAAAGAAGAAAAATAATAGATAAAAACAAAATATCAAAAAATGAATAAAAAGAATGTGAAAGCATACAACGACTTCCAAATCTGCTTCCCAGATATAGGATAAGTAGTCGGCATATAAAGATACTCCAGGTGAAAAAAAGTATAAATATATGGAAAATAGGAAAGCTTATATCCAGTGATAAACACAATAGTGATGCAAGCTGCTTACCAGAGGGCTAACCCTCATATGCAGATATGTGGAAACACGAGAACCGCCACCAGAGGATAAATAAGGCAAACCTTCAGGGTTGTCCCCTTACCAGACAGAAAAGGACACATAAGGCAGATGTAATATGTTCACAACATCACTTCCAACCGAAATGGTATGTCACGTCTTGTCCTCTCCGTCCAAGCTCAGCGGCCGTGTAATAATGGATCATGTGTATTGTCCCGGCCAATCGCGTCCCCCGATGTCCATGTATTCATTCACCTTGCTTGTTCTGGGTCACAAAGCATCCAACCCATGCCTTGGCATTTCAGTTTTTGCACACCTCAAAAAAGTAGGGAGGTGTGGTATATGTTAAAACAATATTACACTATATATATTTTTATATTTTTTTGCACTATATCTGTGAACACACGGGATGAGGGCGCCCCTCCTGTTCCATCTGGAGTATACATCTAAAGGCCCAGGCTGGGTTTAAGCCACTCGCCCTTACAAACTTACTTCTGGTAAGCACAACTGAAGTTGGAGTGTTTTTGCTGATTGTGTTTATCCATCACTAATTTGCGTGGAGAAAATTTTGACCCGGATCAACATTGGGACTATGCATTCATGATTATAGGACTGTAATATGGACTCCTTTATCATTTTTTAGCGCGGTTTTTTATTGTTTGAATTATATTGGACGCCTAGGAGGAGGGGAGGAGATGCATGGCCGTCGTGATAGAGAAAAGGACACAGGAGCCGCTGCCTCGCTGCCGTTGCCTGCAACCTAGATGGGGTAAGTGCCGGACAGACTAGCAGACAGCGGGTGTGGGGGGTGATTGTTTGGCGTCCCCCCCAAAAAGGACAAACACCAGCCACTACTGATCAACTATATGCGGGCAGTGCAGGCTCAAGGGGCAGCTGCTTTGGGCCCCACAACATTGACTGCGTTAAAGACAGCCCTGACTAGTACAGTGAGGGTGCATATTTTTTGCACTGATCACTGTATTAGTGTCACTGGTTCCCACACAGTGTCACTTAGTGTCCAATTGTCCGTCACAATATCGCAGTTCTGCTATAAGTGACTGATCGATATCATTACTAGTATAAAAAATAGTTTGTAGACGCAATAACTTTTGTGCACACCAATCCATATATATACGCTTATTGGGTTTTTTTTACCAAAAAATATGTAGCAAAATACATATTGGCCTAAATTTATTAAGAATTTATACTTTTATATATTTTTTTATTGGATATGTTTTATAGCAGAAAGTAAGAAGAAAAATATTTTATATATATATATATATATACACATATATATATATATATATATATATATATATATATATATATATATATATATATATATATATATATATTTTTTTTTTTTTTTTTTTTTTTTTTTTTTTTACATTTCTGCCTTTTTTTGTTTATGTCGCAAAAAATAAAAACCGTAGTGGTGATCAAATACCACCAAAAGAAAGCTCTATTTGTGGGAAAAAATTACATAAATATTGTTTGTGTACAGCGTTGCATGGAGGTAAAAAAAAACTTTAAACTTTCTCAACCACTTTAAAGCTGAACTCATGTAAAAAATGTAATTTATATATTGTCCTCAATAGCCACAAATAATATTAATCCTCTGTGTTTGCATCATATGACTTTATAAGCCCAAATATTTTCTTGTAAAAGTAGCCGTGACATCATCACTATGTTGTACATAGCCTATGCAGAGAGCTGTGTCCCCTCTGCCCTCCACTGCAGTTAATCAAGCACAGATCGTGCTTGATCAGCTGCTTACCTGGTCCCAGCAGCCAGGGAATGACAGCCTGGAACCTGCGTTCTGAAGTGACAAAATGCTTGATGAACGTTCTCTTAATTTCTCCTACTTAGCATCCCTAAACCATTTACAGTGGTCCTGGAGGAATGGGAGAGACTAGAAAGAACAGCAACCCCTCACAGTACTGTAACTCTTTAGCCGCCTGGATCATTTTTATTTAAAAGGGAGGAGTCGGCTGAAAAAAAAGGCAATTGGAGCCATGAGTCTGTTTTAACCATTGGAACTCTAGGCCATTTATAAAGAGCCTATGGGGGGGAAGTGGTTTAAAAAAAGGAATTCCTCTTAGAAAATCGTAAATTTGATTATATAAATGGAAATTAAAAATTAAATTTATAATAATTTCTTTAAAAAAAAATAATAAAAAAAATCAATAAATAAAGAATGTCTTTATTCACAACAACATGAACTACACAATGGAGTTTTCCAGCAGTCTTTGAGGGACCAGAGCAGCATTTTTTGGTGCAGGTGTCAGGAAAGGTAAGAATGGACACACTCTTCATAGATATGTGCCTGCATTAAAGGAAGCACGAGGAGTTCCAATGTTTTTGACAAAAGACAAAAGGCGGGGGGGGGGGGGGGGCGGGGTGAACCACAGCAGCTCCTAGATTAACCACTTCAGCCCTGGAAGATGTGGCTGCTCAATGACCAGGCCATTTTTTGCGATTCGGCACTGCGTCGTTTTAACTGACATTTACGTGGTTGAGCGACGCTGCACCCAAACAAAATTGGTGTCCTTTTTTTCCCCACCAATAGAGCTTTCTTTTAGAGGTATTTAATCACCTCTGCAGTTTTTATTTTTTGCGCTATAAACAAAAGAAGGGCGACAATTTTGAAAAAAAAAAAACACTATTTTTTAATTTTTGCTATAATAAATATCTCAATTTTAAAAAAAAAATAATATTTTTTTCCTCAGTTTAGGCCTATATGTATTCTTCTTCATATTTTTGTTAAAAAAAAAAAAATCGCAATACGCGTATATTGATTGGTTTGCGCAAAAGTTATAGCGCCTACAAAATAGGGGATAGATTTTCGGCATTTTTATTATTATTATTTTTTTTTTTTTACTAGTAATGGTGGTGATCAGCGGTTTTTATTGGGACTGCGATATTGCGAGAGACACATCGGACACTTTTGACACATTTTTGGGACCAGTGACAATTATACAGCGATCAGTGGTATAAAAATGCACTGATTACTGTATAAATGCCACTGGCAGTGAAGGGGTTAACACTAGGGGGCGATCAAGGGGTTAACTGTGTTCCCTCACTGTGTTCTAACTATGGGGGGGATGGGACTGACTAGGAGAGATGACAGATTGGTGTTCATAATCAGTATGAACACACAATCTGTCTCCTCTCCTCTGAGAGAACTGGGATCTGTGTGTTTACACACACAGATCCCCGTTCTCGCTCTGTCACGAGTGATCACGGGTGCTCGGTGGTCATCATGCCTGCCGGGCACCCGAATTGGCTCTGGCAGTGAGCCGCGGGCGCGCACGCGCCCCCTAGTGGCCAAAAGGCAAAGTGACGTAAGGTAACGTCGTTTTGTCAAAGGGAGCCAACCTGCTGCAGTAAAACTGCGGCGGCTGGTCCGGAAGCGGTTAATGATGGAGCTTCTGCATCACAAGGCTTCATTTTCAAGTTTTAACTGCAGCACACCAAAAATAAATATTGGGTGTGCATATTTTTTTTTATCCATGCTAAATTACAATGAAGCAATCTCAAGATTATGTGGTCTTGCTACAGTTTGCACAGTCTCAGATGGGCGGAGTTAAGAATTCCTGTCTTGCAGAATTACAACACAGGAATTCTCAATTCTAGGTGTTCCCAGAATGCCAGGCTAGAGAATATTGCAAAGCTTGGTGGTTTATTGTGTTCATGAATTGCCAGGATCTAATGCCCCAGAGCAGGGGCTAAGCTGTGCCCCATCTGTATTTCCATGCAAAACATCCCACTTTAATAGGCATGCCCCTTCTATAACTAAGCTCACTGTAATTATAAAAATGGTTTCATACACTTTGTGCTGTAAAAACAGGCATCTGTATACAATTAAGTTAAACTGAATAATGATAATGCCTTACTATCCCTATTAAGCCTAATGAACATTTGTCAAATTACCCATTTATTTAATTCATTTTTGTAATATCCAACATGTTTTCCAGCTCCATTACATAAAATGAAAACAGATTAAAGCTCTCATTACATGAAGGCAATTTTAACTTTAAAAAGAAAAAAACAGAAACCAGGGAGAAGCTTAGACATTGCACTGTTGGAGGCCCAAGCGCAGATATGCTTGGCACGCTTCATGGATTCACATAAGGAAACCGTTCCTCTGTTTGCAGTGGAAGAGAAGATGGAGTTTTTTTGTTCCCATCCTTATAGTGTTTCAAGAATTGCTTTTCTTTGAGTTGAATATTTTATTCCAAAGAGCAGATAAGCCTAAAGCCTTCTAGAAAAGGATACGTTCATCGAAGAGACTGAGTTTAACATCTGGTAGTCTGGCATATGTTGGCACGTGCCGCAGCTGTATAACAGAATCTGATCACCATAAAGGAGGATGACAGCCATCATTTGCATGCTGACTTATTAAGGCAGAATGGAGTCTCAGGCAAGTTAGCAGCTTTGGTCTCCTTATCCCTTTGACGTTCAACGTTGACTTTGATCAAGGTTGCGGTAGGCAAAGAAGCCATCCAATTTGCATTGTTTGTACTGCAATCAGATGCCAACCTATCTGCAGAAGTTTTGCCCCCCCATCCCCCTACACCCTTTTAAGTGACATTGACAAAGGTTGCAGTAGTCTATGCACAATAGGGTTTAATCTCTTGAGCTGTTGCATTTATAGGAACTCATAAGTTTAAGGGTAATTGCTGAGTGACCATTCATCTTCTGTGTTCTTCCTATGCTCTGTGACTAAGTATGGCTAACCCTAATGTGACCCACCTGGTTGTACTACAGATGGTTTATATTCAGGGTTTCTGACTTCTGGACCTGTTGTACAATCGTAGTAACTAGGCTCCCATTAGGTATGCCTGCTTCCTATCCAAGCCTTGAGGCCACCACAGATTTAGGTGCTTGATAACTGGGCACTGAATCATGTTCCTTTTATGATCTAATTGTAACCCTGGGCATTGTTACAGAGAAGCAGAACTTTATTTTTCTACATCATGGTAGTGCTAACTAGCTCTGCCTATCTGTGGAATACAATTGCCAGAGGCAGCCTGGAAGATGTCATCTTAAAAGAAGGGTCCTAGCCACAGCTGTCCTAGGACCGCAACTACAAGGCTCATTAGCACTCGGAGGGAGGAGGAGTAATATGTAAGAAAAAACAAGGGAAGAAGCTGGGCTTGGGGGAAATGCACCAACCAGGAAGGAGTGTGTGAACCGTGCAGTGTCGAGCGGTGCCGTGCCAAGCCATGCCAGGCTGAACTGTACTAGACTGGGCTGTGCCAGAGCTAAAGAGTGGGGTGCTGTGCTGGACGCAAAACCTGGGAGCTGATCGGCCTCCGCCAACTAGAATAGCTGGTCAAGACACCTTTGCATCCACTGCTGTAGCTGCACCACTGTTTAGGGGGCCCCCCACTGTACCAACTATTTGCTACTGCTCGAGGACGGTTGCAGAGGGATCTGGTGAGAGGGTCTCTGACCTGCATCATAGCCAATGCTATGTTAACCCATAAACTGTTTCCTTTAGCCTTAATCTGATAATCAACATCTGCTGCTGCCTTCTCCATCAGGCAGCAGTCATCAGAGCCAAATACAGGTCTCTGTGCAAATCAGTATTCCAGAACACTGACTTCGTTTAGCTCTCCATCTGTCCCTCCCCCTGGCTACCTAATACTCTAAACCTTATACAGTCAATTATTGCTTTGAACTGGCTTCAGTCTCTGTCTGGTTGCCCTAGGGAGCCCCCTTACCTACAAGGCCTGACTTTACATTAGGCCTCTGATGATTGACACCCCTTTGAGTAATTTACATCTCTCTGCGAACCAACATTTAAAGGGCCCCAACATTGCTGGCAGAAACTCACCATAAAACTGTCCAAGTCACTATGTTCCCCTGGGAGCAGAGCTGGGTTTGCTAATTTTGAGCTTGAGCTTTCAAGGTCTAAGCCTAACTCCTTGGTCTGAGAGCCAAGTGATGTAGTCTGTGTTATCTTCTTTTTGTTGGAATTCTTCTTAGTCACTCATTCGTAGAGCTACTGTTTACACTCCAAATACTGCAGTATATGCTGAGTTTGGCCCTAAGAGGTACCTCTGTTTATTGCATTGCGTTTGTTTGCTTTTTTTGGTAATGTTTACTTGCCTTGACACTGACGTACCAATCTGCATTGCTATATTACAATTTTAATCTGCCAATACAGTCTGCTTATTTTCTTAAAAAGACAGTGTGTGCAGTCTTTGTACACCCGTTGGGAGTTCCCAGCCACAGTATTCTGCTGGCGCCAGCTGGGACGATGCCTCGCCTAGAGCTAAAGAAAGCAGGGGATCCAAAACTACCAGCGGCTCCTGCAGGGGTAGCGCAAAATGTTTCACAAGCCATTAACCAGCTATCAATAGACTTATTCAGTGGAGCAGTCAGTGATGTAAGCAACTGCATTTCAGTTTACTGTAGAGGGGATGGATTGCAATGCTGCACTGAAGACTAGTGAAAGTTCACTCTTATAGTCAGTTTCCTTTCTCTCCTTGTGATTCTGCTACCGTTAGTTTCAGTGCCAGTGGTAAAGCAAATAGGATGTCAATTAGAGGATTGACGGGATAGAAGGTCGGGAGACTAGGCTAGTGGGTGCGGGGGCATTTTGCCCCCTGTGCCAGTACAAGCCAAATATG
This sequence comes from Lithobates septentrionalis, assembly GCA_037952835.1. Taxonomy (NCBI): domain Eukaryota; kingdom Metazoa; phylum Chordata; class Amphibia; order Anura; family Ranidae; genus Lithobates; species Lithobates septentrionalis. The sequence goes on from JBBDGP010001212.1 coordinate 5,220,148, forward strand.
TTGGACTGGTGGCCCTGAGTAGAGATACTTCCTCATTCAGACATCAATCAGAGCAGTACTGGTAAAAATGGACAGCGATGAGTAAAAAACACACCTCTATCAATAAAATTAACTCATGAAGACTCAGTTGACAGTTTTTCTATATTTGCCTGCACAGCCACTTACATTTTACTGCAAAAGTAAATGAATTAGCATAAGCATGAATTACTTAGATAACTACAGGCTTAAAGGCTAATAAAACAATAAAACATAATTTATCATAGGGCCTCGCTGCTGTGTTTTATGATCACACCCTTCCAAGTACGAAGTGGAACAGCAAACAATCATAATGACGCAGATATAACTATGTGCAATATAGAACTGGGGCATAATAGGGTACGTCAGAGCTGGAAGAAACCCGCTAGCTGTTTAGTAGGAAATTGTGTCAAGGCTATAAATTTTATCCATGTCCGCGGAAAGGATGACAGTCGGTGTTTGTCACTGAAGCGTCCTGAAGATGTAGAATCAACTCTCAGGGGAAGATGCGGGGGCTATGACTGCTTTATTTTACTTGAGATTGGAAGGACTACATGGATATAAAAATTTATAACATGTTATATGTACACAGTAGACAGCTCCCTTAGCAACATTGGCACTGCCGTTTTAATAAAAATCGAACTGGTGCAATTATCATATTGCTTCAAGCCTAAGTGCAGCCAAAATATACAACAGAAAAATTAGCACAAGGGACATGAAAGCCTCTTGAGCCACCTCCCTAGGGAAAGAGAGCCTTGACTGATGGGGGCATGGCTAGGTGCCAGGACAAGGGGAACGATTGGTTGAAATATGGGGGAATGGGATGGGCCTGAGCTCAGGGAACGTGTGCCCCTTGGAATCCTGAGTCTTTCGGAAGACGTCGGTTGGAAGAGTTGCCCACCCTCCCGCCCCTCTTTTCTTTTGTTATAGTATGTCACAGCTTGCTGCAGTTTTCTTGACCTTGCCAGCAGTTAAAGTTGCTGTAATGGGCTATGCCCTTGATGGAAAAGTGGAAGTAGGCTGTCTGTCCAGCACTTATGGTAAGGACAGGCCCCTACTTCCCTCTTTTGGTTGAGTTCTCACAGTACGACTGTGACTGGCACTGGTTAAATATGTTTACATGTTATATGTTGGAATTTAATAAAGCTGTGGCCTTGCCCTTTCCAACCTAATGGTTGTAAGTGTCTTATTTAATGGGTTAAAGGGCAAGGTTGGTGGGGGATTTGATCCCATTGTGTTACGTTAATTTGGACCTAGGCCCATTGCGCCTCAGCAGTCATAACTTACAGTCAGTAGGATGTATCCCTTATGCTGATGTCTCTTCTTTTCATTGAAATTCTCCTTCATATATGCCCACGGACCGCCGCCATCATGATCTTCTGATGCAGCAGGGGTTAATACAACAAAGGGGCTGTCACAGGCTCTCATTAAGAGAGACCAACTATGCTCAGCCTTCTCCATTCATACCACAGATTCTATGAATGCACTACATAAATCTTGTTTTATATCGTAACAATATCTCATCTTCTGACCTAAACCCTAAACTTAACCTGTAGGCAGGTGTAGTCTATTCTCTCCATTGTAGGTGGCGTTCGACCAGAGCGGCATTGCAGTTGGAAGGGAAGTTTAGAGGAACGCGGTTCCTCCATGGTTTATTTGGTCACTGGGGAAGCTATTCGATTGGATGCTGCAGCCCCATGTGACCATGGCAGCCATCATGGGTCAGGCAGAGCCTATTTAAGGCCCTGGCTCCCAGGTTTGGCACGTATTTCGCATGTGGGTAGGGACAGGTCATCCCTCTGTCGGGGACAATAGAGAGAGGGAGAGGTTCCAGATGAGTAGGGAAAGGGTAGGGACACACCATCCTTCCTGGAAGCCCCCCCCCTTTTGGGCACGGACCAGGCAAGCCGCATTCCTAACAAGACAGACGCTTGTTGGCACATTTGAGACCTCTTTAGCAGTGCTGGGATAAGCTCATCCAGCACCCAGGGCAAAGATGCCAAATTGTGCCCCCCTTGCCCTTATTGTTTGCAAGCTTATGTGGAAGAGTGGGAGAGAGAAAGCACAGCCCGCATCTCCTTCTGGCTCTCTCCTCCCAGCGCTGGGCTGACAGAAGCAGTGATGCCACTGTCACTATTCATGTCAGTAGAAGGAGCTTGCGGCACCCCCATCCCTACAATACACAATGCGCCCAGGGCAGCCGACCCTTCTGCCCACCATTTGTCCTGGCCCTGCTTCTCTGCTACACATTGCTTTTACATTCTGTTAGTATTCAAGGTTGGGGCCTTCCCTCTTATCATTATTCAAAGCAAAAGCCCCACACAGGAGGCGCTGAAACACGCACACACAGGTGAACAGGAACAAAGCTAAGAGTTATGGGAGGACGATCTTACTACTATAGAAGAAGCCAACATCATGGGTTTCTTGCATAGAAAACAAAAGCCCTGGGTGGGCAGTCTGTATCCCGTGTGCACATCAAGACTTACATTTCAATTAAGACTGGAGAGCCCTTTCAGATGATCTCGTTCCTGCAAACTGCTAGTTGTCCCCTGTGGAATTGGAATGAATTAGAGGACAAGCCGATATTAACATGCATGTAGTGCAGCAATAGGCCTCATTTCCAGCTTGTCAGGGATCATAAAATAAATTGCAGAATAAAATCTCGAAATGACAGAATAATGAGCAATTCATCTGATATGTGGAATAAACAGGTAAATCTCCGCTGGGGCTCAGCAGGAAGTGGCATTTGGATGACATTTTTGTGATTAAATTAAAACAGTAATGAACTGGTGAATAATGGCTAGCAAGGATCAAACGCAGGATATGCCGGGAAGCAAACAGAAGAAACGCATCCACCTTATTGGAAATGACATGTGCATCGTTGTATGATGGTGCTTGAAATGAGAAAGTGCTTTTCTTTACTGTTTCAGGATGCTTTAGAGTGACTCTGGGACAAGCAAAACGCGTTGGCTGGTGTCATACTATGTGTGATGGTTTAGTTATCATCCTTTAACCCTCACAAAAAAGGCACCAAAGTGGAGTTCTCCAAAGATGTTTTTGACTAGGGATAAGCAGAGTGACTTGGGCAAAATTGACTTTTGCCCCGTACACACGGTCGGAATTTCCGACAGAAAAAGTCAGATGGGAGCTTTTCATCGTATATTCCGACCGTGTGTATGCCCCACTGGACTTTTTAGGTTGAAAATTCAGACAGACTTAGATAGAGAACATGTTCTATATTTTTTCAGACGGAACAAATTCTTATCGGGAAAAGAACAGATCCTTTTAAAACCCATAGCACCTTTGAAGATTACCCAAACACCACATACTGTATTTAACCTTCCTGACTCACCCTCTGTCCTCAGACTACATACATGGAAACAATTGGTGCTGTCCTAAATTTACCTGCCAGGTTTATTTACCTCAGCTCATTGTTAGGGATCATTTGAATTCACCCTAAGTCTAGAATTGCTGCACTTCTCTCTTTTGCCGCTAGGTGGCCGGGTACCTAGTGGCATTAGATAAGACAAGGGCAAAGCAAGCACAGATTAGGAGTATATGGGGTACCTCAGCCAATGGGCAGGGGTTTTCCTAAATCCCTTGGCCTGCTGGGAGAACCTATATATTCGGGTGGAGTCAGGTGATCATAGTTCTGTGCCACCTGGATGGCTGTCTGGGTGGACGTGTGTTGTGCTGCCCCGGGCTGCTAGTCCGGAGTTTGGGCCTACCCACATCTGGCTGCTAGGCTGTCTGAGGGCCTATCCAGAAGCAAGAGAGCAGCGTGGGGTTGGGACTGCGGCTTGCAGTCCAACCAGAAGTGAAGGTTCTGCCGGCCGGAGAACCTGTTGTGGTCGGAGGTAGAGGGGAAGCTGTCGTCACTAAGGGACCATCCACCTTAATACCAGGGACCACAGTGAGTAGCTGAAGCAAGTACCAGAGCAGTATTCTCACTAAACGGGGATGGTGAAGAATCTGGAAACTTCAGCAGGTGCCAAGCCAGGGACCAAGCCAGTGGGGTGACGATTGAGGAGTATCTGGAGTGCCAAGCCAGGGACCCAGCAGGGAAGTGGGGGTGACGCTTGAGAAAAATTCTAAAGTAAGAAGATTAGAAGAGCTCACAGGATTCGGTGGCAGTGAATCAGCAAGTCTAGTGAGAGAGACTGAGAGCTCAGTGGGCTGAGAATCTACAAGAAGTGATTGTATAAAAGTAAAGAACATACAACTTGTGTTAGGAACTTTTCTAAGATTGTTGCCATAGGAGACAGCGCTCCTACACATGCAGATATGGTGTCTAGCTGGATGCCTTTACCTGCATTGCTGTCTACCTGTAGAAGTCTCGGAGTCTGCCAATTAACATTACAACTACCTAAGGGTGTCCTGGCCCTAAACCCTCTTTCCCACTGTTCTGTTCAAGAGAAAATGAATCTCTTTGCATTCAAGAAGTATCTGGCGCCCATCAATCTACCTTACATTACACCCACTATGCCTTGCAACCCACTCTACACAGAAGGATGTCAGCTAACCTGGAGGTTCTCATTAGACTAAAGGAGGCCTGGGACCTTGCTGCTGATGTTACCACAGTGTGAAATAAAATAGCTTCAAAAAAATAGTATTTTAAAAGAAACTGACCAAAAAATTTTTATTTTTTTTTGTCTATTTGTAGGTTTATATTTAAAAATATGACTGGAGTTGCTTATTATGAGAATCATGCAACAAATAAAGGCCGTATTTGTCCTAAATGTACACAATTGTCAAGTTAAAGCCACAGTTCTAGCCTCAAAAAATACTGAAGTTGCTGACTTTTAATAAGGTCACTTACTTGTCCAGGGAGCCCACAATGTCGGCCCCCCGAAGCTGATTCGGGTGCAGGCGCCGCCATTGCAACTAAGGGAAACTGGCAGTCTAGCCTTCAGGCTTCACAGCTGGTTTCCTACTGCGCATGCGCGAGTCGCGCTGTGCTTTCTGAATGGCCCCCTTGTCTTCTGGGACACACACAGGTTCCAGAAGGCAGCGGGGGGAAAGAGGAGGGCTTGAGGCAGAAGAGGAAATTGCGTACCTCGCCGTGGTGAGGTTAGGACGCAAGTACACCTTTGTACTTCAAAAAAGGTAGGAAATAGAAAAAGAAAAAAATATATATCCAAAAACGAGAGGGGGGGGGGGGGTTGGTCTTTAGTTTAAGACCTAGTTCTATATTGGGTGGAATTTCGCTTTAACTGTAGCTGACCTGTTACATTTAGTCTGGGCATCAGAGATTGCTTGACCTCTGGACATAAGAGGGTTAAAGTGTCACTAAACCGACATTATAAAAAAACCTATCAATAGATGGTGTATTACATGCTGTTCATACTCACTCAGTCACTATGAGATTCGTTTTCTGTAATCTGCAAAAAACCTGGTTGATCTTGCTGCTCTCTATCTCCATCTTCTGTCCAAGTCCCCAATTCAGATAGGAATTTTGCAGCTGTGGTGGCAACTTTGCTCAGTTTTCAGCGAGTTTCTAGGCTGAGCATTTGCTCCCTATCACATCTGAGCAGCCCATGTGACTACAGAGTCACACATGTGGGCATTTACACAATGGTAAATGACAGCCCACTCCCTCCCTCTTCCTCCATGCCCACTAACCTGCTGAACACAATGTGGGCAGGATATTACATGTAGATTAATGGAGTCTTCACCTCCCTCTTATTCTAAGACACAGGCTGGAGGGGCTTGACACAGCCTGTGACTGGCAGAAATTCGCCCACACCATGTTATTGCCAGAAAATAATTTGATTTAAAATGTATATTTGTATGACAATTTAAAACAGTTTATTGATATTATTTATCTATTTTTACTCTGGATTCCTAAGGCTATTTTTATTTTTTTAACCAGTGACCAGCAGCAGAGGACTAGAAGCTCCTCCTTCTTCTGTTTCCTTGCAGACAGGCTGGGAAAGATCTGGGTCATGAGACAGCTGTATATCAATTAGTAAAAAGGTACTTAGATATTTTATTTTTATTAAAATAATTACAGTGTCATCATCCATATACAGAAATAAAAGGGACAATCTAAATTGAACAAGGTGTGTTCAGTATAAAAAAAAATGGATGATAGTTTACAAAGACAGCCATTTCCCTTTTAACAATGTTGTTGCCTCAAAAAAGCAAACTTAAAGCTAACTCAAGATGTAGGATGAGGCATTCAGACAATTTGGTGTTTACTGTTGGGAATCATTGCAGTGGTGTCAGCTGTGGATGGACAGCTGAAGCAGGCTTCCTTATATATGATAGGGATGAGGTTTGGGTTTGCCCCTACCATGGATTCACAAACATTTGCCCCAAACATTCTCAGGTTTGCTGCTAGAAATAATGAAGTGAATAGCCTATCTCTTGGTTAGCTGAGTCACAGCAGCCAATATTTTGCTGGAATGGCTAATCAGCCCCCTTTCTATGTAAGTGTGGGCATACCGCAGCCAAAATTTCAGTGTGTGTTGGAGAGCTGACAATTCTGTGAATAACGTACCTGGTTAGAGGCCGAAGTGGCGAAGGCTTCCTTACCCCCCCCCTCTCTCTCTTCTCTTTCCTTACACCTCTGGTCCAAACACCCCTAGAATGATTACCAGAAATGAAAGGGCACAGGATAGCACAGGTGCCAGGAACCAAGTCCACAAGTGCTCACTTATGGTTGATGACTTGACGCAGTCATCAAAAAGACTGCAGAGGAGATCACAGGGGAACTAGGTAGAGGTGACACAGAGCACCAAACGGTAATAGCAGCTGGCAGGAACACTAATGCTAGAAGAGTGGTCTGAGACAGGTGGAGATCAGCAACAGCCAGGAAGACAGGTAGCAGGCAGGGAGCATGGCAGAGTCATAGTCATGAGGCAGGCCAAAGTTACACAGGGAGGTCAGGAGAATCATGGTCAGTAGGCAAGCTGAGGTCGCTTCAGAACATCAGCATAGGTGAGCCGTTGTCAGGCTCTAGCAGATGGTAAAGTAAAAATCAGAAGATACAAGCTGTGGTCAGGAACTAGCTGAGGTCAAACCAGGAATCAGCAGAGACAAGCCGTAGTCAGGAGCTACCCAAGGTCAAACCAAGAACCAGCAGAGACATGCCATGGTCAGGAACCAGGTGAATTCAATAGCAGGCAGGCAAAGAAGAGACAAGTCCAAGGGCAGGCCATGTCAGTAATAGGAAAGCAGGTCTCAGGGATAGGGTCAGGGTTCAAGTCACAGACTAACAGCTCAGGACCATTCAGCATCTTCCTAACTCAGCTCTGTTTCCTAAACAGGTGATCTGGTGCATCTGCGTTTAGGTGGATGGGTGCAGCGTGGTGCGATGGCAATAATTCACACAGTCGGTTTCAACAATAAACTTGTATTGAAGCAATGCAGGAACAGTTTACAAAAATCCCGGTGGGAGTGCAGGTGCACTCACGGTTACAGCAACATGAACAGAACGGGTTACATCCAGAATGACAGCATCTGTACAGAAGGGCAGGATGCAGCCTGGCCTGTTTTGTGCCCAATCAGGAAGATGTCCAGAAGAGATGCATCCATACGCTTGCCCTCCTCATCAGTAAACTTTCCCTACCACTAGTACAGTCCCTAACAGATTGGGTACCTTTCTCTGCACTATACACTTGCAAAAAGCGTGCCAAACCTGGAACTTAAATAGGCTCTGCTTGACCCAAGATGGGACAACAGCACTTAAACCAGATTGCTTCCTCAGTGACCCAGGAAACCAGAGGGGAACCAGGTTCCTCCTCACTTCCTCCCTAGCTGCAGATCTGCTGAGGTTGAGCACCACCTGCAGTGGAGAAAATAAACTGCACCTACCTACATGCACATGGATGTGTCTTTGTGGATTAACATGCCTGTGTGAATTAGTGTGTTCTTGCAAATGTGCATGCATACGCAACTGACTGGAGATCACCCTTTTTTCTGCAAATTGGAGTATGAACGTGTCTTCTGATATCACCCTCAGACTTTTTTTAAAATTTTGGCATCAGCACATGACCCCCCATACCAGCGTCCCATGCCTTTAGTTTGATAATAGCTTGCTTATTAGCCCTACAGATGGCCAGAAATAAACAAGTTTTGCCCCTCCATACAGACTTGAAAGGGGTTGGCTGCAAAGTTTGTGAACTTCAAGCATGATTTGCAAAACTTTTTGTGAACTGAGCCCAGACAGATTCCCTCAACTGTAATGCAGGATGCTAATTTTAACTGATTTCTGATATTCTTTTAAGAACAAGATAAAAACGAACAAGTGAAAGTATTGTGTAAGTCTTCCAGCCAAATATCAGCCATTTGTCTGAAAAGCCTCCTCAAGCCTCTGAGGTCAGGCTGTCCCTCGATCGTTATCATCGAGCACTTTCATCGGGCCTGCAAGAAACCATGGTCACCTTAGACAAAGACGGCATGGATGGAAGCATCTTTCAATCCAGCTTTATTCAGGTTTCGGATAAATTATAGACTGAATTTCTGGTTGCTGGGCACTGTGCCCGAACCGCACAGCTAATAGCGAAACAGAAAACTTTAAGTTATGACTTTGCTACAGTTATAATCTCAACAAAGAACAGATCAATGCTCTCAATATAAAACAGATGGACTCTAAACAAGTACCAGCCCATGGATTTAGAGGAAATCTCCATGTTTCTTTTTTGCTTTTGCATTTACATTTTAGCTGATGTCCACATCTCTTTGACAATGTCATACTATTAGTATCATTGTTACTCCTGGCTGTATTATTGCTCAGTTTCAGGATCCTCATTTTACTCTTATTCTCTAAGGACCATAGCGTAATATATTTTTATTTTTCTCCCTCTACTTACCTGTAAAACCTCTAGAAAATGGCAGTCACGTGACCTTTGCTGGCACTAGTCTCTTATTCAGCGCTGTCCTGTGGGCGGAGTTGAACAGCGGACAAACTTCACATTTGTGAATTGTGATGTCATCAGAGGCGTAACTAGAACCTTCAGGGCCCAGGTGCAAGAAACCATAAAGGGCCCCCCTGACCCCCAGCCGGGGCGCACCCATGGAGGCGGAACGCCAGAGCCCGGTCGCAATTGCGATCTTTGGGACCCTGGTAGTTCCACCACTGGTGTCAGTATTTTTTATTTTAGTTATTTTATTTGTTATCATTTTATTTTTTCACAATTTTATTTTTTTATTATTTCTCAAAATTTTTAGGAGCCCGTTGGAGGGGGGGGGGGGCTTGCGTGAGATATCCTATATAGATATTCGCCAGCACACCAAGGATCGTCAATTTCGTCCAAATGATTTTTTATTCAAGAAAGATCACATTACAAAATGATGTAGTGCAACTTTTCAGAGCCACGCAGAATCCCTTTGTCAGGCATGTGATAAGACAGCTGGCGGTCGCTACAGCACCCAGTAGCTTAAGAGCTCATTCCAGGAATGTGGGGTCTAAACAGACCTCTGATGTTTCATCTTTGAAACAGAGAAAGGAGATTGGGGACACAGCCCACAATCGCCATCTCTGCAGCCTCAGCTTGCACAGAATAAATGGGCAGGAATAGCTCTGTACAGAGCTTCCTGTTCATTCACAAACTGAAGCAAAGTAAACACAGTTTACTATGCATCAGTTATACATGAACTGAATCAGTGATCACTGTGGCTCACTGACTCTATTCATTAAGACAAGGGAGAAGCTGATAAATTACACATTTACCAGCCCCTTTCCCCACTCTCCATCCAGAAAGCATCACTCGCAGCAGCCGGGGAGGGGGGAACATGGCAGTACTGTGGGGGATGAGGGGGGCCAAGGAATACACAGGAGCTTGGGGCAGCAAGCGGGGGATAGCAGGGGGGCGGCATGTAGAGGAACCGATCCCTTTCATTTTCCTCCTGTTGCAGCTGAAAGGTCCAGGTGTACAGGGGGCTGTACGGTAACCCTGGAGCATGCAATTGTGACCCCTGTGACTCCTGTACATACCCCCCTGCTGGTGGGACGGGATGAGTGATAGTGCTGGGGGGGGGGGGATGAGTAGCAGTGCTGGGGGGGGATAAGTGACAGTGCTGGGAGGATGGGATGAGTGGCAGTGGTGGAGGAGGGGGGGAAGGGATGTGTGGCAGTGGTGGGGGGGATTAATGGCAGTGGTGGAAGGGGGGAGGATGGAGTGGCAATGGTGAGGGGGGGGTGAGTGGCAGTGGTGAGGAATGAGTGGCAGTGGTTGAGCGGGGGAGGAATGAGTGGCAGTGGTGGGGTGGGGAGGAATGAGCGGCAGTGGTTGAGGGGGGGGGGAATGAGTGGCAGTGGTGGGGTGGGGAGGAATGAGTGGCAGTGGTTGAGGGGGGGAGGAATGAGTGGCAGTGGTGGGGGGGGGGGTGAGTGGCAGTGGTGGGAGGGGAATGAGTGGGGGTCCACTATGCTGTGCAGTGAATGTCCCTGGTCCGACCTGAGTGAAACTAGAGAAGTCAGCGGGCCCCCCCACAGTGGCGGAACATCAGGGCCCAGTCGCAAGCGCGACTGCTGCGACTCTGATAGTTCCGCCACTGGATGTCATAATAGATCTACAAAGCCTAGTATTCATTGTGCAATGTATGTGCCACAGTAATCATGTTAAAGTGATACTAAAGCTTGTTTTGTTTTTTGTTTTTATTATTATAAATATGTTATACTTACCTGCTCTGTGCAGTGGTTTTGCACAGAGCAGCCCCGATCCTTGTCTTTTCGGGTCCCCCACTGATGCTCCTGGCTCCTCCCCCTCGAGCAGTGCCCCCATAGAAAGCCACTTGCCCTGGGGGCACCGCTGTATGCTCGCTCCCGAGCCTCTGCACTATAGACATGTACTGTTCGTTTAGTTCCGAATAAATATTCAGACAAATTTTTCGTTATTCAGATATTCGGATATATCCGAATAATCAAATTACAGTATAAACAAAGTTTAACCACTTGCTTACAGGGCACTTAAACCCCCTTCCTACTCAGGCCAATTTTCAGCTTTTAGCATTGTCGCAATTTTTGCACAGGTACTTTTTCTCCTTCATTGATGTGCGCTGATGCGGCTGCACTGATGGGCACCGGTAGGCTGCCCTGATCGGCACTGATGAGGCTGTACTGATGGGCACTGAGAAGTGGCACTGATGGGTGGCACTGATGGGCACTGATAGGTGGCACTGATAGGCAGCACTGATCCGTGGCACTGATGATGAGGCACTGATGGGCATTGTTTGGCACCACTGGTGGGCATTGATAGGTGGCAATGTGGGCAATGGTAGGTGGCACTGGTGGGCACAGACAAGGCAGCGGCGGCTCTTTTTGTGAGGGCAGATGTCCCTCTGACAGAAGCCGGTGATCGGCTTTTTTTTGACAGCGTGAGGGAAAAAAATGATTATTGATCTTCTGTTTACATCACGTGATCAGCTGTCATTGGCTGACAGCTGATCACGTGGTAAGGGGCCGGGATCGTCCCCATACTCTGATCTGTGATCACCTGAGTCTCATAGACACAGTGATCACAGAGTGCGCCGCGTGCACCTCACAGGGACACGCTGACGCACTGTCAATTAAGGCTCGCGCTGTAGCCATAATTCAGCTATAGCGTGGGCAGGAGGTGGTTAATGCTCCTAATAAAAATAAAAAATTCTTGAATTCTATTCGACTTTGAACTGTAAATATATTTCTGAAATCAAAGACTGTTATTATAATACCATTTTGAAATAATGCTCTTTTAGTTAAGCCAAATGTGATTTAACCGCTTGCTGACCAGCCGCCGCAGTTTTACTGCGGCAGAATGGCATGGCTGGGCGAAACAACGTTACCTTATGTCGCTTCGCCTCTTGGCCACTAGGGGCGCATGCAGTGCCCGGAGCCAGTGTGAGTGCCCAGGGGGGCGCGATCGCTCGTGACAGAGCGAGAACTGGGATCTGTGTGTGTAAACACACAGATCCCGGTTCTTTCAGGGGAGAGGAGACAGATCGTGTGTTCATACTATGTATGAACACCAATCTCTCTCTTCCCCTAGTCAGTCCCATCCCCCCCTCAGTTAGAAACACAAAATAGGGAACACATTTAACCCTTTGATCGCCCCCTAGTGTTAACCCCTTCTCTGTCAGTGACATTTACACAATAATCAGTGCATTTTTATAGCACTGATCATTATATAGTTGTCAATGGTTTCAAAAATGTGTCAAAAGTGTCCGATCTGTCCACCATAACGTTGCAGTCCTGATAAAAATCACAGATCGCCGCCATTACAATTAAAAAAAATAATAATAAAAATGCTATAAATCTATACCCTATTTTGTAGACGCTATAACTTTTGCGCAAACCAATCAATATACGCTTATTTGGATTTTTTTTTACCAAAAATATGTAGAAGAATACATATCGGCCTAAACTGAGGAAAAAATTAGTTTTTTTGATAAAAAATGTGGGATATTTATTATAGCAAATAGTAAAAGATATTGGAGGTTATTTACGAAAGGAAAATCCACTTTACTTCCAAGTGCACTTAGAAGTAAAGTCACTGTAAATCAGAGGGAGACATGCAAGGAAAATAAAAAACAGCATTTTAGCTTGTACATGATTGGATGATAAAATCAGCAGATCTTCCCCTCATTTCAGATCTACCCCTCAGATTTACAGCGACTGCACTTCCAAGTGTACTTGTAGTGCAAAGTGGATTTGCCTTTCGTAAATAACCCCCATAGTGTTTTTTTCAAAATTGTCGCTCCTCTTTTGTTTATAGCGTAAAATATAAAAACCGCAGCGGCGATCAAATACCACCAAAAGAAAGCTCTATTTGTGGGAAAAGAAGGACGTCAATTTTGTTTGGGTACAGCGTCGCTTGACCGCGCAGTAAACCACTTGTCTACTGGGCACTTAAACCCCCTCCTGCCCAGACCAATTTTCAGCTTTCAGCGCTGTCACATTTTGAATGACAATTACTCAGTCATGTAATACTGTACCCAAATGAATTTTTTTCCCTTTTTTCATACAAATAGAGCTTTCTTTTGGTGGTATTTGATCACTTCTGGGTTTTTTTATTTTTTCTCTATGAAAAAAGACCAAAAATTTTGAAAAAAAAACAAATTTTTCTTAGTTTCTGTGATAAAATTTTGCAAATTATTAATTTTTCTTCATAAATTTTGGCCACAATTTATACCGCTACATATCTTTGGTAACAATAACCCAAATTAGTGGATATTATTTGGTATTTGTGAAAATTAGAGAGTCTACAAGCTGTGGTGCAAATCATAAAAAATTGATCACACCTGATGTACTGACGGCCTCATTTCTTGTGACCCGAACAAGTCAGGAAAGTAAAAATACCCCCCAAATGCCCCCTTTTTTGAAAGTAGACATTCCAAGGTATTTAGTAAGATGCATGGTGAGGTTTTTGATGTTGTAATTTTTTCCCACAATTCACGCGATTTTTTATTTTTATTTTTTTTCCCACAAAATTGTTATCGTAATAGGTTATTTCTCTCAGATGGCATGTGTATACCATACCACAAATGACGCCCCAAAATACAATCTGCTACTCCTCCAGAGTATGGCGATACCACATGTGTGGGACTTTTTCACAGCCTAGCCACATAGAGAGGCCCAACATGCAGGGAGCACCATCACGTGTTCTAGGAGCATAAATTACACATCTAACTTGTTGACTACCTATACACTTTTGAAGGCCCTGGAGCACCAGGACAATGACACGTGACACTGATGTGGCACTGATGACAGATGGCACTAATATGTGGCACTGATGGCACGTGACACTGATGACAGATGGCACTAATATTTAGCACTGATGATACGTGACACTGATGTGGCACTGATGACAGATGGCACTATTGAGAGATGGCACTAATACGTGGCACTGATGACACGTGACACTGATGACATATGGCACTGATACGTGGCACTGATGACACATGACACTGATAACAGGTGGCACGTGACACTGACAGGTTGCACTGATAACAGGTTTGCACTGGGGACAGGTGGCACTGGGGACAGATGGCACTGGGGACAGGTGGCACTGGGGACAGGTGGCACATGTGGCACTGGGGACAGGTGGCACTGGGGACAGATGGCACTATTGGTGGCACTGGGGACAGTTGGCAGTGGCACTGGGGACAGATGGCCTTGGGGACAGGTGGCACTGGGGACAGTTGGCAGTGGCGCTGGGGACAGATGGCCTTGGGGACAGGTGACACTGGGGACAGGTGGCACTGATAGGTACTGTGGACACTTTTTTTTTTTAGTGTTCACTCACCCTGCAGCACAGAAGCTCTCCATCCTCACACGCGGTCTCTGTGTGAGGAGGGACAGCCGGCAATGAGAGATGATCTCATATGTTTACACTTGAGATCATCTCTCATTGGACACACCGATCGAGAGTGCTAAATGGCCGCTGTGATTGGCCATTTAGCACGATCTGGACACGGCCAACACAGATTTTCCCCGATGAGCTCCCGCGGCGGCGCGCGGGGAACAGGTAAAAAGGAGGACATTCAGGGACGCCCCCCCGGCAATTGAGCACCGCGCTGTAGCCGTCTTTCGGCTATAGTGCAGGCGCCTAGTGGTTAAAGCGGCGCAGTGCCGAATCTCAAAAAATGGCCTGGTCATTGAGCAGCCAAATATTCCGGGGCTGAAGTCGTTAAAGAGTCATTGTAATCAAAATGCACTTTTAAAATGTAAAAATTTCGGCTGCCGCAATCCAATAAAAAAAATCTAAAATTTTTGAGTTTACCGAATCGAAGTTTATCGATTCGAACGTTTTGATTCGAAAAAAATTGGTAAACTTTAAGAAAATTCCATAAAATACATAGAACGAATTCCGCATACAAATCCCGAATATGAATTGAAAGACTCTAATCCCGAATATGAATTGAAGAGTTTAACTAAACTAAATAACTAGATCTAAACTAATCTAAACAAAACAAAACACATTTTTTCATCATGCACGTCTAACTGCTCTATGCGTCCATAAGACACGCCCCCCCACCCTCTTCTCATTGGCTCACTGGCTGTGATTGACAAGCAGGCTACATATTTCTGTTATAACAAGTGCAATTTTAAACTGATCTTCAGGAATCCTGTGACTTTCCCATTTCACCCCCACGTCCTTCTAAATCAGGGGTGTCAAACTCAATTTAATCGGGGGGGGGCACATCATCATTCTGGTTGCCCTAAAAGGGCTGGTTGTTTTTGCAGGACTATATATATTTACCTAGGACTTTTTGTGTAAAAACTCAACCAAATTGCACTAAGAGTAGGAAGATCTTAATGGGGCAATAAATACCAGGAGTGCATTATGTGCTCAGGAAGTGCCATGTGCAGAATGCAGGGTTCAGGGGTGTGCTACTTACCGAGTGCAGGGTTCAGGGGTGCGCTATGTACTGAGCACAGTTTCAGGGGTGCCCTACACAGAAGGCTCCTGTGTTTACAAGTGACAGCGATGAGCTGGGAGCAGAGGGCAAGAGCTGGAGGTGGTAAAACGTTCTGGCTGAAAAGCCCCAGGTGTGAGGACAACATGAAATGGCCTGGTGGGCTGGATTCGGCCCACCAGTCTTGTGTTTGGCACGTGTGTTCTAAAAAAATCTCTGGGTGAAAAGAGAACTACCAGGAACACTTTAACCTACCTAAATTTGTGAATCCATGCCAAGCTAGGTCCTGATTCTTCTCTCTTCTTCACTGCAACATAAAAAGGGTTCTTTTTTGGGTGCCCACATCACTACCTGGGTTACATGGGAACTTCCTTTTGGCTGTCCAGTGGCGGAATGGCCTTTCAGGTTCTACTACATTGCAAAGGTTTGATGAAGTCAGCGATGGGTCACCGGTCTCCACTGCCAGAAGAGTGCAATGCAAAGTGTGCCTTGAGGTGGGCTTTAAAGAAGAAAAAAACAATTAAAAAACCATTCATGGACAGTAAATTATTATTTGGTTGGTCAATTAAACTACTAACACATGCTGTATGTTCTGGGATTTATATGCCATTTCAGAATATTATTTTCCACTGGGTAGAATAAATGATGGCTCAAAACAGCCAATAATTAATGACCGCCGCTGGAAAATATAATTGTTCCAGACACTGGAAGGAAAGTTTTCAGCAGAAGCAATAAGACTCTATTCATGGGGACCAACAGCTAAACCACTCTTAATAAAGACATTTTTAACCAATTATTTTATGTAGCCCATTGCAAAAAATTCTAATAAAAAAAGAAAAACAACAGAAACTGACAAAACATTATTACTGTAAATTGCTAAGTTTGTCGTTACTTAATAGAGCAATTACATTTGAAAATGAAATGTCAATGGAAGTGGTCAGTGCAGGGAGGAGAGGTGTCATGATGGCTAGCTCCACTGTATTCCTCCGTCAGGGTCATTGTCTGCTTGGAGTCTGCATTTTCTGTCTGTGTACTTTTGCCCATGTGAGAGGAATGTAGTCCCCCTTGGTCCTAAACTGGGGCTACTATCAATATTTATATTATTTTTTATATTATAATATTTATTATAGTTTTTTGCTGGGCTGTGGCCAGCTCAAACTTACTGCACAGTTTGTATTTGGGCTTTACCTAAGCTCAGTTGGGTTGTGCATTTCTCACTGTCCCCTTTAGGTATCACTGATACGGCAGACCATAGTATGAGATTTCACAAACAGGCTGAGTTAGGAATATTCATTTTTTTCTTTAGCCAGCCCAGTAGGGGGCTCATGCCACTGGTGCATGCTGGGGAAGGATATATATTTGGGACAGGCCATGCGCTCGCTCTCATGCCTCAGGCTAAGGCCTAAGGAGGTGCTGCTGTTGGGAGCTCCATGATTAGGCCCTGAAGCCTATTTGGGGCCTGTGTACGCTGAGGTGGTCCTGTCCGATGTGGAGGAAGCCGAGCCAAGGTGAGATGATCCAGGGGAGGCCCCTTGCTAGAGAGAGCCAGGAAGAAGGCTGGTCTCTCAGAGGGGCCAGGGGACTCGCTTGGAAGACGGACTGCAATCTGAAAAGATGCTTACAGTGTTGGCTCTGACACTGTGAAGCTGGACTTTGTTCTAAATCTGAGGAGTCTGTACGTGATCTTCCGTGGTATCTGAGATTCCTAACCCTCACTCCTACCTCCTTTTCAATTCAACATTAAAACTTTGAAAGGACAAAAAGTGACTGGCACCCAATTTCTGTTCCAGACTCCCCATTATAGCCATGGATGCAGCCCTGGGGTAAATGCTGGCTCGCTCCCTGCCTCTGGAGGTGTTATCCTGACTTTAGAGTACCAGGGGGGCACTGCAGGGGCATTATGCTAGAAGCTCACTCTAGGTAGAGTGTGAATGGTTTGCTATGGCTTGCTAAAGAGCTGCTGAATATTGAAATATGGGAAATAAGGAACTAGGAAGAGTGGGCAGAAAAAAAGAGGAGATGTTTCATTAAAATTAGAGCAATAGTCTTCAGACTCTTCTTAGTAAGGCCAGAAATCCTCCTGCTTTAGTCTTCATGCTGGATATAGGTGGCTGGACAAAGCAAAACTCATGGTCACCTTCTCTGTTGTAGGACTCCAAGTCCCTTGCATGTATGTAGTTAAGGAGTTATGAATTCACAGTTTTTTAGCTGGCATGCTTGTTCCAGTTCAGTAACTAAGAAGGCTTAGAAGCCAAAGACAACCAGGCAAGTAGAATTTTATTGTGAGGAGGTCAGCGATGGGAGCCCCTTTTTTTCTCTTAAAGAGGAATTACAGTTTTGGATAATTTATACATGGTACATTGTTCCAGCTCAGACCAATGTAACTCCCATACCTGACAAATGCCCCTGGAATCTGGAAATCACTGAAATAGATACCGCTACTCCAGTGATCTCTACTTGCTTCAGGGTACTACGCTAAGCATCTGCCCTGCCATTGGAATCTGAACACAGGAGGTTGGCCACTTGGCACGGACCCAATTCAAAGAAAGCTTTTCTTATTGGATGCTTTTTTGTTATTCAAAGAGTTTATGACCTCCTGTGTTTAGAAAGTAGCAGGTCAGTCACTTGACGTGGGACCCGTAGACATCACGAGAATAGACTTCAGTCATTTCCAGCTTCCAGGGGCATTGGCTAGGTATGGTATATGCATCTCCCTGATTAAGTTCTGGGGGCATAGCAAGTCACATTGGGGGTGTGCCCTGGCCAGAGCCCTGGCCGAGGCTGTCATTCATCCTTTCACATGGGTTTGCTCATAGGCGTGCACACAGGGTGTGTCAGGTGTGCCCAGGCACACCCTAATCACCCTGTGCAGAACAGATTCCCCCTACTGACCTGACCCCCCCTCCCCCACCCCAGGCGCTGCCAGCTTCCCTCTTCTCCTATACCCCCCAGCTGTTCCTGCAGAATGTTTTAGGGTGAGTGCGTGAAGGGCCAGTAAATTTTTAATTTACTGACCCATCCCTTTCTGAATGAACATCGTGAGTGATTGGAAGTGTGTGTTTGAGCTTTGGGGTGCACACCCTAATTCCATAGGCTGTGCACACCTATGGGTTTGCTTTAAAATGTGCAGCTCACGGACACATTTTTTGCCATTTTGAAGCTTGGAGCTGGGACGAGCTCCCATCCTAATCAGCACTCACTGCGGTTGGATTTGTTTTTTACTTTTGGGTCACTATGGTATATACTGTACATACTTACATTGATCTAAGCTGAACCAATGTCATTATGTAAAATAAAATATTCATAACTGGAATTCTTTTTAATACAATTTTCCTTTAAAGCTCAATTCCAGGTATGATCTTTATTGGATATTTGCATCAGACCAGCTTGGCTCACTGTTATGCCGCGTACACACGGTCAGATTTTCCGATGGGAAATGTTTGATGGGAGCTTGTTTTCGGAAATTACGACCGTGTGTAGGCTCCATTGGACATTTTCCGTCGGAATTACCGACAAACAAAATTTGAGATCTGGATTTCAAATTTTCCGACAACAAAATTCGTTGTCGGAAATTCCGATTGTGTGTACACAATTCCGACGCACAAAGTTCCATGCATGCTCGGAATCAAGCAGAAGAGCCGCACTGGCTATTGAGCTTATGGCACAAACATGACACAAACATGGCATCACATGTTTGTGGTAATAAATGTCCATACATTTTGCTAACTTTAGTCTGCCGGTGATGCTACCTCTTTATTCTGTTTGATTCGATAGCGCCAATCTTTGTATTGTCACTGTGGTACCAATTTCTGAAGATGTTTCAGTTGTAAGGATGGTACTGGATTATATGGACTCCTACTTGTCTCTTACTTTACATTTTCCAAAAAATCTTCAGTGCCACTTTGGTAATACGCACATCAAAACGATCCGCTGTCATTGTACGTTTGTGACAATACGCCAAAAAAGACTTTGATTTGTCAAGGTATTCAAGAGCAAATTGAATCAGTGACCTCTCCGGCGACAGAGAAATTGCGGTAATGAATGTAAAAGCACTTTGAATAAATGATACCGCAGCATCGCTATTTTTTTTTTATTTTCCATACAGTGTATCTACACCGCCAGCCGGGTACAATGCCCTCAGGTCAGGAAACAAACAGAAAAGCGTGGAAGGACTTGGGCTTCTCTAATGCCGCGTACACACGGTCGTACTTTTCGTCTACAAAAGTCCAACGGACGCTGACGGACTAAAGCTGGCTGGTAATCCGATCGTGTGTGGGCTTCTCCGGACTTTCAACGTACTTTTTTAGCCTCAAATCCGACGTACTTTAGATTTGAAACATGCTTTAAAACTTTACTTCGTAACTACGACGGACCCCGAAATCCGCTCGTCTGTGTGCTAGTCCGACGGACAAAAAGCCACGCTAGGGCACCTATTGGCTACTGGCTATGAACTTCCTTATTTTAGTCCGGTGTACGTCATCACGTACGAATCCGACCGACTTTTGTGTGGTCGTGTGTAGGCAAGTCCGTTCGTTAGAAAGTAGGCCGCAAGTCCGCCGCAAGTCCACCGAAAGTCTGCCGGAAGTCTGTCGGACAGGCTGTCTGACTTTTGTAGACGAAAAGTACGACCGTGTGTACGCGGCATAACAGATCGCTGAGAGGCATTTTGGAAAAAAAAGAGGCGAATTCAGATGGAAATTACATCTGTTCCCCGAGGGCACGTTTGTATAGACTGTGTGTCTGTAAATGTAGAAAACAGAATTGCTGTACACTAGGAGGACAACAAATACACATTCTGAATTTCTACGCCAGATCAGAAACCAGTTTCAAGGACGGTTTGCTGGCTTGGCCAATTAATGTTTTGTTTTTTTTTCCCTTTAGAACACTGCAACTCAACCCAAACAGATAAAAAAACAAAAACAGTTGAATCACATATACAGGAATTTATTTACCACAGATTGAACATAGTGTAACAAGTATGCAGCTCCACGGGCTTGGTGCCACCACCACACTGGTAACTCCTACCCCAAGTTACATAGTTAAATAGGTAGTCAGGTTTAAAAAAGTTATAAGTCCATCTAGTTCAAGTAATTATTTTCCTCATGTAAGGCCGAAGCTTCAGTGAAATAACCCACGCTCAAATTATAGCTTCAAGGGCATTGCCCCATGAGCCAACTGCATGGCAATATCTCCAGGGCATTTTCCAGTATCATACCTTCCCATCAAAGCCTCCCAAGCATTATTACAAGCTCAACTACGATGGCAAGAAGCTTCGGGACATTTTTCCATGTTCAACTGTTACAGAAAAATCTCCAGGGCATTGTGCCACACTTATCCTTCTCAGCCAAACATCAAAGAAAAGTTTCGACATTCATAGTTTCATAGCTGGTAAGGTTGAAGAAAGACACCAGTCAATCTAGTTCAACCGGTGTATGTGTGTGTATATGTGTATGTGTGTTTATGTCAGTATCATTTCCCATACACCTGCATATTGTTTTTACTTAGATGCCCATCTAATGCTCTGTACACACGAGCAGGCTTTTCAACCGGACTGGTCCGACGGACCGAATCCGGCAGACAATCCGACCGTGTGTGGGCTTCATCGGACCTTCAGCGGACTGTTTCTGTCGAAAATCTGACGGACTTTAGATTTGGAACATGTTTCAAATCTTTACGTCGAACTCCGCCGGACCCAGTTCCTATAGAAAAATCTGCTCGTCTGTATGCTAGTCCGACGGACGAAAACCGACGCTAGGGCAACTATTGGCTACTGGCTATCAACTTCCTTATTTTAGTCCGGTCGTACGTTATTACGTACGAATCCGTCGGACTTTGGTGTGATCGTGTGTAGGCAAGTCTGTTCGTTCGAAAGTCCATTGGAAGTCCGTCAAAAGTCCATCAAAAGTCCGTCGGAAAGACTGTCGGACCTTTGTTGCCGAAAAGTCCACCTGTGTGTACAGGGCATAAGAGTTTTTTTTAAACTATAGAGATTTCCCGCTGACACCACTGATTGTGGAAGGGAACAAACAAAAATTCCCAGCTCACTTACCAGCCAGCCTGCAACAAACCGCATTGACCCTGTCTAACAGTTCACGTTAAAAACAAGGGGTTTCATTTGCACACATTTGCAAATACATGCGTAAGCGGCCATGTCATGCCACCCTAGTGTAGTGCAGTCCTAACTTTTACATTTTGAGAGTCTCCTGAGTTGGAGCACATATATACTAATGTATAGATTAAGGGCAGGTGTGCCTGGGGGGATCCCATCCTTTCCAAAAGGTATAGAGATGCACTGGACACCCAGCAATAGCACAATGGCAGCGAAGGTATACTGACTTGTATATATGCCAGCTCCATAAAGACATGATTTGAACAGTCTTGTGTTGAGGAACTGGCACAGACTGCACAAAGCCCTGACCTCAACCCTCCAAAATACCTTTGTATGTATTGTAATGCAGATTGCAAATCAAGTCTTCCCTACCAACATTAGTACCTGATTGCCATGAAAGCTAGCAGGGGTAGTAGGTTGGTACCTCCTCCATGTTCCCTTCCTCATTGGGTGCCAAGCGTGAGTCACATAGGAGGCCTACCCCGAGTTGGGATCTTCTGGGCTATGCTAGGCACTGAGCACAGGTCACTTTCCTACACACTTTACTTGAACAGATGACTGAACTTAAGTTAACTCTCTCAATGTGAATATACACCACTTCTGTGACATGTTGTATTTAGGAGGGACACGCAGAGCCAATGCCCTCTCCACCTGTCCAGCAAACCTCCACTACCTCACTCCCACACTTATGATAGGATGCTGAAAAAACCTTCTGTATCCTTGGTAACCAACTGCTGTATTCTGTAACCCATTAACTCTTATACTGCTGTTTTCATACCCCAATGTGTTTAACTGACCCAAGCTCACTATGTGTGCTGGTTACTTTCATTACACTCCTTGAGTAACTTCAGACCTGACAAGAACAAGGTTTCAAAAACTTTACTGGAAACTTGTAGCATACAGAACAAAGTGTATAGTCTTTTCCAAACATTCCTATTCCGTAACTCAGGCTTGGTGGCTGCCCCAGCATACCTGCACAGGATAGAGTCCATTATGGTAAATCTACAGTACTGGTGTCTTTGGGCATTTTATAGTTCTCAGTGGTCCCGTACTCTGTAGAAGGCTCCTTATCCATAGGTGCCCTGGCTTTAGCAATAGACTGTATGAATGGACTTGCATGTATGGATGTAATTACAAAATGTCAGATGTTACGTGCTCTCTCAGATCGGACCCATGTCCCATTTTATACCACACAGGACCAGTGGGTTGGTCCCAAGACAGCCCGCCAAGAAAGAACCTAGAAACATTTTAACACTAACCTTCTCAGCCAGGGCAGCATACAGATCAACCTACTTACAGCCAAATGGGCACAGATTTCCACAGACACTTCAGAATCTTGTGAAAAGCCTTCCCAGAAGGGTGTTGGGGTTTATACAACTACAAAGGAGTGTAATCTCCATATTGCTATCTATTGGTTTGGAATGGGATGTGAAACACATTTGGATAGGTGCAATTTGTGTCCGCAAACGTTTGGCCATATAGGGGGTCACTCATAGCGGAGAGCAGATATTATCAGTTCTTTATTATACACTGCTGTGTCCTGCACACTACGATCAATACTCCTGTACAATCAATGCTTGCCTTGTTTAACCCAGCTACTACAGAGGAAGTCAATAACCTTTTTTCTAACGCCCACCCAATCTCCTGACCACTGGACCCTGTTCCTTCTTAAATACTACGGTCACCCTCTGACTCTATCCTACACTCTTTAACTCATATCTTCAACCTCCCTACTGGCATCTTCCCCAGCCCTCTGAAACATGCATTGGTCACTCCCATACCAAAAAAGGCCTCACTGGACCCCACTAATCTTAACAACCTAAGACCCATCTCCTTAAATTCTTTTGCCTCCAAACTCCTTGAACGTTTAGTCTACAACCGACTGAGCGACCACCTCATTGAGAATAACATTCTTGATCCCCTTCAGTCTTAATGTCGTCCACAGCACTCTACAGAAACTGCTCTCCTAAAACTCACAAATTACTTACTAAGAGCTTAAAACAATGGTCATTATTCCGTACTCTTATGCCAGAGGCCACAGACGATCAGACATTGCGACAACAAAACCATGGATTTTTTTTTCCGACGGATGTTGGCTCAAACTTGTCTTGCATACACACTGTCACACAAATGTTGTTGGAAATTCCGAACGTCAAGAACGCGGTGACGTACAACACGTACGACGAGCCGAGAAAAATGAAGTTCAATAGCCAGTGCGGCTCTTCTGCTTGATTCCGAGCATGCGTGGACTTTTGTGCATCGGAATTGTGTACACACGCTCGGAATTTCCGACAACAAGTCTTCTTGAAAAAGTTCTTCTTGAAAATTTGAGAACCTGCTCTCAAACATCTCAAACAGTTGTCAGAAATTCTGACAGAAAATGTCTGATGGAGCATACACACAGTCAGAATTTCTGACAACAAGCTCACATTGAACATTTGCTGTCGGAAATTCCGATCGTCTGTATGCGGCTTATTATTACTCTTGGACCTCTCCGCTGCCTTTGATACAGTTGATCATCCCCTCCTCCTCAAAAAACTCAATTTGCTTGGTATCCATTGCTGTGCTCTCCA
The DNA here is from genome assembly GCA_037952835.1 of Lithobates septentrionalis. NCBI lineage: Eukaryota > Metazoa > Chordata > Amphibia > Anura > Ranidae > Lithobates > Lithobates septentrionalis. Next base: position 5,244,187 of record JBBDGP010001212.1, read on the forward strand.
TTGGTTCGAATCTTACCTATCTCACCGTACCTTTAGTGTCACTTACAACTCCACTTCTTCCTCTGCAACACCTCTTACCATTGTGGACCCCCAAGGTTCTGTCCTTGGACCTCTACTATTCTCGATCTACACGTTCTCCTTGGGTCAGCTGATAGCCTCCTATGGCTTCCTCTACCATTTGTATGCCGATGACACCCAAATCTATCTCTCTACCCCTCAGCTCACCACATCACATATCACTGACCTACTAACAGACATATCAGCCTGGATGTCACACCACTTTCTCAAACTGAATCTATCTAAAAATCAAGCTCATAATATTTCCTCCCCCATATGCCCCTTCCCCTGACTTTTCTGTCAAGATCAATGGCACAACTATCAGTCTGTCCCCACATGCCAGGGTGCTAGGGGTAACCTTAGACTCTGAACTGACCTTTCAGGCCAACATCCAACCCCTGTCCAAATCATGCCACCTTAGGCTCTGCAACATTTCTAACCAACCATTTTTAACCAATGACACCACCAAGCTTCTAATTCACTCCCTGGTTATCTTTCGCCTCGTTTACTGCAACTCAATCCTCATTGGATTACCTTTACATACAATATCCCCCTTCAGTCCATAATGAATGTTGCTGCAAGACTCATCCACCTTACCAACCGTTCAGTGTTCTCCACCCCTCTCTGCCAATCCCTCCACTGGCTTCCACTCACCCAACAAATAAAATTCAAAGTACTAACAATGATTTACAAAGCCATCCACAACTCTGCCCCCAGCTACATCACTAACCTAGTCTCAAAATACCAACCAAGCTGCTCTCCTCAGTCCTCCCAAGACCTCCAGCTCTCTAGCTCCCTTGTCACCTCCTCCCATGCTCGCCTCCAGGATTTCTCCAGAGCTTCTCCTATCCTTTGGAACTTCCTACCCCAATCTGTCTGACTGTCCCCTAATCTATCCATTTTTAGACGATCCCAGAAGACCTTTCTCTTTGAAGAAGCTTATCCTGCTTCTAACTAATATAGTTTTACTTTCTCCATCAGCTCATCCCCCACAGCTACTACCTTTTGTATCAATTGACCCTCCTTCTTAGAGTGTAAGCTTGTCAGGGCCGGCTCAGCCCTTCCTTCTCTGAGCTGGCCGCTCAGCTGTCGGCTAACTGCCAGCTCTCATCTCTCTCCACAGTTAACCAGCTGTTGTGGATCTGCTTGTCAGTCCCACCTACTTAAAGATCTCCAGCTCACTTCATTCCTGCCTTCGCCTTGGTCACATCACAAGAAACCATCTCCTGCGTTCCTGTTTAACCACTTGCCGCCACCACTGCAAAGTGGTTTGATATTCCTGACCGGACGTCATATGATCGTTGTTGCGGGGTGCTAGTCTGACACCCTGCAACACCGATCTAGGTAAAGAGTCTCCGACAGAGACTCTTTACCACGTGATCAGCCGTGTCCAATCACGGCTGATCACGATGTAAATAGAAAGAGCCTATGATCGGCTTTTCCTCACTCGCGTCTGACAGACGCAAGTAGAGGAGAGCCGATCGGCTGCTCTCCTGACAGGGGGGGTCTGTGCTGATTGTTTATCACCACAGCCCCCCCTCGGATCCTACCCAGGACCACCAGGGAAGCCGCCCAGGATCACCAGGGAAGCCATCCACACTGGACCACCAGGTATGCCCCTAGACCCCCAGGGAAATGCCACTGTGTGCCCAGGCAGCTGCCAATCTGTGCCCAGGCAGCTGCCAATCAGTGCCCACTTCAATGCCTACCACTGCCAGTGCCACCAGGGATGCCCATCAGTGCCTCATATCAGTGCCGCGTATCAGTGCCCATCAGTGCCATGTATCAGTGCCCATCAGTGCCCATCAGTGCCGCCTATCAGTGCCGCCTATCAGTGCCCAGCAATGCCGCCTATCAGTGCCGCCTATCAGCGCCACCCTATCAGTGCCCAGCAGTGCCGCCTTTCATTGCCCATCAGTGTCGCCTATCAGTGCCCATCAGTGCCAACCAGTGCCACCCATCAGTGCCCATCAGTGCCACCTATCAATGCACATCAGTGCTGCATATGAGTGCCACCCATCAGTGCCGCCTACCAGTGCCCATCAGTGCCGCATATAAGTGCCTATCATCAGTGCCCGTCAGTGCCCGCTCATTGGTGCCACCTCATCAGTGCCGCCTTATCAGTGCCCATCAGTAAAAGAGAAAACTTACTTATTTACAATTTTTTTTAACAGAAACAAAAGCAAAACTTTTATTTTTTTCAAAGTTTTCGGTCTTTTTTTATTTGTTTAGCAAAAAATAAAAACCGCAGAGGTGATCAAATACCACCAAAAGAAAGCTCTATATGTGGAAACAAAATGATAAAAATTTAGTTTGGGTACAGTGTTGTATGATCGCGCAATTGTCATTCAAACTGCGACAGCGCTGAAAGCTGAAAATTGGTCTGGGCAGGAAGGTGTCTAAGTGCCCGGTATTGAAGTGGTTAAAGACTGGCTTGCTGACATCCCTTCTGGCTCCTTATCCTGCTTGCTGTTCCTCTACTTGGATCCCTGACTTCTGGCTTTCCTGATTACCCGATCCGGTTACTGGACTCTGGCTTGGCTGACTACCCGATCCGGTTACTGGACTCTGGCTATGCTTTGACTACGCTTACTCTATTTACCTTTTTATTTTTATTAATAAACAAGTGTGATTTTAATGTACTTCTGTCTCGGTCTGGTTCATGGTTTCTGACAAAGCTCTAATGAGCAGGGCCCTCTGTTTCCTCTTGTATCAAATTGTAACTTAACTGTAATGTCTGCCTTCATTTTGTTAAGAGCTGCGAAAACTGTTGGCGCTATATAAATCCTGTATAATAATAAAAATATTATTAAAAACAAGTAATATTAAAAACTATGAAGTTCTTTTTCATTGGTATTTAGCGGAGAGTAGAACTTTGACAGGTTTCGTGACCAGGCTCTCCACCTGGCCTTTTTTTATGTCATCCAGTCTGTTACTTTTTACCAGTTTCAAAGTCTAGAAGCCGGTGGAGCTCATTTGCAATGCACATCACTGTGCTTTATATATGTGTGGTGCAGTCATTGCATTTTAAATGAGCCCCTTAGTGCTCCTACATGACCTACATGATTATGTATGTTGATGAAGATAATCTGTCACCTCTTTATGCAGATCCAAAAATAATCTCAAAGAGGTGACCCCGGCCTTCGCAAAGATTTTGCGCTTTAAAAAAATCTATCTTTTGCAAAGAAAATTAAATCATAGCATGCCTAATCCATTGTCAAGTGAATCAGTAAACACAAAGACTAATCTTTGTACTAAATGTCGGTAATTAGGGGTGAACAAGTTCTTCCTCGTTGGCTCAGGAGTTGCTGAACATCTTACGCCGTGTCCGCATTCTGCCGCTAATTAGATGTAAAAATGAAAGGCCAGGAAGGAGGGAAGTAAATAAGAGCAGGAAATGGATGGCATTGAAGGTTTCCTCATTATTGAATTCTTCCCTCTACACAGTAGAAATAGTGCTGATAATAAAGCTTAAATAGGACAGTCGGGGCTCCAGGATAAGCCTTTTAAAGTGGCATTTATGTGGCCAAAATGTGATGTGCCGCCTTTTAATTAGATTCTATAAATAATTAAACAATATTTGCAGTCACAGGCTGTAGGAAAGGTGTGATGGCTTTTATTTGTGCTAAGGCCTTTTTTCCTTTTTTTCTGTCATGTGAACAAAAATTGTATGTGATTGGTTTTGTTCTGTTTTGCAACATAAAATAGTATTAAAGCGGAACTAAAGGCAAAAATACTCACCTATGCCCCAACGGTGTGACATCTGTGAAGTCCCTCCCTGCTGCCGGCATCTTCTCCCTGGCTTCTTCCAGGTGTCGGTCTTTGGCTCTTTTGATTGGTCATTGCAGGATGACATGCACTCCCATGCAGTGCCAGGACTAGCTCATCCAGTACCCAGGGTGAGGATGCAGAACTGAAGTCGGAGAACTCACCCAAGCTCTGCCGCAGTAAAAGGATGATGGGCTGTGTGTCGGTGCTCTGGCTATCCTATCCAATATGAATCCATAGAAATCAAAAATCGGCACATGATCGCTCCTTCTTATGAAATTTTATTTTGCACTGAAGCAGTTACAACAGTAGAACTGTGTGGTCCCTTCCCCACTGCTAACACATGACATGTGATAGGCATACCCAGAGCTTATTTCTCAGAGAATAGGTGCAGGTACTCAGGGCTGGTGCTACCACTAGGCAAATTAGGCAGCCACCTAGGGTGCCCTGCTGCCTACGGCGCCCGGCCGCTGGTGTTCCTACTCTCTTCTTTCTGCAGCAAGCAACTAAGTCTCAGCATCAGCAGGCAGCCGCGGCTCCGTTCGCACATAGTGTCATAGTGCGGAGGACTGTGTCTGTGTTTCCGACTCCCGAATGAATGGAAGCAAGCAAATATTCATTGATGGGCACTGGTAGGCTGCATTGAGGGGTGCTGGTAGGCTGCATTTGATGGGCACTGGTAGGCTGCATTGAGGGGCGCCGGTGAGGCTGCATTTGATGGGTGCTGGTGAGGCTGTATTTGATGGGAGCTGGTAAGGCAGCATTTGATGGGCACTTCATTAAAAAGCTGGGGTTTACATGGGCAGGGGAAAAGGGGTGGAGTCAGGGGTGGAGCCAACAGGGCGGTAATATGAGGTTTCGTCTAGGGTGTCAAAAATCCTTGCACCAGCCCTGCAGGTACTCCATCGCTCCCAACTGTTCCTGATTTGGAGGGACTGTTCCTGATTTGGAACAAAGTCCCTCTGTCCTTCTTTCCTCCTCATTTGTCTCTCATTTTGATCTGATCTATAGAGTTGTGTAGTACTACCCCGTAGGGGTGGCAAATGACAGGGTTCCCCACTGCTTCACAGCCAGGCACACAACAGCTTCAACTTTCATCTGCACAGTGAACAGTCCTTGAGCTTTGTTTTGTGTATTTTTTATTAGGGGGTAATAACTTGGATGGGGATAGGAATTAGGGGTTGCCCAATTTGATATTAACAAAACCAGGGACAACTTCCTCCCTATATACAACTCCAAATGATTCCTCTTTTGTAGCTAACAGTCTTTGTTAGATCAGCAACAGCCCCTTACAGGCTAGGAACTCTCAGTCCCTTTAGAAAACATGACAAGTGTATTCCAGATGTACCCACTTATTTACTCTTACTGCTATACCATTTTACTCCAACCCCTTTTCCCTTTATTTAAATTAACGAGACCACACCATTCTATTGGAGTATAAAATGGCCATAACAGCCTATTTATTAAACAAACTGAATAAATAACTCCAATAACCTTAAATATATAAATAACATATAACTTCAGTGCAAAGAACATGTTATTAACTGCAATCTGTTGGTCAGTGACGGAGCTACACCTTTTACCACATATCAAACCATACACGCGGGAACCATTTCCAACTTGATAGGCCTCCAGTTGTACCGCTCGGAGACAACCCCTTGCCCGCAGTGTAACCATACCGGTATTCCATTTCGGGAATACACCGGAGGGGCCATACTATCGATGACCCCCCACCCCTTTTTACCACATTTGTTTACCGCTACCGTCACCGACCAACAGAAAAACACAGCCACAGCCCGAAAGGATGAAACCTTTTCCTTAAGGGCCCCTCCACACACTCAGTGCCCTTTGGATTCCCTCCTGCAGCCCCATGGTCCACAGATCAATGCCTACGTCCGTGAGGTGAACACCATCCCTGCGTAGATAAAGGCCTACATTAATTTCCAACTCTCTGTGCCTTATCACCATGCCCCCTTGTTTTACCAAAAACCTCCCCACTACTTTGTTGATGCGAATACGTGCCTTGTTCAGCCGTTCCACAGACCTTGCCATCCGCCAGGTGGTGCGTGCCACCATGTCGGACCATAACAGCAGAGTATTTGGAAAAACCGTGCGGATATATAGCAAATCCGACTTAATGCTTGCTAATATGTCTCTTACCGTGCGCACCCCTAAATCGTTACCACCCACATGAATCACCAACACATCAGGTGGTCTGTCCAACCACGCATAACGCTCCACTTCCATGACCACTCTACCCCACATCATACCCGGTCTCCCCAGCCACCTGATGTATGCCTCTCTCCTCGATACTCCCAGCTGCCTCCCGTCTGGTCTCGCATCACCTCTCCTGGCCCCCCAACACACATAAGAGTGCCCAAGAATCCAGACGAGGCGTGGAGCACCTCCCCCTGCAATGAAAAGATCACAACCAAGGTAACGTCATTCATTGTTTGTTTTTTTGTTTTTGCTTTTTTGTTTTTTTGTTTTTTTTAAAACCCAATTCCAACCTACATGGACCATCATACTAGCCAACCCACCACCTTTCTTTTTAATCCCTTATTTATTTCCTTTTTTTTTTTTTTTTTTTATTATTCCATTATCATTTGAGGTCGTACGTAGGTGCGGAACCTTCTCGATTCCCATCTACCGATCCTCCTCACGGCTGCCTCATCCAGCCCGCATCTGGCAGCCTCAGTAGCCGCCCCAATGCGGAAGGAGTGTGAAGCGTAAGCCTTCCCATCCAAACCCAACTTCATCAAACATTTTCTAAACACTGCTACAAACTGAAATTTTGATAAATAAGACCCGTCTTTATGACGCAAAAATGGCCCTTCCCCCATCGGCCTTACCTGCGCCAGTTCCTCGACCGCCCTTACCGGGCAGACTGTGGATCCTGGCAAAGCGTACAACCATACGTCTACCCCCTTCCCCGTCTGATCGGTTTTTGACCTTCGTAGTTTCAAACACACTTTATCCCCGAGCGACCTAACGTCCTGCACCAGAATGCCACCCGCATCCCCCCTTGCCGGGCTAACCAATTCCCCAATTCTGAACGCCCCAAAAAACGCTAACGAAAAGGCTGCCGTAAACAGCAAACATTCATAACTTGAAGAACATACTGACCTTAACTGCCCACAAATGGACACCAGGTTTGCAAAAGTGACAGGCCTTCTTTTATCTTTCCTTCCTTGACCTCTCTTGTACCCTTTGATGGCTTGCCTAACCCAAAAATCTTTTGTCCAATCCTCCCCCTTTTTTAGCTTGAAAAGGAATGACAAAGCCGCCATCTTCTTTTCAATAGACGACACCGCCACCCTGTTTTCCATATTTCTGGACACAAAATACAAAACCAGCAATCTCACCTCAATCCCATCCTTGTCCACCCCAGCTTCTTGCAGTAAACCCTCCCATTCTCTCCATACCTTCATATAGGCCATCCAAGTGGACTTACTCACTGACCGCTGGATCCATCCTGCGGCGACTCCAATGCCAGCTCCCAGATCCACGCCGGGCAAGGAATCCCTTCCTTTTCTGCTGCCGGGGCCAATTCCCTGAACTTGTCCCACTGAAAGCGAGACAGCGAATCAGCCAGTGTATTGTCAATCCCTGGTATGTGCACAGCATATATAAAGGTATTCAATTGCAAGCACCGCAATACCAACTGTCGCATCAGCCTAATGACAGGTTGGGAAGACGCTGACATGCGATTGACCACCTGCACAACCCCCATGTTGTCACAGTTAATTCTCAACTTTAAATTCTGGCAGGATCGCCCCCATAACTCCATAGCCAGCACCACTGGAAATAGTTCCAGCAGTACCAGGTTCCGAAGAAACCCCGCTTCCACCCATGATTGTGGCCACGGTTCCGTGCTCCATTGCCCTTGAAAATATGCCCCGTAACCTGTAGAACCCGCCGCGTCCGTAACTAGCTCCACATTGAAGTTACTTACCGGACCTGACATCCACACTGATTTTCCGTTGTACGCTGACAGGAATTGATACCATACCTTCAGGTCCTCCCGATGTTCCCGCGTCAGCCTGACAAAATGAGTGGGGGCTTTTACTCCCGCCGTGGCTGCTGACAGCCTCCGACAAAACACCCTACCCATGGGTATGATCCTACAAGCAAAATTTAACTTACCTAGCAACGACTGCAGTGTCCGCAACTGCACCTTCCGCATTCCATGAATCTCCCGGATCTCCTTCTGTAAATCCACTAACTTTACGTGCGACAATCTGCATTCCATTGCTATGGAGTCAATTACTATACCCAGAAAACTAATTTCGGTTGTCGGGCCTTCCGTCTTTTCGGCTGCCAGTGGCACTCCGAACCTTCCTGCAATGTGCTGCAACGTTGACAATAAAATCGCACACACACTGGAGGAAGGAGGACCTATGCAAAGGAAGTCATCCAAGTAATGGATAACCGAATCCAGCCCCGACACATCCCTAATCACCCACTCCAAAAAGGAACTGAACGCCTCAAACATGGCGCAAGAAATGGAGCAACCCATGGGCAAACATTTATCGACATAAAACTGTCCTTGCCAGTGGCAACCCAGCAGCCTAAAGCTGTCCGGATGCACTGGAAGTAGCCGAAACGCCGCTTCTATGTCAGATTTTGCCATGAGTGCCCCCTGTCCATACCTCCTAACCCACCGCACCGCAGCATCGAAGGAAGTATAGGACACAGCGCAGGCATCAGGGTCAATGAAATCATTGACCGAGCCCCCCTTTGGAAAGGATAAATGGTGAATTAATCGGAACTTATTCGCCTCTTTTTTGGGGACCACTCCCAGTGGGGACACCACCAAATCCGGTAATGGCTTATCCGCGAATGGCCCTACCATGCGGCCTAATGCCACTTCTTTTGCCAATTTGTCTCCCACCACCCTTGGGTGTTGCAACGCTGATTTCAAATTCCGTGCCATAGGGGGAACCACCTCCAAGGCACATGGTATTTTAAACCCCTCCCGAAAACCTGCGGTAATCAGCGATGCCGCTTCCCTATCCGGATACTTACTTAAGAAAGGCAGCATCCTTTCCACCTTCACCGGCGTCATCCCTCTTGTTAACAGGCTCCCTGGTACGTTTTCCTTTTTTGCAGCATCTGGCCAGTGTGTGAGTTCCCCCACACCCTGAGCATTCATGCTTGAATTTGCACGATCCCCCAAACTTACAGTTTCCTTCGTTGTATTGCCAACACACTCCCCATTTCTTGCCGGCCGGTAGTCCTGAGGAGTGTGTACCCCCGGCCCCCCCTTGAAAAACTGAGGCGGGGCCCTAGCCGAGGACATAAGTCTCATCCAAAGGCTGATGTCCTTATGGTCCCAACGCAGGGCCGGACGAACCGCTCTGCGTTGTCGGAACTGCTCGTCATAACGCAGCCAAGCCGTTCCGCCATAAACTCTGTGTGCTTCCCCAATAGCATCCATATAACAAAACAACCCAGAGCAATGCTCCGGATTCTTTTCGCCAATGACGCTGGCCATGATAGCGAACGCTTGTAACCAATTGACAAACGTTCGCGGAATCAACCTGTACCTCCTCTTCTCCTCATCTTCCTTCTTGGAGTCATCAGGCTTAACCCTGTCCAGGTTAAACTTTTCCAACGGCAACAAGGAAAATATTTCCACATATTCCCCTTTTTGGATCTTTTCCCGAACCTCCGACTTCAGATGCGCACCCAGCGGGCCTTCAAAGCAGACATATACCTCGCATTTCGCTGCATCTGCAATCCTGACTATATCCGTCCTACCCGACGCTTCTGTTGCCCCCTTTTCCCCCGGCTTTTCTTTTGCACTCCCCGACTCCGGGTTTTTGTCAGCAGACACCCCCGTGGAAAGTTCCACCTCCCCCCCAGATAACACACCCCCGCCAGTTCCTTGCGATACTACGCTCGTGGCCGCCTGAGGAGGTTGCTCCCCAAAACGTCCTACCAGCGCCCTCAGGCCCTCCAACAGCTCACTCAGTTGTCCCCCTGACCCCGAACTGGCGGATCCTTGCCCCGCCACTTGTTGGTCATGTCCCTGCGACACCTGTGGTGTTCGGGCTACTGCCCCTGCCGTACCTGAGTTAACCACACCCCATATATTTTGTAAAGCATTGGTAAAATCTAAATTATTACTGGACTTACCGGGCTGACCCGGAGACCTCCCGACAGCCGCTGGTCTGGTTTCCACAGTCGCATCCTGCTGGTGTGCCTCTACCTCACCTTCTTCCAACTCCTCGTCTTCGGACCGGTCCCCCTGGGGCGGGCTTGCCGGCGTGGTGAGCCCCCCAGGCGCATCCCTCCTGGAGGCCGTATGCACCCGCTGCGACATGACTTGTCCAACCTCTGCGACTCCGCTTCCCGCTTGGATTCCATGCCGCCCTGGAATGGCTGAGACCGGGCCGGCCTGATCAGTCCTCCGTCCGCCCCTCTGGAGGTAATTCTCCCCGCCAGGCGACCGGTTGCCACCTGCGGTGTCAGCAATGCTTCTCCTCACCGCCCTGGGCGCTGCTGCAGCTCCTCTCTCCCTTCTGTCCTCCCCCCTCGGCTCGTGCAAAGCTGCTGGGGGGTCCGCTCGTTCCGCACGCCTGGATCCTGTATTCAATGAAGCAGCGCCATCTTGTCCCGTAGCCCCGCCCACCGCGCTGCGGCCGCGGCGTGTGTTCCGCCCGGGCCTGGCATCGACCATCGGTTGACTCCTCTTAGCTGGAGGGGCTGACTGTTCCCCCCTGGGGCTTCGTGCCTGGCGACCCGTACGTCCATCGGGTCCAGGCGAATACCGCGCCGGCGGCCGCGACTTCCGCGCACGGGCAGTCCCCTCACCTCCGATCGCCGATCCGCCTGCTTCCTCTTGAATGAGCCCAGCGACCTGACTGTGGAGCCACTCCGGTCCCCTGGACGCTGCTGCCTGCCGCAAACGAGCCAGTATCAAATCTATGTCGGCCATTGCTGTAGAGGAGCAGAGAAAATCTGCCTCCTCGTGTCTCTTCCTGCTCCACTGACCCCGTCCCAGCTCCTCCCCTCCTCTTATATGGCCGCACCCCCAAAGTTTCCTCCTGTCTCCACCCCACCAAACCTGGCCAGCTTAACCCTGTGTGTGTCACTAGACACACTGTCATGCCCGGCCCTACACTATTCTCTTCTCTTTTCTTTTCTTTCCGGGCCTCACTGGACAATGTGTTGTAAACTGCATCCTGGAGTACCTCCAACTCCCCTGTAGACACTGGTCCCAGCTCTACCACTGCAGGAAATGCTAGCCCACCTGGCTGCCTCTTCACCAGTCTACCCGACTGACTCTCTGGAGATCTCCCAGGGCAAGGTAGGGAAGATTTAAGCACACCGCTATCTTCCAGAGAGACCTGCTAAATGTGGCAGTCTCTCCCCTCTTGTAGGTCCATGCATGGTGCTGTAGTACTCACACTGTCCTTCTTGCTCCTGCTGCCTCTCAGGGAAGACTCCTTCCCTGAACCCCCCCCCCCCCCCAAACTATGGGGTTCACCTTAAGGGCCACCGACAGCCTCCTCAGCACTGCATCTCTATCTTCCACCCCACTCCCTCTCAACATGACTCATTCCTATTTAGGGGCTCACTTAGTCCCCTGCCAGGCCCATCTCCTGGGGATTAGCTAAGCTCCCCTAAATATGCAGAAGAATCCTCCTAGACCTACGCCCACTATTTTCCAGAATGTTCTCAAGCTTTCTAGAACCAGGGGGGGCACCAGAGAGCTGTCTGTATGAGTCATGCTGCCCTGTGCTCTAATAACCCTGACCCAATTACAGACTCACTGGTTTAAACATGAGGGAGGGTATACATTTCCTGACACCCACACTGGTAGCACACTAGAGGGTGCTACAGTTGTATATAAAATGCACTTTTTATCTTTCAAAAAGTGTTTCTAAACCTTTCATCCAATTTTAAATTGCTGCATTTGTAAATTTCAAAAGCCAGTGGTAAAAAAAAAAAAGCCCTTGTGGGTTTAACGAATCATTTATTTCGCATAAAAGGGGCGTGTCCTATGCTTACATACTTTTGCTATTAGATGTCCCTTGTTCCCATCTCAAAAAGTTGGGAAGTATGAAGTACTCCCCGTTTTCAAGTCACCCCTTGTCTCCATCCCCAACCCACCTCCAAGCACAGTCCCTTGGTTCCACCCCCTACCCACTTCCCAGTACCGCCCCTTTTAGAGAAAACAGAGCCAAGTATCATTTTGTGATGCTAAGTAATTTGTATACTGTCAATAAGAAAAGCAGTACAATAGATCCCCTGCAGCCAGCAGCAAAACCCCCTAGCAACAACAGATAGTCCCAGCAACAATAGGCCCCCTGCAACAATGGATCTCACCAGCAACAATAGACCCACTGCAACAATAGATCCCCTAGCAGCAACAGATTATTCCAGCAACAATAGATCCCCTGCAAAAAAATATTCCCTAGCAACAACAGATCCACCCCAAGAACAATAGATCCCCCCATCAGCAACAATAGATCCCCAAGCAGTCAGCAACAACAGACCCCTCCCTCAGCAGTAGATCCCTCCCAACAACAATTGACCCGACAGCAGCAAAAGACCCCTTCCTCAGCAATAAATCCCCCTCAAGCAACAATATATCCCCCAGAAGCCAGCATCAATGGACCCTTCAGCACATCCCTGTAATGCTGGAAGAGTTAAAGTGGTGTTCCGGCTGAAATTATACTTTTTAAATAAAAATACCCCTATAATACACAAGCTTAATGTATTCTAGTAAAGTTAGTCTGTAAACTAAGGTCTGTTTTGTTAGTTTATAGCAGTAGTTTGTCATTTTATAAATTTACAGCAGGCCATGGCCATCTTAACCACTTCAAGACCGCCGCACGACGATGTACGTCCAAACTTTGAACGGGGATATCCCCGGTATCCCCATTTTCGTGCGGCAGCCGGCTTTCAGATAAAAGTGGTCCCTGCGGCGGATTCACCGCGAGATCACTTTTACCGGTGGCGGGAGAGGGCCCCCCCCCCCGCCGCCATCCAGTGCCCTCCGCCGCTTACCGGAGCCGTCGGTAGCGGCGGAGGCGATCGCGTCCTGCTCTGTGGTGTGTCTGGAGACGAGTGAGGCTAAGATGGCGCTCACTCGTCTCCAGGACACTGCTGGGCGGAAGCGACGTCAAAACGTCACTTCTGTCCACGCCTCTTAAAGGCATATTTTTTCAAATGTCATTTTTCTAAATGACTTTTTTTTTTTATTGCATTTTAGTGTATATATGAGATCTGAGGTCTTTTTGACCCCAGATCTCATATTTAAGAGGACCTGTCATGCTTTTTTCTATTACAAGGGATGTTTACATTCCTTGTAATAGGAATAAAAGTGACACCATTTTTAAAAAAAAAACTGTGTAAAAATAAATAAAATATTGTAAAATAAATAATAAAAAAAAAAAAAATTTTTAAACCCCCCTGTCCCGATGAGCTCGCGCGCAGAAGCGAACGCATACGCGAGCAGCGCCCGCATATGAAAACGGTGGTCAAACCACACATGTGAGGTATCGCAGCGACAAGTAGAGCGAGAGAAATAATTCTAGCCCTAGACCTCCTCTGTACCGCAAAATATGCAACCTGTAGAATTTTTTAAACGTCGCCTATGGAGATTTTTGAGGGTAAAAGTTTGACGCCATTCCACGAGCGGGCGCAATTTTCAAGCATGACATGTTGGGTATTAATTTACTTGGCGTAACAATTATATTTCACAATATAAAAAAAAATTGGGCTAACTTTACTGTTGTCTTATTTTTTTATTCAAAAAAGTGAATTTTTTCCAAAAAAAGTGCCCTTTCAAGACCGCTGCGCAAATACGGTTCAAAAAAAAGTATTGCAATGACCGCCATTTTATTCTGTAGGGTGTTAGAAGAAAAACCATATATAATGTTTGGGGGTTCTAAGTAATTTTCTAGCAGAAAAACCTGTTTTAAACATGTAAACACCTAAAATCCAAAAACGAGGCTGGTCCTTAAGTGGTAAAGTGTGGGCATCTGAAGCCAGACTGTATTTCTTCCTGGATCTCATTCTTGCAGATCTCGCACATGCTCAGTGCAGCACAAGCAGTGTAATAGGTTTCAGGTCAGGTTTCCATAGCAACGGCAGTTTCAGAGGAAGTTGCTGCCCCTTCCCAGAAGGCATTGCAAACAGGAAATGATGCGATGGGCCGCGGCCAGGGAGGAGGAAGTGAAAAATGAATACAGCAGATATACAGTAGGTACTGAGAAAAAATAAATAAAAAAATATCCAATTTGTTTACAGTGCACAGTTTAGTGAGGGATGCTGAAGAGTTGTAAAAGTGGGTGGAACTCCACTTTAAAATTGCAGCTCAACTGCTTTTTTCACTGTCCCAGCCTCCAGTGCGAAAGGGCTCTAAAAGTGGAGCCTTTCTATTGGTCAGAACGTCACTCACCATATGAAAACAACAATAGATGCTTGGGAGGTGGGAAGAGGTAAGGCAAACATAGAAAATCTCAGGATTTGTATATCATTTCAGCTGCTCATACGGTATCTCCAGCTCTACTGATCTTTCTTAGACAGGTTCACACCACAGAAAGGCAGTCAAGATGTGTTCCTGCATGCATGTTTTTGGTGCATTCTGTTGCGTTCTGACACGTTTTTGATGCATTCCAGATTCATATATACTCTTCTTTTTTTCTTCATTTTTTACTTTTTTGGTGTAATGTGTTCCGATGCATTTTTGATGCGTTCTATTGCATTCCGGTGTATTTTTTATATGTTTTGCCGCATTCCAGTACAGCTCCATGCAGAACAAATGAAACTTTTGTTGACCGTACTGGAACTGCACTGCAATGGTGTGAACTTTGCCACTGGAATCCATGTAACCTATTGTCCATGCGTTTTTGATGCAGAAAACAAAACAAAAAAAAAAGACGCACTGGGCTGCATGTGATGTGAACGGGCCCTAAGGCCTGGTTCACACCTATGCATTTTTAGTGCATTTTCACTTTTACAGAAACGCACTACAGTCCATTTAACATGGTTTCCTATGGGTCATGTTCACATCTGTGCATTTTATCGAGAGGGCCAGGGACTTTTTTCTGATTTTCGGTTACATATACTTCGATGGATTAAAAATTTGTATTGAAAAATCAAAAATGCACCTGGGATATAGAAACTGCAACCTGCATAGGTGTGAATCAGGCCTTACCCTAGGTCAGTGAGTGGCGAAGCTAGGCACCCCAGATGTTTTGGAACTACATTTCCCATGATGCTCGACTACACTGCAGAGTACATGAGCATCATGGGAATTGTAGTTCTAAAACATCTGGGGTGCCAAGCTTCGCCATCACTGCCCTAGGTTCACAACTATGCGTTTTTAGTACGTTTTGCAGTTTGCAGAAATGCACACTAAAGTCCATTTAACATGGTTTCCTATGGTACACATTCACATCTATGCATTTTGCGGACGGTGCATTTTTGAAAAGGGTCGGGGACTTTTTTCCCGCATTTTGCGTGTAATAGACTTCAATGGAAGTTTTGTGTTTGTGATGCGATTTTTGATGTGTTTTGCATTTTGCAGTTTTTATTTTTCAGTTTAAAACACTGTAAATAGCTGGTTGCTAAGAAGGGGGCTAGGAAGCCGAGCGCCGCGTCCTTAACAACCGATGAGTCAACAGCTGTCAGCGAGCTTTTTACTTTTTTTGTGGGTAACCAGCCGCGAGGAAAAATACATCGGTGGCATGGAAGAAGACAGCTCCAGAAGAAGACGGCACAAGAAGAAGACGACACTGGAAGAAGACAACTCGTGGCTTCTTTATAATAAAGGACTTGTCAAGAACTGGCTTTTGTTTTTTTTTAACATTTCACTTCTTTTTGGGGTGAATGGGTATGGGGTATGATGTACGATGTACCCCATACCCATTCACATAGGGGGGGCAGTTTCTGTGGGCATCCTTAATGGGGACTTCCAGATTCCGATAAGTCCCCCCTCTGCAGACCCCGACAACCACGGGCCAGGGTCGTCAGGAAGAGGCCCTTGTCCCCATCAACTTGGGGGGCAAGGTGCTTTGGTGTGGGGGGGTTGCAGAGCTTCCCCCTGCCCCAAAGCACTGACCCCCCTCATGTTGAGGGCATACGCCCTGGTATGGTTCGGGGGGGGGGGTGGGGGGCGCTTGCTCGTTCCATCCCTCTCCTGACCTGCTTGGCTGCATGCTCGGATAAGGGTCTGGTATGGATTTTGGGGCATTGTTATTTTACATTTTGGTATAGGGGGTTCCCTCTGAATCCATACTAGACCCGAAGGGCCTAGTATGGACTGGGGGGGGGGGGGGGGCCTCATGCCGTTTTTTTGTGATTTTTTTTTTTTTGCCCGCAGACAGCTGATGATTCATCAGTTATTAAGGACACAGCAGCCGACTTCAAGGCCCCCTCCTTAGCAACTACCAATATACAGTGTGTTTAAAGAGAAAAAAAAAAACGTAAAATGCAAAATGCATGAAAACTGCATGCAAAAACACATTAAAAAGGAGAGTTTAACCACTTCAGCCCTGGAAGATTTGGCTGCTGAATGACCAGGCCATTTTTTTGCGATTCGGCACTGCGTTGCTTTAACTGACAATTGCGCGGTCGTGTGACGTTGTACCCAAACAAAATTGACGTCCTTTTTTTCCCACAAATAGAGCTTTCTTTTGGTGGTATTTGATCGCCTCTGCGGTTTTTATTTTTTCTCTATAAACAAAAAAAGAGCGTCAATTTTGAAAAAACGCAATATTTCGTACTTTTTGCTATAATAAATATCTCAATTTTTTTTTTTTTAAAAAAAGCGAATTTTTTCTCAGTTTAGGCCGATATGTATTCTTCTACATACTTTTGTTAAAAAAAAATCGCAAAAAGCATATATTGATTGGTTTGCACAAAAGTTATAGCGTCTACAAAATAGGGGAAAGATTTATAGCATTTTTATTTATTTATTTATTTTACTAGTAATGGCGGCAATCTGCGATTTTTATCGTGACTGGGACATTATGGCGGACACATCGGACACTTTTGACACATTTTTGGGACCATTGGCATTTATACAGCGATCAGTGCTATAAAATGCATTGATTACTGTAAAAATGTCACTGGCAGTGAAGGGGTTAACACTAGGGGGCGATCATGGGGTTAACTGTGTTCCCTGGGAGGTGATTCTAACTGAAGGGGGAGGGGACTGACTAGAGGAAGTGACGGATCGTGGTTCCTAGCTAATAGGAACACACGATCTGTCACTGCTCTCAGAACAGAACAGGGATTTGTGTGTTTACACACGCCCTTCCGTGTTCTGTCCCTCGGGGCTCGCGATCGCTCGTGGCTGGCGGTCATCGCGACCGTCGGCCCACGAGCATCGGCACCCCCCGCAGTGCAGCGGGCTGCTATCCCGATCCCGCGAGCCGACGTATAGCTACGACGGTTCGCGGGATCGTGCCGAGCTGCCGCCATAAAATGATGGTGGCGGGTCGGCAAGCGGTTAAAAACACAAAACGCGCTGCAAAACGTGCCTGGAAAACGCATCATGCGCCGCCGCATAGATACGCACCTAGACTTAAATCTGGTTCCAGAACATCATCATTATGAACAGGTGCTCCGAGTTTTACTGCAGCTGTCAGAAACTTTGATGGGGCGCTAACCGCCGTCGTTACTCCAGATCACCCGCTGTGTGCCCCTGGTAGTCACCAATAAGCTGTAGGTGTACGAGGCTGAAACAGTTATTTGTTTGTGGATTTCAGTGATCCTAAACCGTCATTCTTGTGACCTTGCTGGAGATATCACTGGGGATCCAAGAAATAATATGGAGATGGGCCGCCTCCCGGTCTGGACCTCCTAAATATGCTGTAATTACACAATTTGCAGGCTCATTCCTTTTTATAGCGGTCCTGTCCTTTACAGTCACAAGGTGATAAAAGGGGGTTGGACGGCGCGGCGAGGCGGGGAGGTGCGGCACACTGTGCCAGGAAGACGCACCATACCGAAATAATTAGGAATATTATTTGATCTCCTTCCTGTAGATTCATAGCACCTGCTTCTAATAGGATAGGTCTGAGCAATGCTTGCTGCCTCTTTATCTATCATAGGGACTGGAATCACAGCTGTAAATACATAGAGGCTCATACATTCAATGATTCATCATCTACACAACGATCTGTCCGTCTTTTCATAGCACAGTCCATTATAAAGTTCAGATATATACGCCGGCTTATTCAGCGTCTGTCCGCAGGGACTAGTGAAAGTCGCATGACACAGGCTATTCCTCACCTCTCCCACCAATAATATCCCCGCGACAAAGCGTTACTTATATCGGTTTAACCCAAAGCGAAGCTCTAGATTTAAACAGCAAAAAGCCTGACAGAGGCTCTAACCCTGTTTGTTCTATCCAAAAAATATTAGATTCAATCTCTGCTATACGCCGCTTGTATGAGGTATAATATTCCCAACTTGATTCCAACAAACCTGCTTATATTTTGCCTTCCCTCATCAATATGCTATAGACATCTTGAAATAAAACCTTTCCGTTTTTTTTACATACACTATTTTGCCAAAAGTATTAGGACACCTGCCTTTACGCGCACGTGAACTTTAATGGCAATCCCAGTCTTAGTCCGTAGGGTTCAATATTGAGTTGGACCACCCTTTGCAGCTATAACAGCTTCAACTCTTCAGGGAAGGCTGTCCACAAGGTTTTGGAGTGTGTCTATGGGAATGTTTGACCATTCTTCCAGAAGTGCATTTGTGAGGTCAGGCAATGATGTTGGACGAGAAGGCCTGGCTCGCAGTCTGCCCTTTAATTCATCCCAAAGGTGTTCTATCGGGTTGAAGTCAGGACAGTCAAGTTCCTCCACCCCAAACTCGCTCATCCATGTCTTTATGGACCTTGCTTTGTGCACTGGTCCAAATCATTTGGTGGAGGGGGGATTATGGTGTGGGGTTGTTTTTCAGGGGTTGGGCTTGGCCCCTTAGTTCCAGTGAAGAAACTCTTCGGATGTCAGCATACCAAGACATTTTGGACAATTTCATGCTCCCAGCTTTTGTGGGAACAGTTTGGGGATGGCCCCTTTTTGTTTCAACATGACTGCGCACCAGTGTACAAACCAAAGCAAGGTCCACAGTGTATAATAAG
Organism: Lithobates septentrionalis; assembly: GCA_037952835.1. Taxonomy (NCBI): domain Eukaryota; kingdom Metazoa; phylum Chordata; class Amphibia; order Anura; family Ranidae; genus Lithobates; species Lithobates septentrionalis. The sequence continues at coordinate 5,263,133 of JBBDGP010001212.1, forward strand.
GCTTACCTGTAGGTAAAAGTGGTGTAAGTAGGTTTACAACCACTTTGAATGTGCCAAAAACAAACAGTCGAATATTTAGAATATATAAAAATGTGTTTTTTTATTTACAAAGCATTAAAAAACAAAAAAAGGTGTTTTTGTTCAAACCATCACAAACAAATGTGCATCTTGCGTACTGATGCAGCAACTTTAGCTCTACATGTTTCACCAACATATGGCTTCTTCAGGAGTCTTATGGATGCTGCATACACTATCAATACACTATCAATGTGAATAAAATATACAATTTATCAGTAAATACAAATAATTCACACATTGCATTTAAATAAACAGTGATCATCACATGCATATGTAAGTCATATTAAGGGGGTGTTTTACCAGGGTACTCAGAAGACTCTGACAAACACCTTGTGCATCAAGTTTGGAAGAGGTCTAGTCCAGGAAGACATTGGTGGTCACAGGAGGAATAAGGGCCATATACAGTAAAGACATCTAAAGTACTATTACTTTATATCTCTTTATATGGTCCTTATCACGCCTGTGGCCCCAATGTTGTCATGGACTAGCCCTCTTCCAAACGTATTTTTACTGATAAATTGTATATTTTATTCACATTGATAGTGTATGCAGCATCCATAAGACTCCTGAGGAAGCCATATGTTGATGAAACATGTAGAGCTGAAGTTGCTGCATCAGTACTCAAGCCACACATTTGTTTGTGATGGTTTTAGCAATCATAACTATCTTTAGTGTTTTAATGCTTTGTAAATTAAATAAAATGTTTTATATATTCTAAATATCTGACTGTTAAGTATTGTTGTTGGCACCTTTAAAATCCCTAATTTCCATAGCGAAGTGAAATGCGTTAGTTTTGGGATGTGGTGCCTTTTGATCCTTGGCTCACCTTTTAGTTCTGATACAAATTGCTTTTCCAGCACCATGGAAAGCCTGAACCAACCTTTTAGTTTTATAATATCTGTGCTGTCCATGGTGCTGATATTATCAGTCACTCCAATAGTACAGACAAGATGTACAGATCATACATTGTCTCATTTGCAATAAAATACACTTACCTGCCGGCCCGCAATCCCCTGTAGAATGTACACTGAGCTGCTCATGTGTAATGGCAGTTTTGGGCCACTATACAATGCCTTGAAAAAGTATTCCAATCCACTTTTTGTCCTGTTACAACCAAAAACGTAAATGTATTTATTGGGGTTTTATGTGATAGACCAACACAAAGTGGCACATAATTGTGAAGTGAAAGGGCAATGATAAATGGTTTTCAATTTTTTTTACAAATAAATAAGTGAAAAGTGTGGCGTGCATTTGTATTCAGCCTCCCTGAGTCAATACTTTGTAGAACCTCCTTTCACTGCAATTACAGCTACAAGTCTTTTTGGCGATGTCTCTACCAGCTTTGCACATCTAGAGAGTGACATTTTTGCCCATTCTTTTTCGCAAAATAGCTCAAGCTCTATCAGATTGGATGAAGAGCGTCTGTGACAGCAATTCTCAAGTCTTGCCACAGATTCTCAATTGGATTTAGGTCTAGACTTTGACTGGGCCCATCTTACACATGAATATGCATTGATCTAAACCATTCCATTGTAGCTCTGGCTGTATGTTTAGGGTCCTTGTCCTACAGGAAGGTGAACCTCCACCCCAGTCTCAAGTCTTTTGCAGACTCTAACAGGTTTTCTTCTAAGATTGCCCTGTATTTGGCTCCAACCATCTTCCCATAAACTCTGACCAGCTTCCCTGTCCCTGCTGAAGAAAAGCATCCCCACAACATGATGCTGCCGCCACCATGTTTCACGGTGGGGATGGTGTGTTCAGGGTGATGTGCAGTGTTATTTTTCCGCCACACATAGTGTTTTGCTTTTATGCCAAAAAGTTCAATTTTGGCCTCATCTGACCAGAGCACCTTCTTCCACATGTTTGCTGTGTCCCCCACATGGCTTCTCGCAAACCACAAACAGGACTTCTTTTGGATTTCTTTCAACAATGGCTTTCTTATTCCCACTTTTCCATAAAGGTCAGATTTGTGGAGAGCACTACTAATAGTTGTCCTGTGGACAGATTCCCCCACCTGAGCTGTGGATCTCTGCAGCTCCTCCAGAGTTACCATGGGCCTCTTGGCTCTTCTTTAATGAATGCTCTCCTTGCCCGACCTGTGAGTTTAGGTGGACGGCCATGTCTTGGTAGGTTTGCAGTTGTGCCATACTCTTTACATTTTCGGATGATGGATTGAACAGCGCTCTATGTTATGTTCAAAGCTTGGGATATATTTTTTATAACCTAACCCTGCTTTAAACTTCTCCACAACTTGATCCCTGACCTGTCGGGTGTGTTCCTTGGCCTTCATGATGCTGTTTGTTCACTAAGGTTCTCTAACAAACCTCTGAGGGCTTCACAAAACAGCTGTATTTATATTGAGATTCAATTACACACAGGTGGACTCTATTTACTAATTAGGTAATTGGTTCCACTAGATTTTAGTTAGAGATATTAGAGAAAAGGGGGCTGAATAAAATTGCACACCACACTTTTCACATTTTTTTGGTAAAAAACGTTGAAAACCATTTATCATTTTCCTTCCTCTTCACAATTATGTGCCACTTTGTGTTGGTCTGTCACATAAAATCCCAATAGAATCCATTAGCGTTTTTGGTTGTATCATGACAAAATGTGGAAAATTTCAAGGGGTATGAATACTTATTTAAGGCACTGTAACTTGTTTACTAATGTGATTTTGGTATTTTTCCTCTGTCCTCCCCTCCTGTTTAGTACTAGTTAGTTCAATTCTAGTGTAGCTGGTTGCCGCTGTCTGTTACCTTCCCACCCAACCCGCTCCGCTACTGTGGACAGGATCTGAGTTATTGGCTGGGCTGCTGGAGTGGATATGTGTGTGCTTGATCCCCTGTGTGGAGTTGGATAGGCTGCACTTCACAGGAACTCCTTACTTTTATGCACATACCCCAGACTCATTGAATATTCTTATTCCTGCTCACTTGCATATGCCATGAAGATCGTGATCTGTGTTCTGGGGATTCTGTGGGTGCGCCCTGCTCGTGCAAGACCCTTGACTACCTCCGCTTCCGTGAGAGACAAATCCCTCTGGCCCTTGCTCCATACTTACATTATATTATTATATTTTATTTCATGTACTTTTGAGCATTCGCCCCTGAGGAAGTTTGCTATACAAGAAACGCGTTGGGTAGCTAGGATGCAGTCATTAGCCTGCTAATAGGAATCAATCCAGACTCACTATCTACAGCATATGATGTTTACAATATTTACGTACCTTTACAGTATTCTTATGTGCCGTTCAGATGACATGTCCGTGTAGATATATGAACATTTACTTATCAATTCATTTTATACTCTATGCCACGAAGTTATATATATGTAATCATGATATCTGGATGTTCATGCACTGGGTACATAAATTAATTTATCCTTTACTTATTTTTGTATAATGGTTGTGTATTTGTACATCCATCTATGCCAATTAAATGCTTTTACAACCTAACCTCCACTAGTCAATAGCCTCATCTAAAGTCCCAACCTCCTCTTTCTTGTGTACCTGAACCAGAGATGGAGGCACGTGTAGATGTGCCTCATTTAAAGTCCCAAAAATTCCCCCCATATTTTCATATTCCTTGTTGCATTACACTGCCTGTGTAAAGGCACAGGCAGTCCAATGTTAAAAAAAAAAATCCAAAATCAAATCCAAAATGTAAAAAAAAAAAAAAAATGAAAAAAAAGAAAAAAAAATTTGGCTGGTAACTTGTTTCGTTGAACTGTCTGTGTAAAGACACATGCAGTCCAATGTTTAAAATGAAAAAAAGATCCAAAATTAAACCCATAATTACAAAAAAAAAATTAAAAAATTGGGCTGGTAACTTATTTGCCGTGGATATCCTGTTGGCCGTCTCTGCACAGGACAGCTGCAGAATTCATACTAACTTCCTTGTCACTGTAGGTTAGTATGGTGTAGCTCACGGCAGCCTCGGGAGAGAAGCCCTGACTCATTTTTAGACCGTGTCACGAAATAGAGAATCCAAATCAGAAATGCGCATAAAAAAATGATTCGATGTATCAAAATCCGAAAGGCCCGAGGTCAGTTTCAAATAAAATGTCCATCTTTATAGACAGCTGAGCATCCGCGATGATGTTTTATTACTTGAATTGGGCAGGCAGGGTTTTGATTCACGGTAAACAATCACTGGAGGACGTGGGCTATAATGGCTCTTTGTGCTTAGCTGGCAAATTTTGGCCTGGAATTGACACTCTGGGAGCCGTGATATTGCAGGAGCGAGGAAAGCAAAAAACAGGCAATTTGTGGCCGGCCGTAACCGGCTCTTAAAACGTCTCTTCTTCTGTTAGGGGTGTTTTTTTCCCGTCTTCTCCCAGGAATTGTGGAGGAAAGACAGCTTGTTTTCTCGGCGCAGAGCTCGCTCTTTATCCGGAATGTGCTGAATATTTTAGAGGCTGTAAATTGTGAGACAATACATAAATCATGGTGGTAACGAACAACGCCAGATGGGCCAATGCTAAAACCCACCTGACGAAGCAGTGTTCTGACAGCCGGCGGTGTTTAACGGCCAAGTCCTGAATGGTTTGGTAATGAAAATCTTTCTTTCCGGCATTAAAAATACATGGTATTTAAAAGGCCAGCTCCACCCAGAAGTGATATATTGATCTACAGAGTTATTGTCCACTGAACGGCATGCTGACTAAAAAGATCGAACATATCCACCTATTCCAGAATTTGCTGAGGATTGAGTCAATGTCTAAAGGTAGAAATCTCGAACCTTGGGTGAACTGCCTCAGGCTGGTAAAAGGATCACCTTTACCAGTTCTGTATACTCCCCCACCCATAGGTGACCCCCAGTCCACAGGTAAGTTCACAATGACTAAAAATGGGTTTGTGCAAATCAAAACTAATGAAGGCCTCTTGAGCCCCTCGGGAAAGAGAGCCCTGACTGATGGGGGCATGGCCAGGGAGGAGTTAAAGTGAATTTGTCTAACTCAGGATTGGTACAAGAGGGGACAAAGGGTTGGGCCTGAGCTCAGGAGTTCGTCACCCCAGGGGATTATGGTCCTTTTCGGACAAAAGCATGGAAGAGCTGCCCACCCTCCCGCCCTATTTTTTGATGGTATGTCACAGCGTGTTGTGGTTTTGGTGACCTTGCCAGCAAATATGGAACCTTTTTTATGCCCTGATGGTAATTGGGAGATTGACGGCCGGTCCGGCACTTATGGTAAGGACAGGCCCCTCCTTCATCTCCTTTTTACATTTGGAGTTGAGTGCTCACAGTGCAACTGTGACTGGCACGGTTTAAAATAGTTAATGTTATGTTTGAGTTAAATAAAGCTGTGGCCTTGCCCTTTCCAACGTTAATGGTTGTATGTGGTTTTTTATTGGATGGGAAGAAGGGGTAAGGTACGCTAAGTGGTTATGGTAAGTTGGATGGGACCTGGGCTTATTGCACCTCAGCAGTCATGATGAATATGGATGATTTGTTTGGAATATTTCAATGGGCAATCTGTGTGATCTGTGGTTATCTCACGAAGCTGGTAAAGAACCATTTTTGGTTTGTAAATTTGCCTTAGTTATATTTAAAACTGAACTCCATTCTTCCAGTCTTGCACAGTTGTACAGGCTCTTCTGCTGAAGTTGCTTACTCTGATTTTATTGCACACTGTGAGCTTCCTCAGATGAAGTCCACCTCATTTCCTGGCTGGAGGTTGTCCAGCATCAAATACCCTATTCTTCCCTATCTTGCCTTTTGGCTAAGATCAAGTGTAGTATCTGTTCTTATCAGTGTCCAGTAGTGGTGTTCCACCATCATTCTGGCCTTTTGGTAGTAATAAATTAAAAAAAAGGTGAAAATGTGCAGCCATAAGAGATAAATTAAGAACTTGAATTCAATATGTGAAAAAATATAAAGTGTACATTATGACATATACATTGTAAAAAACAGTGTCCATAAATGAAGATAAGGGACCAAAAAAAAGTCCTATAGAAATAATCCAAATAAGAAATCCAATGAAATAAATGACAATCTATGAAATCATAAAGAGGACATCAAAAAAATTGATAGAGGATCCACCACCAAAAGCACCAGTCGCTTATCAGAGGGATTGAACTCATACAGGTATACACCTGAGTCAATCAAACTTTATAAAGTACCCAGAATGCATCGGGCTCACTGTATGGACACAATCTCCAGAAGGACGTTCAGGACTGTGGATATCAGCAAATTGATTTTAAAATGGACAGATAAACCCAACCATGAAAAAGAAAAAGGAGAGCACATAGCGTAATTCCATGAGGAATATTTATTGTGAAAACAAAGGAAATACACTTACATTTCCAAGATAGAATAAGCGCTTCTAAAAGGACAGTAACAATGGAGTCAGCATAGCATCCCGACGCGTTTCACCTCAAAAGGCATCATTTTGACTCCATTGTTACTGTCCTTTTAGAAGCACTTATTCTAATATTTTAATCTTGGAAATGTAAGTGTATTTCCTTTGTTTTCACAATAAATATTCCTCACGGAATTACGCTGTGTCCATACAGTGAGCCCGATTCGTTCTGGGTACTTTACAAAGTTTGATTGACTCAGGTGTATACCTGTATGAGTTCAATCCCCCTGGTAAGCGACTGGTGCTTTTGGTGGTGGATCTTCTATCAATTTTTTTGATGTCCTCTTTATGATTTCATAGATTGTCATTTATTTTATTGGATTTCTTATTTGGATTATTTCTTTAGGACTTTTTTTTTGGTCCCTTATCTTCATTTATGGACACTGTTTTTTTACTATGTATATGTTATAATGTACACTTTATATTTTTTCACATATTGAATTCAAGTTCATAATTCATCTGTTAAGCGCTGCACATTTTCACCTTTTTTTATTTATTTCTATACACTGCTGTGCTGGCTGCTGTTTAGACAGCGCTGTATATATGTTTGTATAAGTTCACACTTTTGGCAGTAATGGCTAGCTCTATAATATCTCTGCTGGTATGATGGGGGCTCTGAAGTTTTGTCCTGTAGGAACAGAAACTCGGGCACTCAATGGGTAAGGTGGGGTATGGGAGTAATTCCACGCTGACAAACTTGAGGAGCCTAATGCCCCCTGATTTGAATGATGCTATCTGGTCTGGTCAAGGGCTGGGAAGGCAGTTAACCCATGGTGTCAGTGCCCCCTGGTTGCCCCAGGGGTTCTCTTAGTATCACTATGGGCCACAGAAACCCACTGTAAGAATGAGCACAAGACCATGTCAACTGTCGCTTTTTCTGCACTGCGCCTCTTGGGCTAGACCGGGGCAACTTTGTCACCAGGCCGCAAGGCCAATGTACTTGCACTAAAACTTATTTATTTCATTTATTTTTTCTCTCCACGTGTGTAACTCACACTTATGTTTGTGTTTCCCCTTTTCACTCGGATGGAGTGTACCCTGAAGTCTAGGGGGAGGATGTGTGGCCATCAGGTTCCTTCCTTCTCTGAACCGGGAGGGGGTCTCTCTTCAGGAGAGACTCTCATCTAGTACTTGGTGGTCAGCTGACCATGAGGAGAGGGGTCCACCAGGCCTTATGGCTAGGTGGACCATGATTGTGCCTTGCCCCCATCAGGGGCCTCATGCCTTGGGGGGTCAGGGAAGGGTCCTACTTCTTCGGTAAGTGGACTAGAAAACACACTCCTAAGTGCCCTTTTTTGTCCATCTTGCAGATTCCGCTTGCTCAGCAGAGGATCGCTCCTCACTGTGCAGAGCGGACATGGACACAGTTCCACTCTCCTCTATGGGGAAATCAGATGGAAACGGACCGCCTGTCTGTTTCCATCTGATCCACCAGACGAACGGAAAATGGGACCACCATCCGTCTGTTTTCTGTGGGCAGGATCGGATTGGATGGCGGTGGGTGTCCGCGGACATGTGTCTGCTGACATCCGCCACTCCATAAAGGAGACTGCAAGGTCCAATCAGGTCTGCTTGAAAAACTGAAAGGTGGAACCAATCGGACAGCCCATGTGAAAGGACCCTTAGTCATATGCCTTACTTGCTGATTATCCTGGTCCATGCACCTTGTAACCTGTTGCCCCCTCTCTGCTCCCCTTGTTCCCAGTCCCAGTCCTGGTTATACCCTGTTTATTCTTGCATCCCCTTTTCTTGTATATATTGTAGTATAGTTAGTGCACTAGTTAGCTTTTCTGTCTCTTTTTTCACATATATTGCTTTGTATACTGTTTGCTGTTGTTGTTAAAATCTTACTTTATTGATACTCCAGTTTCCTAAGTACAGCTACGCTGATCCGGTCATCCCTGCTGCTGCTGTATACCTGCATTCAGTATCCCTTACACAATGGCACTCTCAGCCTTATCCTGCACAGAGATTTTCCAGCCCTGGAAACATTAATCTGAGTGCCAGCAAACTGGGAGTGATGGTCACTGGGGCAGTGATGGCTGCTGCTCAATATTTTTTTTTTTGGGGGGGGGGGGGGGTGGCAAACAAACCACCCCCCTCACTCGCTTCCAAAAACAAAAACCCCATTGAAATCCATGCGTCCGGCGCCAAGCATGTAGATTAGGGGGCCAGACGCATGGGCCCTGCATTATGGGACGCCACTGTACTGAGATCATTTCACTGCGCAGTCAACCCTTTGCACAAAACAATAGCTGCCACCACGTTTTAACGGAAGAACTCACCATTCACAGTATCTGTCATAGCAATTCTGACTTTCAAGAAATGTCTGGAATACATGCTGTCACACCAGACAAGGATACAGCAGAGGTGAAATTATAATAACACCTTTCAAAGATTAATTTAATTGTTATTTAGAGCATTAGAGATCAGGCCTAAAAGAAAAGAAATAAAGGATAATACAAAATTGAAAATAAATAAACCCAATCTAGTGTATCAGAATGATTGGCTCTTAGAATGACTCTCAGCATGGAGAGCTCCAGAGTGGCAAATGCACCAATCAAAGGGTCTGGGGAGGGGAAGGTAGGAATTTTATCATGCTTATGATATCTCCCAACAGTCCCTCCCACAATGTCAGTTTTCTAAATGTAGTCATATTTTATTTTACCCCATGCTATGGTCTGATAACCCACATATTATTGTGCAGAATGCAAGTACCATTTTATAGAGACTAAAAATGATACACATCATATATTCAGATTACACAGGACATGAAATGTGTTTACTCTGCCTCCTATATACGATAGCATAGTCATGTTTAGGATCAAATGAATCATAATGCATTGATACATTTGGAAAGATGCCTGTCATTAATGTGGCTTTGTTATATCGGGATTTAAGTGCGGATTTCGTTTCTGCAGTGAGAGATACAGTGGGGACGGAAAGTATTCAGAACCCCTTAAAATTTTCACTCTTTGTTATATTGCAGCCATTTGCTAAAATCATTTAAGTTCATTTTTTCCTCATTAATGTACACACAACACCCCAAATTGACAGAAAAACACAGAATTGTTGACATTTTTGCAAATTTATTAAAAAAGAAAAACAGAAATATCACATGGTCCTAAGTATTCAGACCCTTTGCTGTGACACTCATATATTTAACTCAGGTGCTGTCCATTTCTTTTGATCATCCTTGAGATGGTTCTACACCTTCATTTGAGTCCAGCTGTGTTTGATTATATTGATTGGACTTGATTAGGAAAGCCACACGCCTGTCTATATAAGACCTTACAGCTCATAATGCATGTCAGAGCAAATGAGAATCATGAGGTCAAAAGGAACTGCCTGAAGAGCTCAGAGACAGAATTATGGCAAGGCACAGATCTGGCCAAGGTTACAAAAACATTTCTGCTGCACTTAAGGTTCCTAAGAGCACAGTGGCCTCCATAATCCTTAAATGGAAGACGTTTGGGACGACCAGAACCCTTCCTAGAGCTGGCCATCCAGCCAAACTGAGCTATCGAGGGAGAAGAGCCTTGGTGAGAGAGGTAAAGAAGGACCCAAAGATCACTGTGGCTGAGCTGCAGAGATGCAGTCGGGAGATGGGAGAAAGTTGTAGAAAGTCAACCATCACTGCAACCCTCCACCAGTCGGGGCTTTATGGCAGAGTGGCCCGACGGAAGCCTCTCCTCAGTGCAAGACACATGAAAGCCCGCATGGAGTTTGCTAAAAAAAACACCTGAAGGACTCCAAGATGGTGAGAAATAAGATTCTCTGGTCTGATGAGACCAAGATAGAGCTTTTTGGCCTTAATTCTAAGCGGTATGTGTGGAGAAAACCAGGCAGTGCTCATCACCTGTGCAATACAGTCCCAACAGTGAAGCATGGTGGTGGCAGCATCATGCTGTGGGGGTGTTTTTCAGCTGCAGGGACAGGACGACTGGTTGCAATCGAGGGAAAGATGAATGCGGCCAAGTACAGGGATATCCAGGATGAAACCCTTCTCCAGAGTGCTCAGGACCTCAGACTGGGCCGAAGGTTTACCTTCCAACAAGACAATGACCCTAAGCACACAGCTAAAATAATGAATGAGTGGCCTCACAACAACTCTGTGACTGTTCTTGAATGGCAAAGCCAGAGCCCTGACTTAAACCCAACTGAGCATCTCTGGAGAGACCTACAAATGACTGTCCACCAATGTTTACCATCCAACCTGACAGAACTGGAGAGGATCTGCAAGAAGGAATGGCAGAGGATCCCCAAATCCAGGTGTGAAAAACTTGTTGCATCTTTCCCAAAAAGACTCATGGCTGTATTAGATCAAAAGGTGCTTCTACTAAATACTGAGCAAAGGGTCTGAATACTTAGGACCATGTGATATTTCAGTTTTTCTTTTTTAATAAATCTACAAAAATGTCAACAATTCTGTGTTTTTCTGTCAATATGGGGTGCTGTGTGTACATTAATGAGGAAAAAAAAATGAACCTAAATGATTTTAGCAAATGGCTGCAATATAACAAAGAGTGAAAAATTTAAGGGGGTCTGAATACTTTCCGTCCCCACTGTAAGCACAGTGAAATGTGTCTGGCTGTTCATTTATTGCTAAAATATTTACAGCACGTCCTTAATGCCGCGTACACACGGTCGGACTTTTCGTCTACAAAAGTCAGACAGCCTGTCCGACAGACTTCCGGCAGACTTCCGGCAGACTTTCGGCGGACTTGCGGCAGACTTTCTAACGAACGGACTTGCCTACACACGACCACACAAAAGTCTGACGGATTCGTACGTGATGACGTACACCGGACTAAAATAAGGAAGTTCATAGCCAGTAGCCAATAGGTGCCCTAGCGTGGCTTTTTGTCCGTCGGACTAGCACACAGACGAGCGGATTTCGGGGTCCGTCGTAGTTACGAAGTAAAGTTTTAAAGCATGTTTCAAATCTAAAGTACGTCGGATTTGAGGCTAAAAAAGTACGTTGAAAGTCCGGAGAAGCCCACACACGATCGGATTACCAGCCAGCTTTGGTCCGTCAGCGTCCGTTGGACTTTTGTAGACGAAAAGTACGACCGTGTGTACGCGGCATAAGTTTCTGAAAATAGGCTGTTGGCTTGAAGATTGTCTGCCTAGTGGAGCTAATTACCTGCACCAGGATCATGTCAAAAAGTATCAGATGCAAAAGTGGATAGTGTTTACGACCACGTCTGTTTTCCCAGCTATCCAAAACTGCTGGTAAAATGGCATTAATCTTTAACAACCAGGTGAATAAAATCCTGCTGAAAAGTTTGTATACTATATACTGCTGCAAGTCCTACTGACCCTGTTACGAGGCATAATAGAAATTCTTTGAAGCTTACAGAACCTCTGATTAATGTTTTACTCCTTTGAAGCTTAATAGACTGTTTCTGTGTATATACTTTGATCTGTCTGGGCCGTTTGTAAGGGAATCCAGAGGGCCTGTTAAGTGGATGAGCCACACAAAACTTTACACTAAATATACTGTCACAGAGCTCCTACTTCTCTGGAAGACAACCTATTTGGAGATCATTTTTTGAGGTCTTCAGACCTCTTCTTCTTCATGCTCCCCTCCTTCCTTCAGTTCCTCCTCTATTTTCTACTCCTTCTTCATTATGACAGGAGAGGTTGTGGGAAGTTGGGGTTATGTAGGGAGAATATGCCTTATTGAATCACACATGATACAGAACTGGTGAAAACAGCCACCTTCCTTTAAGTCATGGTCTGGCCAATCCCATATTAACCTATTTTTTGTTCAAAATCATTTACATTTTTTTTTCCATAAGGCCATCCCTGCTCTGGCCAAGAATACATGAGCAGGGATGGCAACGCAAACTGGGTACAAATAATGGGAGGGACCCAATTGAAATTTGTGTTACCCTGCATTTAGTGGAATATTCATTTCAATACCCCTTGGAGTGGGTATCTGGAGGCCGGTATCTGCCCTTCCCAATATTAAAGGCAGCTTCCAAATTCTGATAAGCCTCCCACCCACAGACCCCCCACAACCACCAGCCAGGTTTCTGGGGAACAGGCCCTTGTTCTTGTTAAAAAAAAAAAAAAAAAAGCATGAGGTCCCCCTAAAAATTCATACCAGACCAGGAAAGGGGGGAACAAGCGTACACCCCCAAACCCTACCAAGGACAGGAAATTGGATCACAACAGGAAAAAAAAAAGGAATTTGCAGATTTTTTGGAGGCTTTGAACAATATAAGATACTTTTTTGAAAATACGTACTTGAACAGAATTTTTTCTTTAAACTTGGTGTCACTTTAACTACTTAAAGACCGCCCACTGCGGATATACTGCGGCAGAGCAGTTCTATTGCGGGAAACCACGTACCTGTACATCATTTTGTGCAATCGACAGCGGGGGCACGCGTGGGTGCTGATTGGCCAGAGGGGGAGCCAATCAGTGTGTCCGGTGGATGTGATGTCCGCCCGGACCCGCTGATCATTCCCCAGAGAGGTAGAATGTTCTGAGAGGGTAGAACACAGTGATCTTGTGTTCCTGCTAGGCAGGAACATGGATCTCTGTGTTCTCCCAGTCAGTCCACCCCCCCACACAGTTAGCAAGCACCCCCTAGGGACACACTTAACCCTTTGATTGCCCCTGGTGTTAACCCCTTCCCTGCCAGTGTCATTAGTACAGTGACAGTGCATATTTTCAGCACTGATCACTGTAATAATGTCACTGGTTCCCAAAAAAGTGTCAAAAATGTCAGTAATGCCCCGTACACACGGTCGGATTTTCCTGAAGGAAAATGTGTGATAGGACCTTGTTGTCGGAAATTCCGACCGTGTGTAGGCTCCATCACACATTTCCCATCGGATTTTCCGACACACAAAGTTGGAGAGCAGGATATAAAATTTTCCAACAACAAAATCCGTTGTCGGAATTTCCGATCGTGTGTACACAAATCCGACGCACAAAGTGCCACGCATGCTCAGAATAAATAAAGAGATGAAAGCTATTGACCACTGCCCCGTTTATAGTCCCGACGTACGTGTTTTACGTCACCGCGTTCAGAACGATCGGATTTTCCGACAACTTTGTGTGACCGTGTGTATGCAAGACAAGTTTGAGCCAACATCCGTCGGAAAAAATCCTAGGATTTTGTTGTCGGAATGTCCGATCAATGTCCGACCGTGTGTACGGGGCATTAGGTGTCTGATTTGTCCACCGCAATGTCGCAGTCCCACTAAAAATCGCTGACCGCTGTCATTACTAGTAAAAAAAAATGTCATAAAAATATCACATAGTTTGTAGACGCGATAACATTTGCGCAAACCAATATATATACGTTTGTTTTTATTTCTTTACCAAAAACATGTAGCAGAATACATATAAATTGATGAAAAATTTTGATTTTTTTTTTTTTTATTGAATGTGTTTTATAGCAGAAAGCAAAACATATTGTTGTTTTTTTTTTTCAAAATTGTCATACTTTTTTTGTTTATAGTGCAAAAAATAAAAACCGCAGAGGTGATCAAATACCACCAAAAGAAAGCTCTATTTGTGGGAAAAAAGGGACATCAATTTTATTTGGGTACAGCATCGCACGAACGCGCAATTGTCAGTTATAGTAACACAGTGCCGTATCGCAAAAAAATGGCCTGGTCACGAAGGGGGCAAAACCTTCCAGGGCTGAAGTGGTTAATATCAGGCTTGGACACAGCTGCACTACCAGTGTGCTTGTTGACAGCAAAACATGGACCCAGCATTGGAAGCTTCATTCCTCCCTAGTCTCTACAAAGTCTCTGGGCTCCAGGACCCAAACCAGTTTTTATCAATCATTGATGAAACTGAGAATCCAGGTTCCTCAGCATCACACAAGTCCCTCAGCTTACTTGGGCCAGAACCCTAAGTGACACAAAACCCTTTTTTTAATCATGGCAGGGCACCGCACTGTCACAGAGTATATACCTGTTTGTACAAACATGTCTGAATAGAAAAAAAAATTGTGAATGAAAAAAAAAAAAACTGATAAAACGGTAATACATGCCAACACCATGCTATTGGCAAAAAAAAAAAAAATCATTAAAATAATCGATGGTGCCTGTATAAAAATAAAAAGTTTGCATGGCATAAATCTATTAAAAAAAACATCAACTGTCAATAAAAGGTCTATGACAACAACTCGGCTGCCTAGACTGCATTGTAAATGTAATCATTGTAGCTACAAAGCTGAACATGTTTGATCCAACAAACACATCATTATCATTGTAACTATGTAGTAGAACATACCTAAGTCAACAACTACATGCTTATCAGTTTCATATATAAAGTGGTACTGTGATGAGAGATTCTTTATAGCCGGCGCTCCTCAATACACACCTAAGGCCGGCCATACATTGTTCAAATCTCTGCCGGTTCAGCAGGAACTGGCCAAGATTCTGACTGTTACTGGGCAGTGCAGTAATCCAGTGTGTGCAGGAGCTTCCTGTAATAAAGACCGGTCACTGCTGCTCTCTCTCTCTGTGCAGGGTGACTGGTCTTGTCTCCGCCCCCCTCCTGTAGTGTTTTGCAGGCAGCCTGTAGTGGGTGGGGCCTGCTGGACCCCTCCCACAGCTTTGCTCTCTGCATCATTGACAGGGTATGTACAGCACAGTGATGATGTCACCACTACTTTTACAAGGTAAAATCTGGGGATGTAAAGGCATTTGGAACACACAAAGTCGATTTATATCCTTTTTGACTATCAAGGACTTCGCAAATCGCTATAAAATCACACGTGCAAAAAAGCGCACAGCAAAAATGCACCGTGGAACACAGCAATCGCAAAATGCATAGATGTGAACCAAGCCTTATAAAAGCTTACAATCCAATATGGAGCTGTTTCTCAAATGTCCCCACTACAGTCATAAATACACACACGAGGACTATTTTATTGACAGTCATATATGGATTGAAATTCAGCGGAAGTTGATCATTGGGTACCACGGACGTGATGTTCGCCGCCACCCACTGATCGTCCGTTACACAGGCAGAACGGCAGTCTTCCTATGTAAACAAGGCAGATCGCCGTTCCATCAGTAGGGAAGGCATGGATGCAAAGCAGGAACATGGATCCATATCTTCCCTTAGTAAAAGCACCTCCCCACACTGGCTATTAACACAGTTAACCCTTTGATCGCCCCTGGTGTTGACCCCTTCCCAGACAGTGTCATTAGTACAGTGACAGCACTGATCACTGTATTAGCGTCACTGGTCCCCCAAAAAAATGTCAAAAGTGTCAGATTTGACCACCGCAATATCGCTGTCCCACTATATGTCGCTGATTGCCGCCATTACTAGTAAAAAATAAATGAATAAATAAAGATTCCATAAATATATCCCAGATGCTAAAACTTTTGCGCAAACCAATCAATCTACACTTACTGGGATTGCTTTTTTTTACCAAAAACATGTAGCAGGATACATATCGGCCTAAATTGATGAAAAAAAAAAATGATTGGATATGTTTTATAGCAGAAAGTAAAAAATATTGTTTTTTTTCTTTCACAATTGTCGTTTATAGCGCAAAAAATAAAAACCGCAGAGGTGATCAAATACCACTAAAAGAAAGCTCTATTTGTGGGGGGAAAAAATGACAGAAATTTTTATCTGGGTACAACTTCGCATGACTGCGCAATTGTCAGTTAAAATGACGCAGTGCCGTATCGCAAAAAATGACCTGGTCATGAAGGGGGCAAAACCTTCCAGGGCTGAAGTGGTTAATATCAGGCTTGGACACAGCAAAAAATGGCCTGGTCATGAAGGAGGGGGGTAAATCTTCTGGAGCTGAAGTGGTTAAGTTAATGACAGGATGCCTTTGGACTGTCTGAAGAAACATGGGGAGAATAACCAGACCCTATGGGGTAACTGAGCCCACCATGCATGATCACTGTACTCCTCATAAGGGTCTGAATCTATTCTAATAGATGGTTCCTGCTGAACCGGCCGAGATTTGAACCATGTATGGGCAGGCTGAATGTGCCAAGCTGATCGATTGATCAACCAACCTGTCGGATTTTACATGCGATTATTGCAAGCGGCTGTTATAGCCGCCAGGGGAAGACAATGGATCCATGGGAGGGATTCCCCCATCAACACCGCCCGTGGTTGCAGGAAAGAAATTTGCTCCATCTATGGACTGCCTTACTTGCACCATCCACACACAAAAAAAAAACCTGTCAATAAATCCCACGGCTTCAAAGTGATCATTTGATAAAACAAAGAAAGAATTCATTTGGGCTAAATCAGATTTCCAGCCAGGGCTCATTGTTTCATTTCTGACAAAGACAAAGTCCTATTGATCAAAGCGTTCTCTTAGTGCAACTGATTTCTGAAAGATATAATTATTTTATCTAAACCATTGTTATAATAAATGGTTCTATTGTTACTAGTATGCCCAGCAGGAGCCGAGCGGATTTTAAAATAGATTAGTATTTTGTGTTCCTTGAAGTTTGTTGGATTTTATTTTCTGATAATGTAAAAGTATATGTAGTTCTAACATTACATTTAATCTTATTTGTTCCCTTGTGGTCTTTTTGGAAACTTTTTATTATATCTTTTCAACAAGTGCAAAAAAAAAAATAGATAGCTGTTCATCAGCCAGAAATCGTGTGAGCTGATGACTTCCCATGTTCTCTGCCTCTGGACTGTTATCAGCATTGTTCCCTGCTAGCTCAATGTATTACAAAACACCTCCCCCTACCTCCCAACTTTCTGAGATGGGAATGAGGGACAACCTATCAGCAAAAGTATGCAGGCATAGGACACACCCCTTGCCACGCCCCCTTAACCACTTGCCGACCAGCCGCATCAGTTGTACTGCGGCAGAATGGCACGGCTGGGCGAAACAACGTTATGTATCGTTGCTTCACCCCGTGGCCACTAGGGGCGCGCCCCATGCTCGCCCACGGAGCTAATGCGAGGGCCCAGCGGTCGCGATCACCGCCGGGCTCCCGCGATCGCTCGTGGCACACCGAGAACCGGGATCTGTGTGTGTAAACCAGGGCCGGTGCTACCATTAGGCAAACTAGGCAGCCGCCTAGGGCGCTCGGCCACTGGTGTTCCTACTCTCTTCTCGCTGCAGCAAGCGACTAAGTCTCAGCATCAGGCAGCCACTGCTCCATTCGGGCATAGCATCAGGGGTGCTGCAGTGGCGGAGTACTGTGTCTGTGTCCCGACTCTGGAATTAATGGAAGCAAGCGAACATTCATTGATGGGTACTGGTGAGGCTGCATTTGATGGGCACTGGTGAGGCTGCATTTGATGGGCGCTGGTGAGGCTGCATTTGATGGGCGCTGGTGAGGCTGCATTTGATGGGCGCTGGTGAGGCTGCATTTGATGGGCGCTGGTGAGGCTGCATTTGATGGGCGCTGGTGAGGCTGCATTTGATGGGGTGGGGTATACATGGGCAGGGTAAAGAGGGTGGAGTCAGGGGTGGAGCCAAGGGGGGGGGCAAAATTAGGTTTCGCCTAGGGTGTCAAAAACCCTTGCACCAGCCCTGGTGTAAACACACAGTTTCCAGTTCTCTGAGGGGAGAAGAGACAGATCGTCTGTTCATACAGAGTATGAACAGCGATCTGTCATCTCCCCTGCACAGTCCCATCCCCCCTTCAGTTAGAACACACACTAGGGAACACCTTAACTCCTTGATCACCCCCTAGTGTTAACCCCTTCACTGCTAGTGACATTTTTACAGTAATCAATGAATTTTTATAGCACTGATCGCTGTATAAATGACAAGGGTCCCAAAAATGTGTCAAAATTGTCCAACGTGTCCGCCATGATGTCGCAGTCCCAATAAAAATCGCTGATCGCCGCCATTACTAGTAAAAAAAAAAAAATAATTAATAATAAAAATGCTATAAATCTATCCCCTATTTTGTAGACGCTATAACTTTTGCGTAAACCAATCAATATACGCGTATTGCAATTTTTTTTTTTTTTACCAAAAATATGTAGAAGAATACATATCGGCCTAAACTAAGGAACAAAAATATTTTTTTATATATATATTTTTGGGGGATATTTATTATAGCAAAAAGTAAAAAATATTGCGTTTTTTTTTTCAAAATTGTTGCTCTTTTTTTGTTTATAGCGCAAAAAATAAAAACCGCAGAGGTGATCAAATACCACCAAAAGAAAGCTCTATTTGTGGGAAAAAAAGGATGTCATTTTTGTTTGGGTACAGCGTCGCACCACCGCGCAATTGTCAGTTAAAGCGACGCAGTGCCGAATCGCAAAAACTGCCCTGGCCTGGTCATTATTGGGGAAAATCTTCCGGTCCTTAAGTGGTTAATATGGGTAATAAAGAGTGCACTCATAAATCAACATGGCCATATGTTTTGTATTTTGTGGTTAATATGTGTTCATACTATTACTTTATTTCTAGGAGGGAAATGTAATGATAATTCACTAAGACCTTTCATTTTTGTTTGGTTCCTAGATAGGTGTCCGTTTATGAAGCAGTGATCAGCTGTGATCCCGAGGATCGCCGCTGATCACAGTCCATAAACAGTTTATGAAACAGTGATAATCGGGGAGAACATGTTTGAACTTGTTCTCCCGCCGATTATCTCTACACAGGGAGAATCCTCATAGAATGACACAGTAACGGCCAGTTTATGAAGCGGTGATCTCACCGCTTCACTGGCGATCTGAGTCAGAATTCACACTCCCAGGTTCACCAGCTCAGAGGTGGTGAATCGGGGAGTGAAGAGGAAATCTGGGGGGATCTGAGGGGGAAGGAGGAAGATTTTTAACTTCCTTATGCCTCGTTCAGACCCCCCAACACTGTAAGCATGTCCCCCTGTCATATTTATGTGTATACATATTTATACATATATACATATAATGTGTATATGTATATATATATCATGTGTGTGTATATACATGTATATATAATGTGTGTGTGTGTGTGTATACATATGTGTATAATGTAGGGAGACTCGTTATTTTATTAACATGAATCCACGCCGTTGAGCGGTGATAATTTATCATTGCTTGATAAACTGACATCTGGTACTATAATCTCGTAAAGTCTCACGAGATTCCAGTATCAGGGGCCGTTCTCCACTGTTTGAAGCATTTGTAGATCGTTTCACTCCTCCAAAGGTGAAGCGATCTACACCGCTTCATAAACTGGCACACAGAGGAGAAAAATCTTCACTGTGAATGCCGGAGAACGAAGCAGTGAATAGATTTCACTGCTTCATAAACGGACACCATAGTACTAAACAGCATCAATCCACCTTTCTGATGTGGTTTGATGTCCAAGAACTAAAGACGAAGTTTACAGCCTGCAGGGATAACTTGTGTTGTTTTATTGTTTATGTTGTTTCTTTGTTTATGTAATATGTGAATGTAGGATGTAAATAGTTAGACTAGTGTAATTTGCTCTTCTGCCTAACAGTGGGGCTAAAGGCAAATCTATCTTTAGCAGGAATGCTGCAATGTATTAGGGCTGCTCCTGTGTTGGGGTGCTGCTGAAGTTTGCTTGGACTCCTCCCGCTTTCTAGAAACTAGGAGAGCTTTCTGGAACGTGGTTGGGAGTTAGGCACATAGGTAATGAGTATGTAGCAGTCCCAGCCAATTACAGGGGAGGTGCCCCTAAGCATGCTGGGACTGGCCTATATATTGGGAGAACATGTGATCTCTGGGTCCTTTCCTGTCCAGATGGTGGGGTGCAGGCAGGCTTGCCACCCCTGGCACTTGCCACCATGCGGCCTCAGGGGCAGTGGCGGTGTGTCCATAAAGGCCGCAGGAGCGCCGCCCCCCTCTCTCCTGTTACCTCTCTCTCACCATAGATAGATTCATGCACTGCATGAATCTATCTATGGTCGCCGATGCCACCCCCTATTCAGGTGTCCGGCCCCTTGTCGGCGCCGGGCACCTGAATTACACCGGTGAGGTATTTTTTGGAAGCACCTGATTAGAACTGTAGGCTCTAATAGGCTTCCAAAATGGTAAACAGCGGGCGCAATGCTGTGCGTTCGCTGTTTACTCAGTGTTGTGTTAGGAAAGCGAATAAATCGCTTTCCTAACACTGACCCACCTCTCAGCCAATCAGGTGCTCGGGTCTGGTTACCTGTCACCTGACTGCCTGAAACAACAGGCGTTGTGATAGGATGTCTGATAGAGAGGACCGGAGACATCAAGGAGCTTGGATGTGGAGGACACCACCGTGACCCGCTGTGAGACAGATAAGTCCCGACTCCCGGGCGATGCACAATGGCAGCATTTGATGGGGCACAGTAGCGGCAATTGATGGGCACACTGGCAGCAATTGATGGGCACACTGGCAGCAATTGATGGGGCACAGTAGCGGCAATTGATAGGGCACAGTAGCGGCAATTGATGGGGCACAGTAGCGGCAATTGATGGGGCACAGTAGCGGCAATTGATGGGGCACAGTAGCGGCAATTGATGGGGCACAGTAGCGGCAATTGATGGGGCACAGTAGCGGCAATTGATGGGGTTGCATGATGGGTATTTAATAGTTTTTTTTCTCTGATTAAGATGAAATGTACAGAGAGAGAAAACAGCTAGTATTTGAACAACAGTGATATTGTTTTCACATCTGGGATGGTTTACTTATTTCTAATGCTTCAGAAGGTGTAAGAATACCAAAACATTTACACTAAAAATGGTGGTTGTATATCCTTCTGTATTGTCCCTTCCTGTATGTGTGTGTGTTGAAGCTGTACTATAGCATGTACTATATTCTGCCATAATCATCTTAGTGGAAATGTAAGGCAGGACCACTCTTGGAGTGCGCATACGTTCTGAGAAACAAAATCCCCAGGATTTGCACAGTACAGGAAGAGAACGGGTGATACTAAAAGTTAAAGGTTTAACCTGGGTTTTACATAAAGTGGTATCTGCTTTGAAGTACATTTTTTTTACATGAATGACAGTTTGAATTTAAGCCAATTATATCATTCATAATGGAAAAGGTAATTTTATGTCCACTCATAATTGTTGGTTTCAATAGAAGATGATTACTGCAATGGCTGCAAATTGTAAAGCAAGTTCTTCAAAATAAGGTGCTCTAAGTATTGATATATACTTTGTTATATCTGACACTCTGCAATCCTTTGGCCACCACGTTTGATACACTTGAATACAATTTCTTGGTAAATCATTATGAAATGAAATAGGTTCCCAGGTTTGGTTTTCCTCAGTCCTCCTTGACTGATACATAGAGTATAGTGACATATATGTATGGTTAATATGTATGAACATACTGGGGTCAGTGTAGACAAGAGCCAGTTAGTCTGCCAGAAAATCTTTGGATTGTGGGAGGAGACTGGAGTTGGGCCTATGGTTGAACATAGTTTGGTTTAGATACAGAGTAGTGTAGAATTCAGATGGGAGATGGGTGGTGTTCCCATAACAATATTTCACCAGAAGCATATTGGAGAAAGGAGACAAACGCCTTTGACAGCAGCAACTGTCTATAGAAACTTTAGCACTGATCAGCAGCTGAACTATTGGTGCAAGCAGGGGCGTAACTACCACCATAGCGACCCATGCGGGCGCTATGGGGCCCACAGCCGAGTGGGGCCCAGTGAGGATAAGAGCACCGCCGGCACAGTCTCCCAGCCAGGGGAAGAGAGAGGAAAGGAAGAGGCGAGCTGTCCGTATCAGCAGAGAGCTGAATTGCCCGATGTAAGAGCTTTCATTAGAACTTCCAGTGTTCCCGGGGCTCACGTCACATAGCTCCACCCTTTGGCCCGGTGCCTTTGATAGACAGAACGCCGATCCAATGCGGACATGTGACATCATCAAAGGCGTCGGGCCAAGAGGTGGGGCTATGTGACGATGAGCCCCGGGAAGACAGGAAATTCAAATGAAAGCTATTACAGCGGGCAATCCCGCTCTCTGCTGATCCGGGTGGCTTGCCTCTTCCTCTGCATAGGTGGGGCTGTATTGGGCACAGGTCACGCTGTATTGGGCACAGGGCACGCTGCATTGGGCACAGGTCACGCTGTATGTGGCACAGGTCACGCTGCATTGACACTAGGGCAGCTGTGGGGGGGCTGTTTGCAGGGGGGCCCCATACAACATTTTGCTATGGGGCCCTGCTATTTCTAGTCACACCCCTGGGTGCAAGTGCCACCATATATTGCATATTTCCTATTCAGTATTAGGGTCGGCCTCACAAATATCTAATAAAGCCTCTAATATCCTGGCTATTCTGGATATACCTTGGATGACTCATCTTATAATAATGTGAACTGCCTATATGGACCAGCCAGCACCCTCTCCTTCAGCAATTTGCCATTGTCCTTAGAAGGTCATTGTGCTCTGAGGGTGGGCTTGACCATTTCCTACACACAAAACCTATATACCCTAGCTAGAACTTGTAGGGTTAGTCTCCTCTCCAGAGCTGCATCTTGCAACATGCAAGCGTCTGGTCTGATTACCTAGCCACGCTTTTATGGGGGGAATCCATGGCGAAACAGCATCTTTAGTTAAGTATTCTTGTCATATTTTCTTTATCCTTTTCTGTATCTGTCATTATCTTTAATGTTATACTTTTAAGTATTTGTGTGATCTCTCTTTGCACATATCGAACACTACCCCAAAAGACGTGACAAATCAGAGATGGTATTCTAGATACCTTTAAAAAAGTTTGGGGTGGTCCCGAGTGAATGGCTATATGTTGTCTTTATTGAGAACTGTTGCCCCTACTAATATAACTATCTAAGTAGAGTAAAGAGTGAGGAATGGAAGAGCACCTGTCACCTGATATATATATATATATATATATGACGACTATTTGTATATTCACCAGGGGCGTTGCTAGGTCTACAAAAGATCTGGGGCTAGAGCCCATAGCAGCGTAGTAAAGTCATACGCTTGGGCGGGCATACACATGTATATACAGTAATATACGTGTGTGTGTGTGTGTATATATCCCCAGAGAGCCCCCCACTTACATCAGGGTCCACAGAGAGCCCCCCCTTACATCAAGGTCCCCAGAGAACCCCCTTACATCAGGGTCCCCAGAAAGCACCTCCTTACATCAGAGTCCCCAGAGAGCCTCCCCCTTGCATCAGGGTCCCCAGAGAGCCTCCCCCTTGCATCAGGGTCCCCAGAGAGCCCCCCCTTAAATCAGGGTCCCCAGAGAGCCCCCCTTTTAATCAGGGTCCCCAGAGAGCCCCCCCCCTTAAATCAGGGTCCCCAGAGAGCCTCTCCCTTAAAATAGGGTCCCCAGAGAGCTTCCCCCTTGCATCAGGGTCCCCAGAGAGCCCCTCCCCTTACATCAGGTTCCCCAAAGAGCCTCCCCTCCCCTTGGGGACCCCTGCAGAGACTCTGGGCTATGGGCCCCAGATTCGGGGCTGTAGCCCTAAAAGCCACCCCCTAGCGACGCCACTGGTATTCACCAAGGACTGGTAATTTGGCTTGAATATCTAAGATTGATCAACAGCTATTATAAGAGCACTAGTCACTTTATTTATTACTCATTATCATTGTTCACTAATTTGCACTGATTGGGGTCTAATTTGGGTGAAAAGAAGCTTTTATGAACTTTTATATTTCATTTATTTTTCGCCTTCACTTTTAAGGCAAAAGAGCTTTTGATATATGTGCTAGAAATAATTACAAGATCCATCTATTTAAAGTTGAGATCAACAACTTGCTTGCACACATCAAAGATTGATCAGCCGCATATTAAAGAGCACTAGTCACTTTCCTTTTATTGTTTACACTAGGTCTAAGGTCCATTTATTTTGTCCCTGGGTTACTGTAAAGATTGTAGACCTAGAGCATCTAATGTATACTTCTTTTTTTTGCTAAATAGGACATATTTACAGCGCCACACCTACTAACTTAATCAATCCGGGCAGCTAGGATGTCGGTCATGGATCCTCCGTGGAGCACCGTGCTGTCTTGCATCTTCACTTCCGGGAGCGTGGTAAGGCGGGCGGTGCTTCGCGTCCGGAGCATGCGTGCTCCTTCATCAGGCTATGCACGGCGCTCCACGGAGGATCCATGACCGACATCCTAGCCGCCCGGAGGCTCTGAGCATCCACAGCACAACTGGAACAGCTACCAAGACCCAGGTCACAGGATTCATATCCCAGGATCCCCTCTACTGGCCTGTTAAACCCACATCCCCCGGGAACACGCGGATGAAACTACTTTATATGCTGGTTTTTAACAACTCAAATGTGAGTGTTTTTTATCCATTGTAATAAATTCTTTTATCATACATGCTGCATTTAGAGGGCGCCGTCCTTCTCTCTCTTCAATATTGACTTGGCCCACCCTTTGCAGCTATAACAGCTTCAACTCTTCTGGGAAGGCCGTCCACAAGGTTTAGGAGTGTGTCTATGGGAATGTTTGACCATTCTTCCAGAAGAGCATTTCTGAGGTCAGGCACTAATGTTGGACGAGAAGTCCTGGCTCGCAGACTCCGCTCTAATTCATCCCAAAGGTGTTCAGATGGGTTGAGGTCAGGACTCTGTGCAGGGCAGTTAAGTTCCTCCACGCCAAACTCGCTCATCCATGTCTTTATGGACCTTGTTTTGTGCATTGGTCCAAATGATTTGGTGGAGGGGGGATTATGGTGGGGGGTTGTTTTTCAGGGGTTGGGCTTGGCCCTTTAGTTCCAGTGAAGGGAACTCTGGACTCACCAGCTCAGCTGGAGTCCAGTCACTTTTGAGGTTACATATTATATAAGCCCTAATGAAGGGGAGCATTACATGCTATATAAGCCCTGAAGAGGAGGGGGGGCAACTGAACCCTGAAACCAATTAGATATCTCTTTCTAACAGTGATTTCATGAAAACTCTTACTGGGCTCTACAGATTTATAAAGGAAATGTAGACATTTTCGTCACTGAGAGTCGTGAAGCTGTGTGATAACAGTAAAGAAAATGAAAAAGCTACAAAAAAGAAAATCCACACCAATATTTCTACCATGGCAGGTTTTCTTTAACATCACTGACGGCACCTGAAAAAAGTTATCTGTTAGTAACACATTATAGAGTTGCGTTCCAAGATGCTAATGAAGCCGACGTGCTGAATTCATTGTGAAGGTGTCCTCGGAAGATTCCCCATAAAGGACAATGAACCATCAAAGCAAATTAGCATTTCTGATTGCCTAAGTCTCCGTGTCACTTGGGCTCTCCGCCGCTCTGTTTGTATTACATTAGCGCGTTCTGTACGTTGTGACTTTCCCGGCTGTGCGCTGTGAAGGTCGCCATAACGTCAGTGAGGGTTCCGCAGTCAGAACGTGGAACTAATCTCCGGAGTGCGGCGGGCGCAGGAACAGACGCAGCAGATAATGAGGTGCCCGGGACGGGACAAGGAAATTATATCACAATTTGTAATATAAATACAATTCTGTATTATTAAAGGGAAGCCTGCAAGAGAAATACAGGGGGTGCCAGGGGCATTGCTAGGTGGCAAAGAAACCAGGGGCTGTTACCTACCTGACCCACACTGACCTACCTGACCCACACTGACCTACCTACCTGACCCACACTGACCTACCTGACCCACACTGACCTACCTACCTGACCCACACTGACCTACCTACCTGACCCACACTGGCCTACCTACCTGACCCACACTGACCTACATTGACCTACCTACCTGACACACACTGACCTACCTGACACACATTGACCTACCTACCTGACCCACACTGACCTACCTACCTGACCCACACTGACCTACCTGACCCACACTGACCTAACTACCTGACGCACACTGACCCACACTGACCTACCTGACACACACTGACCTACCTACCTGACCCACACTGACCTACCTGACCCACACTGACCTACCTGACCCACACTGACCTACCTGACACACACTGACCTACCTGACACACTGACCTACCTGACACACACTGACCTACCTACCTGACCCACACTGACCTACCTGACCCACACTGACCTACCTGACCCACACTGACCTACCTGACACACACTGACCTATCTGACACACACTGACCTACCTACCTGACACACACTGACCTACCTACCTGACACACACTGACCTACCTGACACACATTGACCTACCTACCTGACCCACACTGACCTACCTACCTGACCCACACTGACCTACCTGACCCACACTGACCTACCTACCTGACGCACACTGACCCACACTGACCTACCTGACACACACTGACCTACCTACCTGACACACACTGACCTACCTACCTGACACACACTGACCTACCTGACACACACTGACCTACCTACCTGACACACACTGACCTACCTGACACACACTGACCTACCTGACCCACACTGATGTACCTACCTGACACACACTGACCTGCCTACCTGACCTACACTGACCTACCTACCTGACACACACTGACCTACCTACCTGACCCACACTGACCTACCTGACCCACACTGACCTACCTACCTGACCCACACTGACCTACCTGACCCACCTACCTGAACCACACTGACCTACCTACCTGATCCACACTGACCTACCTACCTGACCCACACTGACCTACCTACCCGACCCACACTAACCTACCTACCTGACACACACTGACCTACCTGACCCACACTGACCTACGTACCTGACACACACTGACCTACCTGACATACACTGACCTACCTGACACACACTGACCTACCTGATATACACTGACTTACCTGACCCACACTGACCTACCTGACACACACTGACCTACCTGACCCACACTGACCAACCTTCCTGACATACACTGACCTACCTGACCTACCTGACACACACTGACCTACCTGATATACACTGACCTACCTGACCCACACTGACCTACCTGACACACACTGACCTACCTATATGACCTACACTGACCTACCTGACATACACTGACCTACCTGACATACACTGACCCACCTACCTGACATACCTGACCAGACTTCAGATGACGTGACCTCCTCTTGCAGCTCAGCGGGGCGCCCATCACACAATAGAGTAGACTCCAGGCACTCCAGAGCCATAATGAGGAGAGGAGAGCCGCCTGCCTGAGCGCCGAGTGGGGTCGGGATCCTCTCAGAGTGGGGCGGCGGCCGCATTGAAATTCCCGCCTTCTGGAGCCTGCAGAGCTTATGATGGCCAGTGGGACGTCCATCAGCGCTGCAGGCTCCAGAAGGCGGGACCTGCTATTACACTTGTTGGATCAGCATGACAGCCAAATAACAAGCATTTTCAAAAGGAATGAAAGGCAATGATGAGTTCCCTTTAGGTTCTCTTTAAGCCTGGACCATAAGAAATCATTAGCTTTCCATAACATCTACAGATGATTTCAATCTCAGGGGTGTTCATTGTTGGATCAAACTGCATTGTGTGTAATGGCAATAGATGCATTACCCTTATATAGTAGTATGAAAAAATGACTTCCAAGTCACCCTTCACAGGTGATTCATCCCCTCCACTGCCGCGTGTCGTCCACCCGGTATATCAGCATTACACGGGTCCATGGCTTGGTTAATTCTACATGAAATAAAGGTGCCGTTCTGCGAGTTGCAACGTCTTCTTCAACCTTGATACTTATTTATCTCCATAATTACAGACACAGCTCATTAATTTGGTAAGCCACTCTCCGTAAATACTGCTGAAAATAAAATGGTGGCACGTTTTTTTTGTTTTTTTTCCCTTGACATCAAAGTTTTATTAAGATTTGTAATAGTTGTTTCGTTTCAGTAAGTGAAGGCTGACCTCAAAACTTTCATTTACAATATATTCCTCGGTAGTCACAAAGGATACATATCTGCTTTGTATGCACCAAATGCCTCTGCAAACCCAGATATTACCTTGTAAATGTAGAAGTGCCATCATCACTGTGCTGTGCATAGGCTGTGCAGAGCTGTGGGAAGGGCCTAGCAGGCTCCACCCACCATAGGCTGCCTGCAGAAATCTACAGGAGGGGACGGAGACAAGACCAGTCACCCTGCACAAGGAGAGTGAGTGGTCTTTATTACAGGAAGCTCCTACACAGAGGGGAAGTCTCACACTGGATTACTGCACAGATCTGGAAGACATACACAAAGTACACCAAGATTAAAATAGGAATACTATGACTTCTTGTATTTAAAGTGATTGTAAGGGTTCATTTTTTTATTTTGTATTTTTTTTAAATAACAAACATATCATACTTACCTTCACTGTGCAGCTCATTTTGCACAGAGTGGCCCCAAACCTGCTCTTCTGGGGTCCCCCGGCAGCTCTCGCGTCTCCTCCCCACATCAGGTAACCCCCTGGGAGAAGCGCTCTCCTGAGGGGGTTCCCTTGCAGGCGCGTTTTCCAAGACCAGCATTCGGCATCCATAGCTGCAGAATGTATGACTCAGCCCCGCCCCCCGCGTCATTGGATTTGATTGACAGCAGCGGGAGCCAATATCTGCGCTGCTATCAATCTATCCAATCAAGAGCCGAGAACCCCGGGCAGAGAGACAGTACGTCCCCGCCTGGTTAAGTTGCAGGGCTCAGGTAAGTAAAACGGGGGGGCTGGGGGGGGGGCGGTCACTGACAGGTGTCTTTTCGCCTTAATGCATGTGATGCATTAAAGTGAAAAAACACAAAGGTTTACAACCCATTTAACCACTTCTCACCCGCCGTATGCAGAATGACGGCCGGGAAGTGGTTCTGTTTCCTGACTGGGTGTCATATGACGTCCAGCAGGATAACATGCCGGCGCACGCCCGTAGGGGGCTGACACGCCGCACCTCAGATCATGATAAGTTATCGTGAATATGAATTTGATGTGTGACTTTGTCTCATTATAGAACACCAATATAGCAGTATTTCTTTGTATGATATGCCCCTGAAGAAAGGACTCTACACAGGTCCAGAAACGTGTTGGGATTAGTATTGAAGGACCTGCATGATTTTTTTACGTCCATATCTGTTATATGATTTTGTTTATGTTGTATATGCAAATCTCTTTTTGGTGTTGTATGCACCACATATTTTTATATTAATACATTTCTACGCTTTTTTAATCAATTGCTGATCAGTTGCCTTTAAAGTCCCTTAGTACTCCTTGGGGGGTACTCTTTTTACAATATTGTTCAATTTGGGATGTTGGCAACACATATGGGTTTTCTCGGATGAATTTCTATAAAATATGCAAATGATCTGACTAGGCACACGCTGACAGGTGTAAAGACCAAAATAACAGAGGTAAAGTATGCTGCTGCTCATTTACGGTCCAATCACAGAAAGGTGGCGAGGACGTGACTCTTGGGTATTTTACTGTTGAGATCTCAGTGCTCAGTTTCCGGGTCTGTTCACCTGCCATGCCCATTATGAGGGGTACGCACCATCCTTGCACCGAGTTCCTGACTCTACACCCCTACTGTGTCCATTATGAGGGCTCCCACGATCGCTGCACTGAATTTTTGTAGCTACACACCTGCTGTGTCCATTAATGGGGATTCCCAAAATCTCTGCACACCTACTGTGCCCATTATGAAGAGTTCCCACCATCCCTATGCTGAGTTCTTGGGTCTGCACACCTGAGGTGCCCATTATGAGGGGCTCCAACCACCCCTGCCCTGAGTTCCTAGAGCTATACACCTGTCTTATCCGTTATGATGGGCTCCCACCATCTCTGGTTTTTGCGTCTGCACACCTGACGTGTCCATTATAAAGGGGTTCCCACTATTCCTGCATTGTGCTCCTGGGACTGCACACCTGCTATGCCCATTATAAAGGCTTCCCATAATTCCTGAATTGAGTTCCTGGGTCTGTACACCTGGCGTGCCCATTATGAGGGGTCCCCACTATTCCTGAATCAAGTTCCTGGGTCTGTACACCTGTTGTGCCCATCATGGGGGGGTTTCCACCTTTCCCGCATTGAGTTCCTAGATCTATACATTTGCTCTATTCATTATGATGGGCTCCTACCATCTCTGGTTTTTGGGTCTGCACACCTGTCGTGTCCATTATGAGGGGTTCCCACTATTTCTGCATTGCGTTCCTGGGTCTGCACACCTGTCGTGTCCATTATGAGGGGTTCCCACTATTTCTGCATTGCGTTCCTGGGTCTGCACACCTGTCGTGTCCATTATGAGGGGTTCCCACTATTTCTGCATTGCGTTCCTGGGTCTGCACACCTGTCGTGTCCATTATGAGGGGTTCCCACTATTTCTGCATTGTGTTCCTGGGTCTGCACACCTGCTGTTCCCATTATGTGGGGTTCCTACCATTCCTGAATTGAGTTCTTGGGCCTGTACACCTGATGTGCCCATCATGGGGGGTTTCCACCTTTCCCACATTGAGTTCCTGGGCCTGCACAACCGATGTGCTCATTATGAGGGGTTTCCACCATCCCTGCTGGATTTATATTTATTTTATCTTATAGAAAATGTAACAGGAGAAGCGGGAACACACAAAGGTGAGTGGAGACACCTAAAAACCCCAGGTGGAAAGGAGCGGAGCCAGAATTTACAGCCAGAATAGCTCACTGTTGGAATATCCAAGCCAGGCCACCCGCACTCTGACACATTCACCACAAAACACAATGACCGGGTCCTTGGCAGTAATTGATCAGAAATGACTCCGGTGTGCCCACTGCCCAGCATTACTCCCCAAACTCCAGCCAATCACAGCCTGTAACCTCCCCTTTACTGATATGCCAGCCTATGCGGTGCCCCGGGATGGTACCCAATGGGCATATGAAAATCACAGATAGCGGATTGGACATCCTATTAAAAAACGTAGAAAAGTGGCCGTGAAATTCTAGTTATATAATTAGTGTGCCAGCAGTGATAGGGTTATCCTTCCAGCGCTGTCTGGAAAAGTTTGGAAAGTAGAGAGGCTCGTGATCCCGACCAAGGCGTCTTTTCAAATCATGGTTTAAATCATCAGCGGTGGCGCTCATTTCTTTTCCCCCTGGGAGGGCAGTTTACATAGCTCTGAAGAAACATCAAATACCAGCAGTGTAAATACAGATGAGCATTAATATAAAAAATGTGTAATCACTCGGAGATGACGGAGCTGTTTGTCTGAAGTGCCGACATCGTTTTACAAGGAGGCTCATCAGCTCGTCTCTGCGCTGGGATTTGATTGCTGGGAACGCGGTGTTTGTGTCCTTGACAAATTGTGTTTTGGCTGGAAAGTCTGGAAGCGGAGGACTGCTGATGAGGAGTCGTGCGGCAAGATTTTTGGAATCTGTCTAAAGGCCCGTACACAGAGGTGCAGACTATAGGAGGGTCCTTCCAGTGGCCATATGGTGGCCATACATTCTTTGACTTTATTATCTGATTAATGTGAAATTCAATCAAAATGATCAAATTTGCAATCAATTGCATAGCCTTAAACTCCCTTTCGATCGATTTAAACTCCACTTAGATTGAACTGGATCAGAGTTGATAGGCCAGGGCGGAAAAATATTGTTTTGCATCAATCATCAGTACTGAGATACTTTGTCTATTATTGCAATCACATTATGAAATTACATGTGCAAACAGAGATGCGATCAATAAATTATGATGTTAAGTTACAATTGTATCTTAACCATGTATCAGTATCCACTTTCCTGTGTGTGCTATATAAAATCAAATGGGCTGTTGACTAAGATTATTCATATAGGAACAGAACTGCCAATTATTAACCTGATATGGCCACATGGCCATATTAGTTCTATAGACATTGAGCTAAAATGGCCATGTACAAGCATCCCTGTCCCTTTGTGTACCCGTGCCCCCTGCCTGTAAATCATTGGCCTGGCACTAACAGCTGCCCCCTGGGTGTGGGTGAACATTGGTTCAGACCTAATCCAGAGCCAAACCGAAGTTCACCCCTAATGTGAAGGCACTTCAGTGGCCTGCGCAGAGCCCTACTTCAACCCTACTGATCATAGTTACATAGTTACATACCCTGTTTCCCCGATAATAAGACCTAGCATGATTGTCGGTGATGGCTGCAATATAAGCCCTACCCCCCAAATAAGCCCTAGTTAAAGTCCTTGTAGGTCTTATTTTCAGGGTAGGGCTTATTTTCGGGGAAACAGGGTAGGGCTTATTTGGGGGGTAGGGTTTATATTGCAGTCATCACCGACACTCACACTAGGTCTTATTTTCGGGGAAACAGGGTAGGGCTTATTTGGGGGGTAGGGTTTATATTGCAGCCATCACCGACACTCACGCTAGGTCTTATTTTCGGGGAAACAGGGTAGTAGGTGAGGTTGAAAAAAGACACAAGTCCATCAAGTCCAACCTATGTGTGTGATTATATGTCAGTATTACCTTGTATATCCCTGTATGTTGCGGTCATCCAGGTGCTTATCTAATAGTTTCTTGAAACTATCGATGCTCCCCGCTGAGACCACCGCCTGTGGATACCTTTGGGATAAACTGGAACTCTAATGGTAAATCAGGTTTTCTCATCCAACATCAGCACCTGTCCTGAAAAACGGGTTAAAATCCCACAGACACCCCCATATTAATAGCCATGGTTTTGGAATCTAATGTCCATCAAGCTCATATCGGTGTGATGGTCAGGTGTCCACACTAACCTAATAAGACCACGTGGCCATATTAGGTCAATTATGTCACAAGCACCCCCCCCCCCCCCCCCCCCTTTGTGTATGTACATCTACAGTGTGAGGAATCCCTCACCCACAGCTCAAAGCTGCCTTCTGGGGCTGAATGACAAGTATGGGTTCGGATCAAACCCAGAGCCAAACCCATGCTCATTTCTAATTTAAGAGGAGCTACTTGAATGACCTGCCCAGACCCCTGAAGCGAATTCATTTTTATATATTCAAGGATGTGAAGTATTCAATAAACAGTTCATTGGCTTGCACCTTCCCGTGTTGGTTAAACTCATTGGATCAGTGCTCCCATTGCTGTCTTTTTTTTCTGTCCCTCATTTGGTCTGAGGAGTCGAGGGGCAGCAGCCAGAGTTTACCCTTTCCTTTCCATTAGCCACTTTTGGACATACTGTACCTATGCACCTGGTCTTTTTGTTGTTTTTGCCCAGACCCCTGACCTGGTCACCTTTGGGATGAATTGGAACTCTAATGGCGAAGTCAGGTCTTCTCATCCAACATCACTACCCTGACCTCACAAATGGGTTCAAATCCCACAGACACATCCATATTAATGGCCCTGGTTTTGCATTGGGATATCCATCAAGCTCATATCGGTGTGATGGTCAGGTGTTCACACTAACCTAACAAGACCACGTGGCCATATTAGGTCAATTATGTCGCAAGTATCCCTTCCTCTTTGTGTATATACAGCTACAGGGGGGAATCCCTCATCCACAGATCATTGTCCCGGCACTAAAAGCTGCCTTCAGGGACTGAACGAGAATGGGTTCGGATCAAACCCAGAGCCGAACCCAAGCTCATCTCTAATGCCCCGTACACACGGTCGGACATTGATCGGATATTCCGACAACAAAATCCTAGGATTTTTACCGACGGATGTTGGCTCAAACTTGTCTTGCATACACACGGTCACACAAAGTTGTCGGAAAATCCGATCGTTCTGAACGCGGTGACGTAAAACACGTACGTCGGGATTATAAACGGGGCAGTAGCCAATAGCTTTCATC